>CM072527.1:15794373-15869831 GCA_036898135.1 Oncomelania hupensis
GCAATCACACTGGCGCACGATAATGGGAATGTTTGGCTTATGCCAGCTCATCAATGAATCAACTACAACATCTCAGACTTCTTCTGCTCCTTTGGATTACGTCTACACTAATAATACAAGTATTAGTATTACCTCTGAATCTTTGACAGGCGATATTTCTGTGAGTGATCATAAGGCATTCATTTGTAAATGGATACACAAACTTCAGAAAACGTGAATTCGTATATAACTTTTAAAAAGATTTGCATGTTTGCAAGATTTAAATTTAATTGGTGTAAGTGTAGTTTATAAATGCATAGCTCCAAACAAGGCTACAGAGGTATTTATAAAATGATTACTCTCAGTGGTTGACAGACATGTTTCACTTTGGAGTTAAGCACCCGTCTGCTCCTAATTGTTAACTACAGAAATTAAAGATGCCATGGCACTGCGTGATAAAAAAAAAGTTTGATAAATATGTTAATTATTTATATCACACACAAAAACACACCCACTCACACACACACTACATATAAGAAGGTAGAAACATTCTGTCAAGGACACATTTGTGAATCTGTCTGCTTTATTATACCTTGTTTCTCAGAGCATGAAGTTGCTACTTTAATATTGAAAATGAGCAACGAAAGAAGTATGGATTATGTATAATATAAACTCGTCTATACATATACAATCTTTGCATTGAATAAAATATTTTTCAAAGCAAAAATTCTCTCTTTACCCAAAACAAAAAATACTTCGAGAAGTTTCACATTTCGACCCATTTCAAAATTGCTGGGTCTGTCTAAGCTCTTATGCAAACATATTCATATACACTTTACTCATTATTTAGAAAAAAAAAACAACTTTTGTATGCTTGTCAATGTGGTTTTAGACCCAAACATTAATGCCAAATTGCATTAGCACACCTTTGTGACACCTGGCTCAATGCCATTAATCAACGAAATATTGTTGGAACAGTTTTCCTTGGCTTGTGATCAGTCTTAACACGAACTTCACACCTTGAAGGTATAGTTCCAATTTCCGGATTCCTCACAAGGCACTCTCTCTCCATGGTTGAGTAATTCTTCTCAGCCCTTGACAGCTTCTTGCTGGCGTAACTGACTGGAAATAGTTTCCCTTCGTGTTCTTGCATCAGTATGGCACCGATGCCCTCGTCTGCTTCGTCTGTTCTGAAGATGTGTCGGGCAGTCGTAGCACCGGATCCTTCCAAAGAAGATCGCGCACATTCTGGTATGCCTTCTCTTGAACTGGTCCACACCGCACTTGGTTAAGACAGCCTTTCCGTACCAGATCCTACAAGGGTACGAAATCCCTATAATATCCAGCCAATCCCAGGAAAGACCGCACTTGCTTCTTGGTTTGGCGCGTTCAAATCTTGGTGACGTTTTCCAACAAAAGCCCTTTTTGACATTCTTTCAGTGAATGACCGTTGCAGGTAAAACAGCCTTTTGATTGCCCGTCTCTGGAAGGTGGCGTGGAGTTTGTCTGTCCTTGACTCGTCTGGTTCCTCTGGATCTGGTTCCCATGGTTTCCATGCAGTCTTCTGAAAATATTTCGTCGCCCCGGTTTGCCCCAGGGTCTTCCCGTGAGTGATGATATATCTTTCAGCAGCCTCAGTAACATCTTTCAGCGTCTGCAGCTTTGGTACTTTTAATAGGGTCGCCAGATCCTTGTGACAGGCATTGAAGAATTGCTCCTTCACGATCAGGTCATGGAAACTGTCGTAAGATTTCCCTTCGCCTGTTAATTCCACCCACTTGTGTAGGTATGACGACAGGCGCTCCACAAACTGCTTTGGTGTATCGTCTGACAAAGGCCGGCATTCACGGAAGCGTTTACGGTGCCCTTCTCTGTAAAATTGTTGCAATGCAATAGGGCCTCTTTCAAGACGTTGTGGTTTTTGGCGTCATCGTTCGACAGTCTGGTGTAAACTTCGAGTGCTTGCCCCGTCAGAAGTGCACTGAATCGAATTGCCCAGTCTTGAGGTTGCCAATTATAGCTTTCAGCGAACCTTTTGAATTTCTCCAGATAACTGTCGATCTGGTCCTTCCCGTGGACGAACGCTGGCAATTTTGGAGCCTTGTAGTCGCTGACAAGTGTGGCGAAAGCTGATTGTTTTGGATACGTGCCTAATCGTCTTTCTTCCATCTTGTAACGCCGACGCTTTTTCTTCTCTTTCTTCACGCCTGCTCTGGGCTTCAATTTCTCTTTCTTTACGCCGTCGCTGCTCTTCTCTTTCTTGACGCGGTTCTTCTAATTCTCTTTCTTCATGGCGACGTTGCTCTTCGAGTACTCTTTCTAATATTATCTCATGAGACTTGACGTACTCCGTCAGCTGCCAGAAGTCAGCCATTTTAATACTTTTCTGGAAAGTTCTTGATTATGATGAACCTTTCTAGACTGTTCTAGGACAGCACGCTCTCTGCAGTAGCTCTGATGCTTGTCTGTGGTCGTCTTCGTTGACGCAGTCCCACTGTCCTCGCTGTGCGACGCTGCACCACGCTGGTGTTGATGTATACGCTCTTGTACTGATGTAGACGCGACGTCCGCTCGTCGCTCCCTAATACTGGCGATGTAGCTCCGAGACTGTCCCTCGACGTAGTCTTGTAGCCACGTTGTCCAGGTCTGTTGTTCGCTCACGAAGCAACTCTTCGGCGACTACACGCCCTTGCAGTCAGCCCGAATCTATCGGGGATGTATTGTTGGTCCCTCCCGACGCAACTCGTTAGCGGCTACACTCGATGACAGCCTCTAGTAACGTCGACTCGCTTGTTGTCGCAACTGAACCCTTAGCTATGGCGTAGATCGCGCCTTGACCCCCAAAATGTTACACGGTATTTATCAGTTGCTGATTCAGCCCCGATGCTTGAATCTTGATATGTGTAACTCCAATTCCTTTATCCACGCAGCCTGTTCAATCAGCAACAATGCAGGAGCCATCGTATAAAGCTTTCTCGTCACCGGAACTATGCACTGTCTTATGTCACGTAATGTTTACGAATCCATATGTTTCCACCAGCTTTAACCCGTAAAGTCTAGAAGTTTCGATCGATAATAAACAAGTAATTCCAGAAAATTCTCAACAATATCGACCGACAATAATTATCAATTTTGTATAAAGCTTCTTCTAGCAACAACGAAAAATTTAATAAAAGGCAAATACACTCAATTATTGCATGCTTTGCAAAACAAATTGATAGGATCCATCGTGCGCGTCTCAAACTTAACACTATCTTTCTCTCTCTCTCTCTCTCTCTCTCTCTCTCTCTCTCTCTCTCTCTCTCTCTCTCTCTCTCTCTCTCTCTCTCTCTCTCTCTCTCTCTCAAGTTACTGAAAATGGTAAACATGGAATCCAGTTGAATCCAGACTTAGTCCAGATTCTTATTCTAATGTTCGCAGACGATGTAATTCCTGCTGGTGGCTCTGTTATAGGTTTGCAAACCCAGATTAATATTCTTGATAAAACTACAGCCAGGCGTGGACAAGAAGTAAACCTAAACAAATCAAACATAGTCATTTTTAGAAATGGAGGCATTATCGCTGAACGTGAGAAATGATTTCATGGTAATAACGAAATATTAATTGTAAATGCATAGAAATATTTAGGAATGTCTATGTCAACTCCTCTGTCTTGTTTACTTGCATTAAACGAAATGGCAGCATGTGCAAAAAAGGGCGTTGCTGTGGTCATTGGTAGAGCAATCTCCAGCTTTACGTTGCTGTGGTCATTGGTAGAGCAATCTCCAGCTTTACGTTGCTGTGGTCATTGGTAGAGCAATCTCCAGCTTTACGTTGCTGTGGTCATTGGTAGAGCAATCTCCAGCTTTACGTTGCTGTGGTCATTGGTAGAGCAATCTCCAGATATCTTTTTCCAGTTATTCGATGCCTAGAAATAGCCTATGTGAACATATGGTGCTAAGATGTGGGGCATTATGGCCGAAAACTCACCCATAGAACAGGTACCCCTCTCTGCTCTTAATCTTCGCCAGACACCGCATTTTACTTTGCATAACCGACGATGCGGGTCCTCCACGACCCATGCGTTTTATAGAGCCCTAAACATGTATATTCTTTAACCGATGGTGCGGGTCCTCCCACGACCCATGCGTTTTATAGAGCCCTAAACATGTATATTCTTTAACCGATGGTGCGGGTCCGCCACGACCCATGCGTTTTATAGAGCCCTAAACATGTATATTCTTTAACCGATGGTGCGGGTCCGCCACGACCCATGCGTTTTATAGAGCCCTAAACATGTATATTCTTTAACCGATGGTGCGGGTCCGCCACGACCCATGCGTTTTATAGAGCCCTAGACATGTATATTCTTTAACCGATGGTGCGGGTCCGCCACGACCCATGCGTTTTATAGAGCCCTAGACATGTATATTCTTTAACCGATGGTGCGGGTCCGCCACGACCCATGCGTTTTATAGAGCCCTAGACATGTATATCTTTAACCGATGGTGCGGGTCCGCCACGACCCATGCGTTTTATAGAGCCCTAGACATGTATATTCTTTAACCGATGGTGCGGGTCCGCCACGACCCATGCGTTTTATAGAGCCCTAGACATGTATATTCTTTAACCGATGGTGCGGGTCCTCCCACGACCCATGCGTTTTATAGAGCCCTAGACATGTATATTCTTTAACCGATGGTGCGGGTCCTCCACGACCCATGCGTTTTATAGAGCCCTAGACATGTATATTCTTTAACCGATGGTGCGGGTCCTCCCACGACCCATGCGTTTTATGGAGCCCTAGACATGTATATTCTTTAACCGATGGTGCGGGTCCTCCACGACCCATGCGTTTTATAGAGCCCTAGACATGTATATTCTTTAACCGATGGTGCGGGTCCTCCCACGACCCATACGTTTTATAGAGCCCTAAACATGTATATTCTTTAACCGATGATGCGGGTCTTCTACAACCCATAGGTTTCATAGCGCCCTCAAGTTGTTTATTCTGCAACCGATCATGCCGTCTTCCACGACCCATACTCTATAACAACAGGAAGAGAGTGTCATGTTATGCATTTTCAAGTTGTTTCTGACAAAAATGGCAGCCCAAGGAGAGAGTGTGACTCAATTAATTCTTCTCTTCTTGGGTCGAGCAGCCACAATCAAAACATTGAATCGTTTGCTGCTGTAGGTTGTTACTATGGGGTTGCCGTGTTCTCCATGTGTGTGTGGGGAGGGGGGAAATAGTGGTGGGGTGAGGGGAGGTACACACACACATAAACACACACACACACACACACACAGAGCCGAGGTTACGCAGTATTATCATGACTTTCCCGAAACGCCACATACGTTGTGCTGACAATGGGTCATATTTCGTCCCCATTTTTAATTACTTTGAAGTGTTCGAACCCTAACCCTAACCCTAACCCTAACCCTAACCCAGCCCTAACCCTACCGGATCATTGTTCTGACGTCAAAACCAGTAGGCATGTCAATACAAGTTATATAGATGTTGACTGATTTGTCCAAATAACACTGTGTAAGTGGGCCTACTCCTAACCCGCAACTCCAAGGTCGTTGGCGCACCACAGACGATCGTTTAACCAACGTACTCCATATTTCTGTGTCGTGTCCTCAACAGCCCTCATGGCTTCACTCGGTGTCCATTCTCGAATGTTGTCTCCCCACCTATGTTCTTCTGTCTCTTCTTCTGACTCATGGCATCGTACCTTGCAGGATGGTCTTTGCAAGGCCTGATGCTCTGATGATGTGGCCATACCATCGGAGTTTCCGTTTCTTCACCACTGTCAGCAAGTCATTGTGTTGTCCAACGGCTTGTGTGATGGTCTGTCGGACTTCGTCGTTGGTGATGTCCTGGGTATATGAAGTGCACAGAAGTCTTCAGTAGCACCTCATCTCCATGCTTTGTATTCTTCGTTGTAGGAGGGCTGCTGTGAAGGTCCATGTTTCACAAGAGTATAAGAAGATGGAGATGACAAGGGAGCGCATCAAGCTTACATGTACCTTGGAGTGTAGACTGACAGTCGTGTCTTTCAAACACACACACACTCACACACCCACACAAACACACCTACATACGCACACGCGCGCGCGCACACACACACACATACGCACGCAAAACCTAGAGTAATCTTGCTACTACTCGTAGAGTAATGTGAAGTTACTTGCTGTAGGCACAACTATATGTGGTGGAGCTGCTCAGTGCTGGGCATAGTGTGTGCATTCCACCCAAAGCAAGCTAAGGCCTGAGTACCAGCCCTAGCCCTTAATGACAGCAGGGTCAGGGTCGCTGGCTTCTTCGGCGGAGAGGGAGTTTTAGTACCTGATGGAGTGCTAGCCGGGAAAGAAGAACTTCCTGTAGTCTGCCCTGCACCGAATCAGTCGGAACTGCTGGTCATGACCTCTGCAGTTGCAGGCAGACGCGGGCTGTAGCTCGCTGTGTCGTACCTCTGTTTTTGATTTTCCTCAGCATGCACAATCTCGCTTTTTTTGGTCCGGTCTTAAGAGTGGACCATGCCAGACAGTCGATCATGGCGCTCACGCTAGAGAGTGTAACAAGAGGCAGTTTTACCCAGCACATTTAAAGCTTTGTCTTGTTTAGTCAGTGTAAACTTAGAAGGTCACTGTTAGTCTGTAGCAGACGACAGAAGTGATCATGCGTAACACAGTTGTAGCTTGATGCAAGCACAGTAAGTGACATCATCGCAGCCTACGATAGAGCTTCGATTTTACATCCAATTGGATTTTTCAGCCAATGAGAACACAGCTAGCTTAGGTAGAACCAGTTCTGGCTGATTCAAGCAGGGAGGTAGAAGGGTGAGTCTAGATTCACACGCCGAGCAGTACACAGTTACACTCTAGCAGAAATCTCACTCCTGAGCAGACTTAGGAAGCAGTACTTGTTGAATATTCGAATTCAATCAAGTTAGCCGCAGCCTGACATTGTCAAAAAGGTAAATGAACATACCCAGCAAACCAGCCCGATTGGGGCCCCACTCGGGCCGCATAGGGCATCCCGACTTTTGTCGGGTTTTAGTAGGGACCCACATAGCCCTACAAAAACCCGATGCGTAGCGGAGTCGAGAAATGTGGATGCGTAACGATTCGCCCTCCCGTGTGCCGCCCGATTCTGCCCCACCACAAAGCCACGCTGCGCACACGCTAACATAGGCCTACTCTCGCTTCTAATTGGCTAAACTGTCTGGAATGTTTCGTCTGCTTCACATATGCTGCGGCGTATGTATGTGAAAAATATTTATACAAAATCAATTCAGCAAGATATCATTATTTAATTGTGCTTTTAATTCTTAATTTTTATCATACAATATGTAAAATATTGTTAAAGTGTTTCTTTTAACTATTGTATTTATTTATACATTATAAGCCAAGGGTAAATTTCCGTGCCCATTACTGCTGGTCTGTTCCGGTTGTACTTAGGCGCCAATTTTCTACAGTTTTCTTCTACAGTTGCATGTGCTCGGATATTGTGTTTGCCTGCGAAAACCTATTTCACTGTGGTTGTTTTTTGGGTGCTTTGCCTTTCGTTTATGTATTTACACACGATTTCGATAGCGACGAAGATCACGTTAATATAGGCTATATCGTTATCGAAATGGTGTGTAAATACTTAAGTGGGGACACACCAAGGACTTCCGAAAACAAAAACGCCTGTGCCGATAGTCCCTATTAACACCAGACATCTCAATTCTTTCTTCATGCAATCACATATCATAAACAATATGTGGGATATGATTTTAGGGTAAATCAGCATTGGCCAGGGATGGGGCATTATCGGGGTTGATTCTGGTTTAATTTGGGTCACAATAGGGTTGGTGTTGGGTATCCTGACGTATGCCCGATCTTTGCCGGAATCGAGTTACCGTTCGGCAAAGGTTGGGTTACGGTCGGGTAAGTTTTGGGTACCCCGACGATCGCCCAATCTTTAACGAAAGTCGGGCTACTGTTTGGCGAACGTGGGGTTACGATCGGGTAAGTTTCGGGTAGCCCGACGATCGCCCGATCTTTGCCCGAATCGGGCCCGAGTCGGTTCCAATTTCCATTTGCCCGATCAGGCCCCAGAAATTGTGGTTAGCTGGGTACTTTTGTTTCTTCGTGATGTATTTATATTATTATTGAATTATGTTTGTGAAATTTGCTATGCTTAGAATTGAATTGTTAGTCCGACTTTGCGTGACCACGTGGAGAATCCGACCACGTGGCGAGCACGACCGGCCGACGCCATGTTGTATTATGTATGGACCCACGGTTGTTTAGCCTATATGTATGCTTGCAGACCAGTGGCTGTACCAGAGAATGTGTATAATATTAATTCTTTTTATATGTGTATAGTTAGCCATGATTTATATTTATGTATGTATAGGAAATTAGAGTGGAGATTCCAGTGGACCACGGACTTAGCAGAATGTTCGTCGCTTATATATAGATGAGGAGCTAATCACTGAGGGCTACTTCGGCCTTCAGTGATTCGCTCTGCACACACCTATTATACAGGGTTGTGCAGAATTTCGTCTCATATGTTAAAGACGAGCAGGCATTGTATCGTGAGCCCAACAAGGCGAACAACAAAACCAAGTCGTCGCTGAACGTTGGCTGCCGAGGCATCGAAAGCACTGCGCGAAGATAGCCCACCCGTCTAGCCACAGGGAGAAGACTCCACGACAACACAGCTTGTCACAGAATCAACCACAACGCAGCGCTTCAACCACACAGTTTAGTGCCCCTCGAAACAGTGCACTAAAACTGTAACAAAGGACCACAGCAGTCCACTCTTCAAGAACTCTGACCATTAGGGCAGAAAGTATCCGGTGCCCTATGATGAGAAAGTAGCTGCCTAGACCTATCAGCGAGCGAACAATTCGCCTTGACATTTGAACTTTTAAGTTAATGTCGTACTTCGAAGATCGTGTATAGAGTAGAGGAAATAAATGTGTGATATTTACTGTTATCAAATGGCTGGACTACATATGTTTCATAGCCGTGTGAAAGCTAGTGTGACAGTGATCTTTTACCATTTTTTCTATCTCTGTACCCGATCACATACTCGAGGCCAAGGCGAGCCACACTGACTCGTGGATTTCGGCTGTGGCCGACAGCCTGGAGAGGATTGGGCACCGCCAGGTCTTTCTTGCCCAAGACACACTGTATGATGAAAAGAACCACTCACACGTTACCGGATCGGTCGTCGACCCGATGACCAAGGACCGCTCCGTCCAGGACGGAGGTGATAAGTGTGTTACTGATGGACAACTTAGCAAGATTCGCACGCGACACAACATAGTCATAGGAATCTGGAATGTCAGGACCTTAACTGCGGCGGGAAAATTAGAAGAACTGGCCCACGAGCCACTATCGATGGAACATTTTATGTATCAGCGAATTGCGCTGGAAAGCCCTAGGCGAAACTACGACCGACAAAGGCCACAAGCTTTATTTCAGCGGGAGAGATGACAGGCACGAACACGGCGTTGGATTCTTGGTCCACAAAGACATTCTAGCCACTGTCATGGGTTGCCGCCCAGTCTCCAGTAGACTTTTTACCATCCATCTGAGAGCAGCCCCTTTCAACATCACCATAATTCTGGCCGATGCCCCAAAATCAGACTATGATGACAGCGAAGTCGAGGATTTTTATGAACAACCTATCCTTGACCAAGTGCCGAAGAAGGACATGGTCATAGTACAAGGAGATTGGAATGCAAAGGTTTGCCAAGATGTGCACCATAACTGGGGAGACACATGTGGACCCCACTGCAACAACGAGACAAATGACAGGAGTCTGAGGCTCTTGGAATGTGCCATATACAACAATCTGGTACTAGCAAACACGCTTGGTCTCCACAAAAAATCCAGACGAGGGACCTGACACAGTCCTAACAGGGAGCTCCACAACCAGATTGACTACATCATGGTCAAGAAACTCTTCAGATCAAGCGTCAACAATGGGAGGACACGCATTTTTCCAGGAGCAGACATCGGAAGTGACCACGATCTCTTGATGATGTCTTTCAGGCCCCACTTGAAGAGAGTAAACACAGCAAAGTGCACCAGACTGAAGTTCGACCTGGACAAACTGCAAGACCCGGGGGTTGAAGGAATATTCCAAACCACAATTGGAGAGAAATTTGCACCACTGCTCATTTTGGGAGCAGGTGGAGTAAATGTCAACACCATGACCACCACCTTGATGCCGCCACTGAGATCCTTGGCAAGCACCGCCAAAAGAAGAAACCGTGGATCACACCCTAACTTTTGGACCTGTGTGACAAACGAAGAGAGATTTTTTTTAAAAGAAAAAAAAGAAAAGAAAAACACCTCAACGACGAAGTCCGACAGACCATCACACAACCATTGGAACACGATGAAATGCTCACAGTGGTGAAGAAACGGAAACTCCCATGGTATGGCCACGTCACCAGAGCATCAAGCCTTGCAAAGACATCCTGCAGGGCACAGTGCAAGGAGGCAGAAGAAGATGGAAAAAGAAAAAGAGAAAACATTCGAAAATGGACTGGCTTGACACTGAGCGAAGGCACGAGGGTTGATGAGGACAGAGAAAGATGGAGTACGCTGGTTAAACGATTATCTGTGGTGTCCCAACGACCTTCGAGTTACGGGATAGTTGGACAGTGGTGAAATGATTCTGGGAGGTCATTGATTGGCCATAAAGAGGCAAGGATCTAATACTGAGCCTTTGGGGACCTCCGGGCCTTATTGGACGCCCACAATAACTGTCTGGCGCCTTTTTGACAGGAAGCTCTATCCATCGGAGGACGTTGCCTGCCATGGATTCTGTAACGTCGCAGTTTGTGGAGGAGCAGGCTATGGTTCACTCGGTAGAAAACCTTGGTTAGGTCCACGACAAACATGTCTGTTTAGAGGTCTTCTTCCATTTTGTCGACCAGGTCATCCCCTGGCTGGAAAAGTGGCGCCTCGCAGGAACGCTGTCCTCTAAGCCCGCGTTATTGTGGGCAAAGGATGCTGGTTTTTTTTTTCAAAGATTTCCTTTGTTGAGGAAACCACGATGTGCTCCAACACTTTGCATGCTAGAGGTCTTCAAAAGTGTGGGAAAGCAGCCTATTCATGTCTGTTGCATAGGTGACACGATTTGTTAACTGTAGCGGAAAGGGAGGCGACTGGTTCAGGCTTGAGAGAGAAGTTGTATACCTTGAATTTCTTGCAGAATCCTTTGGGGATGCCATTGGATTATGCAGGACAAGGCGACACGACATTTGTTCTCCCCGGCTGACCATTCGATTTTTTTATGTCCCTCTTTTGAGGATAACATGAAAATAACAGCTCGGGTTGGGCCGTGTCCTCAAGGTTGGTGGCCGAGAGACGGGAGTCAAATCCTCCGCTCGGCTACATAACCAAAAGTAAAATCCGGGCCTACATTGCTATCTACCACTGAACTGATTTTTCTTGCATTTTGACAAAATTAATTTTAAGATGTATCAGCGACAAAGTGAAACCGAAGTGGCATTGACACGTGCAAAACAGAGACAGGTACACAAACAAACTGCCAGGCGTGCACAGTGCAGAGGAAGTAGTATGCCCAAGTACGTGCAGTTCTGCTTTATGGATGGTATGTGTGTGTGTGTGTGTGTGTGTGTGTGTGTGTAGGTGTAGGTGTGTGTGTATGCACGCGTGTGTTTAATTAAATAAGAGAGAGTGATAGAGAGAGAAGCTGGGAGGGTCAGAAAAGACAGAAGGGGAGGCTGACAAATGGAGAGAGAGACAGACAGACAGAGAGAGAGACAGAGAGGGAGAGAGAAATAGAGAGTTGGTTACATCTTTTCATCTACTAGAGAAAGTGAAGGTACGATAAGACAACTTCATTATTTCTGTCAAGAAATGACAGTATCGTTGTTTCTTTGTTTGACTTCTAGGCTGAAGATGCCGCACATGCTGGGCCATCTCCTCTTTCATCAAGGCACCTTCCGGAAGGAGATGGACAGGGCTCTGTGTGTGTGTGTGGGGGGGGGGGACCTTATGGTAGGTTTTCTACCGTCTTTCCTCCTCTATATCCACCTCTCTCATAAACGTGTTCTTTGTAACATGTTATTGTCAATCATACACACGCACAAAACATTCACCGTATTTTCATCTGTCATGTTATTATCACTGAAAGTTCATGCAAGTTTGAAACATTATTCAGTTTTATGTTCAAACATGTTGAAACATACATGTGTAGGCCTACTTGGAATATGTGAGAGACCAAAAGACGGTCAATATTTGGTGCGTGTGTGTGACAGACTGACTACATGTTACAAAGACCTGACTACATGTTACAAAGAACTGACTACATGTTACAAAGAACTGACTACATGTTACAAAGAACTGACTGCATGTTACAAAGAACTGACTACATGTTACAAAGAACTGACATGTTACAAAGAACTGACTGCATGTTACAAAGAACTGACTACATGTTACAAAGAACTGACTACATGTTACAAAGAACTGACTGCATGTTACAAAGAACTGACTACATGTTACAAAGAACTGACTGCATGTTACAAAGAACTGACTCCATGTTACAAAGAACTGACTCCATGTTACAAAGAACTGACTCCATGTTACAAAGAACTGACTACATGTTACAAAGAACTGACTACATGTTACAAAGAACTGACTACATGTTACAAAGAACACGTTTATGAGAGTAGTGCACACATGTAGAGGAGGAAAGACGGTAGAAAACCTACCATAAGGTCCTCCAACACAGCCCTGTACATCTCATTTTGGGAGTTGCCTTGGGGAAAGAGGAGGTGACCCATCCCATCATGGTCGTCATCTCCAGCCTAGAGGCAGAAAAAGAATCAACGATACTGCGAGCTTCAATTTCTCTAGTAGATGAAAAGCTGTAACCCAATCTTTCTCTCTGTCTCTCTGTGTCTCTCTGTCTCTCTGTGTCTCTCTCTCTCTCTCACACACACACATACATACACATCATCCTCCATACACCAGAAGAGCACGTATTTGGGCATACTATTTCTTCCGCACGAAGATTGAGTCTGTGTCTGTTTAGCACGCATCGTAATGGCAGTGCATATATATCTATATATACCTTTAGAACTAAGCACAGAGAATACACAGAGTATAAACATAGACAAAAGAGCGAAGTGCATTAAAGACGCGAATTTAATTCAAATTCATCTTCATATCCCTTTCACTATAACGACAGAAACCCAAAGCAAAATAAAAAGTAAATACCACAGAGGCAAAAGCAAGACACCAATAACAACGCAGTGTGAAAACAAAGTTGAATTTATAAAACTCGGAAATAATAGCATAAAATTAACATTGTACACCTTCCATATTTGCAGCCGTGGGAAGAATGGCAGCGATGTGAAGTCCAACGTCACTAGACCTACTACTACAACAAATAATGGTACAGGACGCAGTCAATATAAAAATTTCAAAAAAATAAACTACAAGCCCCTAATGGTCTTCTTTCATTGAAAGGTTCAGGGAGGTTGAAAGACTTTTTTTTCGAGGATCTCAGATATCGGACCCTAGGTTCCTGAACATTTTTTGTCCAAAACGTTCAGCAACCTATGTGCCTTGATAATGTATACGCCAGTCTGCAAACTTTGTACAGCAGTGCCTATAGTTATCTATAAAAAGTGTGGGTGTTGGAAGACACGCATCATCTGGAGAAGAATACGCAGCTTTTTGCCTTTTTGATCAGCATGGGTCTTGTACGACCCGTGCCATCGGTTAAGGAATAATAACATAGGACACTCTTTAATACGTATGGGTTCCCCACGACCCATATCGTCTGGAGTGCTATAATCAAATTAACGCATTAATTAATTAAATACCTTTCCGATTAGATAAACTATTTTGTGTAATGGTAGAAACATAAACAGATTGACATATACCCCGACGATCGTTGATTTCTGTTCATTAGTTTAGGAGAAATCATTGATTTTTAGTTTCTCTGGGTCTTGGATGACCCACAGTCAATGGCGAAGGTTAAGCGATTTTTAAATGTTAGCATTAAAGCCTCAAATAAGCTTACTCTTGTCCATGGTGAAACTGGTAGATATCCACTGTCTATTAACGCCTCTATCAGGTTTATTAAATATTGGATACGCCTTGTGCGTATGCCTGAATCAAGGCTACCTTATAAAGCATACAAAATGTTAGTATCTCTTCATGAAAAAGAGAGAAAACTTGGGCATCGTCTGTTACATGCTAAATGAAAACGGCTGTGGCGATGTGTGGGTAAGCCAAGGAGTTGGAGATGAACAAGTCTTTATTTCACAACTAAAAGGTGGGCTTACCATCTCATACTGTGAGAAGTGGAAAGAACAAATGTATTCCTCTGATCGCTTTCTTATGTATATTTCTTTTAAAAGCAGTATCACATTGTCTACGTATCTTACTGATCTTAAGCATGTAGTTGCAACGACAACACTTTATTAGACTAGGCTTATCACCGCTGAGAGGGCGTAGATTCCAACATATGCCACATATTTCCCAAACCCAGCTTTGCTGTCATTTTTGTTCTAATCAAATGGAAACAGGAACACATTTCCTATTGTTTGCTCAGTTTTTTTTTAACAACTGAGAGAGTATTAGATCTATATCCCCAGAAAATATTATGCCCAACTATGTGCATTTAAAGTTGTTCTTTTGTTACCCACTAAATATAAATCTCTGTTGCTAGGTGTGGCTATGTACATTATGAAAGCATTCAAACTTAGAAGTGCAACTGTCCCCCTAACCGTAGGCACAAATCTTAACAAAAGAAAAATCAATCTGTGTGTGTGTGTGTGTGTGTGTGTGCGTGTGTGTGGATGTATGTGTGTACATGGGTTGGATGGTGTTGTGGGTTGTCTATTAAACCAGAACGGCAGAAACTATCTGCAAGCAAAGTGTGTGGATGTATGTGTGTACATAAGTTGGATGGTGTTGTGGGTTGTCTATTAAACCAGAACGGCAGAAACTATCTGCAAGCAAAAAATGGTCAAAATCGGTTAAGCCAAATTGTAGATACAGCGCAAAGCGTATTTAGAAAATGGTAAAGAACCATGATCTTGACCTTTGTGAAAATGATACATTTGGTACAGTTATTCTTGACCTTTGTGAAAATGATACATTTGGTACAGTTATTCTTGACCTTTGTGAAAATGATACATTTGGTACAGTTATTCTTGACCTTTGTTAAAATGATACTGTCACAAGAGACGAGTTTAGACCCGGCAGTAAGGCTCATCGCCTTAAAAGTTTATCATTCTTTGGCCTTTGTAACTTAAATTCTAGGTCTAGCAGACGACAGCAGTTAGGATTATTCTAAGCATAGGTAGGCTAAATCTTCACTAGGTAGGCCGTAGCATAAACCAGCTGACTTATATCCAGCAGCCTCCGTGGGAGTGCGCTAGGGCTCACGGGATATCACGCGCTTTAGCGTACCACAGCGTTAAGATATGTCAGTCTTTGTTAAAACCTCATCCGAGACGCACACGCTGAAAGATCTCTCTCAGAAGACTACGCAGATGACGGGTGAAATTCATTCATCGCAGTATTGCCATAACCTGACATTGTCAAAAAGGTAAATGACCGATCTTTTGTTTCACCATGATTTATTAATATTATTATTGGATTATGCTTGTGAAGTCTTGCCATGTTTTATACTTGTGAATGTTAGTAAAACTTTGCTTGACCACCTGGCTGACCCCCGCGACCGGTTTTTGATACTACGAGGTAGCCCCCACTGACCAACTGTTGTTTATCCTATTTGTATTGCAGACCAGTGGCTGTACGTAGAATGTGTATATTATTAATTACTTCTCCCTGTGTTTATTTTAGCCATGATATATAGATATGTGGAGCTAATCACTGAGGGCTACTAATATACACGGTGGTGCAGAATTTCGTCTAATATTTTGCAGATGAAGCAGGCATCGTGAGCCCGACCAGACGAAAGACAAGAAAAAGTCTTCACTGGCAGTCGGCCTGCATCGGCTTCTCAAGCACTGCGCAACAAGAGCCCACCAGTCAAGGAACAAGGAGAAGAATCCACAACAACACAGCTCATCAAAGAATCAACCACAACACAGCTCTTCTAAGCCACAGCTAAGTTCAAATTACTCAGTGCACCAAAACTGTTATCCAAGAACAACACTAGTCCTCTCTTCCAGAACTCTGACCCTTAGGGCAGAACGCATCAAGTGCCCGATGATGATACAGTAGCTGCATAGAACTATCAAGGAGCAAACCATTCAAAGAGACATTTGAACTTTTAAGTTAGTATTGTACTTAGCAGATCGAGTATAGAGTAGAGGAAATAAATGTGTGATATTTACTGTTAACAAGTTGCTGGACTACCTATATTTCATAGCCGTGTGAGAGCTAGTGTGACAGTGATCTTTTACCATTTTCTCTCTATCTCTGTACCCCAGCCTAAACACAGACCGAGCTAAACTTATAAATGTATTAAGATGAGTCACAGGGAGATTTACTGGCGATCCCCATCGACAAAAAACGAGTGGGTAATAGCATTCCATTGTGCAGAGCCCAGCAACAATAGACCCACCGTCACACTATACAAAATGCATCGTACAATATAATAAGATACTAACACAATATAATAAAATAATAGTTGACTATAATCGTTTAAAATAAGTACTATTTCATGATTATTATTTAAAATGGAAAGCATATAGAAATCAGAAACAAAATACACAAAAAACACCAAGAAAAATATAAAATCAAAGACTTTCGGGCTACGCCCTTCTTCAGTGATGAAAAATAAATAAAAAACAAAAATGGCCAACACTTTGAGAATCTCTCTCTCTCTCTCTCTCTCTCTCTCTCTCTCTCTCTCTCTCTCTCTCTCTCTCTCTCTCTCTCTCTCTCTCTCTTTCTCTCTCTCTCTCTAAAGCATGCATATGAGTTATAAGTTGCTGTAGAAGCATAATACATGGACAGGCCGACACACAAAGACCTGTTTGCCGTTCCTCGCGCTCTTCTTGAACTTGCCCTTCCTATCCGCGCTAGTAGACTACCGCCTAATAGAAATATTGGCCCGCTGATTATGCTTGACTTTCACCACAGTGCTGTGTTTGTCGCTCATAATCTCTTTTCTCTTCATCATGGAGGCTTGGCAGAGGGCGGAGTGAACGATGGCTGCCATCCAAGGCTGAATCCCTCCCTCCAAGCTGGTTGTTCGTTCTGCTCAGTCATCCAAATTAATTAAATAAATAAAATAAATAAATAAAATAAATAAATAAAATAAATAAATAAAATAAATAAAATAAATAAAATAAATAAATTAAATAAATTAAATAATTAATTGTTGATTAATTATTATTGTATTATTGTTGCTACTGCTGCTTATGATGACGATGATGATGATGATGATGATGATGATGATGATGATGATGATGATGATGATGATGATGATGATGATGATGATGATGATGATGATTAATAATGCAGAAGGAGCTGTCAAACGGCCGTGAGATCAACCGTGATGTCCGTATTTATTATAGTTTGTTTTACTTTAACTGAATTATTTTGCGTGCAGCTACGGCGACACAAAGGAGGGAGTGTTGGGTGGGAATGGCGGTGTGGGTGGGGGGAAATGATCCAAGGCTTGTGAGGAAACCTCAGGTTCCCCTGCAGCGCCTTGTGAAGCATGTTGTTACACTGTAAGTGACTGTAGCGCCTTGTGTAGCATGTTGTTACACTGTAACTGACGGTACGCCATTGTCCATCTTAACAAACGTCGCTTTGAAAATGGCCTGACTATTGAGTTTTATTATTTGAGGCCACTGAATTCCTCTAAAAGATGGAGAAACAAACTGCACATACATTCCAAAGATTACTTTTAGAATTTGATACAACAAACGTCATACCCAGTTTGTTTCTTCTTGGTGCAGTAACGTGGGAGAGCATTCTTTTATCAAGGATTTTCTTTACCACCACAAAAGATTTTGAAAACTTTTTACTTGTCAATTGCAATATCATTTTTTCCTTTCTAGACAACAACACTATGCTTTCTCTACACTGGATCCATGTGTGCATGCAAGGAATGCAGGGAGACAATTCCTGTTTGCCAAAGAGATTAGCGTTGCGGAGGGAAGTGCAGGGTGTGGTTATTGGAGTGATGCCCGACAGGCTAAATGTCCGGCTTACCGTGTTTGCTGTCTGGACACACAATATTGCTTCACTGTTTGACAATTCTGTCCACACAGGGCAGTAACTCACACAGAACATAACTGCCTCCTCACATAGTATATCTCCTTACATTGTGGACCATACAAGAACATATCATGACAATTTGATATATATACAGAGAGAGAGAGAGAGAGAGAGAGAGAGAGAGAGAGAGAGAGAGAGAGAGAGAGAGAGAGAGAGAGAGAGAGAGAGATGCTCAAAGTGTTGGCCAGTACAGTATCTAACTCAACCCGCCCTCACGACGACGCCACGTTTGTTCACATACTAAACTGTTGTCGTGGTCTTGTGGTAAAGATAGTTTTGGCTCAGTCTTGTTTCCCAAACCGCTGAAATGTAACTAGCCCTAATTTTCCGAAGTACTACAGCAAAAAGACAACGTCATTTTTAGATCTCGGAGGAAGCGGCGGGCTTACTCTTTAGATATTTCCAGAAATATTTTGAAATAGTGGGGAATCAGAACGAACCAAATGTCGATCTGTCGGATAGGTACAGGTCTGTCTGGTGATCCGTTATACGCCATATTTACTCCTTCGGATGAGAGTATAAACTTAAGTCTAGTCTGTGCACGCATGCATCCCACCACATGGTCGAGCCATTGGACAACACGACGCCATGCTCACAGTGAAGAAACAGAAACTTCGATTATATATATATATATATATATATATATATATGGTCATGTCACCAGAGCATCAGGCCTAGACCTGTAGACCTAGTGGTAGTCTGCAAAGACATTTAGATGTAGACCTAGTGGTAGTCTGGAAAGACATTTAGATGTAGACCTAGTGGTAGCCTGGAAAGACATTTAGATGTAGACCTAGTGGTAGCCTGGAAAGATATTTAAATGGCTTGCCATCTTTTAAGTTTTGGCACGCTGTAACTTTTAAGAGGTATAAGAAAGTCTACATTTTCTGAAAGCAGATTGACTGACCTCTCACAATATGTCAGTATAAAAGACATTAACCATATTTTATTAACAACGTCTGTGTGGGTTTGCTTACACATCAAGCACTTGTAAATTAAAATAAAACTAAATAAAAACTAAACAGCTTACTTTATCACCTCCCCGTTATCACTGAAACTATTACTGCTGTCTGAAGCCAAATCTAAGCATTCAAATCCATTGTAACAAACAAAACAAAACAAAACAAAACAAACAAAAAAGGCTTATGAGAAGAATTCCATTGCTGCGGTCCAAGATTTTGGTCCAGCAAATCACACTTTCGCAATAATCCTTTGGAAAATAAACCAAGATTTTCACAACGTGGCCGAGAACCACAAGAAGTTAATTTCTATATATATATATTTAAAAAAACAAACAGTGGTAATTTCCTATTCTATCCTATCCCGTAACTCTAAGGTCGTAGGGGCACCACAGATGATCGTTTAACCAGAGTACTCCATTTTTCCCTGTCCTCAGCAACCCTGATGGTTTCGCTCAGTGTCAAACCAGTCCATTCTCGAATGTTGTCCTCCCACCTCTTTTTCTGCGTCCTTGCACTGTGCCTTGCCAGATGGTCTTTGCAAAACCTGATGATCTGGTGACGTGGCCATACCATCGGAGTTTTCGTTTTTTTACCACTGTGAGCAGGTCATCGTGTTGTCCAATGGCTTGTGTGATGGTCTGTCGGACTTCGTCGTTGGTGATGTGCTGGGTATAGGAAATGCCCAGGAGTATAAGCTTATGTAGCACCTCATCTCCATGCTTTGTGTTCTTCGTTGTAGATCTGCTGTGAGGGTCCATATGTTTCGCAAGCATATAGGAAGAATATGGAGATGACAAGGGAGCGCAGCAGTCTTACCTTGGAATGTAGGCTGATGGTCCTGTCTTTCCAAATTGGCTTCAACCTCGCAAGGCAGCAGTTGTTTGTGCGATCCTGGAGAGGACTTCCTGTCGGGACCCATTGTCTGATACAATGGCTTCCAGTTATTTGAAGCTATGCACTGTGTTGAGGGATTGACCTTGGACTTTGATGTCCGTGTTGATGCCATTGGTGTTTTGGGTCATCATTTTGGCCTTCTCTGCATTTATTTCCATTCCATAGGCTCTGGAGGTGGTGTCAAGCCTCTGTACCAGCTGTTCAAGTTCTTGTTCATTTCCAGCCAATCCATCAATGTCAAAACGAAGGTTGGAGATTGCTCTTTTCCCTGTGCTGACTGTGCCTTCGTGATCTACAAGGGCTTCTGACATGATGCGCTCTAGGATGATGTTGAAGAGTGTGGAGAGAGTAGGCATCCCTGACGCACACCGATTGTTGTTCTGAACCATTTTCCGATGTAGCTGTTGTGGAGGACTGCACTGGTAACCTTGTCATACAGGCTTTTGATGACTTCAATAATTTGAGGGCTGATGTTGTACACTCTCATGGTTGCCCACAGAGCTGCATGCAAGACTCGGTCAAACGCATTTTTGAAGTCTATGAACACATGATATAGATGTTGTTGGTGCTGTAGGTATTTCTCGCAGATTATTCTGAGGTTGAAAATCTGTTCAGTGGCACTTCGCGCTGCCCTGAATCCTGCTTGTTCTTCAGCTATTATTTGTTCAGCTTGGGGTTTCAATCTGTTGAGTATTATTTTCAGGAGGACCTTGCTGGGATGGCTGATGAGGCTGATGGTGCGGTAATGTTCACATTCCTGAAGGTTACCTTTTTGGGGAAGAGTGATGACAAGCGACTGGGTCCATTTTGTAGGCCACTCCCCACTCTGCCAGATCTTTTACAGATAATGGCGAGTGCGTCAATCATCGCTTCTCCTCCTGCTTGAAGCAGATCCGCGGGTATGTTGTCCACTCCCGCTGACTTCCCCTTCTTCAGCGATTGCACTGCTGCCTCAACTTCTTCTCGGAGAATTGGGAGGATTTCTTCTCTGTTCTCATGACATGCTAGAACTGAGGGGTCTCCGTTTGGTATGTTGTTGTAAAGCTCATAGCAGTACTATGTCCATCTGTCCAAGACTTCATGTTCTTCTGTAAGGCATATGCCAGACTTGCTTTGGATCGTGGGGACCTTGGGCTGTTTAACACTTGTTCACCGCTTCACAGTCTGGTAGGCCTTCTTGCTGTTGTTCTAGTTCAGACTGTTCTCTATTTCCTGGCATTGATCTTCTATCCAGTTATCCTTTGCTGTGCGCATGCCTTTTCGGATGTCATTGTTTATTTTTCGGTAGGCATCAGCTCCCTGTGAGGTGTTCTTTTTTTCCCTTTTTTTTCGTCTCTCTTCGTTTATCACATAGGTCCAAAAGTTCAGGTGTGATCCACAGCTTCTTCTTTGTCCGGTGCTTTCCAAGGATCTCCGTGGGCGCATCTGTCACACCTGAGTTGAAGGTGGTGGTCATGGTGTTGACATCTACTTCACCAGCTCCCAAAATGAGCAGTGGTGCAAATTTCCCTCCAATTGTGGCCTGAAATATTTTTGCCACCTCCGGGTTTTGCAGTTTGTCTAGGTCGAACTTCAGTCTACTGCATCTTGCTGTGTTTACTCTCTTCAAGTGGAGCCGGAAAGACATCATCACGAGATCGTGGTCACTTCCGAGGTCTATCCTATCTTATCCCATAACTCGGAGGTCGTAAGGGCACCACAGATGATCTTTTAACCAGCGTACTCCATCTTTCCCTGTCCTCAGCAAACCTGATTGTTTCGCTCAGTGTCAAACCAGTCCATTCTCAAATGTTGTCCTCCCACCTCTTTTTCGGTCTCCCTCTTCTTCTACCTCCTTGCACTGTGCATTGCAGGATGGTCTTTGCAAGGCCTGATGATCTGGTGACGTGGCCATGCCATCGGAGTTTTCGTTTTTTCACCACTGCGAGCAGGTCATCGTGTTGTCCAATGGCTTGTGTGATGGTCTGTCGGACTTCGTCGTTGGTGATGTGCTGGGTATAGGAAATGCCCAGAAGTCTTCTGTAGCACCTCATCTCCATGCTTTGTATTCTTCGTTGTAGATCTGCTGTGAGGGTCCATGTTTCGCAAGCATATAGGAAGATGGAGATGACAAGGGAGCGCAGCACCCTTACCTTGGAATGTAGACTGATGGTCCTGTCTTTCCAAATTGGCTTCAGGGCAGCAGTTGTTTGTGCGATCCTGGAGAGGACTTCCTGTCGGGACCCATTGTCTGATGCAATGGCTCCTAAATATTTGAGTCTATGCACTGTGTTGAGGGATTGGCCTTGGACTTTGATGTCCGTGTTGATGCCAATGGTGTTGTTGGGCTCTGGAGATGGTGTCAAGCCTCTGTAACAGCTGTTCAAGTTCTTGTTCCTCTCCAGCCAATCCATTCGATGTCTACTCCTGGAAAAGTGCGTGTCCTGCCAATGTTGATGCATGATCTGAAGCGTTTCTTGACCATGATGTAGTCGATCTGGTTGCGATGCTCCCCGCCGGGACTGTGCCATGTCCATCGTCTGGATTTTGTGTGGAGACCAAGCGTGTTTGCCATTATCAAATTGTTGTATCTGGCAAACTCCAAGAGTCTCAGCCCTCTGTCATTTGTCTCGTTGTTGCAGTGGTGTCTACATGTGTCTCCCCAGTTGTGGTGCGCATAGTAGCCATCCTTGGCATTCCAATCGCCTTCCACTATGACTATGTCCTTCATCGGCACTTGGTCAAGGACAGCCTGTAGATTTTCATAGAAACCCTCTACTTCGCTGTCGTCATTAACTGATATTGGGGCATAGGCCTGGATGATGGTGATGTTGAAAGGGGCTGCTCTCAGATGGATGGTAATGAGTCTACTAGAGACTGGGCGGCAACCCATGACAGTGGCTAGAATGTTCTTGTGGACCAGGAATCCAACGCCGTGTTCGTGCTTGTCATCTCTACCGCTGAAATAAAGCTTGTTGCCTTTGTCCGTCGTTGTTTTACCTAGGCCTTTCCAGCGCAGTTCTCTGATCCCTAAAACGTTCCATCGATAGTGTAGTGGTCCAGCTCGTGGGCCAGTTCTTCTAATTTTCCCTCTGCATTTAGGGTCCTGACATTCCAAGTTCCCATGACGATGTTGTTTCTGGTGTGGATCTTGCTAAGTTGTCCATCAGCAGCACACTTATCACCTCCGTCCTGGTGGCCAACGGAAGGCGCCGTCCTTGGTGACCCGGGCGACGATCGATCCGGTATGGAGTAAATGGTTTTATTCATCATGCAGTGTGTCTTGGGCAATAAAGACCTGGCAGGGCCCAATCCTCTCCAGGCTGTTGGCCACAGCTGATATCCACGAATACACGAAATCGCCTTGGCCCTGAGCATGTGGTCGTTGAACCTGTAGTAACATGAGGTTCCCCCGTCTTGGCCGGTGTGACGACACGAGTTTTCAGCACGTACTAGAGATAGTATATATTGTGCAGAGTTGCACATCTCTAGCGATACAGTGTACATAGTCGAATCGGCAGTTTCTTTTACTGCGTATGAAAGATAAGTAAGTATGGGTTTCACGTGATGAACGCAAAAGTGCATAATGCATAGCAAGGGAAATTGGGTTACTGAGCTCGACTCGATGTTGTCCTGTGTGCTGGTATGTGATTTAGTTAGCAGAGTCATTTTGGTTGCTTTTGCAAGCAGTCAGTCTTTTTGACAGAAGTAACGTTGTGACTGTGTGTCAGGTTAGAGTACGTCTTCTTTAAGGGTATTTGTTCGTTGTGTTTCGAACCACCCAAGGTCTTGAGCCCTCGTCGGGACAGGGATGTCAAAAAGTCTGTAGTGGGAGGATTGTGGCTGCCATCTATTGAGAAGTATAGGTGTAGAGCTCTGTCTTGAAGCTGTGTGGCCCTCGATTGGGCACCTGCTGCCAATGCTCAAGTACTTCGCAAGTATTGAGATGTCCCAGGCATAGCTAAGCATTAGCCAGAAACGGATTTGAACTCGCAGACTAACCAGTGTGCTGTACTGTGTGTGTTGCATTGTGTTGTGTTGGGCAGTGTACGTGTTACGTGTATCACAAGCCGAGGACCTAAAAGATTGGGCTTTTCCACTTTTGCCATCGCTGTTATCTTCTGTGTTGTCTACTGCTACTACGTTTTCCACTTTTGCCATCGCTGTTATCTTCTGTGTTGTCTACTGCTACTAAGTTTTCCACTTTTGCCATCGCTGTTATCTTCTGTGTTGTCTACTGCTACTACGTTTTCCACTTTTGCCATCGCTGTTATCTTCTGTGTTGTCTACTGCTACTAAGTTTTCCACTTTTGCCATCGCTGTTATCTTCTGTGTTGTCTACTGCTACTAAGTTTTTCACTTTTGCCATCGCTGTTATCTTCTGTGTTGTCTACTGCTATTACGTTTACCACTTTTGCCATCGCTGTTATCTTCTGTGTTGTCTACTGCTACTACGTTTTCCACTTTTGCCATCGCCATTGTTATCTTCTGTTTTATCTACTGCTACCATAACTGTTATGCCACTACCACTGGTATAATTCTGCGACTCCTACGTGTCGCTGCAGTACCTCTGTGCCGTGTGTACGTCAGCTCTGAGACCTCTACCTTTGCCGCTGGGAGGGGTGGATGTTGCCTGGGCTCACCGCCACCACCGTTACGTCCCCCTTTGGTTATCGGCGCCGCTGCTGGGTGTGACCCTCCATCACCGCCTGGACCTGCCGTTGCTTCGGACGAAGCTTTTCATCAGCTACAGGATCCCAGCTACACCACATCCACACACATACAGATTCGCACCTCACACACCTAAAAACATATCTAGTGTAAATCACTTCCTTTATCTGAGTAATTAACTGCTGTAGTACTCTGAGCTCAGTTAATAGTGAGGTTACAAACAGTGATTCTGAACTGTAAAGCTAGCTAATTCCATATGATTGAATTTTAAGATTTTTCTAATTGTGGATTCAACTTTGAATTGTATTTATCTGAAATTTAATTGATTGTCACTATTGTTGCATTATTGTTGTGGGCATTCTGTTTGTGTCTAGTTCTGGGGTTTTCAGTTAGACAAGGGAGGTAATCGTTTAGTAAATACTGGGTTGGGGGTCTTGATAGGGGTTGAGGGTGATTTAGTATCCCAGTTATCCTGTGAGTGTGTGTGTCATTGTTGAATAAAAGTGTGTTTGTTCATCTGGCATTTTGTGTTAGTTCTTTTGTTGAGTTTCTATCCTACCACTCGTTGCTTTGAGCTGAACGTCGCGGAACCCGCTCGGGTGACGCGACATTTTGATGTCATAAGTGGGATAGACTCATTTTATTTTGTTAGGGTAGTGACAGATGTGTATGTTGTGTGCTTGTTTTGTTGAGTGTTGAAAGGGTATGCAGCGGGCGGTTGGCGGAGGAGTGTGGGGTGTTTTGCACTAGGGATCACACTCGGAGTGTAGAGCATTAACGGGGAATTGGGTTGCAGGGTTCACTTGCTCGCCTTTAAGGGTACGACGTGAACAATTCCTCGACTCCTGTGACTGTTGTGTTGCGTATTCGTTCCGTTAGGTGTTTGTATCTGTTAAGTGTTCTGTGTTATTTGTGTACTAATCTGTTATTCGTTTCTTTCTCACCATGGCCACGCGGGATGCCCGAGCTGCGAAGCGTCGCGATGCTAGAGCCCGTACAGAGGAGGATCTGGACAATCAGCACCTCAGCAATGAGGGCTCGGTGACGGGGTTACTCGGGGAGGCTTCCGCAGTGAGTAACCAATTGACTTTGCCTAAAATGTATGCTAAATCACACAGTGCACGGGGCAAGGTCGAAGTCGAGCTCGGTGATAGCGAGAGATTTAGGCAGATTGGGGAAAGTCTAGGCTTCAGGGATGGGGCGTTGGCGCACTGTGTAGTGAGTGAGATGAGAAGGGAAGAAGAGCGAAGGGAGAAGGAAGAAGAGAAGAGGGAGAGAATGAGGAGGGAGGCGGCCGAGATAATAGTCAGAGAAGACGAAAGAAAGCTTCTACAGGCCAGGTTAGAAGCTGAGAGAGAAGACCGTCGTCGTATAGAGCTTATAGGCTTGAGGCAGAAAGAGAGGCTAGAGAAGCAGAAAGGAGATTGCTAGAGTTGAGGCTGGACGAAAAACGAAGAGCTAGAGAGGAAGACAGAGCTGATCAGAGAGAAAGAAAGAATAGGGCTCGAGAGAGAGGGGCAAACTATTCCGTCAAGCTGAAACCCTTGGAGGAGAGAGAAGACATAGAGGCATACCTACAGATGTTTGAGTGAGTAGCCGAGATTCAGGGTTGGAGAAGGGAGGTATGGGCGGTTAGGCTAGCGCCTTTGTTACAAGGGGAATCCCGGGACACCTAGCTTCGTCTGACGCCTAAACAAGCGCAAGACTTTGACGCCGTGAGAAACGCACTCCTGAAAAGGTTTAGGAAAGATGCCGACTACTACCGAAGACAGTTTCGGGAAGCCAAGAAGGAAGCGGCAGAGACATTTCCTCAGCTAGTAGTCAGGCTAGGATCGCTTGTGAAGAAATGGTTCTCGCTGGCTGGAAAGGATATCACCGACGTAGCACAGGTGCTGGACACCTTCATCGAGGAACAGTTATTTTCCATAATGACTACGGAGTTAGAGATCTTCGTGAAGGAAAACCTACCTGAGACGAGCAATGAGGCAGCAGAGTTGGCGCAGCGAGTGGTCGACGCGAAGCGAGCAGCGTCAGCACCGGCACCCGTACTACCCAGTCAACGACGAAGTTTCCCTAGACGACCGGAGGCTACTCAGCAGCCTAGCAACCGGGGAAGTCAGGTTCAGAAGGTAGGGAGGACAGAAGGGGGTAGTGGGGTACGTCGTTGTTACCGTTGTGGGTCCGAAAGGCACATGGTCAAAGATTGTAAGGTCAAACCTCAGTCAGTGAGTCAGGTTACTGTAGGGCGTACTATTTCCACGGAGACCGCACCTCAGGCTAGCGTGTGCGCAATCAGACCGTATAATCCATGGGGCCAAGGTAGGGCGAATGGGCAGGACGTTCGGGTGTTGAGAGATACGGGGGCGGAGATAGGGGCAGTCGCGGGCAGATTGGTCAAACCAGCAGATTTGACGGGCCGGGCTGTGGAGATTTGCTTGGCAAATCGTTCGAACGTGGGCCTTTTACCTACAGCTTGGGTGGAGGTGGATTGTGCGCTGGTCAGGGGGAAGGTGGAATTGGTGGTGTTTGAGGACGGGCCTGATGTTATCCTGGGTAACTGGGTTACTTTTGATAGCGGGGAGAAAAGTCCTGTTTCCTTGTTTGGGGGTGAGTGCGCGATGGCTGCAGCAGTGCAGACTCGGGCGCAAGAGAAAGCTGAGAAGAAGAGGGAAGTACCGTTAGCGGTGGTCGAACCATCCCAAGTAGCTGTTAGCACACCCGAGCTTATTGCTATGCAGGAGACCGACGAGACGCTCGCGAAGGCGAGAACGTTCGCACAGAGTGGTGGGGCTATAGCGTCGGGTAGGGCGTCGGCAGAGTTCCGTAGGAAGAAGGGGGTGTTGTACCGGGTACATACCAAGAGAGGTAACCAGGTGACGCAACTGGTAGTCCCGAAACAGTTGAGAGGGGGGATCCTACAGTTAGCTCATGATCCACCCATGGCTGGGCATTTGGGAGGGAAGCGTACCAGGGAGCGTATCTGGGGGACATTCTACTGACCGAGGATGTGTGCCGAGGTACGGAGGTACTGTGCAAGTTGTCCTGAATGTCAGAAGGTAGTACCAATGGGAAGAGTGAGAAAGGTGCCACTACAGCAACTTCCGCTGGTGGACGAACCCTTTCAAAGGGTGGCCATAGACATTGTGGGACCCATTAGATCTAAGTCAGATCGGGGTAACATGTACATCTTAGTGGTAGTAGATTACGCCACACGCTACCCCGAGGCTGTACCGCTCAAGGGCATAGAGGCAGAGAGGGTGGCAGAAGCGCTGTGGGAGATTTGGTAGAGGGTGGGAGTTCCTAGAGAGGTTTTGACAGATCAGGGGACGCAATTCATGTCTGAGGTCATGCGGGAGATGAACAGACTACTGTCAATCCATTGGAAAGCCACCACTCCTTATCATCCGCAGTGCAACGGGTTGGTTGAGCGATTCAACGGGACGCTAGTGTCCATTCTCAAGAAACTAGCGACGGAGCAACCAACAGCGTGGGACCGATACATTCCAGCGTTGCTATTCGCTTACCTTGAAGTAGCACAAGAGTCCACAGGGTTCTCTCCCTTTGAGTTGCTGTATGGCAAGACAGTGCGGGGGCCGATGGCTGTGCTACGAGATTTGTGGACCAAAGAGACGCAAGAGGAGGAAGTGAAACTGAGCAGCCAGTACGTGGTGGATTTGCGCAACCGCATCGAAGAGACGTGTAAGTTAGCGCATGAGAACCTTAAGGTCGCGTCCACCAAGCAGAAGCGACACGGCGTGTGTTTGGCGCAGGGGAGCAAGTGTTGCTGTTGCTGCCAGAGAAACGGAACAAGTTGCAACTAGCATGGCGAGGACCGAACGAAGTGATCGAACGTGTTGGCGATTGCGACTACCGCATCAAGATGCATGGGAAAATCAAGTTATTCCATGCCAACCTCTTGAAGAAATTTCACACGAGAGCGTCTGTAGCTACGATCAACAGGGACGACGGACGTGTTAGGGGAGACAAAGAAAGTACAGCTACGCAAAGAAGGTTCATTTCGACTCTTACTGCGAAACGGAAGTTGCGAGCGCCAACTAGCGGAATAAGTGATAACTCGCTTCGGCCTTAGCGCTTAGCAATGGAGGAAAGCGTATCAAATCAAGTAAACAAACCTAGAATCCGTCCTGGTGGGCAACACTGCAGCGCTTTTAACTGCACAAATGGACGATACAAGTGCCCTGGACTTTCGTTTTTTAATTTTCCAAAGGAAGAATCAAACATAATTATAACCAAATCTAACAACGTTGATCTAGATCTACCACTCGATGTAAACTGTATTTTCTTTGTTGATACTGAAATTTATCATATCCCAATTTCTTACAAATGGAAGATGAGGGGAGGGGGGAGGGGAAGGCGTAGTTTTAATTGCTGCTTAAGAGTAATTTTAAAAAAAAGAAAAAGAAAAAATAGTAGGCCTAATGAAATATTATTGCATGACTCATTGACTGGATGTGTTGTCTTGTAAAGAAAAACTATTAAAAAAAGAAGTAATTTTTAAGCAAATAATTCTTCATAAATGCATCTAAGAATAAAAATCCAAGAGCAAAAACTATTAATTATTATCCTTTTAATGTATAATGCTACTAGTTAATTGTCTAGTATTATCAGATTTTGTTGTTGTTGTGTGTGTGAAATGTATGCAGAAAAAATACCAAATGTGATTTTTTAAATCTTTCAAATGTAAAATACAATTTTCTGTGTGACTGATTCCCTTTCCATTACATTTGGTTTAAGCAGACAGGAAAAGGGTTAATTGTATTTGTTTTGTCTTGCAAAACTTCTGTTTCTTTGTAGGTATGTCTTAATCTTGCTAAACAAAAAGTAAACAACAGATTTAATTATAAAAACCTAACATTCTTACCCTTTTCATTATTTTAAACATACATTTATTGAGATGACAGTACTTTACAAAAATGATAATTGCTGAAGTTTCCTTTATATGAGAGAGAGAGAGAGAGAGAGAGAGAGAGAGAGAGAGAGAGAGTCATCATTTTTGCTTTTTGTTGCTATAATATTCATATTAAATGTCAGAAAAAGAAACACAAATGTTTGAAGCTATTTTTTTCAGCTTTTATAAATGCATGATGGTTTAACAATAAAGTAACATAATTGATGCAGCCTGCTGCAATGTACAGATCTAATATTATAAATGACTACAAATATTTCTTATTTGACTATTTTTATTGTTGCACTTTTTGGTCTTATCTAGGTGCAATTTCCAATGTAATGATTCATGCAAAAAAATAATGCTTTTAAACGTTAAATGTGTTTTCTTTAAAAGCTTCACTGTTCACTCTTCTTGTTGCATTGCTTTATTTCTCTACTTCTATAGTCTTGATGTCTGTTGGTTTATATATTATTTATTTCTTCAGAATACATATAAAATATATACATCACAAGCAGCAGGGACAAGCAACAAGCATGCTTATATAAGCCTATCCCTGTGCGAGTAAATTTCAGAGTTAAATTTGGCAGAAGAATATTAACATTGTGCAATATATACATATACACATACACACACATGTCTGTTCTTTTTCTTTAGTCTATCTTAACCTATCAAATTTCCTTTTGCAACTACAGTTCTATTATAGAGATAGCCTATATTAAACCATAATGATGATGATGATGATGATGAAAATGATGATGATAAACAGTAGGCCTAATAATTTATAGGCTTATTTACACAGTTGATCGAAACGAAAGCAGGTAAATATAATTTTAAGATGAGAGCCTAACAGTAGGTTAGCAGCGATTAAAATCAGAAGTGCAGTGTAAATGAGATAAACAGTAGATTGGAACACAGTTATTAACTGGAAATGCTAAATCAAGCAATGGTCAGAAAAGCTATTACCGGTATTCAAGCTTACTTTTGGGTTTGAGTTTTGACGGATCTAGGATGAGTACAGGCCGAGTACAGGCCTACTGAATCATCAGCATTGGTACGGTAATTTAATCGGCTGAATGCATAATTCAAGCAACTTGTTGTCAAGCTGTATTTACATTATTAAAATCAGACACTTATTAACTTACTTTCAAAAAAAAAAAAAAGCAGAATCGCTTGTTAATTTAAGCAAGCGAGTGTCCGGAACATAATCTACTGAAGCGGTTTGTTTACATAGCGCTAAGAACAAATTATCGCCCTTGGAATCATTTATCACGAGAATCGCTGGGGGGCGCTACGAGTGGCTACGTTTTGTAACTTTATATAGGCACTCGCCGAGATGAACCTTCTTTGCGTAGCTGTACTTTCTTTGGGGGAGACAAGAGCCGGTTAATGAAGTGGGCAAATCGTCTGCATCCGTCTTTCAGGATTGTAGAGTATGTTTCAGGGAAAGACAATGTTCCAGCGGATTTCCTCAGCAGAAGTATCCAGTAGTTAGCGTGGTGAAAGATTCGCGTCGGTGTTAGGTTCTTCAAGGTGTTAAGAACTGGGGGAGTGGGGGGAGGGGGGGGGGGGTTAAACAGAGAATTCCAGCACCTCAGCGGGGGTAGAGCGCCATTGTACTTTGCAAATGATGTCGCCTCCAAAGGGCCGCAGTTCTCTAAATTTCACACGAGAGCGTCTGTAGCTACGATCAACAGGGCCGGACGACGGACGTGTTAGGGGAGACAAGAGCCGGTTGATGAAGTGGGCAATTCGTCTGCATCCGTCTTTCATGATTGTAGAGCATGTTTCAGGGAAAGACAATGTTCCAGCGGATTTCCTCAGCAGAACGAGTTTTCAGCACGTACTAGAGATAGTATATATTGTGCAGAGTTGCACATCTCTAGCGATACAGTGTACATAATCGAATCGGCAGTTTCTTTTACTGGGTATGAAAGATAAGTAAGTATGGGTTTCACGTGATTAACACAAAAGTGCATAATGCATAGCAAGGGAAATTGGGTTACTGAGCTCGACTCGATGTTGTCCTGTGTGCTGGTATGTGATTTAGTTAGCAGAGTCATTTTGGTTGCTTTTGCAAGCAGTCAGTCTTTTCGACAGAAGTAACGTTGTGACTGTGTGTCAGGTTAGAGTACGTCTTCTGTAAGGGTATTTGTTCGTTGTGTTTCGAACCACCCAAGGTCTTGAGCCCTCGTCGGGACAGGGATGTCAAAAAATCTGTAGTGGGAGGATTGTGGCTGCCATCTATTGAGAAGTATAGGTGTAGAGCTCTGCTGCGTGGCCCTCGATTGGGCACCTGCCAATGCTCAAGTACTTCGCAAGTATTGAGATGTCCCAGGCATAGCTAAGCATTAGCCAGAAATGGATTTGAACTCTCAGACTAACCAGTGTGCTGTAATGTGTGTTGCTTTGTGTTGTGTTGGGCAGTGTACGTGTTACGTGTATCACAAGCTGAGGACCTAAAAGATTGGGCTTTTCCACTTTTGCCATCGCTGTTATCTTCTGTGTTGTCTACTGCTACTACGTTTTCCACTTTTGCCATCGCTGTTATCTTCTGTGTTGTCTACTGCTACTAAGTTTTCCACTTTTGCCATCGCTGTTATCTTCTGTGTTGTCTACTGCTACTACGTTTTCCACTTTTGTCATCGCTGTTATCTTCTGTGTTGTCTACTGCTACTACGTTTTCCACTTTTGCCATCGCTGTTATCTTCTGTGTTGTCTACTGCTACTAAGTTTTCCACTTTTGCCATCGCTGTTATCTTCTGTGTTGTCTACTGCTACTACGTTTTCCACTTTTGTCATCGCTGTTATCTTCTGTGTTGTCTACTGCTACTACGTTTTCCACTTTTGCCATCGCTGTTATCTTCTGTGTTGTCTACTGCTACTACGTTTTCCACTTTTGCCATTGCTATCTTCTGTTTCATCTACTGCTACCACAACTGTTATGCCACTACCACTGGTATAATTCTGCGACTCCTATGTGTCGCTGCTGTACTACTGTGCCGTGTGTACGTCAGCTCTGAGACCTCTACCTTTGCCACTGGGAGGGGTGGATGTTGCCTGGGCTCATCGCCACCACCGTTACGTCCCCCTTTGGTTATCGGCGCCGCTGCTGGGTGTGACCCTCCATCACCGCCTGGACCTGCCGTTGCTTCGGAGGAAGCTTTCCATCGGCTACAGGATCCCAGCTACACCGCATCCACACACATACAGATTCGCACCTCACACACCTAAAAACATATCTAGTGTAAATCACTTCCTTTATCTGAGTAATTAACTGCTGTAGTACTCTGAGCTCAGTTAATAGTGAGGTTACAAACAGTGATTCTGAACTGTAAAGCTAGCTAATTCCATATGATTGAATTTTAAGATTTTTCTAATTGTGGATTCAACTTTGAATTGTATTTATCTGAAATTTAATTGATTGTCACTATTGTTGCATTATTGTTGTGGGCATTCTGTTTGTGTATATTTCTGGTGTTTTCAGTTAGACAAGGGACGTAATCGTTTAGTAAATACTGGGTTGGGGGTGTTTTAGTATCCCAGTTATCCTGCGAGTGTGTGTGTCATTGTTGAATAAAAGTGTGTGATTGTTCATCTGGCATTTTGTGTTAGTTCTTTTGTTGAGTTTCTATCCTACCACTCGTTGCTTTGAGCTGAACGTCGCGGAACCCGCTCGGGTGACGCGACAGCCGGTGACTTCTGTGTAGAAGACTTTTGCCCAGTGATGCCGTGCTGACATCACCCCTGTTAGTCGCCTCTTACGACACGCCGGGAAACGTTGGGTCTATTCTATTCAGTGCCCAAACCCACAGGTGGAAATTTAAATCACTAAAACTCCACAAAGTGGGGATACTATTTAAACAGAGAATTCCAGCACCTCAGCGGGGGTAGAGCGCCATTGTACTTTGCGAAATGATGTCGCCTCCAAAGGACCGCAGTTCTCTAATTTTATAGCGTGAAGTTTTTATTGAAGAGAGCCAACCAAAATGATTTGTTTTAGCACCTCTAATTGGTTGATTTAACAACACTATCTCTCACTCGACTCAGAAAACACACACACACACACTGACAAAGTCTCGAATGAAAATTTTATTCTGAGAAAAGAATATCAGCTTATATTTTATTTCAATTTATTTCAATGGAAAGAAACTACACATGAACGTAATCGTTGTCAATCTAAACAATAATGATAATATATATATATATTTGTTTTCTACCAAGCAACAATGTCAGCAATCTAGTTCAACCGACATGGTTGACGTTGGACATGGCTATCACAAAATCCCAACACTACACATTTCAACTATCATCTGCTGTCAAAATGGCACAAAATTTAGCTCGGGGCTGGGGTACAAGGACACTTTGTTCATAGAAACATGAAAATATGAAACAAAATGAAAAGTCTATCATCCATACATTTTTTTTTTTTTTACTAACAAGAAACAAACAAGCCCACAAAAAAAAGACAGCAGAGGTAAAGGTAGAATTGTCAATGGAAGGCAGTCACTAACACTGCACAAGGCAATGAGCACGGGACCAAGTCACAGATGTTAGTGCACATTCACAAGCCTAAAACTAACGCTACATATATATAGCAATAACAAGTATCACCAAATGCCAGCAAGGTGACAACGCCCATCTACAGTAAGTACTTATACTCCGGTGGGGGATTCATAAAAAATATATATATATAATATATATTTATAAATATGTGCGGTGGGTTTGTTGGTTTGTTTTGTTTGCATTTGTCTATATAAATATGATGCTTGCATTTGTCTATATAAATATGAATGCTTGCATTTGTCTATATAAATATGAAGTACAAAACCACAAAAAAAACACCACACACACAGAGTCCACTTGACTCACATGCTAGTTGTCAAATGTCACATACTTTCGGTGGGAAAACATATCTTGATGCAACTTTGACATTGGAATTACCCTGCACATCGCCCAAGTCCTGTACGGCTGTCAACATAGTGCTATACTAATTATCTCCTGTATTGCAGTCAACATAGTGCTACATTATCTATCTCCTGTACTGCTGTTATTTGTGCCATTAACACAAGCGATTCTATGTTTTGGGAAGAAAATTTGTTGTTAAGTACAGTTGCTTAAAACAAAAATAGTGTGAAGTATCTTTCTTGAATGTCCACATTTACTTCCTAGACAGTTACTAACAGCTGATGGTGATCAGTGGACCATTTTTTTCAAAGACATAGGGAAGTGTGGTGGCTTTTCCATAGGCACACCCATTTAACCCCAGCTACTGCTTTGAAGAAGATTGGCTGTAAACATACACAAGATCTTGACTTACACACAGAATGTGGCTGTAAACATACACAAGATCTTGACTTACACACAGAATGTGGCTGTAAACATACACAAGATTTTGACTTACACACAGAATGTGGCTGTAAACATACACAAGATCTTGACTCACACGCAGAAGATTTTAATGCACAAGACAAAACAAAAATACAAGAAGGCAAGCTATTCATATGTATTTCCAGAGACTGACACATAACTGAAAACAAGCATGTTTAAAAGTGTTAATTTTCGTGCAGCTGTTCTGTCTCTTTTATCCTATAGAACCAACATGGCAATATGGAAGGATTGGCCACTTACTGAACTATTTGCAATCTAAAAATGACCAAAATCGGTCCAGCCAATTTTCAGATACAGTGCAAAATGTCTTTAAAATATGATGGGCTGTCACGATCTTGACACAGTGCTAAAACTGGGTGAGTAGTAGTTCACTTTATCTGAATAGAAAAACAGCCAACACTGATCAAGACTTTTGTGAGATAATACAATACAAACCAAGTATTTAAATACTGACCAACCTATTGACAGACAAACTGATATCAACTGAATTAATGACCACGAATTAAAAGTTATAAAAATCATCAAAATCAGTTCAATTGTCTTTAAGATAATACAGCAAAATGTGTTTAGCAAGGATTTGACTCCAGCAACCTTGAACCTTTGAAGCAGAGCAAATATAGCACAGGAAACTGACTCCTACCCCATGTAATGTTATGAAGTGTGGTCAAAATCTGTTTAATTCTTGAAATATGGCAAGCAATGGACCAATAGACATTGGTTCAGTTTGATTCCCAACTATTCCAAAGTATTTTCAGAAGTCAGGAAATAAAAAAATAAAAAATGTAAAAATACCAAAGAAAACAAAAAAAAGGCACACACATGCAAATTATGCGTGAAAGCCGATCAATTCATGTACACTTTGCACATTGGCCTACACAATGGTTTTTCTATAATGAATTCACTGAGAACACAAAAAGTCCATCATGTACACCTTGCACATTGGCCTACACATTGGTTTTTCTATAATGAATTCACTGAGAACACATAAAGTAATTCATTCATACACATAAACACAAAATCATTTGTAAGGTTGGAGACCGAGTGCTGGGGTGATGGATGGGAGGGGAGATAATCCACTTATTAAGCCTTACATGAACTTGAAATAAGCGTGCATATGTGTGTACATATGTGTGTGAAATGCTTTTCCAGCAGAGGTTGCCCTCAGCCCTACCTTGGAAGGGTTCAAATCCCGGATTTTAAATAACCTCCACTCCCCCACCCACTGCCTCCCTTGTTTAGAGGGTCCAGCGGACTGCAAACAGCCCAATGAGGACCACAACTTGGTTGAAAGGGGGCTCACTCCTGATCCATATTAAAGATCTGTTGAAACAACCCCTGTGGTAACACTGAAGGCACTCCACCAGCCGGTCACTTTACAATAAAGACATCCCATGCAGGGGACGCTGAGCCTGCAATCTAATTTACTGAACTCCCGTTTACAAAAACAAAATAGAATATAAACATTATAAAATATTAACAAACCACATACATATATAGAAGGGCAAAGCCCATATGACTCACCTGCTCCTTATGTAACTCGCAATATTTAACATGAAAAAGAGTGCCCAGAAAAAACAAACTGAAATGGTGGCATTAAAATGCAAAGTAACATTGACTTTAATCTTTCTATGATCTTGACCTTGAGATGACATTGACCTATGCCTTCAAATACACTTATGTACTATTAAATAAAGTATAGCAAAAGTTGTCAACAACAAGAAAAACTGTGTCCTTGGGATGATCTTTACCTTCAGTGACTTTGATCTTGGGATGACCTTCACCCTCACATGATCTCTCATGCATGTCTAATCAAATAACCCAATATTGTTGCATACTATAGGTTAAATAAACAACCATTCCATTGTACAATGACCTATTTTTGTATGGTTATGCAATGTCTACAATGACCGTAACCTTCAAGATCAATGCAAAAACAGAACATATATGAAAGATCAATCTATCATCTCTAAATACAATAAGTTTGGACTTAATATCTCTCATAGTTTAAAGTAAAGATTACTTCAAAGTACCTATACAAACTAACTTTGAACAGCTCCAGTGACCTTGCCCTTAGAGGTTGGACAAATCTGCAATGCGTGTCTCCTTAATATCTATCATGCACCAAAGAATCATAAATTCAATATTAATAACCTAGTAAAAAAGTGAAATTTTGTGCAATATGGTCATTTTTTTACTAACATTTGATGACCAGTGTGGCCTTGACCTTGAAGTGAAGTCATTCATTCACTGATCACTTTCGAGGTCTCATGGGTGTACACCATCTTACCAAGTTTGGTTGTGATAGTTGAAATAGTCTCTGAGTACTTAGCCACTTTAAAGTTTTTGTACAGGCAGACAGCGGACAGACAGACATTTAATCGATATCATTTTTTAACTATTTAGGACTCGCTTCGCACAGATTTGCAAAAATCTGGAACAAAAATTTCTTGGTTGAATACATAGACTCACGAGTCAAAAATGTTTAAATTGCTAAATAATAATACCACAGAAAGCCCTATTGACCATTTGGCAGAAAGCGTCCAATATCTACAGGCTGACCCACAAGACCCCATACACAAATGAGGAGTTTTGGGAGTTTTAAAGGCAATCCATGAAAGATGTATGTAATGTCTTGGGAGTCTCTTGGTAAGAATTAAACTGGATTTTACTCCCTTTGACTTGCTCAACCAAATCAATTTTTAAAATAAATGAAAGCTAGTGCGTTATAACCATGTTCTGTGCACAATTGTGTGCATGGTGTGGAATTTTACCATGTTATATTTTGTGTAGTACTGTATAAGTGGACTATGAATATAAGTTGTAAACATCATTAGACTGGCTACACAAGCCTCTCCTTTCAGTTGGTCATAATTATCTGCAGCCCTGTTTAGATAGCAAGCCCTCTCACGGCCTCTGTCAAATGACACACACACACACACACACACACACAAAGCTTGAAGACCATGCACAGTGAGCCTAAACCCTTCATCCTGCTTATGTTGTTGTAATAACTGCGGTCCTGTAGGGAACAGCTACATCGCCATGGACTTGCTCCCCAATAGCGGCAGATTTAAATTTTTAAAAAAGTGGAAGGTAAGATTGACCTAAAATATGGAACAATCTTCTGCAAAAATTATGTTGAAGGTAAACAGATCTGCGTATGACTACTTAAGTAAATAACTTGAAAAGCAACATTAGGAATTTCATACCTTTTATTAATAAGAATTTTTGGGTTAGGGTTCAGTCTGATTGATGAAATAAACTTTTACAGGAGAGCAACATCTGCAACTACCGCTAGCCTTCATGGACACGGTGACAGCACTTCAGAGTGTGGGTGGACAGGACCAAATAGAAATTTAGTAGTAATTTTTATTTTCGTCAGCCAAATTTATTGGCTATGTAGACAGTCAACTAGTCAGCTATGTTGACTGCCAACAGGTAGGGTATACACAATTACTCCCACAGCTTGACACCATCATTTCAACAAGTCCAATCTACAATCATCTGATGTTACCAGGCAACACAAGTCCAACCTACAATGGTTTGATGTTACTACACAAAGGTATTACCAAGACACCTAACCTACAATGGTATGAAGTTACTACACAAAGGTATTACCATGACATCTAACCTACAATGGTTTGATGTTACTACACAAAGATATTACCATGACATCTAACCTAACGTAAAATTGGGGAGTGACCCATTCTTTATAACAATGCTCTTCCATTTGTCCACTGTACTACATGTAAAATTGTGTGTGTGTTGAGCTCAACCTGTCAGTTAGAAAGTGACTGTATACCCTGTGATTATAAAATGCTCTTTACATTGTAAGACAGTTGTAACACATATTTATAGTTTACACTCCACGACAATTGAAACACATATTTATAGTTTAGAGGCCATTTTGAACACATATTTCATGTCACACACACAGACCAAGCAATCCCCCCTGGTAATTTACCAATGTCTCATGGAAAACATGCTACATTGCGGTACTTTACTAACAAATACTGATTATTATGTGCTGAGAAAAGACAACAGAAATATTGCATAAGTACATATAGCTGTGATTGCATAGATAGATACAGCTGTGACACCATAGCCACAGTTCTTTGTGTATACAGTCCACACAAACACCGTCCTCATTGTCATCATGTCACAAACACTGACGCCATAGTCACAAGTTGTGTCACGTCACCTCACAAACACTGAAGTTATACTCACAATCTGTGTCATCATGTCACAAATACAGACATCATAGCCACAATCTGTGTCATCATGTCACAAACACCGACATCATAGTCACAATCTGTGTCATCATGTCACAAACACCGACATCACACTCGCAATCTGTGTCATCATGCCACAAACACCGACATCATAGTCGCAATCTGTGTCATCATGTCACAAACACCGACATCATAGTCGCAATCTGTGTCATCATGTCACTCACTTTTGCCCTACGTCACTGCTAAGGGGACCAACATATCATGAGCTTGTACATTTATAAAAATAACATTTAAAAAATCATATTGTTTTTGGATTGCTTTAAAAAATAAAAAGTAATTTCTCCCCAAAGTGGGATTTTGATAGGAGCTCACTAGAGGGAGCAGTTATGTTGGGGCCCTATCAGTGCTAAACTGTGCCATACTGTTAACATTCCCTACACTTCCCATTCTCCTTTCACCGATTGCTGGCCACTGCATATTACATAACAACAAAGGATGGAAATGTTGCTCAGTCAGTATGCCGTATCTGTCACACTAATAGCCACAACTACTAAGAGCTGTATATGCGTGTCAACCCGATTCATGATAAAAAAAATTGTAACTGAATCTAACCAAAGTGATGCATGGCCAAAGCGAACAATGTTGACAGAATTTGGGACTGGTCAAAGTATAACATGTAACACAAATATAGAGCAACACCGTTTTTATACAATAACCATAATGTAAACAGACTTTTAACCAATAAACTTTTGAATAAAAATTTTGATCATGATAATAAAAGATGAAATACTGTGTTATTGCCAAGTTTGATCATGAAGCATCTTACCATCACATTTGTTCTTTGTCAAAAATTCAGCAGTAGTCTAACGTAGACTTCTCAACCCAGCTCACTACCACAAAAACAGCAGTCACTTATAAAATGTCTGGCCACAGTAAGACTAAGCAAACGTTAGTGGAATATCTCAGCATGCATAATTGTTGAAGGACAAGACAGAAAACATGCGGTAGTAGTAGTAGTAGTAAAAGTAGCAATCCACTGACAAAACGTTCATACCAATGTACAGTAGGTGCATTAAATGTCAATAACAACATATTTGTCAAAGTCTATGTAACAACATATTTGTCAGTCTGTGTACGCTGCCTTCATATAAAACTCAAAAATAAGATCTCAGTGTTTTTGCGGGCATTAAATAAAAACATTTTTTAAAATGAAACACGCAAATTCCATACAAAGTCCAGTGACCTTTTCCACTATGCCAGCCATCATTTGCAGTAGACCAAGGTCAACACCAGTGAGGCAAGCTTGTGCTGTGAAGTCACAAGTCGCCATCCACGCAACAACAGTTCAAATACTACACAACATTCACCAGCCTGACATAAGGCAATGTGGTCAATGTTAAGGCCCAATGTTGGTGGTGATAACAAACAAAATAACCATCAGATGAGCACTGCCCTGTCACAGTCACTGTACAATACACTCCTGGCCCCAAAACATGCACACAATGTTTAGTTAAAGTCACTACAATGACCTTTGTAACACTGCAGTCATTAGTCATGACAGCTATCAGTACTTTGTAACACTGCAGTCATTAGTCATGACAGCTATCAGTACTTTGTAATACTGCAGTCAGTAGTCGTGACAGCTATCAGGACAGTACTTTGTAACACAGCAGTCAGTACTCATGACAGCTATCAGTACAGTACTTTGTAACACTGCAGTCATTAGTCATGACAGCTATCAGTACTTTGTAACACTGCAGTCATTAGTCGTGACAGCTATCAGTACTTTGTAACACTGCAGTCATTAGTCACGACAGCTATCAGTACTTTGTAACCACTGCAGTCATTAGTCGTGACAGCTATCAGTACTTTGTAACACTGCAATCAGTAGTCATGACAGCTATCAGTACTTTGTAACACTGCAGTCAGTAGTCATGACAGCTATCAGTACTTTGTAACACTGCAGTCATTAGTCATGACAGCTATCAGTACTTTGTAACACTGCAGTCATTAGTCATGACAGCTATCAGTACTTTGTAACACTGCAGTCAGTAGTCATGACAGCTATCAGTACTTTGTAACACTGCAGTCAGTAGTCATGACAGCTATCAGTACTTCGTAACACAGCAGTCAGTAATGATAACTATCAAAACTTTGTAACACTGCAGTCAGTATAACAGCTATCAGATCAACAGACTCCACGAGTCCTCCGTTGTTAATTTGCTACATGCTCTGCCATTCAATAGACCTGTGCAGCTAAATAAGCAGCAAGTTCCAGTCAACAATGAACACTGTCTGTTGCATGTAAGGCACAGTGTATTAATGGTCAACAAGCCTACAAATATACAGGATCTGTGACACGCTTGATCTGTCCATTGGGGGCCTGGGTGATGGGGGGAACAGGGGAAGAAATGCCCTCCGACCAGTCGGACTGAGCCGAGTGTGGGGAGGAACTAGACCACTGGCCAGGAGAGTCCGGAGATGGGGTCAGATAATGGTCAGGGATAAAAGCGTTGGGGTGCTGAGGTGATGACCCATCCCCATTTTGACTGTGCTGGGAGGGAGGTGTGGGGTACTGTTCCAGATGTGGGTAGCCAGGCGCTGTAGACACGTTGTGTCCCACCTGCCGCTGTTGTGGTGGAGGCGGATGATGGTTTGACACCATCTTTCCACTGACGGCAGTTGCGTAGACCGGCAAGGAATTCTGTTCTACTCCTCCACCAGCCACAGTATACAGAAAGTTTTGGGGCATGGCTGGATGTGAATGCTGCTGATGCTGCTGCACTGCACACTGCTGCATGGCCTGCAGGTGGGTGGGAGACATGGGCAGGTTCTTCCTGACAGGGGACTGCGCCAACTGACAGCTGGGACTGCTAGCATGAGGCATGATGGCAGGTAGAGCAGAGGGGTTCTGCATGGGTGGCCAGTCTTGGGCAAAACGTGCACTAAGTAGCTCTTCTAGCCCTACTCCAAGCTGCTGCTGCTGCATTAAGATGCTGTTCTCATAGCGAGGTGGGGGAGTGAGGGTGTAGTCAGACGGGGACCCAGAGTCCAGGGGATAGGACAAGTGAGCTGAGCCAGCGGACGCTGTCTCGGAGTTGACCGGCACTGTGCCAGCGGAAGAAGCGGGGTCCGGGCTAGCTCTCTTCTTCTTGGATTTCTTGCCTGCTGCTACCACTGCTTTGGCTTGACTGGGAGAGACCGGGTGTGGACCACTAGCTTTGGGGGCAGGCTTGGATCGTCGCTTATTCTGCTTGCCTTGCTTGGTAGGGGGTAGAAATGGGAGAGTGTTGGGGGAAGCCCCAGGTCCTGCCAGGCACATGGTGGCGGGAGAACCCACTTTATATTCATCCATCAGCTGTACGATGTCATGATGTCGTCTCTCTACAGCGATATCACGAGGAAGGCGATCCATGTGGTCTGTGATGTTGCGGTTGGCATAGTGGTCCAACAGCAGCTTGCACACTCTGTAGCTGCCCTCCTTGGCTGCCAGAAACAATGGTGTTTCATCCTGCAATACAGCAACAACACTTGTCAGTCTTCAACAACAGCAACAGTCATCATCCACAAACCAGCAGATGGACAACACCAGCAAATGGACAACACTGATATTTACAGGCAACAGTCAAAGCATTATGACTACAGTGATGATGTTTACAGACAGCAGTTAAAGCATTAGGTTAGGACTACAGTCAAGTCTACAGGCAGCAGTCAAAGCATTAGGAATACAGTGATGATGTTTACAGGCAGCATGCGCATTAGGACTACAGTAATGTCTACAGGCAGCAGTTAAAGCATTAGGACTACAGTGATGATGTTTACAGACAGCAGTTAAAGCATTAGGTTAGGACTACAGCCAAGTCTACAGGCAGCAGTAAAAGCATTAGGACTACAGTGATGATGTTTACAGGCAGCAGTCAAAGCATTAGACTACAGTGATGTCTACAGGCAGCAGTTAAAGCATTAGGACTACAGTGATGGTGTCAACAGGCAGCAGTCATAACATTATGACTACAGTGATGATGTCTACAGGCAGCAGTCATAGCATTATGTGAGAACTGCACTGATGTCTACAAGAAAAAGTCAAAGCATTAGGTGAGGACTACAGTGATGATGTCTACAGGCAGCAGTCAAAGCATTAGGACTACAGTGATGATGTCTACAGGCAGCAGTCATAGCATTAGGACCATAATGATGTCTACAGGCAGCAGTCATAGCATTAGGACTATAATGATGTCTACAGGCAGCAGTCATAGCATTCGATCTACACTGATGATGTCCACAGGCAGCAGTCATAACATCAGGACTGACTACAAGTAGGTGTGGCCAACTTATTGTTATACGATGCCATCATTATATGTCATCTCCTCAAAAGCAACTTATAGATGATCGCTTTAGGAATCATGTCTGTGAGGTAAAAACCTACAAAATTAGCATGGAATAAAATAAATGCCAGAGAAATAGCCAGAACCAAATCAATAATGTTGGATAACAATGGTGGATAACAATAGTGGGTAACAATGGTGAATAACAATGGTGGATAACTATAGTGGGTAACAATGGTGGATAATAATGGTGGATAAAAATGGTGGATAAAAATGGTGGGTAATAATGGTGGATAACGATGGTGAACGACAATGGTGGATAACAATGCGGGGTAATAATGGTGGATAACGATGGTGGGTAATAATGGTGGATAACAATGGTGGGTACTAATGGTAGGTACTAATCCTATCCAGTACCTGGAAGGTCGTTGGTGCACCACAAATGATGGTTTAACTCTTAGTCTCATGAAGCGCGGTAAAACGCGCCTAGTTACCGTCTATTTTTAGTACCTTTCTCCCGCTTAACTGAAATCCTGTCTATTGGCGCATGCGCACTAGCTGATTCTAAAGGCAGTGTACTTCCTTCCTGGCAACTGCAGCTGTGTTTCCAACACAAGTTAATAAAATTTTTAGCTTAGTTTTCAGTCGCGTTTTCGGGAGCGGGGATACCCGAAAAATGGCAGAATCTGATTCCGACAATGATTCTACATATGGGCAGTTGTGGCAGCAATTAGTAGATGAAAGGGCTGATCAGTTAGGGAATGACAATCAGAGTGATTTGTCAGTGTCTAGAGTGCACACTAGCGATCTTTCCGACTTCAGATTGGACCTTTCATCATCTGAAGAAGATGAAGAGGAGTGGACAGATATTTTGAACGATCGCAAAATCTACACATTCAGAGGCACGCCTGGACCCAAAATTCCACTGCAATTCACCGCCAAACCTGTGGACTACTTCATGCAACTCTTTCCTGAAGCAAAGTTTGAAAACATGGTGGAACAGACAAATTTGTACGCAACCCAACAAGGGGCCAGGAACTTTACACCTGTCACGGTGAGGGAGCTGAAAGCGTACATGGGCATGCTGTTCTACATGGGTATAATTCAGCTTCCTAACTACAGAGCCTACTGGAGCAAAGAACCTGATCTTCACCAAGAGGTCATTGCTCAGGTTATGTCTGTCAACAGGTATGAAGAAATAACTCGATATTTCCACATCAATGACTCTACACAAAATCCTCCAAGAGGTGCACCAGGCCACAACAAGCTTAATAAAATACGGCTTGGATAATGCCAAGGAACAGTTTGCTAAGCATTATTATCCCCATCAAAACATGGCTGTTGATGAAGCAATGGTGAAGTTCAAAGGCAGGTGCCCATTCCTTCAGTATGTACCAGCCAAGCCCTGCAAGTGGTGTGTGAAAGTTATGGGCCATTGCAGACGGTGAAACATTTTATCTTGTAGATTTTGACGTCTATACCGGCAAGGAAAATGTTGCTGCAGAAAACCAGGCACTGGGAACAAGAGTTGTTACAAAACTTGTGGCACCCTACTACAACAAGTACCACCACATATACTTTGACAATTTTTTTACGTCTGTGGATTTGATGGAGATTCTCCTGCGGAACAAGACCTATGCCTGTGGAACTGTGAGACTCAATCGCCGTGGCCTACCTGAGCGCATAAAAAAGAGCAAGCTCAAAACAACAGGCGAGATGCTGAAGACGCAGAAGGGGAAGCTGATGGCCATCTGCTGGCACGACAAGAAAAGACAAGTCAACATGCTTTCATCAACAAACAGCAACGCAAACATCCAAGTGACAAGAAGGGGGCGTCGTGGACTGCCTGACGTCACGTACCCAAAGCCCATAGCAGTACAACAATACACTGAGAATTACAACGCTGTCTACAAAAACGACCAGCTTCGCTCCTATTACGGAATTGCTACCAAAGCCAATAAATGGTGGAAGTATGTTTTCTGGTTTTTCTGTGATGTGACAATAATAAATGCTCACGTCCTGCACCTGAAGGCACCTGGGGGACCACGCCCACAGCCACTGTCACACCTGGACTTCCACAGGCAAGTAGCCAAGGGTCTCATCAACGGATATTCATCCAGGAAGAGGTTGTCACCACTCTATGTTGAAGAACCAGTGATCAAGAGGCCTACTGAGCATGAGCCTACCAAGATCGGAACTGTTCGTGGCCTGCGCACTTGTGTGATCTGTGCAAAAGGGGATGCACGCAGTGCTGCTGGGAGGAAAATCCAGACTTCATGAGAGTGCAAGCGCTGTGGAGTTGCATTGTGCAAGGACAGAGGCTGCTTTGGAGAATTCCACAATTTCCAGCAGTAGTTGTTGTGCCAGAATTTCCTGATTGTGTACTGTGTAGCAAATGACACCTGTATTTCACCTGTACTGCTGCAGCACGACTGAAATGTAATGTGCAAGTTTGTGCTGCAGACACATTTCAACAGTTAGATTTTGTGAAATGAACTTGTAATTTGGATATAAAGTGATAAATTGACTAAAAAAAAAAGACTAATGGTGGCTGAAACTCTGGAATAGCGTATGTGAAAGGAGCAACTTACCTGTACTTACCTGTGGCCTGCAAGGCACGGAGGTCAGTTAACATGCATGTTTATGTAACTAACTGTTGATCACTTTTGTTATCTTTACCAACAAACAATGATAACAAGACCTTTTTTTTTCTGTTGTTTTTATTGGTACTTGTGAAATTACCTATAATCACAGGTAAAATAGCAGGTAACACAGACAGATGACACTGACAGAACTAAAGCTTACCCAACACTTGCACAGTTACCAATTATCTACACACTGACCAAGTCCCATGAAGCTCTGACCAACCGTTCAGTAGATATAGCATTTTAAACACATGCACCAATTTTCGGCTTGTTGGGTCAAATCCTTACATGAAGGAGAAGATCAAAGTGCTTTTTTGCTATATGAGACTAAGAGTTAACCAGCGTACTCCATCTTTCTCTGTCCTCAGCAACCCTCATGGCTTCGCTCAGTGTCAAGCCAGTCTATTCTCGAATGTTGTCCTCCCGCCTCTTTTTCAGTCTCCCTCTTCTTCTGCTTTCTTGCACCGTGCCTTGCAGGATGGTCTTTGCAAGGCCTGATGCTCTGGTGACGTGGCCACACAATCAGAGTTTCCATTTCTTCATCATTGTGAGCATGTCATCTTATTGTCCAATGGCTTGTGTGATAGGTCTGTCGGACTTTGTCATTGGTAATGTGCTGGGTATAGGAAATGCCCAGAAGTCTTCCGTAGAACCTCATCTCCAAGCTTTGTATTCTTCATTGTAGGTTTCTAAATGGGCTTCAACCTTGCCCGGACAGCGATGCTATCCTGAAGAGGACTTCTTGCCGGGACCCATTGTCTGAAACAATGGCTCCTAAATATTTGAAACTATGCACCGCGTTGAGGGATTGGCCTTGGACTTTGGTGTCCGTGTGGATGCCCTTGTTGTTGTTGGTCATTATTTTGGTCTTCTCTGCATTTATTTCCATTCCTGGCTCGGAAGAGTCCGCTGGACCTAAAGCAATAATCATGTAATGTAATTTCCATTCCAAGGGCTCAGGAGGTGGTGTCAAGCCTCTGTTCTAGCTGTTCAAGTTTTTGTTCCTCACCAGCCAATCCACCAATGTCATCCGCAAAACGGAGGTTGGAGATTGTTCTACCCCCTATGCTGACTGTGCTTTCATGGTCTGCAAGGGCATCTGACATGATGCGCTCCAGAAAGTTGTTGAAGAGTGTTGGAGAGACTAGGCATTCTTGACACACAGGGATTGTTGTTATGAGCCAGTTCACGATGGCGCTGTTGTGGAGGACTGCCCTGGTAGCCTTGTCATACAGGCTTTTCATGACTTCAGTAATGTTAGGTGGTGGGTAACAACAGTAGATACTAACAGTGGGTAACAACAGTAGATACTAATGGTGGGTAACAACGGTAGATACTAATGGTGGGTTACAACGGTAGATACTAATGATGGGTAACAACAGTAGATACTAACAGTGGGTAACAACAGTAGATACTAATGGTGGGTAACAACGGTAGATACTAATGATGGGTACTAATGGTAAGTGTGTGTGGTACATTACCTTATTGTCCTGAGCATCTCTGTTGGCGTTGTGTTTCAGAAGAGTCACCACAGCATCCACGTTGTTCACTGCAGCTGCCCAATGCAGTGCTGTACGACCTGCACACACACAGACACCACCTTAATGTACAGCACAAATACGCTGGAGAACAATACAAGCACTGCCTACCATGTCCTGTCAGCCACGATGATTTTATTACAGTAAGATCTGCCACCAAAGAACAATACAAGCACTGCCTACCATGTCCTGTCAGCCACGATGATTTTATTACAGTAAGATCTGCCACCAAAGAACAATACAAGCACTGCCTACCATGTCCTGTCAGCCACGATGATTTTATTACAGTAAGATCTGCCACCAAAGAACAATACAAGCACTGCCTACCATGTCTGTTACACTCAGTTCGATGTTGGTGTTTTCTATCAGTATCTGATTCAGCCCCGATGCTTGAATTCCTGATAGTTGTGTAACTCAGATTCGTTTATTCACGCAACCCGTCCAAATAGCATACAAGTCACAAAGTCGACGTATGAAGTTTTCCACTTTTATTCAGCACACACCAACAACTGCATACAATTCTCAACTCAACTCAACAACTTTCACAGCAACTCTCCAAATCACTATCAACAACTTTACTATCTCTCAACAGCAACTCGGCACACGATTAAATAACCTCTCTCTTTTCTGGAACAATTTGGTACATGGTAGAAATGACGTACTGCCACCAATCGAACTAAAGATCGTCATCACTGACTTACGTCATTACACATTTCTTCTCCTTCCGGATCGTTCCTTCAAATTTCTACAATTATCCCGAATCTTCGATCGATAGTAAACAAGCCGATCCAGAAGATTCTACAACAATATCGACTAACGAAAATTATCAACGTTATACAAAGCCTCTCCTAACAACAATGCAAACTCAAATCAAAGGTAAATAAACTCCATTATTGAATGCTTTGCAAAACGAAACAATTAGATCTATCGTACACGCTTCCGACATACTTTCGTTCGCGTTTCAACGTAACAATGTCCTGTCAGCCACGATGATTTTATTACAGTAAGATCTGCCACCAAAGAACAATACAAGCACTGCCTACCATGGGTCGAATTCATGGCCCGTTAAATTATAGGCGATGGTTAACGTTACCAACATTGGTTTTGTAACCAACAATGGTATCGTTAACCATCGTTTAGCAGATCGCTATTCATGAGCGAATGTCCACCCATTGGTACGTAACCAAGGCTATTTTTGGGCTGTGCGGGAATATCCGTAAGGGGGCATTATTCAAGCAGCTGTTTTCCTTCTTTCGTCAACAAAATAGGCCTATAAAAATGGCTGTGGCAATGGCAAAGAGAAAAGCAATTTTTTCGTACACTGAAACTAATGTTCTCCTTGAGAACGTTATAGAATTTAAACATATACTGATGGCAAGTTTATCAACTGATGTCACGAACCGCCTAAAAAACGACTGCTGGAAAAAAATCGCCGAAAGAGTGACTGCAGTTGGTGGTGCGAACCGAACAGCCGAAGACGTGAGGGAGAAGTTTTATAACCTTAAAAAAGACCATCGGAATCGTGCAGCCGCACGATTAAAGTCTGGCAATGGTGGCGTGATTAGCAAGCCTACCGACAGCATGCTGGATATCATAGTGAGCAAGGAGAGCGAGCTTTTTGTTGGGGTGAAAGGAGAGAAATCACTTTTGATCACTTTGTAGTTTGTAATGTTAGGCCTACATTTTGTTTTTAGACTGAGGTGTCAATTTCTGCCGTTTCTGGGTAGTTTGGAACTTGAAATGTTGTCTTTATTTCGTAGGGTTGCATTATCCTACGAGTATAAACTATACAGATACACAATAAGCCTACACATCACCAGTCAAAATCCAACAACAATATTTTAATAATAATAATATTAACCCGTTTTATTAATATGACAGATTATTAAAGGTGCCAGAGGCATAAAAACAAAGAGTGAGACACACATGTAAAAGTGGTGACAAAACGCCTTGCCGATCACACAGTTTCAGTCTGTCTACCGCGTTCGTTAACGTGATGATATCATGCCGACGAAAACGAAATTTTGATACCAGTTCCACGTCATCAAATTTGTCAAGTGGATTACTTCTGTCGCGAAATACTCTCTCTCTCCTCAGAGCTCGTCTCTGTCGAAGTTGCCACCAAACGATGGCCGCCATTTTTAACCAGTGTTCCCATTGGTTATCGGGTGGTCCCCCCTCCGTTAAAATAACCATGGTTAGCAACCGTCGTTAACTCTGCTAAGGCCTCATGAATTTAAAATTTCCAGCTTAACCAACGTCGTTAATTTTACCAACATTGGTTAAGCCTTAACCAACGGTCATGAATACCACCCCATGTCTTGTCAGCCACGATGATTTTATTACATTAAGATCTGCTACCAAAGAATACAAGCGCTGCCTATCATGTCCTGTCAGCCATGGTGACTTTATTACTGGCGACTGGACACCAAGTAGGACTGGCAGTCTTTACAATCAGATTGTGGAAGTAATGACTTTACAAATTTACTTCAAAGAGCAGTTTCCCCATTCCTGTACAACTGGTGGCTACTATCGTTATTATTATACATGGCTTTTGGAGTGACCAACCTTGAGCCAGTACAGCTGTCCATACTACACCGTCTTCATCAAAATGAGGTAAAATAAAGGTATAGGGCTTTCCTGCAAAGTTTATATTTATAGTCCTAACTCATTCTATACTGGCGCGGGTTGTTTTCCCTTATAGCATTCAGTACTGGCTGATCTGTACCAGTTACTAAAACACATATTTAAAAAACAAGAAATGTAGCAGAGACCTCAAAGTTTAGGTCCATACAGAAATTAGAATGGACTAACCAAAAGCCAAGTTTGATAGAATTATTTTTGCTATTGACCCATTTATTATAATCAACAATAAAAACAACCCACCCTCTCTCTCCCCAAATGTGCAGGTATGATTGCCACACAGTAAGCTACAAGAGGGTCTGATTGCCACACAATAAGCTACAAGCAGTACAAGGGAGGCAACAATTCAGTAATAGACCTTTCCCCGATAGTTGTGGAAAACAGTGTTATCTCCCTCTAATTGTAGCGCGTACCTACAGCGCTGGAATCACTTCATCACTTTTTTCTTCATTACTTTGTCTACTCTTATTAATTTCAATGCCCCTTCCATGTTAGAAGCCCATTCTCTTCCAAACAACAGTAGTCGATGCCAGACGAACGTTGCAAGCATACTCTAAAATGAAAATATAAGAGGTTTTTCCACCTTAGTTTTGAATACTATGTTGAGTCTCCATATGTCGCCTTTTGAAAGTAGAGGTATGCGTATGTCAGTATGAAAGCGTTGAGCACTGGAACTATGCATTAGCCTAGCAAAGTAGAGGTATGCGTATGTCAGTATGAAAGCGTTGTGCGATGGTGCTACGCATTAGCCTAGCAAAGTAGAGGTATGCGTATGTCAGTATGAAAGCGTTGTGCGATGGTGCTACGCATTAGCCTAGCAAAGTAGAGAAAAAGGTAAGCCTACCAATAAGAGTCAATTTTTTAACCACATTATTTACATATATGTCCCAATGGTGTGCAATGTTAATCTTTAATGTTTAGGATATTAATTTCAAAGTAACTGTGGTGGAGCGTGTGTGTGGATTTTTGTGCCATAAGAGGAAAGCAAGACATGGCTGTTTTGTTGGGACCACGTTACCATTGTTATCGGTGGCTTCAATGTCTGCGTCAGCACTGATCAGGTCCTCCACCATGCCTTCGATGGCCAGGCGTGCAGCCAACGTCAGCGGTGTTGTGCCACAGTGCATGCGAGCGTTCAGGTTGGTGGCTCGTGTTCGCAGTAAGATCTGCAATGACAAGCACAATTCAGTCAAGTAGTTGAAGCCATTGAGGACAATACAAGCATTGCCTATGATGTCCTGTCAACCATGGTGACTTTAATACTGAAGACCAGACAACATGAGAGACTGGCAATCTTCACAAGGACTGTGCATAAAACGTCTTTTTAAGTCATGACCACACTTCCCAACCAAGTGTGTTTACATATATCTATTTCTACCAATTGCAGTAATAACCTATTCCAACTTAAAATATCATGCAGTTGAATAACAAATATTCATTTCATTGATGTTTAACTGGATCCCTAAAGCCTTAGAAAGGTGAACAGCTAATTGCAAACAGTCATGCAGTAATCATTTCCATTAATAAAATTCCTCACAATTCACTTCTGTTCTTACTTTTTTTGGTAAGAGAAAATGTCAGTGGAAAGAGAAAGCTACATGCATCATTATAGCAGCCCCTGTCTCAGATCCCATCACCTGACAAATTCTACTAATCATTGTACTTAGTTACAAAATTGTGCTGAAGCTGTACATACACTTCATTCCCCAGACACATACTACACTTCATTCCCCAGACATATACTACACTTCATTCCCCAGACATATACTACACTTCATTCCCCAGACACATACTACACTTCATTCCCCAGACACATACTACACTTCATTCCCCAGACACATACTACACTTCATTCCCTAGACATATACACTTCATTCCCCAGACATACACTTCATCCCCAGGCATATACTACACTTCATTCCCCAGGCACATACTACACTTCATTCCCCAGGCATATACTACACTTCATTCCCCAGACACATACACTTCATCCCCAGGTATATACTACACTTCATTTCCCAGACATATACTTCATTCCCCAGACACATACTACATTTCATTCCCCAGACACATACTATACTTCATTCCCCAGGCACATACTACACTTCATTCCCCAGACACATACTTCATTCCCCAGACATATACTACATTTCATTCCCCAGACATATACTACACTTCATTCCCCAGGCACGTACTACACTTCATTTCCCAGGCACGTACTACACTTCATTCCCCACACATACTACACTTCATTCCCCAGACACATACTACACTTCATTCCCCAGACATATACTACACTTCATTCCCCAGACACATACTACACTTCATTCCCCAGACACACATAATACACTTCATTGCCCAGACACACATACTACACTTCATTCCCCCGACATATACTACACTTCATTCCCCCGATATATACTGGACTTTATTCCCTAGACACGTGCTACTTCATCCTGTCAATCCCTGATAGGATTGGCTATGCATCTATCACAAAACTTATTGTGAAAAGAAAAGCCAGCTTTTGAGAGAATGAGGGCTAAGGTTTTGTATGGCAGCAGAGAAAATTAAATGCTTCACCTGGAAAACACCTTGTGCATCAGCAGCGACTGCTGTGTGCAGCGGAGTTCGTCCTGTGCTGTCCTGGCTGTTGGCGTCAGCACCAGCGTCCAACAGCACCTTGGCAGCGTCAGCTCGGGCATAGCGGGCAGCAAGGTGCAACGATGTTTCACCTGTAGCAAAATCCACACACTCTACTTAACAAATCTGCATCAAAACCACTGTCAAACAACAATATACCCATGCAACAAGGCAAGTAAGGTAACTATGGCAATCACCATCAACAACTTTTTTTGTGTAAAACAAGACTATCAACACTAGGGAAAAAGTTGTCCACATTAGTGGGAGTGAAATAAGGTATAGGGTTTGCTGTGGAGGAAGAAAGAAGAGTGTCCGACTGACCAGTCCTGTCTGTCTGGGCATTAATGGCTGCCCCCTGCATCAGGAGACTGGTGATGATGTCAGCTGACGTGTTATCACTGTCACCGTCACCTGACCCAGACCCACTTTCCTCATCACAGGCCATGTCCAGACCACCCCCACGAAATGACGCCAACATCAGCGGTGTGAATCCATCTGCACACACAACAAACATCAGCACTGTGGGCAGGCTGTCAAACATATGTGAGCCCTATTCAACAAAGTGTTTAATGTTGTAAAGCATGGACAGCATTATCCCCTATCACTATCACTCACACATGTATGTCATGTGTAAACCTACGGGCCTCCATCCATTTTTAGTGTACACCCACTGTTTACTGTCAACACAACAAACCACATTACTGCAATAATAATACTGAACGCTATGCACGCCTTATTCCTAAATCTGACTCAAAGCTCAGCGATCTGTAACCAAAACACACACTCACATGTTACAGACACTCCTACATACACAACATTCATCACTACAGCATGTAGCATGAAGGCTCTGTGATCTGTAACCAACACACACACTCACATGTTACAGACACTCCTACATACACAACATTCATCACTACAGCATGTAGCATGAAGGCAAGTTGATCTGTAACCAACACACACACTCACATGTTACAGACACTCCTACATACACAGCATTCATCACTACAGCATGTAGCATGAAGGTTCTGTGATCTGTAACCAACACACACACTCACATGTTACAGACACTCCTACATACACAACATTCATCACTACAGCATGTAGCATGAAGGCAAGTTGATCTGTAACCAACACACACACTCACATGTTACAGACACTCCTACATACACAACATTCATCAATACAGCATGTAGCATGAAGGCTCTGTGATCTGTAACCAACACACACACTCACATGTTACAGACACTCCTACATACACAACATTCATCACTACAGCATGTAGCATGAAGGCTCTGTGATCTGTAACCAACACACACACTCACATGTTACAGACACTCCTACATACACAACATTCATCACTACAGCATGTAGCATGAAGGCTCTGTGATCTGTAACCAACACACACACTCACATGTTACAGACACTCCTACATACACAACATTCATCACTACAGCATGTAGCATGAAGGCAAGTTGATCTGTAACCAACACACACACTCACATGTTACAGACACTCCTACATACACAACATTCATCAATACAGCATGTAGCATGAAGGCTCTGTGATCTGTAACCAACACACACACTCACATGTTACAGACACTCCTACATACACAACATTCATCACTACAGCATGTAGCATGAAGGCTCTGTGATCTGTAACCAACACACACACTCACATGTTACAGACACTCCTACATACACAACATTCATCACTACAGCATGTAGCATGAAGGCAAGTTGATCTGTAACCAACACACACACTCACATGTTACAGACACTCCTACATACACAGCATTCATCACTACAGCATGTAGCATGAAGGCAAGTTGATCTGTAACCAACACACACTCTCTCATGTTACAGACACTCCTACATACACAACGTTCATCACTACAGCATGTAGCATGAAGGCTCTGTGATCTGTAACCAACACACACACTCACATGTTACATGCTACATACACAACATTCATCACTACAGCATGTAGCATGAAGGCAAGTTGCTATTAGAAGACAAAAGGGAAATCAATTTAATTGTTTAATGTTAAAAATATTTTTGTTTATAGACTGCATCCAATACCATGACTGAAGGGAGGAAAACTGAAGTGGCCGCAGAAAATCCTTGGTGACCTGCTAAGTCTTGTACTGAAGTGCCCGCAGAAAACCCTTGGTGACCTGCTAAGTCTTGTACTGAAGTGCCCGGAGAAAATCCTTGGTGACCTGCTAAGTCTTGTACTGAAGTGCCCGCAGAAAACCCTTGGTGACCTGCTAAGTCTTGTACTGAAGTGCCCGCAGAAAACCCTTGGTGACCTGCTAAGTCTTGTACTGAAGTGCTCGCAGAAAACCCTTGGTGACCTGCTAAGTCTTGTACTGAAGTGCTCGCAGAAAACCCTTGGTGACCTGCTAAGTCTTGTACTGAAGTGCCCGCAGAAAACCCTTGGTGACCAGCTAAGTACTGTACTGAAATGCCCGCAGAAAACCCTTGGTGACCTGCTAAGTCTTGTACTGAAGTGCTCGCAGAAAAACCTTGGTGACCTGCTAAGTCTTGTACCAAAGTCACGTAAGTTTATCTTTGTGGCCTTTAGCATAGGGAACTGCTGACTAACTAAAGGTCTGTACCATAGGGAACTGCTGACAACCTAAAGGTCTGTACCATAGGGAACTGCTGACAACCTAAAGGTCTGTACCATAGGGAACTGCTGACTAACTAAAGGTCTGTACCATAGGGAACTGCTGACAACCTAAAGGTCTGTACCATAGAGAACTGCTGACAACCTAAAGGTCTGTACCATAGGGAACTGCTGATTACCTAAAGGTCTGTACCATAGGGAACTGCTGACTAACTAAAGGTCTGTACCATAGGGAACTGCTGACTAACTAAAGGTCTGTACCATAGGGAACTGCTGACAACCTAAAGGTCTGTACCATAGGGAACTGCTGATTACCTAAAGGTCTGTACCATAGGGAACTGCTGACTAACTAAAGGTCTGTACCATAGGGAACTGCTGACAACCTAAAGGTCTGTACCATAGGGAACTGCTGACAACCTAAAGGTCTGTACCATAGAGAACTGCTGATTACCTAAAGGTCTGTACCATAGAGAACTGCTGACAACCTAAAGGTCTGTACCATAGGGAACTGCTGATTACCTAAAGGTCTGTACCATAGAGAACTGCTGACAACCTAAAGGTCTGTACCATAGAGAACTGCTGACAACCTAAAGGTCTGTACCACAGGGAACTGCTGACAACCTAAAGGTCTGTACCATAGGGAACTGCTGACAACCTAAGGTCTGTACCACAGGGAACTGCTGATTACCTAAAGGTCTGTACCACAGGGAACTGCTGATTACCTAAAGGTCTGTACCACAGGGAACTGCTGATTACCTAAAGGTCTGTACCACAGGGAACTGCTGATTACCTAAAGGTCTCAGTGCTTCAGATTGTTTTCAGACATCACGGGCCCAATGACCCATGGCCATGCAAAATGATGGGTCAATTTTGAAAAAGATGGGTCATTGACAATCGAAGGTATTCGTATCGTATGTTCACCTAGTCCTTCTTGAACAGATTCCGCCTGCGTTTTTCCGCCCACACTTGCACTGCACTCATAAAGGGCATGTCCAGGAAGCTAGGTCCATCAATGCACACCCTCATCAGCTGGTCACAATGTGTGTTTGTGGGGGCGCTTCTCCTCTGGGTGTGAATGTAATTCTGCACTGAGAAGGACCTTTCATAGTCTGCTGTGTGGACAGGCAAGGTCAGAGCACAGGCTGTCAGCTTCTTCAGGTTTGGAAAGTCCTCAGGGTAGAACTTGCAGATGGATCAAGACAAGTTGGCGATTTTTATGACGCGCCAGGCTGGCGCATTCACGTTGACTGTTACGCGCCATTCTGATAAAATATGCGCCAATGGCGCGGGCGCTCCAACAATCTGAAGTACTGAGGTCTGTACCACAGGGAACTGCTGACTACCTGAAGGCCTTTACCACAGGGAACTGCTGACTACCTGAAGGCCTTTACCACAGGGAACTGCTGACTACCTAAAGGCCTTTACCATAGGGAACTGCTGACTACCTAAAGGCATTTACCATAGGGAACTGCTGACTACCTGAAGGCCTTCACCATAGGGAACTGCTGACTACCTGAAGGCCTTCACCATAGGGAACTGCTGACTACCTGAAGGCCTTCACCATAGGGAACTGCTGACTACCTGAAGGCTTCACCATAGGGAACTGCTGACTACCTGAAGGCTTCACCATAGGGAACTGCTGACTACCTGAAGGCTTCACCATAGGGAACTGCTGACTACCTGAAGGCTTCACCATAGGGAACTGTTGACTACCTGAAGGCTTCACCATAGGGAACTGTTGACTACCTGAAGGCTTCACCATAGGGAACTGTTGACTACCTGAAGGCTTCACCATAGGGAACTGCTGACTACCTGAAGGCTTCACCATAGGGAACTGTTGACTACCTGAAGGCTTCACCATAGGGAACTGCTGACTAACTAAAGGCTTTCACCATAGGGAACTGGCAGCGACCTAAAGGCCTTCAGCATAGGGAACTGCTGACTACCTAAAGGTCTTCAGTATAGGGAACTGGCGACTACTTAAAGGTCTTCAGCATAGGGAACTGGCGACTACTTAAAGGTCTTCAGTATAGGGAACTGGCGACTACCTAAAGGTCTTCAGCATAGGGAACTGGCGACTACTTAAAGGTCTTCAGCATAGGGAACTGGCGACTACTTAAAGGTCTTCTGCATAGGGAACTTGCGACTACCTAAAGGTCTTCAGTATAGGGAACTTGCGACTACCTAAAGGTCTTCAGTATAGGGAACTTGCGACTACCTACCTAACTGTGCCACCAGGTCACACACAATAATATTTGTACTACTACTAATGATGATAATACTATAAAGTTAAATCTATACAGTGCGTTGCTTCATATAAAGAAAACCAACCACCAGTGACAGTACTACTACTACTAATGATGATAATACTATAAAGTTAAATCTATACAGTGCGTTGCTTCATGTAAAGAATACCAACCACCAGTGACAGTACTAATACTACTGCTAATGATGATGATTATGATACTATCGAGCCAAATCTATACAGTGTGCTGCTTCATGTAAAGAACACCAACCACCAACAACCAGTGACAGTACTACTACTACTACTAATAATGAGGCCATAAAGCTATCACAGAGCGTTAGCCGTTTCAGTAATAGAGAGTGATACTACTATTACTACTACTGAATGCCCTACCTGGTCCTCTAACGTCCACGTCTTTGAAAGTGTGCAGGTCATCACCTTGAGGCGGGGTCAAGGCCAGAAGGGCAGGGTCAGTGTGAGTGGCAGTCATGTGACAGTTGGCAGCCTGCAGGTGTTGTGGAGTCCACTGGCGTTGGTCACTGCTGGGTCCACGTTCCACAGTGCAGTCATAGGCTTCCTGACACTGCTCCACCTGCACACACATTCCAATAATTTTATTACAATAGAAACCTTCAACTTTAAATTGTTAACGATGGGATACACATATGTGTGCGCAAGCTGAAGCACCTAAGCCAAACGGGTGCACACATACATACATCGGCCACACTTACAACTGCCTACGAAGTGCACACATGTGTATGTTGAATTCTAAGCAACACAGTCAAGTGGCCAATATGGTCTAAGGGAAGCAACCACTTTCACTCAGTCAAACAATCATTTCGAGTTACTGTACTTGTGACATTTGAAAGAGGTTCTGAAACCAAGGAAACTGAACAAACAGGAAAAATGGTGAGTGTGAGGTATCGAAGTAATATTCCTCTTTCTGAAGTGATCGAACAAAGATCAGATTTCCCAAATGTTGTTAAATTACGGTGTATTGTGAGAAAGCAAAGTAAATGGCATTGTTCACATTGTGACCAATGAATACACTAACAGCATGGCTTTATCATCCACTGCAAATCTGACAGGACCATCAGTTTACACTCCAAGGTAATGCTGCTGTGCTCCCTTGTCATCTCCATCTTCCTATATGCTTGCAAAACATGGACCCTCACAGGAGACCTACAACGACGAATACAAAGCATAGAGATGAGGTGCTACAGAAGACTTCTTGGCATTTCCTATACCCAGCACATCATCAACGACAAAGTCCGACAGACCATCACAAAAGCCATTGGACAACACGATGACATGCTCACAATGGTGAAGAAATGGAAACTCCGATGGTATGGCCACGTCACCAGAGCATCAGGCCTTGCAAAAACCATACTGCAAGGCACGGTGCAAGGAAGCAGAAGAAGAGGGAGACAGAAAAAGAGTTGGGAGGACATTTGAGAACGGACTGGCTTGACACTGAGCGAAGCCATGAGCGTTGCCGAGGACAGAGAAAGATGGAGTACGCTGGTTAAACGATCATCTGTGGTGCCCCAACGACCTTTGAGTTACGGGATGGGATCAGATAGCATAGGATAGGATAGGATAGGATAGCATAGGATAGGACAGGCAAATCTGGCAGTCTGACTTTATAGCTTGCTACCTCCCTTTGTTTACATTGGTGTACAATCTTTACAATATACAGCTTTGTTTACATTGGTGTACAATCTTTACAATATACAGCTTTGTTTACATTGGTGTACAATCTTCACAATATACAGCTTTGTTTACATTGGTGTACAATCTTCACAATATACAGCTTTGTTTACATTGGTGTACAATCTTCACAATATAAAGCTTTGTATCTAAATCAACAGTTCTGTGTTGATCTTGATTTGCTTTTCATTGGTTCTGAATACATTGGCATTTGATAAGATTTTTTTATATAAACAGTGCATCTGAAATGTGTCAAAATTATTACTTTACCATGGAAGTGAGCTGACGTATGGCAAGCATCCAAGGGGAAAGACTTAGCTTCCAGATTACGGTGTCAAAGAGTTAACATCATTGTAATGAACTCAACACACGGTTGTTCATAAGCAGTACTTTGAGGCTATGGCTAAAAATAACCCTTGTGCTGTCCCTTATCGCTGGCTGAACTGATCCGAGACGCTGGCTGTGCATGGGTTTGGCCTGCTGGTGTGGCTAAAAATAGCTTACAGCTGGTGGCTGAAAGTTTACTTGTTCAGCCGTGAACACAGTTGGTCAATGACGCCACATCCACCCAGAATTTTCTCCTTTCCCACAGCCTTCTAGAGCTGATAATCACATACTGTATCCAGCCTGACTGTTACTCTGCCATCATGAAAGTCCCAGCTCAGTCCTGACAAAAACTTCTAGAGCTGATAATCACATACTGTATCCAGCCTGACTGTTACTCTGCCATCATGAAAGTCCCAGCTCAGTCCTGACAAAAACTTCTAGAGCTGATAATCACATACTGTATCCAGCCTGACTGTTACTCTGCCATCATGAAAGTCCCAGCTCAGTCCCGACAAAAACTTCTTGTGCACTAGCTCCAAAACAGCCAATCACCCAAACTAGGATTTTTGTTTGGAATTCTACATCACTTAGAGCAATACACAACATGTACTTTTGACATTTCTGTTCCTAGCAGATGTTTGTGAAAGAATCATTACATTACATTACATGATTATTGCTTTAAGTCCAGTGTACTCTTCCAAGCCAAATCAGGACCAGTATAGCCGAATCAGGACCACAAAATCAAGACCACAACTTCGCTAAAAGAGGACTCGCCCCTGATCCGCATAAAAGATCTGCCGAAACAACCCTAGTGGTAACACTGAAGGCACTCCATCAGCCGGTCACTTTACAATAAAGACATCCCATGCAGGAGACGCTGAGGCTATACTCAAATTTATCGACACCCCCCCCCCCCACCTCCAACTTCCCCGTTTACAAAAACAAAATAAATATAAACATTATTATAAAATATCAATAAAACACATACATATAAAATGCCTACATTGCCAAATAATAACATCATAGGAAGCCCCAGTGACCACCCGGCAGAAAAGCGTCCAATATTTCCAAGCTGATCCAACAGACCTCACACACAAATGAGGAGTTTTGTCCCGGAAGAGTTTTCAAGAAAAAAGGTAGGTAGGTGACTGGTCTAGCAAAGAAGAAGAGAGTATAATAGATTGATAGAACAGAGTAGGAATGAGAAAGGAGAAAGACAGCGACAGTGGGAATTTAAAGCACTAAATTTCCAGAAAGTGGGGATACTATTTATACTGAAACCCCCGGCACCCCAACGGGGGTGTGAAAGAATCACACGTTAAGTTCATCCTACACAAGCCCACACTGATCTAAAACAGTGGGCAACACTTGGACAACACACAGTGTAAAACTGATTTGAAACACTACCAACAAGAAACAACTGATTCTGTGGATATCAGAATTGATCCCCAACCCTACATGATGTTATCAGTACACAATTGCTTACCTTCAGGCGCTTGGAATGAGGCTGGTCATCATCTTCGTCTTCTTCCCAATGCTCGTTGCTTGGAGGGGGTGAGGTGTGGTTGTCATTGGCATCCATGGATCCTTTGTCCATATAGCTGTGTCAACAATAGTAATGTGTCAACACTGCGTCAACAACAGGTCAAAATGGACAATAGTAATAATGTGTCAACATTGTGTCGACAATAGTAATAATGTGTCACCATTTTCACTGTTACTACACAAGTGCAGGAAGCCACTGACAGTGCTATCCCTCATTGACCAAAGCAACTGTTACTTTTTGACAGCACTGACATAAGGCCAACCCTATTTCTGTTACACAATGACAGACATTTGGCAGTCCAGACACAATAACTGACATCTGGCAGTCCATACAAAATAAATGACATCTGGCAGTCCAGAAGCGCGGGACAGCCATATTGCCCTAGAATGACGTAGGAAAGTGGAATGACGCAGGAGAATTTCCTCACTGGCAGTCTAGACACAACAACTGACATTTGACAGTCCAGACACAATAACTGACATTTGGCAGTCCAGACACAATAACTGACATATGTCAGTGCAAGGTGTAGCAACAAGTACAGGAGTTATATTTAAGCTTTAGCACACTGCATTATTTTCTACAGTATTCTCTTGTACCTCCATTATTTTTATAAGCGTCAATCTACACACTAACCTATCTATTTAAAAAGCTTATTTTATAAGCGTCAATCTACACACTAACCTATCTATTTAAAAAGCTTATAACTTTATTATTTGTTCATGTATCATCACGAGTTTTGGAATAGAAATAAAGATATGAATGTAGATTGTAATAAAACCATGTAAAAGGCTGTACAAAATGCTTGTGTACCTAAAACAAATATACACATGATGGATACAATATAACTGAAATCAATTACTTACACTTGGAGTACAGTCTACTTGATACAACACAACAGACTGACTGAACTCAATTACTTATGATGATGATGTTCACTTGTAAAGCGCCAGACTCCATTTGTGTAAATCAAAACCGTGAAATGACATAATCACAGTGTGAATCCATGAAAAGTTTGTGAAAGAGGGCTTCATTGTCAAAATCCACCATTTTGAGATTGAAAAGACTTGAAAATCAAAGCTGAACTTCAAAAAAACACAGCACCATTTCTATGGAAAGTACAGTGCTAGAAATAGCTTTGGAAGTAACGCTGCCTCGTTCGGGATATTCAAAGTCATTTGTGGTGATAAAAATAGCAACACATCTTGTGTATTGTGGCTCTAAACAAGAGCACTCAGCGCTGGCAACATGTGGCCACTATAGTAACACAACAAATGGACCACACTCACTTCATTTCTTCTCCATCAGGTCCACGGCGACTGACCGGCTTGGTGGCCTGAGATGAGCGAGAGAAGAAGCCTTCTGGGAACCAGGTGACACCAGAAGCTCTGCCTCGCTTTCTGGACACACCGAAGATGATGACCAAGGTGAGAACGATGATGACGCCACAGGACACCACCACAATGGTAAGAGTCATGTTGGGAGGCTCTGAAGGGGCTGGCTCTTCGTCTTTCTCAGCTGCACACACGGTCAACAAAGGCATACCTTCAATCACACTGCAAAAGCAAGCTACAAGGCTGCTTTACTTTCCCTACAACTGCAGAAGTTGTATTGTTTGCAATACATCAGTGCGACCTCGTGCTGACATAGGAATGTTTATGACAGGCTCTATCAAAGAGCAAATGGCGGCCATAACTACGTCAAGGAAAAGAGTAACTCACTTCCAACACGATACACAGGCAGGGTAAAAGCCTCTCCTTGACGCAGTGCTGCGGCCACAAACTCAGCGATGACCTCTGTGCTGTCAAAACACTCCAGCTCAATAGTGGGGTTGGCTTCCATGTACTTGATACAGCCACGCTTATCAATCACCAAATACACTTTGGTGCTGCAACAAGCAAACAACATTGACATTAAATGTATGGAATGTAGAACCATGCCACATACCACAAATCTGCAACGCTAAATGTATGGAATGTAGAACCATGCAACATTCCACAAACCTGCAACGCTAAATGTATGGAATGTAGAACCATGCAACATACCACAAACCTGCAACGCTAAATGTATGGGGACCCATAACCATGCCACATAATCATTAATTGAAGAAAACCAAATGAAATGATAGATAAAGGACAAGAAGGTTTTAACTGACATACCGTTTTTACTTCATGAACAACCTACTTCTGGCTCTTGATCATGACAACATTTCTCTGCCTGCACTTTTAGATCTCTCAGCAGCGTTTGATACCATCAATCACTCCATTCTTTTCTACAGACTGCACAATACCTTTGGCATTTCAGGTTGCGCGCTGTCCTGGTTTTCTTCATACTTGACTGACAGCACTCAAACTGTGTAAATGGAGCCTATTCAGACAAAAATGTTCTCTCCTTTGGCATCCCACAAGGATCCGTGCTGGGTCACATCCTTTTTGTTATGTATGCTACTCCTAGTCGTCGTGTTCTGTTGCATTACAGTCTCACTCATGATATGCAGGTTTATCATTTAGTGCCTATTCAAGAGATTGATGAGCTTGTGGCAAGGATTCAGCAGTGCACTGCCAACTTAAGGAATAGGATGACCCAGAATAAACTTAAATGACTACAAAACAGAATTATGCTGCTATGTCCAAAGAAGTCTTTGATTCCTTCTCTTCCTCTTTCAATTCTCTACTGTACTCTTTGAGACAGTCTTCTTCATTGGAAATCAGAGTGCTCTTTGAGACAGTCTTCTTCATTGGAAATCTTTAAGTCCAATCTTAAAACTAATTCCGACATTCATAGACATTTTTTAATGTGGTGTGTGTGTGTTTGTGTGTTTGTATGTGTGTAGGTGTGTGGGTGTGTGTGTGTGTGTGTGTGTGAGAGTGTATGAGTCCTCTGCCATAAGCAATAATTGGGAAATGAGCGCTGTGTACATTGTCATTATTATTATGAATAATACACTAGAAGGGAAAGGCCCATACACCCATATGCTCCTTAGGGGATTTCTTTACACTTTTGTATCAGCAAAATGAAAGTGAGTAGTGTGGGTGGAGCTATACAAAACATCAATCAAAACCAAACCAAATAATATTGACTTTGACCTTGAGGTGACCTAAACATGAACATCACCACTCAGCAAAATAAAAGACAATTTTACCACATCACATTATATTATTTACCTTGAAATCACTTTGACCTTGAAATAATCTTGACCAGCATAACTTTCATGCTCATGCATGAACAAATAAACAGATGGTGCATAATGTGGGTAAAATATTCAGCCATTCGACTGTGCGATTAAAAAATGTGTATGTTTTTTCATAAGACCTCAAATGACCTTGACTTTCAACATTGACACAAGATGGGAACATATTTAAAATCAATCTATAGTCTTTAGACTTTTCATCCTATAGAAAAACATGAAAGAACAATCCGTAGTCTTTACATAAAACAAGTTTAGACTTGAGCAAGTTTGGAGTTTGAGCAAGTTGGCCAAACTTGCATAGTAGATGTATCTCACTGATGTCTATTATGCATAGTAGATGTATCTCACTGATGTCTATTATGCATAGTAGATGTATCTCACTGATGTCTATTATGCATAGTAGATGTATCTCACTGATGTCTATTATGCATCAAACAATCATGTTTATGATTAATAAATTAATAATTTAATTTGTATAGTACAAAACCAAACTTAAAGCTTGCTCTAAGCGCTGGCACGCATACACACACATATGCTGGCAAAGATAAATATTTAAACAATGTGGTAAAATATTTAATAACAGAGGGTGAAAATTTGCCTTTTAATTAAAACTGAGAATACCTTGACCCTGTGACCTTGACCTTGAAGGGAAGTCATTCAATCACTGACAGTTGTGGAGCTGCTGTCATGAGATACACCAGTATGCTATATTTGGAATGGATGCTTTGAAAGGTTCAGAGTAAGTGACAATGCTAAAGTTTTGCTACAAGACTGACAGAAATATGTTTAAAACCATCATTTTGGGACCATCAAGGACTCATCTCTGTGCTTTGAACTGATCCTGTCATTAGGAAAAAGCGCTATACCCTTAGTAGTAGAAGTAGTAGTAGCAGTTAGTAGTAGTAGTAGTAGTTGTAGGGAAACTCTGGAACATTGTAGTTTTGGGAGGAATAATTGCATAGACATCATTGTGTGATCTGAGCGCGACAGGTTAGTTAGGGGTGACATGACAGGTTAAGTTAGGAGAAGCTGATGACAGCACTGAAAGTGTTACCCAGTGATGATGCCTCTGCGCTGCCTGTGAAGCTGCTGATGGTCAGACTGCACCGTGTTGGACAGGGAGCGTCGGGCACGAGAACCGCTGTCCAGTATTGCAGCCTCTGTGTCGGTGCCTTGCCAGGGGTAAATCATTTCCACGCCTTTCTCATCACGGTCAACACTCACAATCGCTCGCAAAATTTTTCCTAGGTCTCTCAAAAACTGGGTCTGTAAACAGTAAAGAAACACAATGCCATTAATGTAAACTATTTGTAAGATACTGTCACCTCCTTCGTCAGTTCTCCACGCATGCACCAGTGAAAATAACCTGGTAAGCATGACACACACAAAAAAACAAAAACGGGGATGTATCTTTAAAAAATGGATGTCATAATTTCTTATTTTAGCCCTGGCTCTCCCTTTCTCTGTGACAACTGTCAAGTTCATTCAGCTATAACTCTGCATACAATTCTGGGTCTGAGCAAGAAAAACAAACAGGGGAATTAACTCAACATAGGTCAAACAGATCATCATTAAGGTACTAAATGAAGATGTTATCGTTCCTACGCCGTCCAAGGGGCAAAGAAAACCAGCTTTTAGAAAGCAAGGCAAAGTCCATCAGCCCCAAGTCTGAAGTCAGACTAACATTGATGCTGTCCAAAGAGCTAGTGGCATGTTGGATGTGGTTGTCTCAGTCAAACTGGTCCTGATTTGGCTCGGAAGAGTCCGCTGGACCTAAAGCAATAATCTTGTATTGTATTGTATTGTCTCAGTCAAACATTGCACCGATATGCACAAGCCTGCTTAGACCTGCCCCTAAACAATGACATTATAGCACCATCCACTGACCTTGTTGATCATGAACTGGTCCACAGGCACAAGGAATATGATGTATAGTTTGCCTGGCAGTATCTGGGCAGGACTAGAGTCACAGTCCAGGCCGTCCCAGTCACAGTCAGCTGTGTCACAGCCCTTGTCACAATGGCCGTTTTGATAGTTCATCAAGCAATACGTGTCATACACTGGGTTGCAGTTGCCAATAGGTGTCTGAAATAGTAAAACACACATGTGTGATATTATGGGACTCGTGTCAATAAACACACAGGGGTTATATTATGTGACAACACCATAATGTTTACTACATTGACCGCATAAGGATGAGAGTAATGTTGTAGTCAAATGTTACAATGACACAAACAAAGTGTGAAAATCCTAGGAATTACCAGGTCTGTGATAGAAGACTACACTACTGACAGGCCACAATGACGTGAAAATCACTCCACATGGAAAAGAGAGCAACTCACCAGGCAGTCAAATCCATCATACAGACATTTCTGTGAGTTACATTCAGGGTCACACTTCCCATCTCTGAAGTGCTGCTGCCAACAGTAGCGTCCGTCTCTGGCTCTGTCTGTACAGTTCTGCCACGGTCGCACGCCATACGAGCACTCCAGGCCGTCAAACTGACACTCATTGTGGTTGCATTCCTCCTGTACAAATCAACAAAATTGGTTCAGCTTTTTTTTTTAAAAAGCTACAGATTATAGAGCAAAATATGTCTAACCACAAAATGATTCCAGCGTCCTTTAACTTTGCGTTAGAGCAAATATGATGGCGTGGGAAGTTTGGTCAAAATCTGTTCAGTGGTTCTTTAGATATGGTGTGCAAAGGATGGGTGGATGGACAGACTGACAGACCGACCAACATTAAGCTAGTTCTAATTCCTGACTATTTCAAAACATAAATGACAGAATCAGGAACCAGCACACAAGTAGGCCATCAAACCACCATCAACATGCTGATCAAGTGGGAAGTAGCACTGAGGAAAAAGCAGGTACTGACATCACACTGGCCATTCCCAGCTTTGCGTTGACAGTCATTCTCTGTGCAGTAGTCGGAAGCTGTGCCTGTGCTCACTGTTCGACCAATGCCACCAGGAAAGGTAGGATCACTGGTTTCACAGTGCACACCGTTCCACTTTGCAGGGCAGTTACACTCGTAGAAACCTGTCACCACACACAATCTTTCATCAACTGGAAAATGTCTATTTTGGGCCAAGTATACAGATTATCTTTAATACACACAAACATGTCACCACCACAGATAATCTTCAATACAGCTAATACAGCTCAAAAAGTAACATTGTGCAATTACCCCTTGCTAACCTTATTAATATTTTAAGTAACATTATGCAATTACACCCTGCTAACCTTATTAATATTTTAAGTAACATTATGCAATTACACCCTGCTAACCATATTAATATTTTAAGTAACACATTTCTTATGTAACTATTGATTGTTGATTGACAACAAGCAGAACTGAAAAACAACTTACTGTCAACAGCATTTGTCCCCTACTTAACTTGTACATAGCTTTCCTATTTTCTGTAGCGCGGTGGACAATGGTGCTTCAAGTTAACAGGAGAAAGAAAGAGATCAGAGAGAGAGAGAGAGAGAGAGGGAGTGAGGGAAGGAGGGAGGGAGGGAGAGAGAAAGCGAAAGAAACTATTTCACAGCATATGTATGGATGTACCCTGTGGTTAACATGAGAAAAGACAGAGAAGATAAAAAGACAATATCACAGCATAGAGATGTACCCTGTTGTTAACATGAGAGAAAGACAGAGAAGATAGAAAGACAATATCACAGCCTAGAGATGTACCCATAAGTTAACATGAGAGAAAGACAGAGAAGATAGAAAGACAATATCACAGCCTAGAGATGTACCCATAAGTTAACATGAGAGAAAGACAGAGAAGATAGAAAGGCAATATCACAGCATAGAGATGTACCCATAAGTTAACATGAGAGAAAGACAGAGAAGATAGAATCACAGCATAGAGATGTACCCATAAGTTAACATGAGAGAAAGACAGAGATGAAAGGCAGTGAGATAGGACATTGACTGGGAAGAGCTGTACCGATGCGATCAATGCACATTCCATTATTTCGGCAGGGTGAAGACCGACAGTCATCGGTGGTGTCATTTTCACAGAGGCGGCCAGATGCTCTGAGGGGCACAGACTGGTGTAACCATCTTGCTGCTGTGGGTGACAAGTGCCACCATGGAGACAGGGAGGGCTGTCACACAATGTGGAGGCAAACTGGCAAATCACAGTATAACCCTGCAACATGCAACAAAACATACAATTCATACAAAACCAGTAATTCATAAACAGTTTGTATTCATTATATGTTGAACATATTTACAGTTCACATTAGTAATTGAAACACAGTTGTAATCATTAGTCTTTCATAGTTTTACAGTCACATAAGTTCATTGAACAGTTTTACAGTCACATATGTAATTCATAAACAGTTACACAGTCATTGTAATTCGAAACAGTTTGTTCATCATTTCATGAAAAACAGTTTACAGTCAGTCACATTGTAACAGTTGTAATCATTAGTCATTGAACAGTTTTACAGTCACAGATGTAATTCATAAACAGTTGTAATCATTAGTCATTGAACAGTTTTATAGTCACAGATGTAATTCATAAACCGTTGTAATCATAAGTCATTGAACAGTTTTTACAGTCACAGATGTAATTCATAAACAGTTGTAATCATTAGTCATTGAACAGTTTTACAGTCACAGATGTAATTCATAAACAGTTGTAATCATTAGTCATTGAACAGTTTTACAGTCACAGATGTAATTCATAAACAGTTGTAATCATTAGTCATTGAACAGTTTTATAGTCACAGATGTAATTCATAAACAGTTGTAATCATTAGTCATTGAACAGTTTTACAGTCACAGATGGAATTCATAAACAGTTGTAATCATTAGTCATTGAACAGTTTTATAGTCACAGATGTAATTCATAAACAGTTGTAATCATTTTTCATTGAACAGTTTTACAGTCACAGATGTAATTCATAAACAGTTGTAATCATTAGTCATTGAACAGTTTTACAGTCACAGATGTAATTCATAAACAGTTGTAATCATTAGTCATTGAACAGTTTTATAGTCACAGATGTAATTCATAAACAGTTGTAATCATTAGTCATTGAACAGTTTTACAGTCACAGATGTAATTCATAAACAGTTGTAATCATTAGTCATTGAACAGTTTTATAGTCACAGATGTAATTCATAAACAGTTGTAATCATTTTTCATTGAACAGTTTTACAGTCACAGATGTAATTTATAAACAGTTGTAATCATTAGTCATTGAACAGTTTTATAGTCACAGATGTAATTCATAAACAGTTGTAATCATTAGTCATTGAACAGTTTTACAGTCACAGATGTAATTCATAAACAGTTGTAATCATTAGTCATTGAACAGTTTTACAGTCACAGATGTAATTCATAAACAGTTGTAATCATTTTTCATTGAACAGTTTTACAGTCACAGATGTAATTCATAAACAGTTGTAATCATTAGTCATTGAACAGTTTTATCATCACAGATGCAATTCATAAACAGTTGTAATCATTAGTCATTGAACAGTTTTATAGTCACAGATGTAATTCATAAACAGTTGTAATCATTAGTCAGAATATACAGAATCCTTTTATCCCCATAAACATTTATGAGATTTTTCGTGCAGTGTCCATCTGCATATAAAGATGCAAAACAATGAAATTAAATTGTAATAGCAACGTAAAATTGAAAGTAAATAAAGATGATGATATTTACAGTGATTAAAACTTGTTGACAATGACACTATCGCACACAAACATATATATAAATATATAATGGATAATATTATCCCCCATGCAAACACATTTACACCCACACACAGACAATTGGGACACTGAGTGACACAATCTAGTCACTGAACACTTTTACTTTTTGAGACATAAACTATTTAATGCTGATCTGATGCAGATGTACAAATATGTGGAAAAGAGGATTTTAGTGTCAGTACATAAGAGATGGCTGTTGTGGGACTTGCATGGCCTGTGTGTAAGACGTACCTGTTGACATGAACATAAAGGTCCAGCGCTGGTGTCCCTACAACTGCCACCATTGTGACAAGGCAGCTGACTGCACTGCAGACGGTTTTCACAGCGTGTGCCGGTGTAGCCCGCCTTGCAGTCACAGCGAAAAGCGTTGACAAGCTGAACGCAGTCCTGGGTGCCCAAGGGTAAACAGGGGTTGGACAGGCATTCGTTGACATCACCTTCACACTGTGGGCCCACGAACCCTGGTGGACACTGGCACTCATAACCCCCAACCTGTCACAACAGTCACATTAAGCTACATCATAATCCCAAGGCTGAAATCACCTTCACACTGTGGGCCCATAAATCCTGGTGGACACTGGCGCTCATAACCCACAACCTGTTGCAACAGTCACATTAGTCTATATCATAACCCCCAACCTGTCGCAACAGTCACATTAGTCTATCAGACCTGATAGTGATCTAAGAGAGGTTTCCCCTGAAATGGGGCAGGGGTCCGGGGCCGCTCGGGCCCCGGTGGGGATCGGGGCAGAAACGAATTTTAGCATTTTTTGAACACATTTCTTTGCATCTAGTGACATTTTGTAGCTATTATACACCTTTCATAAGAATGCCATTCTCCTCCCCACACTTTAAAAAAGACCACTAGGAGACAAGTTGTAGTTGTGGAACTGATTATCACACAACAGACATAATGCACATGTATCAATGAACAAATTTACCTGATACTGGGAGGTGAGGCGAACATGGTGGTAAGCTTCTGCTTGTAGGCAAATGTGTGTGTGTTGATGATACAGTCAGTCACTGAATAATATAGTGTTCCAGCAAAGTGTCCGTGGATTGTTTCGCATTTCCCTTTTTTTTTTTTTCCTTTTCGTTTTTGTTTTTGCGGATTTCCGCGATTTCGCGGAGAACTATCAGGTCTGTCTATATCATAACCCCCAACCTGTCGCAACAGTCACATTAGTCTATATCATAACCCCCAACCTGTCGCAACAGTCACATTAGTCTATAACATAACCCCCAACCTGTCGCAACAGTCACATTAGTCTATATCATAACCCCCAACCTGTCGCAACAGTCACATTAGTCTATATCATAACCCCCAACCTGTCGCAACAGTCACATTAGTCTATATCATAACCCCCAACCTGTCGCAACAGTCACATTAGTCTATATCATAACCCCCAACCTGTCGCAACAGTCACATTAGTCTATATCATAACCCCCCAACCTGTCGCAACAGTCACATTAGTCTATATCATAACCCCCAGGCTGAAATCATCTTCACACTGTGGGCCCATAAATCCTGGTGGACACTGGTACTAGTAACCCCCAACTTGACGCAACACAATCACATTGACTTATGTCATAACCCCCACGTTGACATCACCTTCACGCTGTGGGCCCACGAACCCCTGGTGTACACTGGCACTCACAACCCCCAACCTGTCGCAACACAGTCACATTAACCTATGTTATAACCCCCAACATTGTATATTACACCCCACATACATTTTCTCCACTGGCTTCCTGTAATAGAGTGACTGTTTATGATAAATTTTGTTGTGCAATTCTTATCAAACATATTAAAGATTAATGTATACATACCTTTTTATATCACATTTCTTTATTCCTATTTTATTAGACATGTTTATAATTACTTTTTCTGTATAATTATATTAGTGATTAGTTTTCATTATCAAATACGGAAAATACGTGGTTTAAAATATTATTTGTAGTTTTGATTGGCTGAACTAGTCGGATATGGAAAATCCTATTGACTGATTTCATTTATAATAATAAAATAAGTTTTCTGTATTTTTCATAATTGTACAGCAGAGAATATTTTTCATGAACATAATTCTGATTTGGGAAATATTATCAGAGAGGAAGTTGTCAGTCTTTTCGTAGCCTTAGTGCTCGCAGCGTCTCAGTCAGTCAGCCAGTCAGTTTGGTCAGCTTGTGTGTATCATAAGGTGTGATAGTTTTGAAGTTATTTATTGTTACTTTTTCAAGTTGAAGTTTGTGTTTGTTATATTCTTGGGACCTGTTTCACTCTGAATCGGTACGTTGAATATTTGTTTTCTGGTTTTACATTTATATAACGTTTGTAAATATATTTCTATATCTTTTGGTGAACTCGACTTGCTTCCAAATACATTTTCGGGAATAGGTAGTGATTTGAAGAAAATGATTTTTATTAGTCATCATTATTCTAAAATATAATGTATAATTCTTTTGTATAAGAAAATCATGTTTGATATTATCAATAATTTGTTATTGATAGATGATGATGATGATGTATTTTCATCATGTAGTAAAACATCAAGTTTATTCATTAAGCCATTATTTATTATAACCTTCAAAAGTTTAGCCCATTTAATTATTTTCTTTTTGTACATTTTGCATATAATTTATAATTGTGATCTCTAATTTTGAGTCGCCGGAAGTGACCCCTGAAAAGACCTACCGGATGTTTTGATTATTATATTAGATAAACATCACGTATGTTTATAGTTCTCATATATTGTTTACAATTGATTATGTTGTTTAATATTTTAATTACTACTTTTAAAAACATTTCAAGATTATAGATACCTATATTTATGAGGCCCATTATTTATTTTCAGGGTCGTCTCTTGTCCTATCTCATCCCTTAGAAGCAATAAATTCCTTGCCTGAACTTACACCAAAGGCCTGGTCATCGTGGACATATGTAACCCACTTGTGTACACACCCATTTTACATTCCTATATCTCCGAGGATTACCTACAAAATCTTTTACAATTGCACCCATGGATTAGCCCCTTCCTACCTCGCCCAGAACACTCTCTTTTACAAGCCATCTAGAAATCTTCATTATTCCTCTGAAACCCTAATGCTAAAAATACCCACTACAAACTCTTCTCTGTAGGCTGTCAATTCTTCTCAGTGCTTGGTCCTTCATTCAACTTGGAATTCTCTTCTTAGCTCTCGGAAGATAGCCACTTTCAAGTCCAAACTTGAAAACTCATCTCTTCCCTTAAAAATATCTGATCTTGTCTCCCATCACCATTCCTTCCTTTCTAATTTAGAGCACCACCGTCACACCGCATGCCAACAGCCCCCTCACTCCAGCACCACCGTCACACCACATGCCCCCAGCCCCCTCACTCCAGCACCACCGTCACACCACATGCCCCCAGCCCCCTCACTCCAGCACCACCGTCCCACCGCATACCCCAACCCCCTCACTCCAGCACCACCGTCACACCGCATACCCCCAGACCCCTCACTCCAGCACCACCGTCATACCGCCAGCCCCCTCACTCCAGCACCACCATCACACCACATGTCCTCAGACCCCTCACTCCTTAGCTGTTCTCCTACCCCTCCCCTCCCTCGTCTTTTATATTTTACTTGTAAATATTCTTGTTCATTTTTTTATTATATCTTTGTATAATTTGTTAGTGTCTTGTTTTTGTTTCCTTATTTACTTATCTATTTCCATGTAACGTTAAGCATAAGTGCGTCAGAACTGCGCTTTCAACTGATGTCATTCACAAAAAGTGTTATATAAATACTCTTATTATTATTATTATAAGCAGGAACATGTTAATGATGCACTATATCACTGACTGCACAGCTAGAGAGGTGTCAGAAAAAAGTGCTTACCCTGTCAATGCAAGTACCACCGTTATGACAAGTGGAAGTAAAGATGCAGTCATCCTCGTTCTGTTCACACAAAATACCCATTGTGCCAGGGGGACATGAGCAAGCAAAGTCATTGACCAAGTCATGGCAAGTTCCTCCATTGGCACAGGGCTGATTGGCACACTCATCAATGTCGTACTCGCAGTTAACGCCCTGGTAGCCTAATGCACAGCTACACCTGCAAACCACAACACATCTCAGTTCTGGCACCACCACTATTCACTGTGGTAACAAGTCAACATGGCAAACCACAACATATCTCAGTTCTGGCACCACCACTATTCACTGTGGTAACAAGTCAACATGGCAAACCACAACATATCTCAGTTCTGGCACCACCACTATTCACTGTGATAACAAGTCAACTCACTGTATTGTATATTTACAATGACTAACTGTACTCCATATTTACTATGACTCACAGTATTGTATTTTGCCATGACTCACCTGTACTTGCCCTCCAAGTCTTGGCAGGTAGCACCATTTTGACAGGGGTTGGAGGCACACTCGTTGACGTCACGCTCACAGTAGGACCCTTCATAGCCATTACGACACACACACATGTGGGTATTGCTGGTGTTGTGACATGTTCCACCATTTTGACACAATTCACCAACAGTCACATCTGTAACATCAGTATCAATAATAATAATAATAATAATAAGAAGAAGAAGAAGAAGAAGAAGAAGAAGAAGAAGAAGAAGAAGAAGAAGAAGAAATTGTCCATCCTTCTAATTTGTCTGTTGGCTGTCTGTGCAAAACTTGCAAGCGGAGTAATGTCTCAGAGCCTATTTCAACTATCACAACTAAACTTGGTAAGATGGTTTTATTCATGAGGCCTCATAAAAGATCAGTAAATGAATTACTTCACCTCAATGTCACAGGGTCAACAAATGTTAGTTAAAAAAAATTACAAATTTTCACAAAATTTCAATTTTTTTCTAAGTTATTAACACTGAACTTATGATTCTTTGATGTATGATAGATATCAATGAAACACACATACTGTGCATATTTGTTCAACCTCATTCCAAAGTCGAGGTTATTGGAGCTGTCCAAAGTCAGATAGTATAGGTACTTTGAAGTGACCTTAACCCTAAACT
>CM072527.1:15870331-16113458 GCA_036898135.1 Oncomelania hupensis
GAGAGAGAGAGAAAGCGAAAAACTATTTCACAGCATATGTATGGATGCCTGTGGTTAACATGAGAAAAGACAGAGAAGATAAAAAGACGATATCACAGCATAGAGATGTACCCTGTGGTTAACATGAGAGAAAGACAGAGAAGATAGAAAGACAATATCACAGCATAGAGATGTACCCATAAGTTAACATGAGAGAAAGACAGAGAAGATAGAAAGACAATATCACAGCATAGAGATGTACCCATAAGTTAACATGAGAGAAAGACAGAGAAGATAGAAAGACAATATCACAGCATAGAGATGTACCCATAAGTTAACATGAGAGAAAGACAGAGAAGATAGAAAGACAATATCACAGCATAGAGATGTACCCATAAGTTAACATGAGAGAAAGACAGAGATGAAAGGCAGTGAGATAGGACATTGACTGGGAAGAGCTGTACCGATGCGATCAATGCACATTCCATTATTTCGGCAGGGTGAAGACCGACAGTCATCGGTGGTGTCATTTTCACAGAGGCGGCCAGAAGCTCCTGAGGGGCACAGACAGGTGTAACCATCTTGCTGTGGGTGACAAGTGCCACCATGGAGACAGGGATTGCTGTCACACAATGTGGAGGCAAACTGGCAGTAGTCACCAGAATAACCCTGCAACAGCAACAACACTTCCATTACTATACAGCAAAAACCAGTAATTCATAAACAGTTGTAATCATTAGTCATTGAACAGTTTTACAGTCACAGATGTAATTCATAAACAGTTGTAATCATTAGTCATTGAACAGTTTTACAGTCACAGATGTAATTCATAAACCGTTGTAATCATAAGTCATTGAACAGTTTTACAGTCACAGATGTAATTCATAAACAGTTGTAATCATTAGTCATTGAACAGTTTTACAGTCACAGATGTAATTCATAAACAGTTGTAATCATTAGTCATTGAACAGTTTTACAGTCACAGATGTAATTCATAAACAGTTGTAATCATTAGTCATTGAACAGTTTTATAGTCACAGATGTAATTCATAAACAGTTGTAATCATTAGTCATTGAACAGTTTTATAGTCACAGATGTAATTCATAAACAGTTGTAATCATTAGTCATTGAATAGTTTTATAGTCACAGATGTAATTCATAAACAGTTGTAATCATTAGTCATTGAACAGTTTTACAGTCACAGATGTAATTCATAAACAGTTGTAATCATTAGTCATTGAACAGTTTTATAGTCACAGATGTAATTCATAAACAGTTGTAATCATTAGTCAGAATATACAGAATCCTTTTATCCCCATAAACATTTTTGAGATTTTTCGTGCAGTGTCCATCTGCATATAAAGATGCAAAACAATGAAATTAAATTGTAATAGCAACGTAAAATTGAAAGTAAATAAAGATGATGATATTTACAGTGATTAAAACTTGTTGACAATGACACTATCGCACACAAACATATATATAAATATATAATGGATAATATTATCCCCCATGCAAACACATTTACACCCACACACAGACAATTGGGACACTGAGTGACACAATCTAGTCACTGAACACGTTTACTTTTTGAGACATAAACTATTTAATGCTGATCTGATGCAGATGTACAAATATGTGTAAAAGAGGATTTTAGTGTCAGTAGATAAGAGATGGCTGTTGTGGGACTTGCATGGCGTGTGTGTAAGACGTACCTGTTGACATGAACATAAAGGTCCAGCGCTGGTGTCCCTACAACTGCCACCATTGTGACAAGGCAGCTGACTGCACTGCAGACGATTTTCACAGCGTGTGCCGGTGTAGCCCGCCTTGCAGTCACAGCGAAAAGCGTTGACAAGCTGAACGCAGTCCTGGGTGCCCAAGGGTAAACAGGGGTTGGACAGGCATTCGTTGACATCACCTTCACACTGTGGGCCCACGAACCCTGGTGGACACTGGCACTCATAACCCCCAACCTGTCACAACAGTCACATTAAGCTACATCATAATCCCCAGGCTGAAATCACCTTCACACTGTGGGCCCATAAATCCTGGTGGACACTGGCGCTCATAACCCACAACCTGTCGCAACAGTCACATTAGTCTATATCATAACCCCCAACCTGTCGCAACAGTCACATTAGTCTATATCATAACCCCCAACCTGTCGCAACAGTCACATTAGTCTATATCATAACCCACAGGCTGAAATCATCTTCACACTGTGGGCCCATAAATCCTGGTGGACACTGGTACTAGTAACCCCCAACTTGACGCAACACAATCACATTGACTTATGTCATAACCCCCACGTTGACATCACCTTCACGCTGTGGGCCCACGAACCCCTGGTGTACACTGGCACCCACAACCCCCAACCTGTCACAACACAGTCACATTAACCTATGTTATAACCCCCAACATTGTATATTACACCCCACATACATTTTCTCCACTGGCTTCCTGTAATAGAGCGACTGTTTATGATAAATTTTGTTGTGCAATTCTTATCAAACATATTAAAGATTAATGTATACGTACATTTTTATATTACATTTCTTTATTCCAATTTTATTAGACATGTTTATAATTACTTTTTCTGTATAATTATATTAGTGATTAGTTTTCATTATCAAATACGGAAAATACGTGGTTTAAAATATTATTTGTAGTTTTGATTGGCTGAACTAGTCGGATATGGAAAATCCTATTGACTGATTTCATTTATAATAATAAAATAAGTTTTCTGTATTTTTCATAATTGTACAGCAGAGAATATTTTTCATGAACATAATTCTGATTTGGGAAATATCATCAGAGAGGAAGTTGTCAGTCTTTTCGTAGCCTTAGTGCTCGCAGCGTCTCAGTCAGTCAGCCAGTCAGTTTGGTCAGCTTGTGTGTATCATAAGGTGTGATAGTTTTGAAGTTATTTATTGTTACTTTTTCAAGTTGAAGTTTGTGTTTGTTATATTCTTGGGACCTGTTTCACTCTGAATCGGTACGTTGAATATTTTCTTGGTTTTGAATATTGCATTGATTGTGAACTTTGCATTTGTTTTCTGGTTTTACATTTATATAACGTTTGTAAATATATTTCTATATCTTTTGGTGAACTCGACTTGCTTCCAAATACATTTTCGGGAATAGGTAGTGATTTGAAGAAAATGATTTTTATTAGTCATCATTATTCTAAAATATAATGTATAATTCTTTTTGTATAAGAAAATCATGTTTGATATTATCGATAATTTGTTATTGATAGATGATGATGATGTATTTTCATCATGTAGTAAAACATCAAGTTTATTCATTAAGCCATTATTTAATATAACCTTCAAAAGTTTATCCCATTTAATTATTTTCTTTTTTGTACATTTTGCATATAATTTATAATTGTGAACTCTAATTTTGAGTCGCCGGAAGTGACCCCTGAAGTGACCTACCGGATGTTTTGATTATTATATTAGATAAACATCACGTATGTTTATAGTTCTCATATATTGTTTACAATTGATTATGTTGTTTAATATTTTAATTACTACTTTTAAAAACATTTCAAGATTATAGATACCTATATTTATGAGGCCCATTATTTATTTTCAGGGTCGTCTCTTGTCCTATCTCATCCTTTAGAAGCAATAAATTCCTTGCCTGAACTTACACCAAAGGCCTGGTCATCGTGGACATATGTAACCCACTTGTGTACACACCCATTTTACATTCCTATATCTCAGAGGATTACCTACAAAATCTTTTACAATTGCACCCATTGATTAGCACCTTCCTACCTCGCCCAGAACACTCCCTTTTACAAGCCATCTAGAAATCTTCATTATTCCTCTGAAACCCTAATGCTAAAAATACCCACTACAAACTCTTCTCTGTAGGCTGTCAATTCTTCTCAGTGCTTGGTCCTTCATTCAACTAGGAATTCTCTTCTTAGCTCTCGGAAGATAGCCATTTCAAGTCCAAACTTGAAAACTCATCTCTTCCCTTAAAAATGTCTGATCTTGTCTCCCATCACCATTCCTTCCTTTCTAATTTAGAGCACCACCGTCACACCGCATGCCAACATCACCCTCACTCCAGCACCACCGTCACACCGCATGCCCCCAGCCCCCTCACTCCAGCACCACCGTCACACCACATGCCCCCAGCCCCCTCACTCCAGCACCACCGTCACACCGCATACCCCCTCACTCCAGCACCACCGTCACACCGCATACCCTCAGCCCCCTCACTCCAGCACCACTGTCACACCGCATACCCCCAGTCCCCTCACTCCAGCACCACCGTCACACCGCATGCCCCCAACCCCTCACTCCAGCACCACCATCACACCACATGTCCTCAGCCCCCTCACTCCTTAGCTGTTCTCCTACCCCTCCCCTCCCTCGTCTTTTATATTTTACTTGTAAATATTCTTGTTCATGTTTGTATTATATCTTTGTATAATTTGTTAGTGTCTTGTTTTTGTTTCCTTATTTACTTATCTATTTCCATGTAACGTTAAGCATAAGTGCGTCAGAACTGCGCTTTCAACTGATGTCATTCACAAAAAAGTTATATAAATACTCTTATTATTATTATTATTGTTATTATTATAAGCAGGAACATGTTAATGATGCACTATATCATTGACTTCACAGCTAGAGAGGTGTCAGAAAAAAGTGCTTACCCTGTCAATGCAAGTACCACCGTTATGACAAGTGGAAGTAAAGATGCAGTCATCCTCATTCTGTTCACACAAAATACCCATAGTGCCAGGGGGACATGAGCAAGCAAAGTCGTTGACCAAGTCATGGCAGGTTCCTCCATTGGCACAGGGCTGATTGGCACACTCATCAATGTCGTACTCGCAGTTAACGCCCTGGTAGCCTAATGCACAGCTACACCTGCAAACCACAACACATCTCAGTTCTGGCACCACCACTATTCACTGTGGTAACAAGTCAACATGGCAAACCACAACACAACTCAGTTCTGGCACCACCACTATTCACTGTGGTAACAAGTCAACATGGCAAACCACAACACAACTCAGTTCCATAGCTGCCAACCTTCCAAAGTTAAAAAGAGTAACATGTGGGGTGTGGGTCCGGGAGGGGGGTATGCCCCCCTCCCGAATAGCGGGGTTCAGGGGGCTGCGCCTCCTGAAGCTGAAGCCTTTTTTGCAATCTGAAAGGCACATTTCTCATCTCCTGAAAGGAAAAAAAAAACTAATAATACTAATAATACTAATAATAATAATAACAAGAAGAAAAAGAAGAAGAAGACGAAGAAGAAGAAGAAGAACAAGAAGAAGAAGAAAAAGAAGAAGAAAGCCCATTATATTACAAAGCATTCATTATTTTATGTAGATTACTATGCACAACACACAAAAGATCAGTTTTTAGCTTACACAAACTGCTTTATTCTTTTGAATGGTGTTGAATGAACATTGATGCACAGCCCTTCGAAACGCTGAACATTCTCACTCTCAGTTCTAGGAGTCTACAGCTACACCTTACATTCTTAAAGCCCATTCCATCAACTTCATTATTAGGAAGAAGAAGAAGAAGAAGAAGAAGAAGAAGAAGAAGCAGAAAGTTCATTGTATTACAAAGCATTCATTATTTTATGGAGATTACTATACACAACACACAAAAGATCAGCTTTTAGCTTACCCAAACTGCTTCATTCTTTTGAATGGTGTTGAATGAACATTGATGCACAGCCCTTCGAAACACTGAACATTCTTAGTTCTAGGAGTCTATAGCTACACCTTACATTCTTAAAGCCCATTCTGCATAATGGTCATGTTACAGCTTTTGATTGTTCAGCTTCGCAGTTTTTTTTTGTGTTTGGTGGTCTTTTCGTGGTCGGATAGATCGTTTCTTCCTCCGTGAGAAATATTCACCGCACATCTGCATGCAGTACAGAAAGCAAACTTTTCACCTCTTGATGGACACGGAGCGGTCCATGGAAACTTTTCCTTGTAAGCCGCAATGTATCGCTTAAATCGTTTCGGCTTCGCATTAGTTTTCTCTGCGCTAGTCGAACTCGACGCCATGTTGACTGCAACCGCTATGCGCATGCGCGAAATTCGCAGAAGAGCTCCCTTCCCGATTCCAGCCAGTAGGCTAGGCCTAGTGCGTTCAAAAGTGGTCAGCTAGGCGCGGAAAACGAGAGCACAAAAACTTTTTTTTTTTTTTTTTGGTGTGAAATCGGAAACCGTATTTTTGTTAGAAAACAACGAAAACGATGACAGATATTAAAAAAACGATTTTTTCCGGTTTTTCCGTAACAGTTGGCAGTTATGCAGTTCTGGCACCACCACTATTCACTGTGGTAACAAGTCAACTCACTGTATTGTATATTTACAATGACTCACTGTACTCCATATTTACTATGACTCACAGTATTGTATTTTTGCCATGACTCACCTGTACTTGCCCTCCAAGTCTTGGCAGGTAGCACCATTTTGACAGGGGTTGGATGCACACTCGTTGACGTCACGCTCACAGTAGGACCCTTCATAGCCATTACGACACACACACATGTGGGTATTGCTGGTGTTGTGACATGTTCCACCATTTTGACACAATTCACCAACAGTCACATCTGTAACATCAGTATCAATAATAATAATAATAATAATAATAATAATAATAATAATAATAATAATAATAATATAATAATAATAATAATAATAATAATAATAATAATAAGAAGAAGAAGAAGAAGAAAGAAGAAGAAGAAGAAGAAGAAATTGTCCATCCTTCTGATTTGTCTGTTGGCTGTCTGTGCAAAACTTGCAAGCGGAGTAATGTCTCAGAGCCTATTTCAACTATCACAACTAAACTTGGTGAGATGGTGTTATTCATGAGGCCTCATAAAAGATCAGTAAATGAATTACTTCACCTCAATGTCACAGGGTCTGTTAGTTTTAAAAAATTACAAATTTTCACAAAATTTCAATTTTTTTTCTAAGTTATTAACACTGAACTTATGATTCTTTGATGTATGATAGATATCAATGAAACACACAAACTATGCATATTTGTTCAACTTCACTCCAAAGTCGAGGTTATTGGAGCTGTCCAAAGTCAGATAGTATAGGTACTTTGAAGTGACCTTAACCCTAAACTATGAGAGATATAAAGTCCATACTTGTTATATGTAGAGATGATAGGTTGATCTTTCATATATGTTCGTTTTTGCCTTGATCTTCAAGGTCAAGGTCATTTTAGAATTTGCAGAAAAATTAAAAAATAAGTAATCGTGCAGTAAAATGGCTGTATATACCCATAGTATGCAACAACATTGGGTTATTTGATCATACATAAGCATGAGAGATCATGTGAAGGTCAAGGTCATCCTAATGTCAAGGTCACTGAAGATCATCCCATGGTCACTTTTGGGGATGAGGTGGGGTGGGGGAGTTGGCATAAGACAACTTTTGCTGTAGTTTATTTGATAGTACAAAAGTATATTTGGAGCCTGAGGTCAAGGTCATCTCAAGGCCAAGAGCATAGATAGATCAAAATCAGTATTACTTGGCATTTTAATGCCATCGTTTTATTTAGTTTTTTCTTGACACTCATTTTCATGTGAGATATATGGGCTTTGTCTATCTAGTTAGTTATACGTCTCCTTTTATTTCGATTTTTATCTTTATTTGAAAACAATAAATGACAAAGTAGCAAACACATAAATGTGCATGCTTAATTGTGTGTATGTGCGTGCGTGTGCGTGCGAGCACGTGTTGGTGTGTGCATATGTGTGCAAGCGCATGTGTGTGTGTGCGTGCAGCATTTGTGCGTGTGCGTGCGTGTGTGTGTGTTTGCAAGCGTGTGTGTGCATGCTTGTGTGGGTGTGTACTTGCTTGTGTGTGTGTACACCATTCTGGAGCTATTCCAAAAAATGTGCTGTGCCAAAACAATAACAATTACTTTTTGAAATTTCTGAAAGCGGTTAAATGTCCTGTTCATGCTGATGTGCTCAAGACATTGGTCCTATAGATGTGAATTTGTTGCAATCTTCCTGGTCTAAGTAGTAACAGTGATAAAAGACTGGACAACACAGCCTGTGCTGACCTTTAAGGAAGGCGGCGGTGTTACAGGAGACAGACTGGACGTCACACCACTGTCCTGTGTACCCTGGCTGACATTGGCAACTATAGTTGTTGGCCACTTGCACACACTGCGCCCCGTTCTGACAAACCTCTTGACTACACCAGTCTACGAAGCTCTGAAACATCACACAGCAAACATGACTGTGATCAATACACACAATAAACATGACTGTGATCAGTAAGCACTACACACATGACTGTGATCAGTACACACTACTCATATGACTGTGATCAGTACACACTACACACATGACTGTGATCAGTACACACTACTTATATGACTGTGATCAGTACACACTACACACATGACTGTGATCAGTACACACTACACATATGACTGTGATCAGTACACACACACACATGACTGTGATCAGTACACACTACACATCTGACTGTGATCAGTACACACTACACATATGACAGTGATCAGTACACACAACACACATGATTGTGATCAGTACACACTACACATATGACTGTGATCAGTACACACTACACATCTGACTGTGATCAGTACACACTACACATATGACTATGATCAGTACACACTATATGACTGTGATCAGTACACACAACACACATGATTGTGATCAGTACACACTACACATATGACTGTGATCAGTACACACTACACACATGATTGTGATCAGTACACACTACAAATATGACTATGATCAGCACACACAACATATATGATTGTGATCAGTACACACTACACATATGACTGTGCTCAGAACATTACATGTTAACCGATAATGATGGATGCATGAATCTTGTGTAACTGAAATTGGTTTATCCAGGCAGCCTATTCCACTCAGCAACAAGGCAGGAGTCATCGTATAGTTTTCCAACTTTATTCCGCAAACACGAACAACTGCATACAAGATCGCTTTCCAAAAATCCCTTTCCACAAGCAGACAGCGCATTACTTATATAGCCTCTCAATAATGTAGGATAGCTTGGAACATTCCAGAATGACGCAATAACACTCAATCGAAATAAAACTAGTCACTGGAACTACACAGCCTTACATCATAGAACATTCCAGGGTTTAGAAGATTTGACTAGCTATCACCAGAAAGATCTGGAACATTCGATCGATAATAAACAAGTAATTCCAGAAAGTTCTCATTGCTTCTATAAAACTTATTGACAGATGAAAATTGTCAACACTATGCAAAGCTTTCTCTAGAGACAGCACAGAATCAACTCAGGAAAATATGTGCTATTATTGCAAGCTTTTCAAAACAAAATGTTTTAACTATTGTGCATGTCTCAATAGTAATAATAATAATAAGACACAAGACTCTTCATTAACTGTAAATGTTACGCACAGAAGAATTTGCTTTGCGCGTCCGGGAATAGTAGAACAATAAAAAACAAAACAAAAAACAGTAACCATTAAAAACACAACTGTTCCCGACACCTCTAAATAGCTGAGGAAACTAAAAACATGGAATTGATTGACTGACATAACACAAAGCATACCACACACAAATGCCGTCACCAACAAATAAGCTGACTACCAAAACACACAGGGTTCCAATCAGCTACACAACCTCTCACGCTATCACATTCATAATTACATAACATAATGACGATAATAATAATAATAATAATAATAATAATAATAATAATAATAATAATAATAATAATAACTTGTTTAAATAAAACTAAAGAGTTAACAAAGCACCCACAAGCATACTGTCTCACACAAGCATGTGCGATCAGACAGATAAGAGCAAAACCAGTTGTGGAGTGTACATACCCCACATCACCGACCTACAAAGTCATGGAATGTACCTACCTCACATCGCGGGCCTACAAAGCCGTAGGGACAGAGGCAGGAGTAAGCTGTGTTTCTGTTGGAGCAGGAAGCACCGTTAAGACAAGGGTTGGAGTCACAGGGGTTGATGTGGTGCTGGCAGTTAGAGCCTGTGTAGCCTGGTGTGCACAGACAGCTGTACTGGTTCACTCCATCCATACAAGTTCCTCCATTGAGACAGGAGCTGAAACAACAAACACTTGTTACTCATCACCATCCACACAAAACCTACTGTACTAACATCACAACTTGCTATATTCTCCCTTTATCGATGAACACAGCAATCAAGTGCTTGTTATTCAGCCTTCATCAGTTAACAGAGCTAGCAGGAGCTGTGTTATTCACTCATCCTCAGTTAACAGAGCAAGCATGTGCTATATTATTCACTCTTCGTCAGCTAGCAAATGCTATCGTCCCCTATACGCTTATGTGTCCGGGGACGTTAATCTATATAACTAACTAACTAACTAGCAAATGCTGTGTTATTCACCGTTCATCAGTTAACAGAACTACCAAATGCTGTAATATTCACTCTTCATCATTTAACAGAATACCACATGCTGTGATATTCACCCTTCATCAGTAACAGAACTACCAAATGCTGTGATATTAATCTTTCATCAGTTAACAGAACTACCAAATGCTGTGATATTCATCTTTCATCAGTAACAGAACTACCAAATGCTGTGATATCTTTCATCAATTAAAAGAACTACCACATGCCGTGATATTCACCCTTCATCAGTTAACAGAACTACCAAATGCTGTGATATTCACTCTAAATCAGTTAACAGAACTACCACATGCTGTGATATTCACCCTTCATCAGTAACAGAACTACCAAATGCTGTGATATTCATCTTTCATCAGTTAAAAGAACTACCACATGCTGTGATATTCACCCTTCACCAGTTAACAGAACTGCCACATGCTGTGATATTCATCTTTCATCAGTTAAAAGAACTACCACATGCTGTGAAATTCATCTTTTATGAGTTAACAGAACTACCACATGTTGTGATATTCACCCTTCACCAGTTAACAGAACTACCACATGCTGTGATATTCACCCTTCACCAGTTAAAAGAACTGCCACATGCTGTGGTATTCATCTTTCATCAGTTAAAAGAACTGCCACATGCTGTGATATTCATCTTTCATCAGTTAAAAGAACTACCACATGCTGTGATATTCATCTTTCATCAGATAAAAGAACTGCCACATGCTGTGATATTCACCTTTGACCAGTTAAAAGAACTACCACATGCTGTGATATTCACCCTTCACCAGTTAAAAGAACTACCACATGCTGTGATATTCACACTTATGTAATCAGTTAACAGAACTACCAAATGATGTGATATTCACCATTCATCAGTTAACAGAACTACCATATGCTGTGATATTCACACTTCATTAGTTAACAGAACTGTCCAATGCTGTGATACTAACACTTCAGTAACAAAACTACCAAATGCTGTGATATTCATTAGAAGTGTCTTTGGGTTAACTGTCAAACCAGCCTATGTTAGGACAGCAGGAGTATATGCAATACAGCCAAAACAACTGTTAGCATACATCCTGTGTGTATGCATGTGCATATGTATGAGCATGTGAGCGCGCATGTGTGTATCCATGAGTGTGTGTGGAAGTGTGTGCATGTGTTTGTGTATGCAGATTATCTGTGAAGAGAGAACTAACCTGGACGTGCAGTCATTGTTGTTGTTCTGACAGCGTGTGCCACTGAATCCAGCGCGGCAAGCACACGTGTAGGAGTTGACGTAGTCGTGGCAGACACCATTGTTCTGACAAGGGTTGGAAGCACACTCATCGATGTCATTTTGACAGTGGTAACCACCAAAGCCCTCCACACAGTGGCACTTGTAGTCAGCAATCAGGTCTTGGCACGTCCCACCGTTAAAACATGGACCTGCCACACACACAGTCATTGCCATCACACTGAAAACAATGGAGCATAAGCCACAGATCTTCCACACACACAGTCATTGCCATTACACAGGAAACAATGGAGCATAAACCACAGATCTTCCACACACACAGTCATCACACTGAAAACAATGGAGCATAAGTCACAGATCTTCCACACACACAGTCATTGCCATTACACTGGAACATAAGCCTCAGATCTTCCACACACACAGTCATTGCCATTACACAGGAAACAATGGAACATAAGCCACATATCTTCCACACACAGTCATTGCCATCACACAGGAAACAATGGAGCATAAGCCACAGGCTAAAATATACAAAAAAAAAAACTACAACTGTCATAGTTTGGAAATGAAAATGCTCACTGCAATTTAAACAAGAGGGCAAGCCGTTAAATGTATTTTGTGACTGACACACACAGCTGAAAACTAGCATTTTCAACAGTGGCAACACGAAACCATAGTGACACACATAGCTGAAAACTAGCATTTTCAACAGTGGCAACACGAAAGCATCCACTCTTTGAACTATCTGCAAGCCAACTTTTATTAAAAACTGAGCAGTAGACAAAGGTATGTCCTTAGTAAAAAATAATCAAAAGTGATCAAGTAAAGAAGCCTATGAAGCAAATAAGAGTTGTTGAAGTTACAATGTGTACAAGATTGGAGGGCTCATTCATCCTGTCATCAGATTTACATCACCACAATAAGTAATAGATGTGCAAGCCCTGCACGAGACTGACTTGGTTCACAGTCATCATGGTTGATTTCACACTGGCGACCTTCGTATCCTGGAGGACAGTCACAGGTGTAGGATCCCACAGTGTTGATACAGGTGCCTCCGTTCCTGCACGGTGAGCCAGACGTGCACTCATTGACATCCACGTCACACAAAGTACCTGCAACCACAACACACTCATTATACAGTAATAACCTTCTATGGGGCTTGGAGAACATGAACCATGGCATGACCAAAAAAAACCCAGTGAAACAAACACAAAACCAGTGAAACCACAAAGCTGATTAACAGTGCCCTTACAGAAAGTGAAGAAAATAGTTTTCTTTATTATAAATAATAATAATAATAATAATAATAATAATAATAATAATAATAATGTTAATACTACTATTAATGGAACTGACCAGTATATCCAGCGCGACAGTTACACTCGAAGTTGTGGTAGCTGTTTGTAGGCACACACTGAGCAGCATTGAGACAGGGGCTGGAGGCACAAGGGTTCATCTCCGTCTGGCAGTTCTTGCCTGTATAGGGCAGCGGACAGTGACACTGGTAGTCACCCACCAAGTCACTACAAGACCCATTATGTACACAGGGACTGCTGGCACATTCATTGATGTTAGTCTCACACATCACACCTGTAACAAGAAACAAATGAATCGTTGATTTTAAAATCTGTTCACATTGCAGTGATTTTACAACAGGCAACAAACCAAATATCAATGCTGTGTATGCACACAGTAGTGTAAGTAGATTGTTGCTCACCGGTATAGCCTTGGGCACAGAGACACTGAAAAGCATTGAGCTTGTCTTTGCACGTTGCCCCATGTTGACAAGGGTTGGACTGGCATTCGTTGATGTCCTTTTCACAGCGAAACCCTCCGTAACCTGATGGACACTCACACTCAAACCTGCCAACACAAATATCACATCAATTAAGCGTACACTACAAAGTGTGTGGGGGTGGGGTGGGGGAGGTGGGGGGGGGGGGGGGGGGGGGGGGGGGGGGGGGGGTGGGGGGGGGGGGGGGGGGGGAGGTGGGGGGGGGGGTGGGGGGGGGGTGGGGGGGCGGGAGGGGGGGGGGGGGGGTGGGGGGGTGTGGGGGGGGGGGGGGGGGGGGGGGCTGGGGGGGGGGGGGGGGGGTGGGGGGGGGGGGGGGGGGGGGGGGGAGGGGGGGGTGGGGGGACGCTGTCTGAGCATAGCCAGAATTTACCAGCTTTAGCAATTTTACCAATTTTAGCAGTTGGTAGATCACCTGTCTAAATACAACCCGCGATCAGCATTCCTTAACACTGGAAAGTAAAGCCATGGCTTCTACCACAATTACATGTGTCAACTATTGAACTAGGGAAAAATGACCAATCTTACATCACTTTGCTAATGGACAAGAGAGAGGCAATGGACAAACCATTCATCCCAGTATGTACTCTCACACAAAAATGTTATGTACGCTTGGTAATAATCTGGTCATGTGTGTAAAGAATTACAGAAATATAGAAAGAGATAAACAAACACTAGACAAACAAAACAATACACTATAAAGTTGAAAGACAAGAAAAACAACACCCCTCATACTCTCGCGCAACGTTCATTTTACATACCCGAGTCCAGTCCAATTAACATTTATACACTTTTACTTAGGAAATAAAGTCCTTAAATCCGTTCAGGTTCAATATTCTCCCAGTTAACCAGCAATAATCCCCCTCACAAACTATACAGCCACACAAATACACGTACAATGAACAGGACAGACAAGTGGGTCACGTGACAAAGTACTTAGCTAATCTTTCTTGTAGCTCTCATCTCCTGTGCTCTCTCAAATCGTCAATCCACTATCCAGTTCCCTCCTTCTCTCAATCTTCACAGCCGCCTTCTAACTCTCTAGCTGTCTAATCTCATCTTCTTCTTTCACCTTCATCTATTTCTCTTCTCAACTGTCATTTTCTTCGTCTGCTTTTCCTCTACCTTACTCAATATCTCATAGCTCCATTCCTTCTCAACACCTCACAGCTCCATTTCTCCTCAGCTGTATTCTCAAGATGTAGCGTCTCCTCAGCTAAACACCAACTGCAGACACACGACCACCTCCTTGGACAGCTATAGTCCGTCTCTCTAATTCATTATAATTATTTCTTTCAAGAACCACTGTGTGAGTATAATACACGTCACGCGACCACACAGACTCATACGTACATACAGACACATGACCACCTCCTTGGACAGCTATAGTCCGTCTCTCTAATTCATTATAATTATTTCTTTCAAGAACCACTGTGTAAGTACAACACACGTCACACAGACCCACTACCTACATACAGACACACAAACATAGAACAGCACGAGCAACACCAAAACCCATTATCCATTTGTGCTCTAAGCTTAATAATAATCATCAATGACACTTACTTATAAAATTAGTTAGTGTTTTTCATCCAGGATACAAAGACCACATATTCAGATAATATAGAACTTCTTTCAGTGACAATGTGTATTGTGATAAACGTGTCATGAGTATTGGTGATAAACGTGTCATAGAGTTTGGTGATAAACATGTCATAGCAGTTATAACCATGTCATGTGTAGCTGCAATAAATGTGTCATATGTCGCGGTGCAAATGTGTCATGTGTACAGGTGATAAACGTGTCATGCATAGTGGTAATAAATGTGTCATTTGTATTATGATACATGTGTTATGTGTACTGGTGATCAAGGTGTCAAATATACATATGGACTCACCTGTTGACCCCATCCTTACATCGCCCACCGTTGATGCAGGGGTTGGATGCACACTCGTTTTTGTCCGACAAACACTGGTCGTCATAGTAACCAGGAGGACAGGCACAATCAAAACCATTGACACCGTCAGTGCAGACACCACCATTGTGACATGGTGCTGACATACATTCATCTATGTCTTCCTCACAGAGCCTCCCTACAAACACACAATCACAATTTCACAACTACACTCTATATATAGCTATGTCACAACTACAGGCCATGGTCGCAGTCTATAGCAATGTCACAACTATAGACCATGGTCACAGTCTATAGCTATGTCACAACTATAGACCATGGTCACAGTCTATAGCTATGTCACAACTATAGACCATGGTCACAGTCTAAAGATATGTCACAACTACAGGCCATGGTCGCAGTCTATAGCTATGTCACAACTATAGACCATGGTCACAGTCTATAGCTATGTCACAACTATAGACCATGGTCACAGTCTAAAGATATGTCACAACTACAGGCCATGATCACAGTCTATAGCTATGTCACAACTATAGACCATGGTCACAGTCTATAGCTATGTCACAACTATAGACCATGGTCACAGTCTATAGCTATGTCACAACTATAGACCATGGTCACAGTCTAAAGATATGTCACAACTACAGGCCATGATCACAGTCTATAGCTATGTCACAACTACAGACCATGGTCACAGTCTATAGCTATGTCACAACTACAGGCCATGATCACAGTCTATAGCTATGTCACAACTATAGGCCATGGTCACAGTCTATAGATATGTCACAACTATAGGCCATGGTCACAGTCTATAGCTATGTCACAACTATAGGCCATGGTCACAGTCTATAGCTATGTCACAACTACAGGCCATGGTCACAGTCTATAGCTATGTCACAACTACAGGCCATGGTCACAGTCTATAGCTATGTCACAACTACAGGCCATGATCACAGCCTATTAGGGGACGCTATTTTGCACCAGTAGACACCTACTCGCTGCTGGTTTTCATACAGTGGAAAACCCCAGATCGACCGCTATAGGCCAGTAGACACCGCTGAATTCTAGCCAGCCCGGATGCCTGGTTTTTGTTATTTTTTGCCATTTCTTGTGGTATCAATAGTAACTATCCAATGGTGAGATATATCATCGACAGTGAATGAGGAGAGAGAGAGGGCTTGGCAATATATATCGACAGTAGCATGCTAAAGGTTAAAGGGTTAACACTTTCACCATGCAGCTCAAAGTTGTAATAATAATAATAATAATAATAATCATATTACTCTTGTTAGATAGATAGATATTCAGTGTTTATAGGGTCCAGCACACTGCCAAGAGCCGAATCAAAACCACACGAAATGAAGAAAAATCAGACTAAACTGTTACCATTTAAATATGATTGTTACATTTGAGACGCGCAAAAGAAGATGATGATAATAATAATAATAATAATCATCATCATCATCATAACAATAATAAATCATTGACAAGGACAGCACAGCATGTAGTTTTTACCTGCATAGCCAGGCTTGCAATCACAGGTGTAAGAGTTGACTTTATCTCTGCAGGTAGCCCCATTGCGACAAGGATTGCTGGCACACTCATTGTTGTCTATCTCACAGTTACGACCTGGCAAGTCACAAACATCAACACTTTATACACAGTTACACCTGGCAAGTCGCATATATTAACACTTATACACTGTTACACTGACAAGCCACACATATCAACACTTTATACGCTGTTTGTCTCTGTGTGTGTTTGTGCGTTTTAATTTTTCAAACAGCCCTGTTTTGTAATTTGGCTTGGCATGTTAGTTAGTTATTCATTGTTCTACCACCAAACACTACTCGGAACTCTTGAACTGTACCTGACTGCTGACATTGTGATCTCAGCAACAGAAACATTATGGGCAAGGTACATATAATTAAGTACAACTGTACAGCCTATACAATCTCATGCAATTGTAACCTATAATGTAAATTAAATTAAAAAAGGTTTTGGTCCAAGATGCAATCATAAACTCCAGGGCAGACATTCCTGCGTTTCAAACCATGTTGTTGTTGACCTATTTGTGTCACAAAGTGAAGAAAGGTGTCATTCCTACCTGACCAGCCGTCAGGACAGCGACACTCGTAGCCATAACCCTGTTGGACGTTGAAACATAAGCCTCCATTGCGGCAAGGGTTGGGGGTGCACTCGTCAATCTCGCTGTTGCAGTAAGTGCCGGTCCAGCCTTGCTGGCAGATGCAAGCGAAAGTGCCCAAGTCATCCTGGCAGTAACCATGGCCACAGTCCACTGCTCTGCACTCATTGATATTCTCTTCACAGTTGCTGCCAGTGAAACCCTGCACAGCAAACGCCAATCAAAAATCTTTCTTTACAACTCTAACACAGACTGAATGGCCTCAATATTTAATAAAGTTGTACATGGGTGCTGGTTCCAAGTATTTACAGCAGTTATAATAATATAATAATAATAAATAATAATAATAATAATAAATAATACTGGATGCTATATACGCGCCTTTCAAATCAAACAGGTCAAAATGGCGGTCAGGTGTCTCATGCACGCACACCTGTCTCATCCACCTCTCACACCTTCACATCTCAAACAGGTGGTGTATAAAGGCAGGGATAATGCTATTGGAAGACGGGGAAAAAAAAATCGAATTTTTATTTTTGAAATGTTATACAAGGACTGCGTCCAGTACCATATTGAAGGGAGGGAGAAACCGGGCTTGCCCTGACTCTGCAGGTAGCCCATTGCCTACCTAAGTACGTTCGCCCTTTGTATCTTATTGCAGTAGTTATCAGCTGTACATATTTACTGCAGTAGTTATCAGCTGTACATTTATTGCAGTAGTTAGCTGTTTTTTACTGCAGTAGTTATCAGCAATTTTACTGCAGTAGTTATCAGCTGTACATATTTATTGCAGTAGTTATCATTTATTGCAGTAGTTCAGCTGTACACTACTATAACTCTTACTACTATTTACTCAGCAGTACATTTACTGCAGTAGTTATCAGTTTTACTGTTATACATCTGTACATATTTACTGCAGTAGTTATTTGTTTTTCCAAGTAATCATGACTCTACATTTACTGCAGTTTCAGCTGTTACCTGTGTGTCACGTTTACTGCAGTAGTGTACATTTACCTGTTCAGCACATATACTGCAGTTTATCAGCTGTACATTTTTACCGCAGTAGTTATCAGCTGTACATATTTACTGCAGTAGTTATCAGCTGTACATTTTACTGCAGTAGTTATCAGCTGTACATATTGCAGTAGTTATCAGCTGTACATATTTACTGCAGTAGTTATCAGCTGTACATATTTATTGCAGTAGTTATCAGCAATACATATTTACTGCAGTAGTTATCAGCTGTACATATTTATTGCAGTAGTTATCAGCAATACATATTTACTGCAGTAGTTATCAGCAATACATATTTACTGCAGTAGTTATCAGCAATACATATTTACTGCAGTATTATCATATTTACTGAGTATTAATTAGCAATACATATTTACTGCAGTAGTTATCAGCTGTACATATTTATTGCAGTAGTTATCAGCTGTACATATTTACTGCAGTAGATATCAGCTGTACAAATTTACTGCAGTAGTTATCAGCAATACATATTTACTGCAGTAGTTATCAGCTGTACATATTTACTGCAGTAGTTATCAGCAATACATATTTACTGCAGTAGTTATCAGCTGAACATATTTACTGCAGTAGTTATCAGCAATACATATTTACTGCAGTATTTATCAGCTGTACATGAGACTAGGTCCCAATGTTGGTCAGCTGTTAATTGAACAAGACCTTTATGTGTCTGACAACCCAGGTTACAATCCAATGATGGGCAAGATAAATGTGGCCATTTTTGTCCATCCATTTCAACAATATGATTGCTCTAGTGGTTCAGTGTTGATTTAGGTCCCTACCCCTTGGTCCCTGAGAGGGTTATCCACGTCTGCCCTATGGCCAATGGTGAGTGTAGACGTTAAACCTCAATGTTCATTCATGTGTCAGGGTGCTGGTGTGTGTGAGAGAGTGTGTGTGTGTAATTGTTGTGAGCGTGAAATGGCGTGTGCGTGCGTGCGTGCGCGCGTGTGTGGGTGGGTGGGTTTGAAGACATGGCATTATTTGTAAAAATTAGTGAACATCTACATACTTGTTTTGACAGCCCTTGTTATTTTGAGGTCAAAACAATGATCCATTAGGGTTAGGGCTGTTTTAGGATAAGGGTTAGGGTTAGCTTTAGCGTTAGTGTGAGAAAACTTTAAAGTACTTCAAAATGAGGACAAGATGTCACAAAATGTCAATAACAACCTGTGTGGGGATTCTGGAAGTCTTGTAACGGGACATTTAAATAGACTGTGTGTCTGTGTGTGTCTGTGCGTTTTAATTTTTCAAACAGCCCTGATTTGTGATTTGACTTAGCATGTTATTAGTAATTTCATTGTTTATAAGGTCCAGCGGACTGAGAACAGCCGTATCAGGACCACAAAATCAGGACCATAACTTGCTTGAGAGGACTCACCCCTGATTCATATAAAAGATTTGCTTAAGAACTCTTAACGGTAACACTAAAGGCAGTAAACCAGCCGGTCACTTTACAATAAAGGCATCCCATGAAGGGTACACCAAGGCTTTACTCTAATTTATCATTCAAACCCCCATTTACAAAAACAAAATGAAATATAAACATCGTTATAAAATATCAACGAAACACATAAATATAAAATGCCTACTTTGCTAAATAATAATACCATAGGAAGTCCTAGTGACCATTTGGCAGAAAGTGTCCAATAGTCCCAGCTGACCCAACAGACCCGATACACAAATGAGGAGTTGTGGGAGAGTTTTCAAGAAAAAAGGTCGGTGGCTAGTTTAGCAAAGAAGATACTAGTAGATTGATAGAACAGGTTAGGAATGAGAATGAACAAAGGACAGCGACAGTGGTTGGTATTCGTGCGTGATGGCGTTAGTGCTTGATGGCGTGTGGGGGTGCACGCGGAAGTGTACGGCACAAGTATGCTTTGGGGTATGTGACCATAGTTGTTTATTATAGTTTATGGTTGCACTATTATTTTTTTTCTTTTAAAGATATTGTAAATTTTACATTTACTATGTGTGCAGACAAAATGCAAATTTCTAGGTACATTTTCATATACAAATTAAGTCTCAGTCATTCGCAGTCTCAGTCATTCGCAGTCTCAGTCAGTCGCAGTCTCAGTCAGCCTCAGTCTCAGTCAGTCAGCTAACCCTCAGTCCTTACTGCAAGAGAAAATTGTACCATAATATCAAAACATTTACATCACTTAAAAAAAAAAGAAAAAAAAAGAGCGTTTGGTCAGTGCCAGAAGTAGTGATGAAGTAAAGTCCCTTTCTTTCACAAATAGGGTTAGTGCTAAGTACTGTCCCTTTCACTGTCAAAAAGGGTTAGTGCGGAAACAACTATGGCCAAAGTATCATGAACAAAAAGTGGATGCAGCACATATATTTTTTAAATTATTATTATTTTGCTCATCACCACTAGAACAGTCTGGGTCGCTCTGTCCATGGTGACCTGCTTCCCCTATAGCGTCAGAAACTGAAGTCCAGGAAGCCTGCCACCAAGATCTGGCAACGTGAGGCTTCAGAGGCCCTCAGTGATTGTTTCCACCACACTATCTATCTGGGATGCTCTGCTGGACAGATCGTCCATAGACGAAATGGTCGACGTCTTCACCTCCTATGTTCAGTTTTGTATGGACATGTTGGTGCCAACTAGAGAGATGAAGACCTACCCCACCAACCAGCCGTGGGTCACAAAGGAGGTGGCAGACGTTCTGATGAAGAGGAAGAAGGCATTCACCGAGAGGAATCCTGAGGACGTGAAGAAACTGCAGAAGAACGTCAGAAGAGTGATCCTGAACAACAAGCGGAGTTCAGGGACAAGCTTAAAGACAGCTTCGCCTCCAACAATCCCAGGCAACTGCGGAGCAATCTACAGACGATGACTGGCTTCAAGTCGTGCAAGAGGGCCTTGAATGTAGAAGACCAGAAGAGATGGCGAACGACCTAAACACCTTCCATGCCCTCTTTGACACCACTGACTTGTCGTCTGAGTGAGCGAGTTTTAGATAATCAATGTTTACAGGGTCCCGCGGACTGCTATGAGCCAAATCAGGACCATACAAAACTATTCAAAATCAGACTGCTTCTTTAACACATTAAAATACATAAAATGCACCTAAAACTAGCTTTAGTAATGAAATCTTACCAAGCATACAAACCAAACAAGATGATCTATATGCTATAAAACAAACCAAAATCACATAAAAATGCTCTAAACAGGTTTTGACCATTGCACACTTATAAAAATCTCATTAAAAGGTATGGAACCAAAATATCTTTCTCTCTTGTCAACCAGATCAGCACATTCAGACATAAAGTGATGGACAAAAAAGGATTTGTCGCAAAAAAAGCACCATGTCGACTCTTTACTTTTCAAAAGGAAACTATGGGTGGCATAAGTATGCCCAATATGAAGGTGAGTAAAAGCAGTTTCTTCTTTGCAAGTAGACGCAAAGTTAGGCAAAGAAGCAGACAAATCTTAGGCAAGGAAGCAGACAATTCTGGAAGAATCTGAAATAGTTTGTTGTTGATTTGATTAGACCATTCGATCTGCCAGAGAAGTTTACAATAAGAATCTGCCAGAGAAGTTTACAATAAGAGCCAGTTATACAACGCAGATCAGAGTACGGAATAAATTGGAAAATCTTAAGCAAAATCTAGATGGAGAGCTTCTTTTGCCGCATTTTCCACTGCAATATTGCTGCAGATGCTCGTGTGACTAGGTACCCACATCAATACTATCATTTTACCTTGAGATACAAGTTAAGTGTGGAGATCATAGATCTCCTCCCAAAAATGGTGTGATAACATTTTCGTGGAAAGCGCCCCAAGTGCTGACAGTGAATCGGATATGATTAAAAAGGAGGATCTTTTGGACTCATAATGAACCTGTGTCAGAACTAGATGAATTGCCTTGTATAAACAGAACAAAAATCAGGATATACTGTTGCAAAGGCAGGTCGAGGTGTCTCCCAGAGACCAACGCAGCAGCAACCGCGTCTCCTTTCTTCGACCCATCGGTAAACAGTTTTTCATATCCTTTATAAAATGAAAATTCTAAGTTGCTTATACAGAAGTGTCGTTCTTTATAAATGAGGTGAGATTGAAGTTGATGATGGGGTTGATCAGTTTCCAAGGTAAGAGCACAGTTAGCAGTTGGTCATCATTAACAGTCAATATCTATATGCCTGCAGTATCAATGTGAGGAAGTATTCCGATACCAAAAGGAGGAACTTCTGTTGGTTTATTGAATATTTAAGTATAAATAATGGGTTAAGGACAGAATCATATGCAGGGTTAGTTTTTGAGAATATTTCATGGCAAGATAAAAAGCCTAAAAATCTTGCTACCGTCAGCATAAAGGTTTTCCTTCGGTGAAGTGCGAAGCGCACCTAGGCAGATCTGAAGAACTTGCTGATGGATTGGAATTGGATTCAAGGCTTTCAAATAGGATTTACTAGCTGAGCCATATACAATGCTACCATAATCAAATTTAGAAAGTACCAGAGAACAATACAGTAGGAACAAAGTTTGCTTGTCTGGCCCCCAGTCTGTGTGGCTGATAATATTTAATATGCGGCAGAAAAGTAGTTTGCTGTCAAAAATAATACCCAGAAATTTAACTTGTTTAGAAATTGTGATGGGCTGGCCATAAACATGGAGAGAAGGGTTCAAAACCTGGTTCTGTTTGCGATAACATGCCTCTCTTCATGACTCGCTTTGTCACCATCTTTCTCCTCCCAAGGTTGGTTTTGTTTTGTGGTTGCCATGTTTTGAACTGTTTATTCATCCCCATGCTCCCTACCCACCATGAGTACAACAAGGGGATGCACTAAAGCGTTAAAATCCAGTAAGGAAATGCACCAAAGTTTACAGTTACAGGGGGGGGGGGGGGGGGGGGGGGGGGGGGGGGGGAATAAACCCCGCAAACAAGTCCGCACTACCACTATGGTCTTGCTCAGGTTTGACCCATGAGCTGCAGCCTTCTAGCAGAGCTATGGAAACACACGACCAGCTGCTTGACTAACGCGGGCCACGCAAGCCTCCCGGTTAGGAGAAGTCCGGGCCGAAGAGGTGTGTTGGTTTAAAGGGCCACAGTCCTTCAGTGACCTCAACCTCCAGGATCCCATTCTCCACTGACACGGGTCGCCCTGCACGGCAAACGCAGGTGGCCAAAAAAGTTAGATCTTGTATTGGCCAGAGCCTTGAGCAGCTGTAGAGCTGAAAAAGTGCTAAGGAAAACTGATAAATCAATTACAAATACAATGGAAGGTAAAATTGATACATCAATTAAAAATACAATGGAAGGTAAAATTGATACATCAATTAAAAATACAATGGAAGGTAAAATCAGGGTTCCCACTTACTGGCAGTAAAAAAATTCAAGGGGTTTTCAAGGGGTTTTCAAGGGATTGCAGAAGCTGCCGGTAGCCTAGGTCAGTCAGCAAGGGCTTCAGTTCTTCACAGATGGTAGAAGCAAAAGCATGGCCAAGGAACTTAGAAGTCAGATATTCTGTGGACACTTTACCTTCTGACCAAAACCTGATGTGAATGTCCAACTGTTTCTGTTTTAATTCCTTGTTCAATGACTCGTCGAACAAAAGCACATACTCATTCTGTGATTTAACTTTCTTTTTTAGTAAAGACTCAAAATATGGAGCGATGCCAAAGGTTGCCAAGTATCTGCTTTTTGTCTCTCCACACTTGTAGTTGAGTGCAACTGGTGACTGCTTAAACATTTTAGAAAATAAAAACGCATTGTCCTGAGCTGATCTGAAACTATGGTGACTGTTCACAAGGTGGATGGTCCACAATACTTCAGCTTCAAGCACTTCGGTCCCCGAAATTGATGTGGGGATGCTAGGCTGGCATTGTTTGTTTGTTGGTGTGGCAGCTGTCTGCAAAGATGTACTTGCACTTGCAGACACGAATTCTGCAAGCTTTACAACAGGTTTGCTTGCTTTCTGAAGTTCCATGTGCTTTTTTCCTTTCGTGTGGCTTACTACAGCCGCCTCTCCCATTGCACGAACATCGACTTTTTTTTTTGCACAATTTGCAATAAAATGCATGCTTGTCTTCCACCTCCTTTATCCAAAAGCTGAACTCCTCCTTCTTCAGCCATGACTTTTGAAAAACGCAACTGCCCTTCGGCATTTTCAGCAACGAAGACAGAAAATCAAACAGGCGAAACAGCGGAAGTTTTTACCGGAAACAAGAAGTTCGCATAGCAATAATTAGAGTTATGTCCCTTGTTAGCAGACGACCAATTATTTACGACCATTGTAACCGGCATCGACGATCGGTAGAAAATCGTTTTATTTAAACAAGGGTTGTTTTCTTTCTTTTAGAAAAAAAACTTGTTAAAAAAAAAGTTGTTAAATAGGCAAGCGATTTCACAATGGTAATTTTCAAGGGGTTTTCAAGGGGAAGCCGATATTTCGCTGATTTTCAAGGGTTTTTCAAGGGTCTCAAGGGTCCCCTCAATTTTCAAGGGATTTCAAGGGGCCGTACGAACCCTGTAAAATTGATACATCAATTAAAAATACAATTGAAGGTAAAATTGATAAATCAATTAAAAATACAACTGAAGGTAAAATTGATAACTAAATTTAAAATACAATTGAAGGTAAAAATTACCAAAGAAGCAGCAAATAAGCAACCTTTGGCTCCATACTTTGCCAGCTGTGAACGACATCACCAAGCTTGTTCTTACCTGTCTGCAGGTGCACATGTATGCGTTGATCAGGTCATTACACGTTCCCTCATTTAGACAGGGGGAGTTTGCACACTCATTGATGTCGATCTGACACATGGAGCCTTCAAAGCCTGAAAAATTACCAGTCACATAGTTACCAACATGGCACTTATATCATTCATCAATCAACATGGCACCTACCCCATTAATCATATCAATATGGCACCTACACCATTCATCATATTATTCTTCAATCAAAATGACACCTACACCATTCATCCTATCAACATGGCACCTACACCATTCATCATATCATTCATCAATCAACATGGCACCTACACCATTCATCCTATCAACATGGCACCAACCCCATTAATCATATCAACATGGCACCTACACCATTCATCATATTATTCTTCAATCAACAGGTTGAATGTTGGGGTTGCTTTTTATTTTCAGCTGAGATCAATGGTTGAATGGAAATATGGTGTTTTTATGAATTGATGATTTATTGTATAGTGACTATATTGTGTGAGTGTGATTGTTAAGGACTGTTGTGCACTGACAAATCATTTCCTAGCTGTTTGTTGGGACAATATGACCGCGACATCATTCAAAAAGCTGTACACTGACCTTTGGGACAGGAACACTTGAACTTGTTGGTAAGGTCCACACACACTCCCCCATGGACACAGGGTGTGCTGGCACACTCATCAATATCCACATCACAGTTGACCCCTGTGTAACCTGTCAAACAACAAACATCTTTGTCCACATCAACACCTTTGACGCAACATACAGCTGTGATAACATCAACTCCTGTGACACAACATACACCTGTGAAACAACATACATCTGTGGCAACATCAACAACTTTGACACAACATACAGCTGTGTTAACATCAACTCCTGTGACACAACATACACCTGTGAAACAACATACATATGTGGCAACATCAACAACTGTGACACAACATACAGCTTTGATTTGGATCCGAAGAGTCCGCTGGACCTAAAGCAATAACCATGTAATGTAAAACAACACAGACATATCTTTGTAAACATCAGCACATGTGTTAACATCAACACCTGTGACACAACATACACCTTTGGCAACATCAACAACTGTGACACAACATACAGCTTTCTTTGTAAACATCAATACATGTGTTAACATCAACACCTGTGACACAACATACAGCTTTGTTAACATCAAAATCCATTAAGCCATTTATTTTAGATGTACAGCAAAACGTTTTAAGCAATATACCTCGAGACTTTAACCTCTGAGAGTGAACACATATAATGGCACAAAAGGCTAATCATTAACCCAGGTAATGTTCTTATTAAAATTGGTCAAAATCCATTGCGTGGTTTTTGAGATATGACATGTAACAGGCCAGCCAACCAACACACAGACATTTGAGATATGACATGTAACAGGCCAGCCAACCAACACACAGACATTTGAGATATGACATGTAACAGGCCAGCCAACCAACACACAGACATTTGAGATATGACATGTAACAGGCCAGCCAACCAACGCTCAGACATTTGGTTCTTTCTGTTTCCCAAATATTTAAAAAATATTTCCATGTATTAGTGGAAATACAAATAAATCACAGTACAATCATCCATGTGAATAAAAACAGCAATCTTTGGTGAAGTTAGAGCTCACACAATGATGTGTTCATCTGCAATACTTTTAGAGATATTATAATTTTATTTAATTAGTTTGACATTGATGAATTGGCTGGAGAAGAACAAAAACTTGAACTTGACACCACCTCCAGAGCCTATGGAATGGAAATGGGTGCAGAGAAGACCAAAATGATGACCAACAACACCAATGGCATCAACATGAACATCAAAGTCCAAGGCAAATCCTTCAACACAGTGCACAGCTTCAAATATTTAGCAGCCATTGTATCAGACAATGGGTCCCGACAGGAAGTCCTCTCCAGGATCGCACAAACAACTGCTGCCCTGACAAGGTTGAAGCCCATTTGGAAAGACAGGACCATCAGTCTACATTCCAAAATAAGACTGCTGCGCTCCCTTGTCATCTCCATATTCTTATATGCTTGTGAAACATGGAACCTCACAGCAGATCTCCAATGAAGAATACAAAGCATGGAGATGAGGTGCTACAGAAGACTTCTGGGCATTTCCTATACCCAGCACATCACCAACAACGAAGTCCGACAGACCATCACACAAGCCATTGGACTACACGATGACCTGCTCACAGTGGTGAAAAAACAGAAACTCTGATGGTATGGCCACGTCACCAGATCATCAGATCTTGCAAAGACTATCCTGCAAGGCACAGTGCAAGGAGGTAGAAGAAGAGGGAGACCGAAAAAGAGGTGGGAGGACAACACTGGAGAATGGACTGGTTTGACCATGAGCGAAACAATCAGGGTTGCTGAGGACAGGGAAAGATGGAGTACGCTGGTTAAACTATCATCTGTGGTGCCCCTACAACCTTCGAGTTACGGGATAGGATAGGATACTTTACAAAATATATAAATAAATAAGTCACAGTATAAACCTCAAAGATGCAGAAAATGTATGGTGCTAAGAACCACTTTTATATCATTTGGACGTAAAACTGGATGAGTGCATGTGTAAATATTTTGTGTTCATTTTAATGTTTATTTAACAGATGGCTGTTGGGTGATACAATTATGCCCAGCAGTCATCTTCTTGCCCTCACTGCACTCTCTGCTCACATCGTACACCAGTTCCTTTGCTCACACAACAGGCAAATGTGATAAATGTATCATACATATCCTACTACCAATCTGGGGGCAGCCCTGACAAAAAGAAGGCATTGAAGCGAGACAAACATTGGTTGTATAACAGCACTGCTTTTCCCACGCCCAACAGCCAACCTGGGAAAACAGCTTTCTATAGCGACCTACCCATAATATCTGTCATACATACACCAGTTTTTTTTATTTACACACTTCTTGGGAAATATTTTGAAAGGGTCAGGAATCAGAACAAGCCAAATTTCAGTATGTTGCACCTTGTATCTGAAGAACCACTGCACATAATTTGTTGAAAATTCATTGATAGAGGAACATGATTAGGGCTAGTGGCCAGCTTCCCATGCCATCATATTAGACATTCTCCAAAGGTCAAAATCATGACACTCAATTCTTTGCTACACACCATTGATATGCTACAACATTTTACAAAACTATTAAGTGTGTGAGCAAAACAGAACAGATCGAAACAAACTTATTATAAGATTTGCAAATTTCACTAGATGTCTGGAAATACATTTAAAAGTTTTGCCATCTTGTTTCCTATTATAAAGCATTCCCATAGTCATGTACAGCAAGCCCAGTAAGAGGCTTATGACTGCAGTGAGCTAGCTATGAGAACCACCCAGCAACTACTCAATGCATTACTTTGCTGACCCTCTCTCACCAAACAAGATGACAAGTTCCTCTCATTTCTGCCATTGGCTACCCTGATTAAACATGGCTTATTGTAACAACCCCGATTACTAAAGCAGGGCAAAGAATATTTCATTATTCTGGTCTCAAAGCAGGGCAACAATCAAAACCGACATCAGCTATTTACCTTCATCAATACTGAAAAACACATTGCAAATAGAAGGCAACTATTGATGCACTGCCTGTGTGTAGTGTTTGAGTGTCAGCTGCTGGGTGTGTATGTGTTTGAGTGTCAGCTGCTGGGTGTGTATGTGTTTGAGTGTCAGCTGCTGGGTGTGTATGTTTGAGTATCAGCTGTTTGGTGTGTGTGTTTGAGTGTCAGCTGCTGGGTGTGTGTGTTTGAGTGTCAGCTGCTGGGTGTGTGTGTGTTTGAGAGTCAGTTGCTGTTTGTGTGTGTTTGAGTGTCAGCTGCTGGGTGTGTGTGTGTGGTTTTAGACATAAGAGCAGAGTGTCCCTATGTAACTTAATTTTACACGTTTTTTTTTAGAAATAACAGAATTGTCCTTCATTTAAAAAAACCAATAGTCAATACATAAATGTTTTAAAGTTAAAACAAGCTCAAAATTGTGTTGCTAATTTCGGAGTGTACCTTGCTACAATGGCATATTGAATGTACACTCTCCAATTGAGATCAAAATTCACCTGCCACATTCTGTATAGTTTAGTCTGAATTAGGCTAAAAAGAATTCCCACATGATGTGTTCTACACAATGTGCTTTCTCCCTTGCCAAGTAGATGTGTAGTTCTTGCCAAACAGCAACTAGAAGGGCAAAGCCCATATGACTCAAATGTTTGTAAAGGAACATGAGTTGCTCATAATGGTTGAAGTTTTAAAAACCTGAAATTTAACAGTTGTATAGAAATGCCAGTTAAACTTAATAATAATAATAATCATGGGTTTTTATATAGCGGGTACTCCAGCCTACGACCAGACTCACAGCGGCTTCACATAGTCAATACATAAAATACATGCACTCTATCAAACATCGCTTTTGTTACAATACACCAAAAGACGGAACAGTAAAAGTAAGAACTATTTACAACTATGTACAAAATGACAAAAATGTGTCTTCTTAACTTAACTTTGACCTTGCAATGAACTAACATCCACATGTCCTCAAAATCCCATGTATGATCAAATAAAATACAGCAAAAGTTTTATGTTGAAAAACAACAATGACCTTGAGCTGACCTTGGCATTCACTTGACCTCTGATGCTCATGCATGATCAAACAAATCAAGGTTGAAACATACTGTGGTTCAAATATGGCTCTGTCTACAAAGTTGGTTCACTTTTTGTGACATGGGTGCCCAAAAATAAAAGTTGTCAAATACATACATTTTGTGGTTTATTTGAAAGATATGTATGTGTGTGATCATGCCATGCAGGTTAGAAGATAAGTTTTGACCTTATATGCATGTAGTCAGACCTTTAGTGTACACACTCAACGAAATGTCCAATGTAACACGGAAACCAAATAGTACTTAAAAACCAACAATATATATATATATATATATATATATATATATATATATATATATATATATATATATATATATATATATATATATATATATATATATATATAAAGTTGGCAAAGAATCTTTATTTATAAAGAGATTTGCTATCAAATAGATATAAGATTAAAAAGAAATGTTTACATTAGTAAAGAAGTTTATCTATTGATACATTATCAAGTCAATCAATTTCTTTTATACTTAAAATGAAACAACCTGAAACAGCTACTGCACATACAAATTGTGTATAATATTATAACATACAGTGGAGTCCACCTATAACGAACCTTGGAATAACGAACACCCGCGATTAGCGTACTACCATCCATTTCCCGACACACTCCCCTCTTTGTCTTACTATTTAATCCCTTCCTATAACGAACAAATCCAGCTAGGCAAATAACGAATCTCCGCTTGTAACGAACCCTTTGTGCATTCCCTTGGCCTACGTTGCCTCAATTGGCTCATCGCCAATAACGAACAGCAGCAGAAGCATGCCAGTTCGTACATAGGTCAACCAGGCCTTGAAGTCATAACTGTCATTGGCTGCTATAAATAGCCTTGAATGAAGTAATTGTTGATATACTTCGTAGGCCTAGATCGATCTACGTACTGTATGTTGTGATGTGTACTCATCACCGATGTGTACTTCCGTTTACAGTACAAATCTCTACAGCGAATCCCGCTTGTAACGAACGCGAAATTCCCCCCCTTGAGATTCGTTATACCCGGACTCCACTGTAATCACAAAATAAAAGTGAGATCTTACAGGTCTCTATTAAAAAAAATCTGGTTCTTATTTTAAAAAATAATGTCCAATGTAACACGGAAACCAAATTAAGCTTGACGATAAATTATATTCGGCTAAATAATATTTATCAAACTTAGCGTATCCAAATCAAGTCAAATAATAAATTTAAATAAGTTTACTTGTCACTGCTGTTTCAAAGAGCATTTTTATTTATTCATTAACAAATTTTGAACGGATCTCATCATCCATCGGAACAAGAACGGCAAAAAAAATAATGGTTTCTTGGCTTCTAATTACGTTAGACTAGCCGGAGATCTATTTTCATTAAAATATGCACCACAGTCGAATTAAACTTATCCTAACAACTAAATAAACATAAAATATTATATAAACATGAAGAATCTTACTGTAAAGAGTCAGTTTTCTTGGTGACACTCCGTGCGTTGTCCAATGTAACAACTACGTGATACTCGGAAACCACACACAATGAAAAAGATTCTCCGCGTAAAATGAAACCACGCGAGAAGGGACGAGTGTATATATCAATCCGATAATGAGGCCTACTTTACGTCATTAAAATAGTCCTACTAGGTATGCTTTGAAATAAGCAAAATAAATTTGTGTGTTGTCCAGCGTCACACGAAAATCCGGAAACGATGTCAACCGATGCTTTTCAGACCATCAAAGCATTTACATAACGACTAAATTGTTATTTGTAAACATTGGAATTCATTCATAACATCCCAACAAGAAAGACAACTCTAAAAAAAACATGTATTCTTGCGCTTAAGACGAAGATCAATTTTTGAAAACATTCTGCCTGTTTCGGAAACCATGCATTACGTTGGACAACCAAATTTACTCCGGCTATAATACACAAAATACAAAACAAATTGGTTTTGTAAGTACTGTGCATGTTTAAACTATTACTAATGAGTTAGATTATAATAATTACATCTTTATTTATGTAAACACTTAGAAGAAAACCAGGTCATTCTCATGTCACAAAATTAGGTCAAATTTTAGGCCACTTTCAGACATTTACAAAGCAAATACAAAGGTTCTATAGATATTTTCGTCTTGAAATTATTAATACTATCTCTCCGATCATTTTTAAATAAGATAATAGCAAAAGGAAAGGCAAATAAGCAGCTTGTTGTGATAAATATTATCTAGAAAAGCAGCACCCCTCGCGGTGCTCAGCTTTGTAGACAGACCCATATACGAGTTTCACAGTGCGAAGACATATTTTTATGTTTCTTGTCATCTCTACACAAGAAGCTTAGACTTTGTACCTCTCATAGGTTAGGGGTTAAGGTTACTATAAAATACCCATATTAACTGACTTTGGACAGCTCCAGTGACCTTGACCTTTGAGTGAGGTTGACCTTCCAGAGAAAAATAGCAATGTTATTACTAACGTTCTTTTAATCCTATGATCTTGACCTCAGCCAATCACTAATAATGTTTGAACTCTCATAAGGCTACACCATGATAGCAAGTTTGGTTTAGATAGCTGTAATAGATTCTGAATCATTCACAACCTTCAAGTTTTCCAACACGGACCTACCGATATTTGGAAAGAACATCCGCTTGGGACTAGTTAGGACTTCTTTCATGCAGATTTGCAATAATGTAGAAAAGTTTGCATTTTAGGTGATTACATAGACTCATTGCTGCACGCGTTCAACATGTTCAGAACACGGCCTCCAGGATTGTTACCCGCAGTAAGAAGACCGACCATATCACTCTGGTTCTCTGACAACTTCACTGGCCACCAGTCAAGAAGAGAGTCGACCACAAAGTCCTCTCCCTGTGCTACAAGTGTGTCCATGACCCCACCTCTCCCCGGTACCTGAAAAACATTGTCCCTACCCACAAACCCTCAAGGCGCCTTCGCTCCTCTTCCCAGTTTATGTTGTCCGTTCCAAGTGTGGATAGTCACAGGAAGAGGCGCTTGAATCACCGCTCCTTCTCCCACTGTGGCCCAGCTTTGTGGAACGCTCTCTCCCAGGACTTGAGAGTGGTAGAGACACTTGACTCTTTCAAGAGGCGTCTGAAGACGTTTTTTTTTTTTTTTTTTTTTTTTTTTTTAAAACTTTTTTGAGTGTGTACATAGAGCACGTTTTTTTTTGTTTGTTGGTGTTTTTTTGTTGTTTTTTTTCTCACCCTTTTCCCCCCAACCACCTGTGCCCTGAGCATGCTGCCAGCATGGATATGTGCGCCATACAAGTGGACCTCATCATCATCATCACGCATGTTGCTCATAAATGGTAGAAACAAATGAGAGCAAAACCCCTTAGCGCTCTGTGATCATCCTGACAATTTGTCATTGAAATACAGGCAAAATAACTGAGACACTTACCTGGCATACAGATGCATCTGTAAGCTCCGCGCTCATCCAAACAGGTGCCGTCATTCTTACATGGGTTGGAGTCGCATTCGTTAATGTTTTTCTCGCATCGTCGGCCAGTGAAGCCAGGCATGCAGTCGCAGCGAAAAGAACCATTGAGGTTGACACAAGTTCCTCCGTGTTCACACACCACTGTTGTTGCTCCACCTGGTGGTCAACAAAGTACAGCTTACCTACATAGTACATGTAGCCATTTTTGGATTGTCTAAACAGAAGTAAAATGTTATTATAAATGAACCCTTTACCTCAACCTTTAGGCTACCATACCACCCTAGTTCGCCATTCAAAACCATGCCCACCTATCCATGAACCGCCCTATTCTGACAGTGTCACGGCTCCTTTTGGTTTTGGTAACAAATGACGTATTGCGGTTGTTTCTGGTTATCAGACAGGAAAAAGAAAAACTGATGCTCCTGTTCCAGGGTACACATGTGTCCAAATCTAGATGTAATTCAAAGGTATGAAAGGCATTTATTTGCTGTTTTAAAAATTTGAACTTCATTCATTTTGCAACATGTACAAAAATTTGGACTTGATGCACAAACAACTGAGTCATAATTTTCATTTAATATGGACCATTTTACATATTTTGAAAAGAAAAGCTCGGGGATAGGACAATAGTAGTAAGGAGAGATAAAGATGAACAATGTATGGAGAGATAACAAAGATAAACAATATATGGAGAGATAACACCAGGACTTGCTAGCAACTTGGTAAGAGAATAAAAACAATTTGGCAGGACAAAGAGACAATTCAGGCAAGACGTTTTACTTACTCTCAATGCATTCATTTATGTCCTCAGCACAGTCTGTTCCACGCCAGCCCTTTTGGCAGGTGCAAATAGCATTGCCATTTATGGGAGAAGTTTCGCATCCAGCAGAGGCATAGCAAGGGTTACTTTCACACGCATCTTCCAAGTGGCACCGAAGTCCTATTGGTAAGCCAAAGCAGTCACAAAGAAAAAGCCATAAGTAACCAATCATGGTTTGTGCTCATGCATCATTCCAGTCTCATTTTCTCCCTCTTTCTCATCTTGCAATACATTCTGTCTTCATTGTCCAGACTTTAAAAGCCAGTATTCCAGTCTCATTTCCTCCCTCTTTCTCATCGTGCAATGCATTCTGTCTTCATTGTCCAGACTTCAAAAGCCAGTATTCCAGGCAATTGTTTAATGTGATCATTGCAAAGAATAGAACCATGCACAAAACAGCACATAGGACTCTCTCATGCCCAGTTTGTCAAGCAAAGAGCAATGAAGAAACCAAAAAGAATGTCAAGCAATAATAAGGATACAATAGTGGATGCATTATATATATGTTTTTTTTTTTTTTTTACCATACATCAGACCCAAAGCGCTGTAATCTAAAACCAGCATAACATACTCACACAATGCATACATCATGTATCACTCAAACCTGATATAAAGGCAGGGAGATGGCTATTACAAGACAGAAAGGAAATAAGACTGGTTTTGTGAAAGTTTAGATAGCCTGCATCCAATAGCATCATCATAGCTTGTGTCTGCAGTGTTGATGTTGAAAGTTTAGATAGCCTGCATCCAATAGCATCATCATAGCTTGTGTCTGCAGTGTGGATGTTGAAAGTTTAGATAGCCTGCATCCAATAGCATCATCATAGCTTGTGTCTGCAGTGTTGATGTTGAAAGTTTAGATAGCCTGCATCCAATAGCATCATCATAGCTTGTGTCTGCAGTGTGGATGTCAGCTGGAACTGTTTCGACACGTGTATCTCTGTAATGGGTTCTTCCGAAGGTGGAAAAATCAGTTAAACATAATAATATGACGCATCTGGATAGGTATCAAGAGAAGGCAACTCACTGACATAATCAAATAATGAGCACAAAGTATGGCACTCCCCTGCTGCAACTGTAACAAACTGGATCTGGACAACAACAATGGCTGCCAGAGATAACGGATGGTCACAGCCACTACCATCCTGTTGCTTTCAAAGTCTCACAGCTACTGCCTTGCTTTCAGATTGGTGAAAGCAAACTGATTTCTATAAACTGTAACGCCACCATTCTCCGGATTTTTGCACCAATTCCCAAAGTAATAATAAAAACACAGCAAGAATGCCATCTGAAAAAAAAAGAAGATATCTGATGTTCAGCGAAAGTAGCCCTGAAGATGTAACTTGCCAAACAATACCAAATAATAGATCACTAATTTTAGTAAAGCTAAGATACCTAACTAGCTCTTACCCGTTTTTCCTCTAGGACACTCGCAGTGAAAATAGCCAACTCGATCATTACAGGTTCCACCGTTGTAGCACGGGTTAGGGTCACAATCGTCTTCATTGATGGTGCAGTTGGTGCCTGCCCAGCCATTGACGCAGACGCAGAGGTAACCACCATCACTGTTGATGCAGGTCCCACCATTCTGGCAAATGTTGGGCTGTTGCAGGCACTCGTCCACATCCTGATCACAGTAGGTGCCTGCAAGCAACACAGCACTCATTACAACCCTTATCTAATACAGAGTTAGCGACCAACACAGCATTCATCACAGTCTTTCTCTACATAAAAACCAAAACAGCCAATTCACTGCTCTGCTCTATTAATTTCTTATTTTCTTTTAGGTATAGTTAACTGGTCAGCAATACAAATATTTACAAGTTGGAAAGCTCAGAACAATAGTTGTTTAACATGTGTAATTTAGTATGACAAACCCTTTTCATCACCAAATTTAAAAAAAATAAAATAAAATAAAATAAAAAGAATTTTCTTCTTTCAAACACCATAATCATGTAGAAAATTCGATTACCATTTATAAATGTATAAGTGTTACCAATAATAATACAGTTCAAGCTAATTATTATTAACTTTTACAATCATGGGCCAGATTCGCCTGGCAAATGGTTGTAACATGGCAGCAAAATGGTTTAAAAAACATGATAAAAGGTTGCCCTGTGGGTTCGGGCACTGAATAGAATAGATCCAACGTTTCCAGGTGTGTCGTAAGAGGCGACTAACAAGGGTAATGTCAGAACGGCATCACTGAGCGAATGTCTTCTACACAGAAGTCACCGGACAGGATGGAGGAACATCATGATACTACAAGTTCAACTATCACGTGCTCGGGGCCAAGGCGAGCCACACTGTATTCGTGGATATATCGGCTGTGGCCAACAGCATCGAGAGGATTGAGCCCTGTAAGGTCTTTCTTGCCCAAGACACACTACATCATGAATAAAACAATTTACTCCATATCGGATCGGTCGTCGCCTGGGTCACCAAGGACCGCGCCTTCTGTTGGCCACCAGGACGGAGTATGCTACTGATGGACAACTTAGCAAGATCCGCACGAGAAACATCATCGTCATAGGAACCTGGAATGTCAGGACCCTAACTGAGGAGGGAAAATTAGAAGAACTGGCCCACGAGCTGGACCACTATCGATGGAACGTTTTAGGTATCAGCGAACTGCACTGGACAGGCCTAGGTGAAACAACAACTGATAAAGGCCACAAGCTCTATTTCAGCAGTAGAGATGACAGGCACGAACAGGCGTTGGATTCTTACTCTTAGTCCACAAGAACATTCTAGCCACTGTCATGGGTTGCCGCCCAGTCGCCAGTAGACTCATTACCATCCGTCTGAGAGCAGCCCCTTTCAACATCACCATCATCCAGGCCTATGCCCCAATATCAGACTATGACGATGGCGAATTCGAGGATTTCTATGAAAATCTACAGGCTGTCCTTGACAAAGTGCCGAAGAAGGACATAGTCATAGTGCAAGGCGACTGGAATGCCAAGGTTGGCCAAGATGCGCACCACAACTGTGGAGACATATGTGGACCCCACTGCAACAACGAGACAAATGACAGGGGTCTGAGACTCTTGGAGTTTGCCAGATACAACAATCTGATACTGGCAAACACACTTGAGTCTCCACAAAAAATCCGGACGATGGACATGGCACAGCCCCGGTGGAAAGCATCACAACCAGATCGACTACATCAGAGTCAAGAAACGCTTCCGATCAAGCATCAACATTGGCAGGACACGCACTTTTCCAGGAGCAGACATTGGAAGTGACCACTTAACCCTCTAACCCCCACAGGAGCCTAAGCCTTATCTGCTTCTATTTCCTAGGTCAAGGCAAGTAACTCCGTCAAAATGCTACACCATGCACATACAAAAATTAATTAAAAATGCACCACCCAAAATTATGTTCCACTTATCATTATTAATAAATCAACCACATATTTTTCTTCAAAATGAAATGTTACACATACATTTTTACAATGTGTTGCAACTTGGAAAAAAAATCTGAATGTCAACATTGCATACTGCACAACATGCAGCAATACAATCACTGACTCAAATAATAAAGCACCGATTGTTCATCGTTTTTGTTATTCAAATCAGACAGAAAAAGATCGTCAAAGTGAAAGTCCAAATCACTTTCCTCTCCATCATTAACCTGTACCAAATCAGCCTCCTAAAATCCTTCAAATTGGTCATTTTCTTCATCAGATTCTGCAAGAATCTGACGCCATAATTCTCCGCCTCTCAAACATAAAACTTTAATCAAACTTTGAAAATTCACTGTGTGCGTTCTACAAACTTTAAAAATGCAGTGAAAACGCCGCCGGAAACAGCAGGAAATCATGATCCTGTGTGCAAGAATCTCGCACGTTTGCTATAAATAGATTTCCACATTGCAGCCTCTGATCAGACCACGTCATTACCAGCTGCTGCCGGTCGCTCCGCGAGTATGCGCATAGCAAAAATATCGGTCGCTCTAGGTCGCTCTGCGTGTTAAAGGGTTAAAGAGAGTAAACACAGCAAAGTGCACTAGACTGAAATTCGACCTGGACAAACTGCAAGACCCGGAGGTGGCAGAAATATTTCAGGCCACAATTGGAGGGAAATTTACACCACTGCTCATTTTGGGAGCTGGTGAAGTAGATGTCAACACCATGACCACCACCTTCAACTCAGCTGTGACAGATGCCGCCACTGAGATCCTTTGAAAGCACCAAACAAAGAAGAAGCTGTGGATCACACCTGAACTTTTGGACCTGTCTGATAAACGAAGAGAGATGAAAAAGAAAAAGAACACCTCACAGGGAGCTGATGCCTACCGAAAAATCAACAATGACATCCGAAAAGGCATGCACACAGCAAAGGAGAACTGGATAGAAGATCAATGCCAGGAAATAGAGAACAGTCTGAACAAGAACAACAGCATGAAGGCCTACCAGACTGTGAAGCAGCTGACAAGTGTTAAACAACCCAAGGTCTCCACGAACCAAAGCAAGTCTGGCATATGCCTTACAGAAGAACAAGAAGTCTTGGACAGATAGAGTACTGCTCTGACCTTTACAACCACACATCAAACGGAGACCCCTCAGTTCTAGCATGTCCTGAGAACAGAGAAGAAATCCTCCCAATTCTCTGAGAAGAAGTTGAGGCAGCAGTGCAATCGCTGAAGAAAGGGAAGTCAGCAGGAGTGGACAACATACGGAACTGCTTCAAGCAGGAGGATAATAGATAATTGACGCACTCACCATTATCTGTAACAAGATCTGGCAGAGTGGGGAGTGGTCTACACCATGGACCCAGTCGCTTGTCATCACTCTTCCCAAAAAAGGTAACCTTCAAGAAAGTGAAAATTACCGCACCATCAGCCTCATCAGCCATCCCAGCAAGGTCCTCCTGAAAATAATACTCAAGGTTGAAACCCCAAGCTGAACAAATCATAGCTGAAGAACAAGCAGGATTCAGGGCAGGGCGAAGTACCACTGAACAGATTTTCAACCTCAGAATAATCTGCGAGAAATACCTACAGCACCAACAACATCTATATCACAAGTTCGTAAACTTCAAAAAGGCGTTAGACCAAGGCTGGCATGCAGTTCCATGGGCAACCATGAGAGTGTACAACATCAGCCCTAAAATGATTGAAGTCATCAAAAGCCTGTATGACAAGGCTACCAGTGCATTGGAAATTGGTTCAGAACAACAATCCGTGTGTGTCAGGGATGCCTACTCTCCCCAACACTCTTCAAGATGTTCCTAGAGAGCATCATGCATTGTCAGATGCCCTTGCAGATCACGACGGCACAGTTAGCATAGGGGGTGGAGCAATCTCCAGCCTTCGTTTTGCGGATGACATTGATGGATTGGCTGGAGATGAATAAGAACTTGAACCGCTGGTACAGAGGCTTGACACCACCACCTCCAGAGCCTATGGAATGGAAATAAGTGCAGAGAAGACCAAAATGATGACCAACAACACCAATGGCATCACCACGGACATCAAAGTCCAAGGTCAATCCCTCAGCACAGTGCATAGCTTCAAATATTTAGCAGCCATTATCAGACAATGGGTCCCGACAGGAAGTCCTCTCCAGGATCGCACAAACAACTGCTGCCCTGACAAGAATGAAGCCAATTTGGAAAGACAGGACCATCAGCCTACATTTCAAGGTAAGACTGCTTTGCTCCCTTGTCATCTCCATCTTCCTATATGCTTGCGAAACATGGACCCTCAAAGCAGATCTACAACGAAGAATACAAAGCATGGAGATGAGATGCTACAGAAGACTTCTGGGCATTTCCTGTACCCAGTACATCCCCAACGGCAAAGTCCGACAGACCATCACACAAGCCATTGGACAACACGATGACCTGCTCACAGTGGTGAAAAAACGGAAACTCTGATGGTATGGCCACATCACCAGATCATCATGTCTTGCAAAGACCCAATGCAAGGCACATTGCAAAAAGGGAGAAGAAGAGGGAGACCGAAAAAGAGGTGAGAGGACAACATTCAAGAATGGACTGGTTTGACACTGAGCGAAGCCATCAGGGTTGCTGAGGACAGGGAAAGATGGGAGTACGTTGGTTATGGGATAAGATAGGATAGGATAGAGATAGGATGATAAAAGTACAAACAAACAAAAAATCTTTGAGAATTCATCAAAATAATGTAGAATCCCACCAGTAAAATGTTATAAAATTGCATGCTAAGTGAAACTGACCTATTGTATAGGTAATTACATTACATAATTGTTGCTTTAGGTCCAGCGGACTCTTCCGAGCCAAATCAGGACCGGACAACCCCCAATCCGCATAAAAGATCCGCCGAAACAACCCTAGTGGGAAAACTGAATGCCCTCCACCAGCCAGTCACTTTACAATAAAGACATCCCACGCAGGGGACGGCTGAGGCTTCACCCCAACTTATCGAATCCCCGTTTACAAAAACAAATTAGAATACAAACATCATTATAAATTATCAACAAAACACATACATATAAAATGCCTACATTGCTAAATAATAACATCATAGGAAGCCCTAGTGACCACCTGGCAGAAAGCGTCCAACATTCCCAAGCTGATCCAACAGACCTCATACACAAACAAGGAGTCTTGTCCCGGAAGAGTTTTCAAGAAAAAAGGTAGGAGACTGGTCTAGCAAAGAAGACGATAGTATAGCAGATTGATAGAACAGAGCAGGAATGAGAAAGAGCAAATAAGAAAGACAGCGACAGTGGGAATTTAAAGCACTAAATTTCCAGAAAGTGGGGATACTATTTATACTGAAACCCCCGGCACCCCAACGGGGGACTATTGTATAGGTAATGAGGATGAGTGTATGAAGACTCACTCCTTCCATAGCTCATGATTACTAGTACAGTGGAACCTCCGGTATAAGACCGTTGTAACAGGCCGGAATATACCCCTGGCTACTTTATACCCTGTGTATAAGGTAGTCTAGGCAGGTTTAACCCCCTGGGTATAGATCAGCCTAGGCCAGGTCATACCCCTCGCGCCCGGAATATACCCCCACCTAAAGAGATTTCACTCATGGGTTTGTTGTACATGACCGTTTGCGTGACCAACTCTCAGGTAACAGCCTTTTGCTTGCGTGTAAAAGAAAAAAAAACCTGAGTGAACTCAGCTAACAGCCTTTATCTTGCGTGTTAAAAAAAAAAAAAATTCAAAAAACCTAACCCTAACCCTATTTATTTATCTATCTATCTATCTATCTATTTATCTATCTATCTATCTATCTATCTATCTATCTATCTATCTATCTATCTATCTATCTATCTATCTATCTATCTATCTATCTATCCGTCTGTCTGTCTGTCTATCTATCTATCTGAGTGCATCAGAACAATTACAACACATAAATTAAAGAGTAACGTGAAGGATAAGGTCTTCCGTAGTGGGGGTGGGGTGGGGGGTTATAATGGGCAGGAGAGGTTAAACGAGCCTAGGCCAGATAATACCCAGGGGTATAGTCTGGGCTAGGCCAGTTTATACGGGGGCATAGTCTGGGCTAGGCCAGTTTATACCCTGGGTATACTTGAGGCGGGGTATAATCTGGCATGCTACACCGTCCAAATTCTGAGAAAAAAACGGTCTTATAATAGAGGTGGTCTTATACCGGAAATATAGGGATGGAGGGGGGTGAGAGGGTATCAGGGTCGAAGGGGTATGTAGTCATAATCTTTTATCCTTTATGATAAGCTGAATTTGGGTCTTCCAAACGTCTAAACTTCTAGCTATAGACAAACAACTCTCCCCCTTTTAACTTCTTTCAATCACTTTTATTCTCTCTGCCTTGCCTCTTGCACACGCCATTTTGACAAGCCAGTGTATGCCAGTAATGTCCCTTACTTGTGCGAGTAATGTCCCTTACTTGCGAACCAGAAATAGCAGACAACAGCAGGCGTACACCAACATGAGTGAAAAAACGAAAGGTCCAGTTAATAAATGAACTGATATCTCTTTTAAATTGCCGAAGAAATTAATAGAATTCATATAAAGGGCTTAAGACACGGTCGCTGGTTTCATAAATGAGGTTGTCGCATACCCGAGGTCATTTATTATTGGAAAAGAATCTGTCAAAAGTTTTCAGGTCATATAACCGAGGGAGTCGTATGCAAGAGAGACAGATACCAGAGGTTCCACTGTACTGCCTACCACTACATAACCCTAAACAAAGTCAGTGTCCATGCCTATGCTGGTTGAATCCTACTGCACTTAAACCCCCAAGAGTAGATCACTAAACCCCTCTACAGTAGATCAGAATACTCTAAAGTACATCAGCATATACCCCCAGAATAGATCAGTATACCTACAGAGTAGATATCTATATGCTCTCAGAGAATATCAGTATACCCCAGAGAAGATCAGTATACCATGGGTTATGGCAGGGGGTATGCATCATCATAATGGCTTGGATAGACGAAGTTTGAGAATCTTTCAAAGATTGTTGTTGTTAATAACTTTATGATATACAAGAGTAAAATTCACTTCTTTTTTTGTGTTTTTCAAATAAATGACTTGTTCAGTTCAGATACATGACTCGTTCTGTATCTGTAGACCTATATATGAACATATAAGTTTTAACTGTGGTATTGTCAAAACTTAGCATGGAAGTTGGAACAGTACTTGCTTTAACACTACTGATATCACCCATTATCCTGTGACCTCCATGAAAATCCACTGAGGACCATGACTGTTAAAGTGTTCATTGTTATTACTATTATTACTATTATTATTGTTATTATTACTACTATTAATAAAGCATTTGACGTGATCCCATGATGGCCCATGACTGTTAAGGAGTTCATTATTATTACTAATACTATTATTACTGCTACTATTACAATTATTAATAAAACATTTGACATGGCCCAGTGACACAAAGCAGACCTCTCAGTATTTTTAACACCAAACAGACCTATCAGTGTCATTAACACCAAACAGTCCAATCAGTGTCATTAACACCAAACAGTCCTATCAGTGTCATTAACACCAAACAGTCCTACCAGTGTCATTTATACCAAAGATCATTGTACCCTATAAACAATAACTAACTAACCTAAGATCATTCATTGACATTGCATGGAACTGCCCGAAACCGGCCTAACACTGTAACAGTATCATTCACACCAAACAGGCCTAACAATATCATTCAAACCAAACAGGCCTATCAGTATCATTCACATCAAACAGGCCTCTCAGGATCATTCACACCAAAAAGGCCTATTAGTATCATCACTGAATCCTATAAACAATTACTAACTAACTAACCAAGGTTCCAGACCTGCCTACCCCCCTCAGAGTAAAAGTGGGAGACAGGGTATCAAAAAGCGGGAGATTTTGGCATCGACATCATCGACAAAATGCATGCATCGCACAAACAAAAATTGTGCCTCAGATTAGTTATATTTTGCTGCAAATCACTACTTTTTTTTAAAATATGGGCCCAACTTCTGTTGTTTCGCTGTTGTTTCTTTCTTTTTTTTTCTCGATGTCTTTATGCTTGGCCCTACTTAAATGTTTTTTTACATCATTAGCTCCACCGTGAGAAATTGAGAAATCAATGCAACAAATTGTACACCTAGCGTAATTGTCCCCTTTGGCAGAGTTTTCAATGTTTTTGCATTTAGTAGTGAGGTTAGTTTTGAAAGAACACCTGTAGTTTCTTTTTCTTGATCTTCTTGCTGTTGCTCGCTTGCTGAGAAAGTTCTTCGACTCTGTCTTCGTTGTCGGTTTCGTGCAGTCTCATTCTTTTGGTCGCCATTTTCAAGCCTTGCAAGTCAACGAAAAGCAGTCTCTGATTGGACAAAGCCCGTAAATCAGCCAATCAGAGCAAGCGATACGGAAGCCGAAACTAAATATTATCCTTGACTTACATACAAAGTTGACTAAAAACCGCGCAAGAACGCGCAAAAAATATTTTATAGTTTTTTACTTGAAAAATTAGAAAAATCGGGAGAAATTGGACCGTTGACGGGAGAGCGGGAGATGCATGTCAAAAGCGTGAGTCTCCCGCCAAAAGCGGGACAGTAGGCAGGTCTGAGGTTCATTCATTAACATTGCATGGAACTGCCCGAAATAGGCCTAACTGTATCATTCACACCAAACAGGTCTATCAGTATCATTTATACCAAACAGGCATATAAGTATAAGTATCTTTCACACCAAAGATCATTGACTGACATCATAGAATCTCTGTTGTTGTACTAAAGCCTATTGTAACACCCGCATAACACTCATGCCTTAACCCATCACCCTAACAGAAAATGAGAGCTGTCTCAGTCACAATGCATTTGTTACTGCAGAGTGCTACTGCAGTGTGTGTGCACTTGCTATTGACATATATTTTAATTAAACAAATTACCACGAAATAAATGCACAAAAATATAGTAGAATATTTACGGTAGTATCTAACTGAAACCAAAAAATTATTCCTATTTGTAGTGCTAATGATTAATGTGTGGGTCAAAATAAAGCAAAGAAGGTATTACAGATGATACATACCGCTGTAAGTGGGGGGACAGCGACACCTGTATTCACCAATCAGATCAATGCAAGTGGATCCATTGTGACAGTTGTTGTTGACGCAGTCATCAATGTTAGTCTCACAGTTACGCCCACGGAAACCTGCAACACAACAAAGTCACTGTATTACAACTATGATACAACTTATAACAAAGTCAGTCACTACATTACAACTATGATACAACTTACAACAAAGTCACTGTATTACAACTATGATACAACTTACAACAAAGTCACTGCATTACAACTATGATACAACTTACAACAAAGTCACTGTATTACAACTACAGAGGTGAGATTTAACCCAGGAGACTAACTAGCCCGCCGGGCTAGCTAGGAAGTAAAGTGAGGTAGCCCGCATGGTTTTTAGGCAGCCCGACAATCGCATATTTACGGCAATGTGTACAGTGCATTAGACCAACTTCTTTATCGAAAATGAGCCAAGATCGATCTTCGCCATCTGAACGTTTCAGCCATGCAGTCTGAAAATGTATTTTTCTCTTCGATTCATACTCTTTGTGACGCTCTTTCTTCACCGAACTAGAATTCGCCTTCTTTGGCGGGGGTTCGTTGACCCCAGAAATAAAGTTCCACATTTTCGGATCAACAACCGTCACTTTGACAATACACGTAATTTGTAGCAGTGTCTTTTTCACAAACAAAGCAGACAGCACGCTTGGCGCAAAAGGGAAGTAGGCAAAGGGAAATAACCCTCGCGTATGCTTCATACTCGTAGCAGACGAACAGTGACCTAAAAACGCTCTCGCTTCGGACCGAGCTTCTAAAACTCTGCAAGTAGTATTATTTTTTTTAGGTCGCCAGGCGGGCTGGCTCAACTATAAAGTGAGGTCGCCCAAGCCGGTTTTAAATCGCATCGGGTGACCGGGCGACTGCTAAATCTCACTCCTGCAACTATATGATACAACTTACAGTTACAACAAAGAATAAACAAAGTCACTGTATTACAACTATATTACAACTTATAACAAAGTCAGTCACTACATTACAACTATGATACAAAATACATATAATACAACTTATAACAAAGTCAGTCACTACATTACAACTATGATACAACTTACAACAAAGTATGGACAAAGTAACTGTATTACAACTTTGATACAACTTACAACAAAGTCAGTCACTGCATTACAACTATGATACAACTTACAACAAAGTCAATCACTGCATTACAACTATGATACAACTTGCAACAAAGAATAGACAAAGTCACTGTATTAGTCTTCTATTACAACTTTGATACAACTTATAACAAAGTCAGTCACTGTATTACAACTATGATACAACTTACAACCAAGTCAGTCATTGTTTTACACCTATGATACAACTTACAACAAAGTCAGTCATTGTATTACAACTATGATACAACTTACAACAAAGTATGGATAAATTCACTGTATTACAACTTTGATACAACTTATATATAACAAAGTCAGTCACTGTATTACAACTATGATACAATTTAAAACAAAGTCAGTCACTGTATTCCTATCCTATCTCATAACTCAAAAGTCACTGGGGCACAGCAGATAAACGTTTAACCAACGTATTCCATCTTTCTCTGTCCTCAACAACCCTCATGGCTTCCCTCAGTGTTAAGCCAGTCAATTCTCGAATGTTGTCCTCCCACCTCTTTTTCTCTCTCCCTCTTCTTATAAAGTAGACTATGAAACGAAGTACAAAAAAGTCAGTCTGATGATGAAAGTTGAAATAGTGGCGTATGTGCTGCTCCAATGCCGGCTGGCGTCAAAACAAGCCAATCAAGAAACTCGAGCTGTCAATGTGATCCTCAAAGACTGCATGGGGCTACTTCCAAAAGTCCCAACTAGCCCAACTGATCGAGCATCTGCAAGCAAACAATCTGTTAGAAGTGTATCAGAGTGCATACAGAAAGGATCACAGTGTGGAGACAGCCGTGCTGAATGTTCTGGATGGCCTACTAATGAGTTCAGATCAGAAGCGAGTTTCTCTCATGGCGCTTCTTGACCTCAGCGCGGCTTTCGACACGCTGGATCATTCTGTACTGCTTCGAAGACTTAACAAATCATTTGGCCTACGTGGTGTTGTTCATGACTGGTTTGTGTCGTATGTGCAGGATCGCTTTCAGTCAGTTCTGGTTGATGGTGTTTTATCATCACCCGACTCGCTTGTATTTGGTGTACCTCAGGGTTCTGTGTTGGGGCCTGTGTTATTTACATTGTATTCTCAGCCACTTTCAGACGTCATCACAGACCATGAATGTAATTTCCATAAATATGCAGACGATACTGAACTGTCCAAGAGTTCTCAGCCATCAGACTTTAAGACTGTGCAGTCAGACATTCAAACTTGCATCCATGATGTTCTTTCCTGGATGGATAGCAATAAGCTTAAATTGAACACTGAAAAAACTGAAATCATGCCAGTAGGCAAAGCCTCGTGTCTCAGGCAGGTCGGCAGCGACTCCCTAGTTGTAAATGGCAGCAGCATTCCGTACCAAGACTCCGTGCGCTATCTTGGAGTCAAAATTGACCAAACCTTGTCAATGCAAGATCAAATTGGTACTATTTGTCGTGCTACTTTTCTCGAGATGAGGCGCATTGCCTCTATTCGACCGTTTTTAACCGAGTCAGCGTGTGCAGCTCTTGTCAATGCTTTTGTGACATCACGGCTTGACTTCTGCAATTCTGTTCTGGTGGGTCTTCCAACTGAACAAATAAATCGCCTTCAACGCGTACAAAACAACGCAGCGCGTCTTATTTTGAAACGGAAGAAAAGGGATCACACCACTCCCTTACTATGCAAGCTTCACTGGCTGCCGGTGAAGTTTCGCATTCAATTTAAGGTCTGCATTTTGGCATTTCGGTTCTTTGAAGGCACACTACCATCCTACCTAGCCAATGCACTTGTAGCCTATAAACCAACTCGGGCACTACGTTCCTCGTCTGAACGTTTTTTAACAGCGCCACTCCGAAATATGAAAACTTTCGGAGAACGTGCATTTTCTTTTGCTGCGCCTACTCTCTGGAATTCGCTGCCGGCAAACATGAGAGGCGTATCTGACTTGGCAACATTCAAATCGCAACTGAAAACGTATTTGTTCAAGCTTGCGTTCAAATAATAATTATTATTATTTTTGTTTTTATTTCATTGTAATATTATGCCATATGTGTTGTAATGACAGGATGTACAATGGATGAATGCGAGTGGGTGCGCAATGAGTCACAATGTGAGATTTGCGCGATATAAGTACCATTCATTATTATTATTATTATTAAAGTCAAAACAGGAATGATCCGCTCAGAGTCAAAGTGGTTAAGATTCACTATGAGTCATCCAGCATGATGGGATCAAAGGGATGTACTACCCTGGGCATGCAGGAGTACAAGGAGATGAACCAGCAGACAGACATCACAGAAGGCTTAATGGTTGCTTTACATGTGTGAAGTGCTCAAAAAGTTAGTTCACTTCAGACAACACTATATAGCAAAGAAAAGAACATCGTAAGACATTTCATTGGACCACAAAATAACATGGGGAAAGATAGTTCATATCAGACAAATGACCGGCTACAACACCACAGCATAGAGCAGAACATTGTAAGACATTTTATTGGTCCACAAGATAACATAGGAAAAGGTAGTTCACATCAGATAAATGACCGGCTACAACATCACAGCATAGAGCAGAACATTGTAAGCCATTTCATTGCCATTGGTCTACAAGATAACATGGGGAAAGATAGTTCACATCAGACAAATGACCGGCTTCTAACACCACAGCATAGAGCAGAACATTGTAAGACATTTCATTGGTCCACAAGATAACATGGGCCATGCCAAACTAAAGGAACAACAATAAAAAGAATAACAAATCGACCAGTAGTTTGAATTTAATGACAAACGGGTAATGGGTTTATATGGGTAGTGGGCGCTGACCAACACTAACAGACTGTGTGAGAGCAATCTTCAACCATACCAACATTGAAACTGCCATCTTCAACCACACTAACATCTTCAACCACACTAACATCTTCCACCACACCAACATTGAAACTGCCATCTTCAACCACCAACATTGAAACTGCCCTCTTCAACCACACCAACATTGAAACTGCCATCTGCAACCACACCAACATTGAAACTGCCATCTGCAACCACACCAACATTGAAACTGCCATCTGCAACCACACCAACATTGGAACTGCCATCTGCAACCACACCAACATTGAAACTGCCATCTTCAACCACACTAACATCTTCAACCACACTAACATCTTCCACCATACCAACATTGAAACTGCCATCTTCAACCACCAAAATTGGAACTGCCATCTTCAACCACACTAACATCTTCAACCACACTAACATCTTCAACCACACTAACATCTTAAATCACACTAACATCTTTAATCACACCAACATCTTCAACCACACCAACATCTTCAACCACACTAACATCTTCAATCACACTAACATCTTTAATCACACTAACATCTTTAATCACACCAACATCTTCAACCACACTAACATCTTCAATCACACTAACATCTTCAACCACACTAACATCTTCACACTAACATCTTTTAATCACACCAACATCTTCAACCACACTAACATCTTCAACCACTAACATCTTCACACTAACATCTTCAACCACACTAACATCTTCAACCACACTAACATCTTCAATCACACTAACATCTTCAACCACACCAACATTGGAACTGCCATCTTCAACCACACCAACATTGAAACTGTCTCAACAGGAACCCTCAAAACTATCCTCGATGGGGTGAAACGCATGGGCATTCCGGAGCGCTGAGAAGCATCTTAAACTGAACTGATGTTGCAACCAATATTTATTTTATACTGTGCAGTTGATCATTTAATTTAATTTCCTGACAAGGTTGATACAGATTTGTAAGTCTAGATTTTGATGACTTTTCTATGCCCAAATCATATTTTTCCATAACAAGTGAGCTGCTTTACACAGTACCCCCACACATACACAAACAACAAACCTTCCACAAATCCCTCAAGGCCATTGATAGTTCTTGCTTTTAGTTTTACATGTTAATTTCTTTGAGTTTGGTATTGATGTTCTTTTGAACGTTAATGTTCTCCTTTGCTTTGCTGACTTTGTCAATGTTCTCCTTTGCTGACTTTGTCATAAATAAGATAAGACAACTTTATTATCTCTTTCAAGAAATTGCAGTGTGGTGTACAGATAGTCAACACAAATACACATTACAATAACAATATTAATTGACATTGAGAATTAAACTCGTTTGTTGTTACACATTCAACTAATGTGCACCATACAAATTGACATTGGATTAAATACAAAATAATACGACAATTTTATCATCTTTAAGAAAAATTGCAAAATGGTGTACATAATACAACCAAAAACTTCAGGATTATAATTTTCATAGTCAAACAGTGCATACAGGCACACTACACAACGGGTTGAATTTATTATCTGTTAATCAGACATACAGAATGTGGTATGAAACTGTTTTTAGTTCTCAAGGTACAAATCTTAGGCATTCGGAAGCGCCAGCCAGAAGGTAGGAGCTAGAAGTGGTGAGCAAGCACATGATTTTGATCATGAATGACGTAAAGAGCTTTCTGCACAACAGGCCTTTCATACAGCACATGCAGGAGCCCTCTCTTGTTTTACACACACAACCTTCCCACAAACATTCACCACTTGGTCAATCAAACTTCCCTTTTTCATGCATAAACTTCAGTACCAGCAAATAAAAGAGAAAGTAAGAATTGACTCAATAAAGGGTAAATGGTCTGAAGGATGCAGCTTCTGGATTGATATTTTTTGTGAATCACCTGGGTATTAGCAGTAAAATTCAGTTTGTCGTCAATTATGGTTCTGAGGTATCCGACATACTGACTTACTCTCTCAACTGTGACACCTTCAATGAAAAGGTCTGCAATTGGAGAGGGGTTACTATGAAAGTATATTACTCATTGCATTTGATTTGGTCAGGAACTCCAGAAAACAAACTATTCTGACTGTAATAAAATTTCTATGAATTCATTGGAATTCCCATGACTTTCCATGATTTTATTGGAATTCCCATGACTGTCGGATCCAGGCTTTAAAAACAAATGTTAAAAAGAAAGATTTCTCTAATAAGCGCACTTACAAGCTCAGAGAGCTTCTCAAAGCGCTGGCCCGTAATATCCAGCAATCATACAATAGTTTGCTGAAGTCAGGATTCGAACCCACGTCATCCAAGACGCACTCACACAAGTCATGCACTCTGACCACTTGATTGATTGATTGTTGCTTTAGGTCCAGCGGACTCTTCCGAGCCAAATCAGGACCGGACAACCCCCGATCCGCATAAAAGATCTGCTGAAACAACCCTAGTGGGAAAACTGAATGCCCTCCACCGGCCAGTCACTTTACAATAAAGACATCCCACGCAGGGGACGGCTGAGGCTTTACCCCAACTACTCGAACCCCCGGTTACAAAAACAAAATAGAATACAAACATCATTATAAATTATCAACAAAACACATACATATAAAATGCCCACATTGCGAAATAATAACATCATAGGAAGCCCTAGTGACCACCCGGCAGAAAGCGTCCAATACTCCCAAGCTGATCCAACAGAACCCATACACAAACAAGGAGACTTGTCCAGGAAGAGTTTTCACGAAAAAAGGTAGGTCATTGATCCAGCGAAGAAGAGCAAATGAGGAAGACAGCGACAGTGGGAATTTAAAGCACTACATTTCCAGAAAGTGGGGATACTATTTATGACCACCGAGCTATCCCTGCTGCCATGGAATAAAATTCTATGATTTTTCACACTTGTATGAACCAGTTACCATGATCTCTGACATTTTAAACATAAAAGCTCATTCGGTGTTCCATATATTTTCCCATCTCTCTGCAGGACAAGTTTCACTGTGGAGTAGAGTAGTAGTGCTTGTGTATGGAAGTGTATGATTGTATGAAGTAGTGCTTGTGTGTGGAAGTGTATGATGCCTTTTGATGGTGTGAAGTATACAATGTGTATGGAAGTGTTTGTATGGAGTCGTGCTTGTGTATGTAAGCATATGAATCATGATTGGGTGAAGTAGTGCTTATGTGAGTGTATGATTGTGTGGAGTAATGTAGGTGTATATGGCGTATTGCTTGTATTAATTGAAGATTCTTTGTGATTAGATCAGATATTCAATGTTTATAGAGTCCAGTGGACTGCCAAGAGCCAAATCAGGACCACACAAAACTAAGCAAAAGCAGACTAAACTGCTAACATTTAAAAATGATAAAAGATTTTTTTTAAGTCTTCTATACACATATTAATCGACAAGCCGTTTTAGATCATGAGGGGTCGTTTTAGCCAACCAGCGGGTCCCACCGCCGTAGCTCAATTAGTACTAGTAGAGCGTTCGCCTGGCACACCGATGACCCATATCCGAATCCCATGGTGGGCGATATAAAATGTGGCCATTTTCACTGTCCGTTTAAGCAGTATGATTGCTTTGGTGATTCAGGTCCCTACCCCTCTTTCCCTGGGATGGTTATCCCCGTCTACCATATCGCCATTGGTGGATGTAGACGTTAAACCTCAATGTTCATTCATTCATTCAACCTGCGGCTTTGTTGTGAAGCTAGGTTTGAGCTTCACTTAGCTCGAATTTGTGCAGATTACAGCTGAACTGTCCGTATAATTGCTTCCACGCGAGTATTGCCATTCATCACTCGATCACGCGCTGCCGATACATTAACTTAACATTATTTTTGATCGCAAAACAGCTTTATTTTGCATTTCACTGCCTTGAAAATGTGAAAATGTACTGCAAACATGTGGGAAACATGTGCGAGTCCAACCAATCACTCTTGACGTTGCCTACGGCAGGCCCCGCCTTCATTTACGGTTTGCGTTTAGTGATTGCTCTCCGTAGCCTTCATTTCATAAGTTTTGTTTTGATCTCGATTTTAAATCGGCGTTACATTGTTGTTTAATGCAGTTTAAAGTTTATTACACTAATAAAATTGAGGGTTCACCATGTTTTATGATATAGGACCTAAAATAAAGCTGGAGAATTATAGCAGCCTGTGGATCAATGGATAAGGAGTTTGACTTTTATTAAGGCAACCCGGGTTCGAATCTCGCTGGGAATACTTTTTTTTTTTAAATTTAATAATACAGAGGGAGAGAGATAAAAGAGAGAGGGAGGTATAGATAATAAAGAAAAAGAGAGGAGGAGAGGCAAATGAAAAACAAAAAAGGGTGCAAGTAAAATGAAAAAAAAAATAAATATATAAACAAAAATAAAATCATAGCACGGGTATTAATAACTGCTTCATATTAATTTTTTTTTCATTTATCCATGATGCATGTACTTCTTAGAACACTTAACATCTTATGCTTTTTAATTAGGTATAGGTAGGTATGTTAAAAAAAAAAACCATTTAGAAAATAGCATTATAGTTGTATTGTAAATTTCATAGCATAATTAATTGTCATTCGATTCATCAGAAAAAAAGAGAAAAAAAAAGCAAACTTTACATTAAAAATAAATATTTAGAATATAAATTAAAACTGAATTGTTCCAAAATAAATATCTGTAGGGACTAAAGGTCCATATTTACATGGCTTTTTTTAAATGATTGCCTTAATTTGGTGTTTCATTGGTATGTATTATAATTTAAAAAAAATCTGTGCATGCAGTGACAGCATTGCCTTATTGTTTTAATCACATGCATGTGCAATAAATCAGTAATGCTGTTCTCCTAAAATAAATGGTTATTGTGTTTTATTACAATTATAAGTTTATTTTTAATCTATGTCTCTTTTTAGTGATTCACCACTGATAGTGCACTTCAGCCTTCCACTTCCAGAATCATAAACACAACAAAGATTATTATATCAAAGATACTTTTATACAATGTGAATTAATTTTCGAGCTAATGTTAATTAAAAGTATCTTTGATTAGTTGTATTCCTGATTTTACTTTCAAAATACTTAGCAGTTCCTGTTGTGTTTACAATTTCTTCCACTTTCAGGCAATTGATATATTTCCTAAAGGTAGTTATTGTACCAACACCACAACATAAACTATACACTATGTAGGCTACAATGGAACATTATAGTCTCAAATAAATTTGACTTCACTCAGTGGCTGACAGCTTGGACACCCAAAGATAACCTATAATGGGCATAAAATCAGAAACACAACAAAGAAATATAATAGATACTTTTAATTATACAACAATAAACGACAAATGAATTTTCGTGCTTTGCTCTTTTTCAGATTAAAAACAAACATAAAATGACTAAATGCTGCAGAAAAAGTCACTTCCAGGAAAATGTTTGAAACGGGCATATAACATCAGGCCCAGCAATTGGGTCATCAAAAATTTATTTGCACGGGTAATACAGGGTGGAGAACAACTGAATCAAGAAATCTCTGAAATCCGGCCGGGGCCCAGGGGCCAAGCCCCGGTATTCGCCCCCTGGAAGAAAATGAATTTATGCAATTTTGAAAGTAATTTAGGGCCTCTCCTGAAAGCAAAAAGCAAAAAGTAAACATGAATAGAAACAAAAAAACAACAAAAAAAGAATGTTTTATGCACATGTCTTTCAAAAACGTTAAGAATCTTGATTTGTAGGCCTAACAAAGTTTGAGGTCCACCACTGTTACACACAAATTCCACATTTCCAATTTTACTGGGCACACGTTTGTCTATTTTTTAGCTGTAAACAGGCAAGAATTTTTATAATTTTTGAGATATTTAGGGGTACGTTAGTAAAAACACCACATCTTAGGTATTAGTGACTAGTGTATAGATTTAAATGAAATAAAATGCAAAATGAACAGAAATAAATTCTATTTTGATTATCTACCTTTTTATACTTCTCTTGTCATGTCTTGTTTTTTATTACTCCATGTGTATACAAAAAAAAGTTTTTAAAAGTCCAAAAAAGCCCCCTCTTCATCACTTTCATGCCAGTCTGAAAGATCGTATGCATGCACACTACTGACACTAATTGTCTAATGTCAGTACCGATCTCTTCCTCCGACTCCAAGTCCATTTCTCTCACTTTAATGTCTCATAAATGGAAGCCTGTAAACTCCCCTTCATCAGTCGAAGAATCCAAACCATCCCTTTTAGGCACACACACAAGAAAATTTGAAAAAAAAATCGAAAAAACGAACGCATCACAGAGAAAACTTGTGGAAATGCAGTCGAATGTTTTCACAACATAATTAAACCGGAAGTCAATTGCCGGAAGTCTCGCAATCTTTCAAACAACGCGAGAATATAACCACATGGTTGCTACGGACGCTTTTGGACGTTTTGCCTGTTTAGACCTTCGGCCGCTTTTGGCCGTTATGCCCAGTAAAGGGTAGCCCCTCAGCTTCTCACACTCGGAACTCAATATTTTTTTCTCGGAAATGCAAATGCTTTCCGCGGAAATCCGCGGATTCGCGGAGAGTTCTCCACCCTGGTAATAACTGCTAGTACTAATAAAAATTTAACCAAGAATATAAACAAGATAACATGACCTATATGCGATAAAACATACCAACATCATGTAAAAATTTAAACAGGTATTTACTATTGCAAACTTCAAAAATCTCATTAAAAGGTATCGAACCAAAAATTAATATCCTTCTCTTTCATCAACCAGATCAGCACATTCAGACATAAAATGGTGGACGGAAAAGGATTTGTCACATGCAAAGGCACCATGATGGTTCTTCTTCTTTTAAAGGAAAACTATGGGTGACATAAGTATTCACAATACGAAGGCGAGCCAAAAGCTTCTTCTTTGCGGATGGATGCAAAGTTAGGCAAAGAAGCAGATCTGGAAGAATTTGAAATAATTTATTTTAGATTTGATTAGACCATTCGGTCAGCCACAGCTCTTTACAATAAGAACCAGTCAAACAACTCAGGTCAAAGTATGGAACAGATTGGAAAATCTCTTAAGGGAAATCTAGATGCAGAGCTTCTTTAGATGCTTTGTCCACTGCAATATTGCCGCGGACGCCCATGTAACTAGGTATCTACATAAAAACTATCTTTATATACTCAGAAAAAAAGTTGTCTGTGGAGGTCATGGATCTCTGCTAGAAAAGGTTGCGATATATCTTTCTCGTCGAAAGAACCTGAAGTGCTGACAGTGGTTGGTTAGTTAGTTATTCATTGTTTACAGGGTCCAGCGGACTTTTTAGTAAATGTTCTTAAAGGTAAAATGCCCTTTTGTTCCACTCTTTGTGCATAACGTCACGTTGTGTCTGTCAAAGCTAGCTTACCTCAAAATGATGAAGTTACATACACCTTTACTTTTCAACCACAGCTCTTCAATCATTGTACTTTACATTTTAATCAGTTTATTGTCTGTCAGGAAAAGTACAAGCAGATTAATCCCCAGCAGTGATCAATCTCAAGTGTGAACTGGCATGTGACCATATCCATCATCATGATCATGGAATCATTGCATGAAGTTATGAACTTAAGTACACACAAAATGTTTGACATAAAGGGGATATTGGGCAAAGCATGTATTTAATGCAGATTACAATTCTTCCTCACCTGCAGGGCAGTTCATATTAGTCAATGAGGAATCGAAGAAAGGAGGAACTTCTCAATTTGTAGCAGTTACAATGTGAGGTATTTTCAAGTTGTGGGGAATGTGCAGTAAACAGAGATGGCCAGTTTTGATAGAACCACCATGTAAATTAACTCTTAGCGTCCTATAAGGTTTTCTGTACATTTGCGCCTATATCCTGTAAGGATTTCAAGTTTATTGCAATAAATTGGGTTATGAATTTGAAAAAATTGCAAAAAATTTATTTATTGTCACATTAACTTCATATTTTAGGATATATGTTTACAAAATGGTTATTCTATGTACCCAAAGAACCATTTTGACTTTAGTACTATTTTTACCTGTTGGAATCTTGTAATTAATTCATAATTACAGGTATTTTACGGACTATGTTAATAAAACAACAACAAGACAGTGTGGATTGCATGTGAATGTGTGCACAGTCAGTCAACACAGACAAGAAAACTCACTCTGGTTGTCTACACCAAGTCCTTGTGCTCTTTCAGCAATAAGCTCATCAATAAGGTTACAAAACTCACTATTACTGTCGGAGCTATCCCTTGCCATCATGGCCGAAAATTTCGCAAACTCAAACCTCAACCAAAATCGTTAAAAACGTTCACAAAAAAGGTAGGAGACTGGTCTAGCGAAGAAGACGATAGTATAGCAGATGGATAGAAAAGAGCAGGAATGAGAAAGAGCAAATGAGAAAGACAGCGACAGTGGGAATTTAAAGCACTACATTTCCAGAAAGTGGGGATACTATTTATACTGAAACCCCCGGCACCCCATGGGGGTATTAGCTTCATTTGAAAGGGCAGCATGGGATATTTTTTTTAATTTATCATGATTTGCTGTTTACATGTCACAAGAGTAACCGACAAGGGTAGTTGGGGCCAATACTTGAAGTACGGAGAAGGCTGGAAGTGGCCAGAGAGTGGTCAGGAATTGAAGTTAACGGCAAAATATTCATTTCCCTGTAAGACACATTTTACTCTGCACTACTTTCATTTATGTTTACTTAAATACATCAATGCAATTTCTATTTTACTTTAGACAGCTTTCTTTTGTGTAAGGTTATGTCCACAATTATTTGGCCTATCAATCATTCTATAGACGGCATGTTGCTGCTCATTGGCAATAGTAGTTCATGCTATGTCAAATGTTGATGTCGTGGATAGTTTTGGCCAGCATAACTGATTTTATTCAATGCAAACTGTCATTTAACAACATTCACCACTCCATTTGTGTAATGAAGTTATATTCTCCATCACTAAAATGTTTATATTTAAAGCTGGTTAACACCATGGTTGATTCGAATTTGTCAGAGTCTCTAGCTTTGTTAGCTTTGTTAATGCGACAAGTCAGCTACTGTTTTTCATAAATGATTAAGTTTTAATCACACAAAAAAAGTCCCACCGCCGTAGCTCAATTGGTAGAGCGTTCGCCTGGCACACCGATTATCCAGGTTCGAATCCCGGGGTGGGCGATATAAAATGTGGCCATTTTCACTGTCCATTTTAGCAGTATGATTGCTTTGGTGGTTCAGTGTTGATTCATGTCCTTACCCCTCTTTCCCTGGGATGGTTATCCCCGTCTGCCATATCGCCAATGGTGGGTGTAGACGTTAAACCTCAATGTTCAGACACAAAAAAGCTATGTCAAGGTGTGTGTTACACTCGATGTTGTTTTTTTCTCTATCAGTGTTTGATTCAGCCCCAAATCCTGATAGGTGTAACTCAGATTCGTTTATCCACGCAACCCGTTCAATCATCAACAAGTCAGGAGTCGTGGTTTGAAGTTTTCCACTTTTATTCAGCACACATCAACAACTGCATACAATCGCTCAATCGCTTTTCCACTCTGCAATTCACAACTTTGAACTTTCCACTTTTTAACAACTTTCTCAACTCTAATACAACAGCTCTCTCTACTTTCAACTCTCTCTAAAAAAAACACCTTTTGAAACAGTGCGGCACTATATATATACAGTCTCTCTAAACTCCAGAAAGAGAGAGAAAACCCCCCAACGTGACACACCTCAACCAATCAGAATTAATTTCATCATCATTGTCTCACGTCATACAACCCTATTTGGCATGGAAGCTTCCATGGTTACCACTCGAACTATCCATACGCTTCGATCGAAAGTAAACTGACTCGAGAAAATTCTCAAATAATATCGACCAACTAAAAACACCAACGTTATACAAAGCCTCTTCTAATAACAACGCAAAATCAAATCAAAGATAAATACACTCTATTACTGCATGCGTTGCAAAATAAAATGAACAGATCTATTGCGCGCGTCACACACAAGCCTACCATTGCACGCGCTTCACACATAATATCGTGCTCATTTCACACGCACCATCATGCGTGTCTCAATGTAACATAACCCCCCACTCAAGAAGAAATTTACTTAATTTCTTTCAACAACGTTGAGACGCAACGAACAAACAAAGTCCAAAATTAAAACTTTTTTCAGTCTGTCTGGATATACTCAATGATCTCAGTTCATTCACACAGAGTCAATGTTCTTTCATCCGCAAGGAAACGACGCCCCCGTCCGTTACGGTTGTCATCGGCCCAGGGTCAAAGACGATGATCACGTGGGCTTTCCTGGAGTCAGTGCATCCTCCGGTGTCTCCTTCTTCCATCGAACCTCCGATGAAGTCGACGTTGTCAGCTCCCAGAATGCACTTGCTGGGTCTCACGGTCAGGTTGGCTTCTGTGAGACGGTAAAACAGCTCCCTCAAGGTCTGCAGATGCTCCTTCCAGGTCTGGGTGTGGACTAGCAGGTCGTCCCAGTAACACACGACATTGTCCATTCCTTTAAGCATCTTCTTCATCCCTCCCTTCAGGGTAACCCCGCTGTTGACCATGCCAAAGGGCATCCTTAGGCACTCGTACGTCCCATCAGGAGTTATGAAAGCAGTCTTTGGTATGTCCTGTTGACGCACAGGGACTTGCCAATAACCCTTGCTGAGGTCAATCTTTGAGAAGATTTTACTCCCTGATAATTGGCGGAAGAGGTCTGCTGCGGTAGGCATCGGCTCGGGGTCGAAGACTGTGATCTTATTAACCTTTCTGTAGTCGATGCATACTCTGTTGCTCCCGTCCTTCTCCTTCACGACCACGACAGGGGATGCGTAGGGGGAACTGGACTCTCTGATGATGCCCATCTTCAGCATCTCATCGATGTCTTTTTTCAAGGATTCGCGGGCTTTGAAAGGGATCGGGAAGGGTTTTGATAGAACGGGAATATTTGAAGTGAGGTGGACTTCATGTTCGACCAAAGTCATAGAGCCTGGGACATCGCTGAAGCTATGGGGAAACTCACCCATAAGGTCCTTGAGCTCCATCTTTTGACCTTCCGTCAAGCGTGGTCCTAGCTTAACATCATTGATGCCTTCTTTGCTATGGAAGTCTCCCAGTTCCAACAGTTCCTCGCTGTCAAAGCTGTCATCGATCTCAGCTGCTGTTGCTGCGTTTACAGTCTCTGATGGCCTTTCCACGTACAGCTTAAGGAGGTTGGCGTGGTATATCTTGGAATGCTGGCCGACCTTCACCTTGTAGTCGTTGATTCCAACTACGGTCTCCACTTCATACAGGCCTTTCCACTGCATCAGCAACTTATTGTGATCGGTAGGTAGCAGCACAAGTACTTTGTTGCCAGGTTTGAACTTCCTGTTCACAGCCCTGCGATCATAGTAGTGCTTTCCACAGTCCTGGGACTTCTTCAGGTTTTCTCTGGCTATCTTGAGAGTTTGCTCCAGCTTCTCCCATAACTCAAACACGTACTGGTAACTGTTCTTCACCTCTGGGGTCTCTACTTCTTTCGTCCACAGTTCTTTTAGGATGTGCATCGGCCCTTGGATGGTTCTTCCGTACAGCAGCTCGAACGAAGAAAAGCCGGTGGACTCCTGCGGCACTTCCCTGTAGGCGAACAGTAAGGTGTTGATGTAGCGATGCCATTGTCTGGGCTGCTCGCTGCACAGTTTCTTCAGGGTGGACTTCAGCGTAGCATTGAACTTTTCGACAAGCCCGTTACACATTGGATGGTAGGGTGTCGTAGTTAAATGCCGGATGCTCAGCAATCTGTTGACCTCCTTCATGCAGTCAGAGACGAACTGCGTCCCGAGGTCTGTCAGAATTCCTTCAGGCACTCCAAGTCTACTGAACATGTCCACCAGTGCCTCTGCTACAATTTCAGTGTCAATCTTCTTCAGTGGCACTGCTTCTGGGTACCGAGGCACATAGTCCACTAAAGTCAGTACCCACCGATGACCTTCTTCACTCGGAGGTTTTATTTCGCCGATTAAATCCAAGGCCACCCTCTTGAAAGGTCGGTCGATCAGAGGCATCCTCTGCATAGGCACTTTCGGGACCCTTCCTCGAGGTATGGTCTTCTGGCAAATGTCACACGATCGGCAGAAACGGCTGACGTCCGCATGAAATCCTGGCCATTAGAACACCGACTGGATTCTGTCTGACGTCTTCTTGATGCCTAGGTGACCTCCCTTGATGGAGTCGTGAGCTACTTCCATCACTTGGCGCCTTAGAGGTAACGGTACCAAGACTTGACGTAGTGGTTTCCCTCCGTTGACCCTCGGATGCTGGAAGATTCGGTACAGGATCTTGGCCTTCACCTCGAAATAGATCGTACCACTGCCTTTGGTCACGTGGTCTTGGCGGTTCCTGTAATTGTTTAAAGTACTATCAGCTTCCTGGAGCTGGATCAGTTTATCTCTGTCCACGATGGCAGCTTTGGAGTTGTCGGCGACCTTCAGTGGCGTAGACGTCTTGTCTCTCTTGGCCTGGGCCCTGGTTGTAACAGCACCAACGATCTCTGGTCGGCAGGGCGGAGCTGGAGTAGCCACATTGTCCCGTAGCAGCTCTGTAAGGTCTCCATCGGGAAATGGCAATGGATCCTCCTCCACAACTTCGACGCGTTGGGTTGAGGCAGGACTCCACTCTGGATCAGGGTCGTCGGGTCGTCTCGCGCCGCCGATATTCCCGATCATCAAATCGTATAGCGGCTTCTTCAGGCAAACCGCTTCTACTTCGCCTATGTAGAAAGGGGTGCTGACATGAACTTTCGCAACTGGCGCTTTCACACATTTGCTGTCGGCCATGAGTGTCCATTTTGAATCGCCAGTGAACTGTTCTTTAGCGATTAGGTCTTCTCTGACGATGACCCCACTGCAGCCAGAGCCTCTTAGAACAGTCACTTCATGATTTCCGACGCGTCCCTTGGAAACAGGCATGTTCTGGATGGTCACAGCTGTGCTGGCGACGACAGGGATGGATTTCCTGTTGGCAAGGAGAAGTTGGCCATCAGTCATGCACTCTTGCACGTCCGCAGGAGTAGCTGTGCGCTCGGTATCACTCGGAAGAATGACGCTCCCGCCGCACACTTGATGGTCAGATCTACTGGTTTGCTGTTGATTGGAGAACCGCCTCTGCCGGTTGCCCGCCGCTGCGTTGTCCGTACTGCCCCGCTGTCCGCTACTTTTGTTTTGAGGACAGTTAGCCACTCTGTGGTCTGTAGCGTTGCAAGTGAAACAGCCTCTTGAATACCCTTCCCTGGGAGGAGGCGTGGAGTCCGTCTGTCTCTGGCTCATCTGGCTCCCCTGGATCTGGTTCCCATGGTTTCCAGTCTTCTGAAATGGTTTCGTCGCCTTGGGTGGCCCCAGTGTTTTTCCGTGAGCGAGGAGATATCTTTCAGCAACCTCGGTCACATAATTAAGCGTCTGCAGCTTCTGTAATTCTAAGTGGGTCGCCAGGTCCTTGTGACAGGCATTGAGGAATTGCTCCTTCACGATCAGGTCATGGATACTATCGTAAGACTTCCCTTTGCCTGATAGTTCCACCCACTTGTGTAAGTATGATGACAGGCGCTCCACAAATTGCTTTGGTGCCTCGTCTGACAAAGGCCGGCACACGCGGGAGCGTTTACGGTAGCCCTTCTCTGTAAAGCTGTAGCAATGCAAAAGGGCCTCTTTCAAGACGTCGTAGTTTTTGGCGTCATTTTTCGACAATCTGGTGTAGTCGTCGAGCGCTTGCCCCGTCAGAAGTGCACTTAGTCGAATCGCCCAGTTTTGAGGTTGCCAGTTAGAGCTTTCGGCGAACCTTTCAAATCTCACCAGATAATTGTCGATCTGGTCCTTCCCGTCGACGAACGCTGGCAATTTTGGAGCCTTGTTGTCGCTGATTACTTGTGGCGCATGCTGATTGTTTTGAATACGCGCCAACTCTAGCTGGTACTGACGCTCACCTTCAAGACGCTTCAGCTCGAACTCTCTTTCTCCTTGGCGACGCTGCTCTTCTCTTTCTTCCCGTTGACGCTGTTCTTCTCTTTCTTCACGACGTCATTGCTCTTCTTTTTCTTGCCGCTGCTGTTCAATTTCTAGACGCTTCTGTTCTAATTCTATTTCTTTTTCTAGACGCTTCTCTTCCAATTCTCTTTCTCGTATTCTCTCCTGAGACTTGACGTACTCTGTTAGCTGCTTGCCTTTTAGATTCAGTTCAACCCCTTTCTGCCAGAAGTCAGCCATCTTGATGCTTTTCTGGAAAGTTCTATTCTGGAAAGTTCTTCTCTGGAAAGTTCTTGACTGTGCTGTACCTTTCTAGACTGTTCTAGAACAGCACGCTTTCTGCAGTAGCGCTGATGCTTGCCACTAGTCGCCTTCGCTGACGCAGGCCCCGCTGTCCTCGTCGTATGCAACGCTGCACCACGCTGGTGTTGATGTATACGCTCCTGTGCTGATGTAGACGCGACGTCCGCTCGTCGCTCTCTCTAATACTGGCGATGTAGCTCCGAGACTGTCCCTCGACGTAGTCTTGCGGCAGCCACGTAGTCCTGATCTGTTGCTCGCTCACGAAGCAACTCTTCAGCGACTACACGCCCTTGCTGTCAACCCGAATCTATCGGGGATGTAGTCCCAGTATGTTGGCCCCTCCCGACGCAACTTGTTGGCGGCTACCCTCGATGACTGCCTCTCGTAATGTTGACTAGCTTGTTGTAGCAGTTGAACCCTTGGCTATGGCGTGAATATCAGCTTGGCCCCCAAAAATGTTACACTCGATCGATGTTGGTGTTTTTCTATCAGTAGTTGATTCAGCCCCGATGCTTGAAATCCTGATAGGTGTAACTCAGATTCGTTTATCCACGCAACCCGTTCAATCATCAACAAGTCAGGAGTCGTCGTTTGAAGTTTTCCACTTTTATTCAGCACACATCAACAACTGCATACAATCGCTCAATCACTTTTCCACTCTGCAATTCACAACTTTGAACTTTCCACTTTTTAACAACTTTCTCAACTCTAATACAACAGCTCTCTCTACTTTCAACTCTCTCTAAAAAACCACCTTTTGAAACAGTGCGGCACTATATATATACAGTCTCTCTAAACTCCAGAAAGAGCGAGAAAACCCCACCAACGTGACACACCTCAACCAATCAAAATTAATTTCATCATCACTGTCTCACGTCATACAACCCTATTTGGCATGGAAGCTTCCATGGTTACCACTCGAACTATCCATACGCTTTGATCGAAAGTAAAAAACTGACTCCAGAAAATTCTCAAATAATATCGACCAACTAAAAACACCAACGTTATACAAAGCCTCTTCTAATAACAACGCAAATTCAAATCAAAGATAAATACACTCTATTACTGCATGCGTTGCAAAATAAAATGAACAGATCTATTGCGCGCGTCACACACGCAAGCCTACCATTGCACGCGCTTCACACATCTAACTGTATTGCTTCATTTCTGTATACATTGTTTGTTATGGCTGTGTTCACATTTTTTAAATAGATGTTTGACTAGTCTCGGAGGTAACTGCAACATATTCATGTACCTGTAAGACTATCGTGATGTTTTGATGTTAGAAATTTCCCTCAGGAACTGTAGAAGTAGTTTGGTGTATTTCAGGTTAAATGTTTGGTGACTTGACTGTCTGACAAGATGTAAAGCAAATGTTCCATTCTGATGTGTTATGTTATGTACACTTTTTTCCAGCTCTTCTAATACACTGATTTTAAATGCCAATTTCCTTCCAGGTGTTTGTAGATTACTAACAGGACTTGCTTCATTGTTTAGGTTTAAAATGTCTGTATGTGTGCTGCTATGGCAGTTGATTTAGTTTGTGACATGGGGTGGTGTTATGCACACAAGTTCAGATCTATTTAACAAAATGTTGGTGCTGTTTTGTTTTTGTGTTATTTTCATACTCTGAATTCTCTTTTCTATAGACCAAGTCTATTTATATGTGTCACAATTTTTTAACTCCTTTTCTGAACCTTGCCCATATATGTAAAGTCTAAGTATATACCAAGTTTGAACAAAATCCCTCCATCAGTTTGGAAGAAAATGTGATTTGAGAAAAACAGTTACAAAGGATGATGTGAGCATTATCATGATTATGCATCATTTGTGTCAACTTTATGTTTTAATTAACTTTACCAAATTTTTAAAAATCCATCAACTAGTTTCATAAAAAAGCTTGCACCAATGTTTATCCATTCTACAAAACATTACATGAGCACACTGTGGAAGGAAAAAAGGGATGGGGGGGGGGTGGAGTGGGGGGGGGGGGGTATGCTATATTTGACATAGAGCCAAACATGTTTAGCAAAGATGTGACCACAGCTACAATGACCTTTAGGGTAAAGCAAATAAGATGACATACCAAGCTGGCCACTAACCTAGGAAATGTTTCTATGAAGTTTGCTCAAAATTTGTTGAGAGGTTGTTAAGATAGTGTGAGCAAGGGACTGACAAACTGACCGACAAACTGACCTTTGGCTCATTCTGATTTGGAATATATTCTGAAGTATTTCCACAAAGTCTGGAAATATACAAATGACTAAAGATCAAAAGGTGACAGTCACAGACCTCAAAAATAAAAATGATATTAAATGTGCAAGATGATCATTTTTATACTGGAAAAGCATTACAGTATACAGTGTGGTAAAGGAATTTGCGCTCGATTGTTTAGTTCTTGAGTAATTGAGTTTTGAATGAGACTGCTTGCAGAATGTCATTTGTGACATGTGACACCAAACTGTGTATAGTTGTGATAATCCAGCTGGGACCATACAGCATATGATAGTATGAACAAACTATGTTAGTGATTCTGTTGACAGGGATGGAGAAAAAAATCAAAGTTTCAAACTAGTTTAATAAGAAAAATGGTTTTGTTTGTCGTCACAGTCACAAATGACATTCACCATGTAGGAGACGATTCTATTCCAACAAAACAAGACATGCATTTGAAGTGATACTATTATTTATTCATAACTTATAAAAAGTGAGTTTGACAACATATGTGAAGAAAACCAGCACAATGTTACTGAAGCCAGAAATGGTAGTTCTACTGTCATTTGTGACAACTGTGGGAGTGACGCGACAGATTTTGCAGTCACGCGTCACAAATAACACAAGAAATAGCTTATTGTATGAAAATATACCACATGCACTCCTTGTGACATTCGATAAACAAATCATCCTTAAAATCAAACATATTGAAACACCAGCAAACTTGTTAATAAAAGTATTAACTGTGTCATTTGCGACATTATGGGTGTAATATTATGCCAAAGTTAGATGCCGTCACACGTCACAAATGACTAATCATACAAACGCATCAGTTGAAAAATGTCATGCAATTCAAAAATAAAAATGGAAACGTGAATCCATAGTGGGATCAAGAAAAACAAGTTCATCTATCCTTTTTTTAAATTTTTATTTTTATTTTTTTTCCCTTGAATTCATATCAATGTTTTGTTGTTTTCTATTGTCCGCCAGTAATATTTTGAATAAATTATTTATTATTTGGGTAGCACTCATTTAAGCCTTGTGCTTTTGTGCACCATGATGTTTAACCTTTTATTATCTGGTTTGTTGAATACATTTATGTTTAAACCATCTATCCCCACACCATGGTCAAGGTAATCTTTTTCGAGAAAAGTGAAATATTGTCCCCATGACCGGAGAAACTTCAGTGGCCAGTCTTGTTGTATGATCAAAAGCAATGACCTGCAACAGTCCCATACAGCACATTTTAACATTATGTAATCAAGACTAAAATAATTGAGTAGTAAGTTGGGATCCGATTGTTACAATTTCCTAAAAAAAATTCTTGACAATCGGAAAGAAAACTGTGGACAGCGTAATTTTATGGATGTAATTTAAGTATTTTCGTAACAAAAATATTAAAAGTACAGAATCAGATATTAGATTATTTTCCAAATGCAGTAAGAAGGAATTATGTAAATATTCACATACTTGGCCATAATAAAATTTCTGGCCTTTCTTTCTCTTATACTGTTTTTGTACCGAACTGCCATATTGTATCCTGAAACAAAGGCAAACAAAGTATAATCTTCCTGGCCAGTTGGTTTGTATCCATAATATTTTAAAGTTGGTTTTTTTAAGTGCCATTGCACAAGGTACATTAATGTAAAAGAAAACCAACTCTGGAAGGAAGTAATGATAATATGTAGAATAGAATACTATATTTTACCTGGGTTTGGGAGACCCTGCCAAAGGCACAGACTGCTCCAAGCAATGAGTTACAGGTGCTGGTTCATAATCATCGTATCTACTGAGACTTCCTTGTTGATAGAACATTGTAACAGTGGCCATTTGGTCAATTCTTTATTCAAACGCCTACTGATCACCTGCGGCTGACTGTAAGAGGTAGCCTTTTGTAGCTCTTCCTGTGCTTTCTTGAAAAAAGCCTTACAGCATTCTTCAATTTCTTGTGGTAGATATTTTTGGTTTTGAGGGTCGACCCATCTGGTGTCTTTTGCTCGGATCGATTGCAATACCATCATTTAAACACTCCTTTCTGTTTCTCCTGAAAGGCCTCCCATCTGTCAGGATCAACTTTGAGTCGCTCTCGATATTCATAAACACCTCAGATTATTTGGTTTTGGGAGAGGTATTTGCAAAGCTGGCCACAGAGGCCTAAGACCTAAAAAAAAGAAAAAGAAATTAAACAAAAATAAAAATGGGAAATTTTATTTCAGTGGTAAGAATAAAATTTGTCGTCACATGTAACATATGACACACACAACTAAGTACTTAGAATTAAAAAAGTTATTCAATGCAAATGTTTTAACTTAAAACAATGTTGCAATAAAATTCATGAAACTGAGCAAGCATATTAATAATCTGAACAGCATAACTTGTACAAACTAAAACATTTTGTGTCATTTGTGATATGTTACACGAAGCAAAATTGTGTCACAAAATAGCAGTACATCAGAAAATATTCCTAGGCTGCTAATGTACCTTCCTGTTGAGACATGCTTGTTGTGTCTACATTCAAACACCCTAAAATCTAACTTATTTCATGTAATCTGTGAAATTTATGATAATACATATTTTATAATGTCATTTGTGACGTCAGTGTTTCATTTGTGACTAAAATAAAAGTGTGACACCACACATAAGACTTACCTTCTCTCCTTCCCGCCATTGAAACAAAGAAAATGGGCTGTTTGACCATGTGCAATTCAACTTTCAGTTACTAGAAATTCAGGATTTAAAAATAAACTGCCGTTTATTATTATAATAACAATACATATGTCATTTGTGACAAATGTGACACCGAAGCTAAAAAGTACTGTATTTTATAGTGTACTTATGCATACAAACAGCTTTTTTGTTTAGAATAGTATTCTATGCCAAACTAAATGAAAACATATTGTTTTCTGTTTGATCCAACTTTTCTAAACCCTTTTTTTGATTACTTCAAGTATGAAAGGCTGTGTGACACGAAAGTGTAACAAATAACACGACTTTTTAAAGGGTATTTTCCTAATTTGTATATTTAAAATATCCCATTTAAAGCAAATATCCTGTTAAAATGATCCCTTTACTATCCATACAAACAGAAGTACACAAATGGATAGCCCCTGTTTTAAGACAGAAGTGATCATTATGGACCATGTCGTCACTCCATCGTTTTGCACATGCTCAGTAAAGCTCTGACTGGATTAAAATCCCAAATCTTCCACTTGGATGTTGCTTTTACCAAATCCAAATCTGTAATTATTTGCTAAGCTATGTTTCTTATGTCTATGCAAGCACATTCCTTCACATTATATTTTAAAATAAAATAGTTGGAAGTGTTTGAAGTATGTGTGCATGTGATTATCACCTTTTGACCTCTAGTCAAATGTGTTTTCATTATACAAATGATGCCAGTTTTTTTAATGTAATACCTCTAGAAAGATGAATTTCAGCACAGTTCTCATTAGTCTATAACTCTTTTTAAAAGCAATAATGACTTTTGTACATTTTTCATGATGAATGGAACATGACTGAATGCCCTATTGTAGTTTTGTCGCCATTTTCCTTCACGAGTTTAAAAATAATGTTCATTTACACTACAGTATACTTACAATGACTTACTAACAGTGACTTACTAACACAGCTCATGCACATCCATAGCCAAGTTCTCCTTCAATGGTAACATTTATAATGTGAGGCAAAAAAAACAACAACGAAGAAAAGGACAAACCCTAAGTCAAAGAGTGTTTATTTTTGGCAACAAGTTAATCCTAAAATTGGCACTGTTGTAACTTTCAACAATGATAAGGAGGGCATTCATTGCTCAAAGCAACCACTAAGTTTGAATGTTCCATTTCTCTTTTGACAGGGAGTGATTACAGCTGTTAACAGTAAACCAAACCTCTCTACTACATTATATTGTTAGCGCTAGAGTGGTAGCTAGTGGCTGCTATTAATAATAATAGGCACAAAAACTGGGATTTACGGAGGTGTTCTTGTTGAAAGCTAATTTTGTTAAAGGGATCTGTCCAGAGGGCATGTAACACTGTTGGATTTGTGCCACTACAGGATAATTTGCAAACAGCTAGACACTGTTAGATTTGTGCCAAAACAGGATAACTTGCTAACAGACAGACCTGTTTGTTAGATTTGTGCCAATACAGGATAACTTGTAAACAGCTAGACACTGTTAGATTTGTGCCAATACAGGATAACTTGCAAACAGCTAGACACTGTTAGATTTGTGCCAATACAGGATAACTTTGCAAACAGCTAGACACTGACTGTTTAGTGCCAATACGGGATAACTTGTAAATAGCTAGACACTGTTCGTTAGATTTGTGCCAATACAGGATAACTTGCAAACAGCTAGACACTGTTAGATTTGTGCCAATACAGGATAACTTGCAAACTAGACACTTAGATTTGTGCCAATATAGGATAACTTGCAAACACTTGAAACAGCTAGACACTGTGTTAGATTTGTGCCAATACAGAATAACTTGCAGATAGACAATGTTTGTTAGATTTGTGCCAATACTGGATAACTTGCAAAGAGCTGGACACTGTTACCAGTGTTAGATTTGTGCCAAGACAGGATAACTTGCAAACAGCTAGACACTGTTAGATTTGTACTAATACAGGATAACTTGCAAACAGCTAGACACAATTAGATTTGTGCCAATAACAGGATAGTTTGTAAACAACTAGACACTGTTAGATTTGTGCCAATACAGGGTAACTTGCAAACAGCTCTAGAGACACTGTTACTGTTAGTTAGATTTGTGCCAATGCAGGGTAACTTGCAAACAGCTAGACACTGTTTAGTGCCAATACAGGATAACTTGCGAACAGCTAGACACTGTTAGTTAGATTTGTGCCAATATAGGATAACTTGCAAACAGCTAGACACTGTTCGTTAGATTTGTGCTAATACAAAACAACTTGCAAACAGCAAGCAGCTAGACAAATGGAAAATGGTAGGTCAACAACTGCCAACAGCACAAATATTACATTTCATGTCAACATATTCAAGCCTCAATTACTATGTATGTAAGACTGTCATTTTGTGGGCCATAGTTTGATTATATGCTAGAGGAGAATGCCTTGCCCAAGGTATATCCACAACAAGGGCTATCATGCCAGTGGGTGTTGGGAATGGTCCATGCATGCCAATCAGTACCCAAGACTGCAGCACTAGCCTCGAAATATAATAATGTCCTGGGCAAACTAAGTAATATGTTCCACAGCTGATTTCAGAACCAATGCTAAGAACAATACAAATGGAAATTTGGCATCCCTGAATTCTTACAATTATATACATTTATCTGACAGCATTAACCACAAATGAAGCAATTAAAGTAAAAAGTACAAGTACACTACAACAGGTATATAAACAGACACAAGTATTATACTTCATAGTCTGTTGAGATGATGATCTGTTGACAATCCCCTGTTTCTTTCCATTAAATAGAAAAGTTTACCTGTTTTGGAAGTGAATGTTGTCTATTTAACTAATTCTGGTGGATTTGATTTTTTTTTTAAAATAGGATTTTTGACACTTTATTGTCCCTTTATATCGGGAAATTTTGGGGTGAATCCCCTGGAGAAGGCGTAGATGCAGCCTGTGGAGCGCCCAAAGCGAACCTTCCTAATATTAGTTGTTTTGGTTTTTTGTTGGTTTTTTTGTGTGTACTGAGTTTTGTGTGTGAGTGAGTGTGTGTTTTGTGTTGTGTTGTGTTGTGGAGCGTGTTTATGTATGCTGATTTGTCTTGCACAGCAGGGTGGTCCTGATTCAGCTCTTTGCAATCTGCTGGAAATTGCACAGCTGGCCCATTTTGTTGTCCTGGCCATGGTGTTGGTTAATCAAGTTAGTCATTGTTTATAAGGATCCAGAGGATCCAGCAGACTGCAAAGAGCTGAATCAGGACCACAAGGTTGAAAAAGGGCTCACCCCTGATTCATATAAAACTAAAAGATCTGCTGAAACAACCTTAATGGTAACAATGAATGCACTCCACCAGCCGGTCACTTTACAATAAAGGCATCTCATGAAAGGGATGCCGAGGCTGTACTCTTAATTTATCGAATCTCCATTTACAAAAACAAAATAGAGTATAAACATCATTACAAAACACATGCATTTAAAATGCCTACATTGCTAAATGATAATACCATAGAAAGCCCTAGTGACCATTTGGCAGAAAGTGTCCAATATACCCAAGCTGACCCAACAGGCCCCATACACAAATGAGTAGTTTTGGGAGAGTTTTCAGGAAAAAAAGTTAGGTGACAGGTAGCAAAGAAGATAGTAGATTGATAGAACAGAATAGGAACAAGAAAGAACAAATGAGAATGAGAAACAGTGGTACTTTAAAGCACTAAATTTCCACAAAGTGGGGATACTATTTATACACCACCAAAAAAAAAAGCCTGTCACCTTAATTTAAATGGGGTGTTGGTAAATTAAGGCTCCACCATACGGTCACAAATACTGAAATACTCCCAGTGCTTCATCCAATGTTTTACTAAGAGACTATGCCTAGCAGGCAATACTTACTATATAAAGTCCACAACAGGAGACACAGGATCCAGTATTGGGTACAATTCCTCATGGCACACAGCTATTATCCAACACACTCATTGCACAAGGTGGACCAAGCTGCAGACTGCAGACACCCAGATTGTACACACAAAGCCAGCACAAAATGCCTTCAATAGTCAGATTCCATGATGAAGTTAGGCATCACTTCAAATCACTGTTTTCCAGCTAGTCTTGCTCATCATTTCTTACACAGAAACCTACCAAATCATCCAAATAGTGACTGAAATGCCTGTGTTTGAATTACACAGATGTCGGATTTAACAAGGAGAGGGTGGGGAGAGCGATATAGGTGATCAAGAAAGCTGAAACCCGTGGCTAAATACTTTACTGGGTGGGGACAGGGGTATAGGTGGTCAGGAAAGCTGAAACCCGTGGCTAAATACTTTAGCTGAAGTAAAGTTATGCAACCCGCAATCACTATACCTTGTGAGTTTTGTGGGCATTATAAATTTTTGTCATTAAGTATTACATTTATCTAATTTAAATTATGCACCCTTGAATATGTATGCACCATGCAATATGTATTAAATTTATCTAAGTAAAAGTGTGCACTCTGCAATATAAATTAAATACCTAAGTAAAATTGTGCGACCTGCAATATATTTAAAATGCCCAAGTAAAGTGCAATGTGTAATATGTATTAAATTTACCTAAGTAGAAGTATGCAAGGTGTAATATACTCTAATCGGATGAGAGTATAAACCGAGGTCTAGTCTGTGTCGCATACATTCCATCATAACGGACTTTAAAGATCCTGACGCTCATGTCCTAGACGGGTGAGTGCCGGTGACAAGAACACACCCAGCATGCACCTAGGTCCTTCTCCCCCATCCCTGGCTGCCCAGGATTGTGCTCAGTTGTCCGGGCGTCAGACCATGCGCCCAAAGGCTGCGGGTGGCTGCGGGTGGGCGTCCCGGGCGGCTTGAGTTAGATCCTGTATCGGCCAGCGCCTTGAGCAGCTCTTGAGCTGGAAAAGCGCTATATAAGAACGATTAAATAAAATAATAAATAATAATATGTATTAAATTTATCTAAGTAGAAGTATGCAATGTGTAATATGTACTAAATGTGTCATATGTATTAAATTTACCCCAGTAGAAGTCTGCAATGTGTAATGTGTATTAAATTTACCTAAGTAGAAGTATGAAATGTGTAATGTGTATTAAATTTAACTAGGAAGAAGTATGAAATGTGTAATATGTAGTAAAATTTAACTAAGTAGAAATATGCAATGTGTAATATGTATTAAATTTAACTAAGTAGAAGTATGAAATGTGTAATATGTATTAAATTTAAATAAGTAAAAGTTTGCAATGTGTAATATATATTAAATACCTAAGTAAAATAGAGTACGTTTCTGACCATATAGCAGCATACAAAAGACAGCAATTCAAACTAAAATGGCTCTTTCAAACAAGGTGACCACATTCTAACACGCATCTTTTATTTATCTCTAAAGTTTAAACTCCTATGGAAGCAGCAAAATGAATTAACACTAGTCATAAGACTGTGGTGGAGATACTCTCATGCATTCTTCCTGGCTGCACTGACCACAACATCCCCAGAGGTGCTGGCTGCACTGTCCTGTCCGTCACCATTGTATCATTCAAGATGACTAAAGACGTTCAAACCTCTATTTAAAGCCTACACTTAGAAATAAATCTGTCTAATTATTAGTAAACAGTTCACTTTTTTTTTCATGGGGAAAATATTGTTGGAAATAACATTAACAGCAAGCCCCAGGCACTTGACAACCAGAAAGGGCGACCAAATGCAAGGTAACATAACTATGTCATAATCACGGTCAGTAACCTAAGTCAAAATCACAGTCAGGAACAGACATGACCATGGTCAGTAACAGACATCATAATCACAGTCAGTAACAAGCATAACCATGGTCCATAACAGACGACCTAATCACAGTCAGGAACAGACATAACTATGGTCAATAACTTAATGATAACAGACATCATAATCACAGTCAGAAACAGACATAACCACGGTCAGTAACAAACATCATAATCACGGTCACATTACAATGCATAAGAGCTTTAGTATCATAATGCTATCACAGTAAGAGCTTTAGTATCATAACGCTATCTGTATCACAGTATTATAATGTTATCACCAGCTCCTGAAGTTCTCTCTCCTCTCAAGAAGGGTTGTGTTGGCAACTTCACTTCCTACTTTTTACGATAACAGCCCCTGAGCTACAGCCTACAATCAACCTGAATTACGGAGCAGCAGGTACTGTTCACTGCCCTGTGGTTTTGGTAATGATTCTTAGACAAAGGTAATCTCTGTGTAGATATGATGTAGGCCTACTTGTTTATAATGTGACTACCTCAATGACAATGGGGATCACTGTAATAACTACTCTTGTCGTTCCCATGACACCATGTTCTGTGATTGTCAAAATCTGCATTGCCAGGAGTCTACTATCCTACGCCACTGTCCACGATACAACTCAAAGTACGAAGTCTATTTATTATTTTATGCCACTGTCCATAATTCAACTACTTACTAAATCTACTATCTTATGCCACTGTCAATGATACAACACTGTCAACAGTATCAGTATTTAGTCTAGTATCTTATGCCACTAGCAATGATGCAACTAGTAACAGTATTAAGTCTATTATCTTATGCCACTGTCCATGATACAACTAACAGTACATGTACTAAGTCTACTATTTTATGCCACCTTCAATGATACATGATAGGAATAACTATAATCATCGTCTTTAGCTACTACAATTGATTAGCCTAGTGACTGTTTCTCTGTAGTGAGTTCCCTCCATGTCCAGCACTAAACTGCCAACAAGGGTTCACTTATTTTAACATCTGTTTTGTTTGTTCATGTTGCTGTTTACATTTTCTTATATTAGAAAATACATCATCAAAAGTTAGTCTTTCAAATAAAACACAAAAATCTGGTAGCATCTTCACTTCAAACAATATTCAGATATCATAATCATAATGTAACTTTGTTTTCAGATCCGATAATGTAACTTAAAAGAAACCACCAAAGGCAAAAGCTTATCTAAAACTTATAAACACAATAACAGCACACACCACACCACCCACCCCAGATGACCAACACGGGCAGTTTCTGTTTGTTCTACACGTGTTGCACATTTGTCACTAGCAAGTAACCCGTGTCCACATCCTAACTTTTTGATAGGGGAGGGGGAGTGGTCAGTGGGAAGGGGGGGGGGGGGGTCACCACGAAATGAAAACTCTTACTTGGGTTCACTCTAGTCATAAAGCAATCACACCACAATTTGACACACAATCTTACACTTCACGGCGACAAAAGCGAACAAAATGCACACACAATCCAAATAGCGTAATCCCATCCATTTGAGTAGGAAAAGCGAGCCTACACATTAACGCAGGCCACTGGGTGTGTGACTGCGCCACTCTCACTATGAGCTGTTTACTCTTAGTCCAACCCAGGCTGGCGGCCCCGCTCACACACTCCTTTCACAAAAAGACTTCACAGGCCCTGTGTTGTGTGCAGAAAAAGAGTAGCGGGAGAGGAGTGTGTTCAGCTGGGTCCCTTGACTGTGAGAAACAGTGCGCTTCCAACCCAGCAAGCCACGCATGCGACGGAATTCTCCGCTGAGCTGTAGGGAGGAGGGGAAAGGACAAGAGCGGGGCAGCAGAGGACGGTGGTAAGACTGGGAACATTCACCGATGGAATGGCGAACAAAGGAAAGGGCTTTACGGGAGTGCGGTGAAGCTGACTAGAGGTGTAGCAGAGAAACAAGGGGGGAAGAAAGCCGTGGGATGGCGGAAATAAACAGTAGGTAGACTGTGTCCACACTGGCACCAGCTTGTGCACAGTTCGACAGCACTCGAGATGGGTGCCTGTAGCAGACCCTCTATTGCAAACGGGGTAGATGGCACAACTTTACGTATGAAAGCTAAAAAGGGGACCCAACAGCGTGCCCCTCAAAGCCTCGTAACAGCAATGCTGTATACTTTGACAACAAACTTCGGCAAACAAACAGGACAACAAATGACTTTTATATATAAAATATATAACAAATGGCACTGCACCACTGAAGTGACATCGCACTCCACCACTGAAGTGACATCACACTGCACATCTGAAGTGAGATCGCACTGCACCACTGAAATAAAATTGTACTGCACCATTGAAGTGACATCACATTGCACCATTGAAGTGACATCACATTGCACCATTGAAGTGACATCGCATTGCACCATTGAAGTAACATCACATTGCACCCCTAACGTGACCAAAAAAAAGAAATGAGAAGGGTTAAAGTGCTTCCAGAGTGTATTATGTACCTGGCACTTACCAGTGTAGGGACATGATCGTCAGGATCTTAAAGTCTGTGCAATGGAATGCGAAAGGTCGCTGGTTTGAATCCCGGATTGGTCAACGTGTGATCATATTATTTTCCTCTTTACCAACAACTGGCCCGCTGGTGTCAGTATAAATCGGTCCAGTAGTCACCTATATGCGAAAATGTCGTGTGACTATAATCTACATACAAACAAATGCATGTGAAACGAAACTGTTGCATTAATTTAACATAATTATTTACTCTGACCTTAGATGACCCAGACCTCCACATAACCACGAATAATGATGTATGATCAAATAAATTGAAGCAACGTCTATTATAAAATTTTGGCCTTGCCCTGACATCCACTTGCATCTAATGCTAATGTATAATCAAGCAAACCAATGGTGACGCATAGTAAGGGTCAAATACTGAGCCATTCCACTGTAAAGTGATTTTCTACCTTTTAAATTTTGTTTATTATTTGTGTGTGTGTGTGTGTGTGTGCGTTGGTAAGGCGTAAAATGACCTTGACCCTCGAGGCAAACATGTCAAGCATATAGGATCAACAATCTAGGGTCTCTACATACACATTTAGACCTTGTATCTCTCATAGTTCAGGGTCAAAGTCACTTTAAGTACCCTTATGAATGGTTTAAACAGCTCAAGTGGCCTTGACCTTGAAGTAAGAACTAAGGTTGACCAAACTTGTAGGGTACATGTGTCACTGATATCTATCCTGCATCAAACAATTATATCTACTATCAATCACTGATAAAGTGATATCTATCTTGCATCAAACAATTCTATCTACTATCAATCACTGATATCTATCCTGCATCAAACAATTATATCTACTATCAATAATTTAGAAAAATACAATGAAACTTTGGAAACCATTTTTAAAAAATACATTTGTTTACCTTTTTAAATTTTATTTATGTGTGTGCGTGACTTTTTGACACTTTATTGTGCATTTTTCTCTGAAAATCCTGGGCTGCCTCCCCTGTGGAAGGCGTAGTCCCCTTGCCTGTGGCGCACCCAAACCCAAATTACTTAAAATTAGTTGTTTTTGAAATTTTGCTGCGGGGAGCAAACGGGAGTACTTGGAGAAAACCCCTGAGAGGTTGACTGAGTCAAAAGTAAATAATACTGGGAAAAACATAACGCCCAGAGGCGAGATCGATACCCCACATGTCAAGTGCCATTGGTTTCTAGTCTGTGAAAAGGGCAAGTTAGTCCCACCTTGGAGTATGCGGCCACAATGCTTGTGACCTTGACCTTGAAGTGAGCTTATTCAATCACTAATGTGTTAGCACTTATAAGGAGAGACATCATACCAAATTTGCTTTGGATGGCTGCAATAGGTTCTCAATAATTATAACGTTTTTAGTTACATTTCTACATCAACAGACATTTTGTGAAAGCATTATTTTTGGTCCATTTAAGATTCATCTCATGTAGATTTGAAAATGTAGATTTTTGGATGAGTACATATGCATGCAAGTTAAAAAGGCCCTGTGCCAAACTGGAATTTTTTGTGGAAATCGTCCACAAGTAGCTGTCTTTATGTCAATGGTATAGACAATCACTTCTGCAAGATTTGTCTCCACTCTGTAATGGAGGACCAGAGCCTTGTGGTTGCTGCAGCATTGGTCATCTTCTACTTCTTCTTTAGTGTGACTTCATTAATATAATAACAACAAGGGTATAAGGTGTTTTTCCTACAAATACAGCTGAGAGTGCTTCCTAACACATTCATGCAAACGATGAAAACACTCCCAAAGTAGAAATAGCTGTCTGGTCACACTTATAGGGAAGGAGACACACACAAACAACGAAAACACTCCCAAAGTAGAAACAGCTGTCTGGTCACACTCAGAAGGAGGAAGACACACACAAACAATGAAATCACTCCCAAAGTAGAAACGGCTATCTGGTCACACTCAGAGGAAGGGAAACACACACATACACACACAAACAGAGAAAACACTCCCCAAATAGAAACAGTTGTCTGGACTCAGAGATAGAGAGAGACATGCACACACACAAACAAAAACCAACAGCAATTTCATAACAGTGAGAACGATGACAAAACAGAGCACATCACAAGAAAGCTTTTGCAGAGATTTGCTTTGAAGGTATTGTACTATTGATATGAACATATGTTGCGAAGCAGAAAGTGGCAGTGAATCCCAGAAACTTGAGAAAGTTGGTTGGAAGACAAAAAAAAATCTGGAACCAGCAGATGTCAGCTTGTAGCAGGGTATATCCTTAGAGTGAGAAGCCGTGTCACAAAAGGGGTGTAGGGGATGTCATAAGGTAGCAACACTGGTATTGGATATTGCATAAAAAAATAATAGCTGTCATGAAAATCTTTACACAGCAAAAGACTTCTTAAGAAAAATAATAATAAATAATAATAAGGATATTAATATAGCGTGTTTTTCCTATTAACTAGCAATATTTAACATGAAAATGAGTGTCCAGTAAAAACAAAATGACACTGTGGCATTAAAATGAAAAGTAATACTAACTTAGATCTTTTTATGCTCTTGACCTTCAGAAGACCTTGACTTCCGGCTCCAAATACACTCATGTACTATCAAATAAACTACTGCAAAAGTTGTATATAATGCCAAAAAAATGGTGACCTTGGCATGATCTTGACCTTCAGTGACCTTAACCTTGAGATGATCTTCACCCTATTGTGACATGCATGTCTGATCAAATAACCCAATGTTGTTTTGCAAACTATAGGTTTAAATAAATCGCAATTTCAGTGTACGATGACCTATTTTTTATGTTTTTGCAATGCCTAAAATGACCTTGACCTTCAAGATCAATGCAAAAATGGAATATATATGAAAGATCAATCTATCATCTCTAATACAACAAGTTTGGACTTTATAACCTCACACCAAGGTCAAGGTCACTGGAGCTGTCCAAAGTTGGTTAGTATAGATACTTTAAAGTTACTCATTGTTTAGTGTCAAAGTAACTTTAAAGTATCTATACTAACCGACTTTGGACAGCTCCAGTGACCTTGACCTTGGTGTGAGGTTAACCAATTTTTGTGTAGTATGTGTGCGTCATTGATATTTATCATGCATAAAAAATAAAAAAAAGTTAAATTTTGCAAAAAATTGTCAATTTTTGACTAACATTTGTCGACCCTGTGACCTTGATCTTGAAGTGAAGTCATTCAATCACTGACCATTATGAGGTCTCACGGGTATACACAATCTTACCAAGTTTGGTTGTGATAGTTAAAATAGGTTCTGAGTACTTACCCACTTTAAAGTTTTGCACAGATGGCAGATGGCGGACATTTTTTCGATGTCAATTTTAGACTATTTAGTACTCATCTCACAGATTTGCACAAATCTGAACAAAATTTTAGGGAGGAGGGGAGAGTGAGTACATAGACTGACATTACTATGCATGTAAGTAAACAGACTGACATTACTATGCATGTAAGTAAACAGGCTGACATTATTATGCATGTAAGACTGACATTACTAGTGAGACTGACATTATTATGCATGTAAGACTGACATTACTATGCATGTAAGACTGACATTATTATGTATGTAAGACTGCATCAGTGCATGTAAGACTGACATTACTATGCATGTAAGACTTACATTACTTTGCATGTAAGTAAACAGACTCACATTACTATGCGTGTAAGTAAACAGACTCACATTACTATGCATGTAAGTAAACAGACTCACATTACTATGCATGTAAGTAAACAAACAGTTCAATGCGCAATTCTCCCGCATTCACACACCAAAAACGAAAAAAAAACCATACATTCTGTCAGCAAATCGCTGGACAGAGGATTGTGAATAAGGCTGCTACCAACACTGAGTAACAATGACTGGGATAAATAAGTTATAACACCAACAGTGCTCCAATGCCAATCAAATTCAACATTACGGTCTTCATTTCTAATGGTATATATATTTTTTCGTGGGCTTTGTGGACAGGTCTGATGTGCTAGAAGAAAGTAACATGCACCAACTTTTATAGAAAATATACTGTGTGAAATGTTGGCATCCGTTAAAAGATGAGGTCTGGGAACAGTATACATTGTGGACTATTGCAACACTGGAAAACTCAGATGTTGGGCTGGGTATAAAGTCCCAATGCTGCAAGCAATGAGTCAACAACAAAAAGATTAACTTTAACACAAAGTATGTGTGTGTTAAGTCTTTTAAACTCCAAGGTTATTTCACATTCATCATAGATATTCGCTGGAACAGCAAGCAGGTAGCAGTGAAGGTTTGTGTAACAGATGGAAGTAAATCACTAATTATTTTGAGGTGATGGTGAAAGTTACGACTGACCTGAAGGACAAGTACAGGTATAATCCAAGGAGCCAGATCTCTGGCAGCTTCCACCATTCAAACAGGGACTTGGGCTACAGGGAATGTACACTACTTCACATTGAGAGCCAGTGTACTGAGGAGTGCAATTGCACCTGAAACAAAATACAGAAATGATACAATCAATCATCTTTCATTTACAAATCACCCTACCAAGTTTGCTTTTGATACATAGAACATAGCATCATTATAATTATTACAGCAGTATAAAGTAGGTTTTCATCTTACATTTTCCCCCCAAACAACAACTATACAAGACACTGATGTGAATTTGAATTACTACTAATAATAATAATATTAAAATACTAGATGCTATATTCCTGATTTTCCCCAAATCACCAATGAAAAAAAAATCATAAATCCTCTGAAAAATAACAGTTAATCTGATATTATTATACACCTCTCTTGTCCGAGAAAATAAAAGAACCAATACTTCAAAAGACAATAGCAAACAGAAATAGTGTTTGTACACCAACTTTTGGTATGTTCCACGGAAATAGTACATCAACTTATGAGTAATCGTCTTGACAGCCTGATGGAAGCAGATGAGTGTAAAAGTGACTGAACTAATATATTATTTTTATTTCTTCCTATCATGTTTTTTTAATACAATAGAACATTAGAGGTCTCAGAGCCAACTACGAATAGTTGCTCCTGCTTGTTAAAAACTGACCAAGCCTCATTTGACTGCAGGAAACTCTTCTGAGTCCTGATAAAATACTACAACTGTCTGATACTCTTACTTGCAATCCAATGTTTCTCGGGGGAACACGTTTTGCATTCGGTCAGACATTTTAAACAGTTACATTGACCACACTCTTAGAGGCTATTGCTGCTGGAGTATCTTTAAAAAAAAAAAAACAACAACACGGTCTGCTCCTTATATTTATCCCATTCAAAAACCATCTGCAAAGCTGATTTATTAAACTTAGTAAACCAACCCCCAGCTCTCTGATCGTTGGAGATCTGAATGGTCACTCCCCCAGATGGGGAAGTGATCGTTAGAATCCTAAAGACAAAATTCTGGGGAATGTTGTTGATGACCTCAACAAAATTTATTTTGAATTCAGATACTCCTACGTATTGTACCAACATTTTCTAATTTAGTCCTGGCTATCTGTGATGCTTCTCTTTTTTTGGACCTGGATTAAAAAAACCAGTGGGATCTCTGCGGAAGTGACAATTTTCTTGTTTTTATTAGAAGATTAATCCGAAGACCACCAGTGATAATGGAATTTCAAAAAAGCAGATTGGGACAAATTCAGACACTCTGCATCTCGTCGGATTACCTCTGGCACTATAAATTCAGACACCATGCATTTCGTCGGATTACCTCTGGCATTGTAAATTCCGACACTGCATCTTGTCGGATTACCTCTGGCATTGTAAATTCTTACACTGCATCTCGTCGGATTACCTCTGGCATTGTAAATTCAGACACTCTGCATCTCGCCAGATTGCCTCTGGCATTGTAAATTCAGAAGACCCAGCTTTGGAGTTTTCTAATATTCTAATAGAATGTGCTTCTGAAAGTATTCCCAAAAAATCTATTACATGACAAGCAGTTCTCCGAAGACCCTTTGGTTTCATGAAGAATGCAAGGCTCTTCATCACCAAAAAATGCCAAGCCCAACGATGTTTCTTCCCAAATCCTACTGCTGAAAATAAACTTCATCATCAGAAGCTGTGAGCCAGACCTAGATATCTCTTTAAACAAAAAAGGCGCCAATGGTAAAAGACCTTATGTTCCAAACTTCATTATTAAACCACTTCCAAAACAGTCTGCAAAAATAATAAAAAGAATTAAAAGAAAAAACTCAAAAGCTGTGATTCAAGGCTTGAAAAAATATGGACTGACAAAAGCAGGTGGCTGATTTGTTGGCCTCTACCATCCATCACAATTTGTCATCTGCTCATTACTCCAGAAAATTCAAAACATCAAAGTTATAAAAGAACGAGATCCCTGCTCTTTTGAATCTGATAATTCTAAAATATCTAAGTTATAACCTTCGTTATCTATGGAAGAGTTGAAAGATTCCATCCTTAATTAAATCCAATAAGTCTGGTTTTGTGCTTGATGACATTCATTATCAGTTAACTTATCCCCTGCCTAAAGATTCCTCCAAGTTGCCATGTTTAATCATATCTGGTCTTCTGGTTCCTTTCCTCCACCTTGGTGGGAAGCAGTTGTTCCAATCCCTAAACTGGGTAAGGATTACTCTGATCCAAACAACTACAGGTCCGTTGCCCTTACAAGCTGCTTGTGCAAAACAATGGAAAGAATGATCTGAGCGTTTGATGTGACAGTTAGAATCCATCATCGCTCTTGATATTTCCCAATGTGGTTTTCACAAAAATAGGAACACTTCAGATTATCTTGTCTGTTTCAAGTCATTCGTCAGAGACGTGCTGGTTAATGGCGAACACGTTGTTTCCGTGCTGTTTGATCTAGAAAAGGCGTATGACACAACTTTGAAATTCGGGATTCTGAAAGATTTAGAATTCCTGGGCTTCTGTGCAAATTTACACATTTTTATTGAAAATATTTTACTGATAGGAAGTTTCAGATCCGATTTAACTCCTCTTCAGCAGGAGATGGGTGTCCCTCAGGGTGGCAATCTTTCTCCTCTTTTATTTAACATCAAGATCAACATCATTAAAAACGTTAAATCTGGCATCAATAAATCCTTGTTTGTTGCTGATTTCTCTATTTCAGCTAAGGGTAAAACCTTAACAGGGGTAGAAGGTCCACTTCAGCTTTGCATAGATACAAATCAGGGGTTGGTAGAAGAAAACGGCTTCAAATTTTCGCTTTCTAAAACCAAATGTATTCATTTTTATCGAAAACAGAATCAGGTTTTGAACCCTTCTCTCCATGCTTATGGCTAAGCCCATCAAAGTTTCTGTGTATTATTTTTGACAGCAAACTGACTTTTCTGCCATATATAAAATATATGAGGGCAAGCTGTAAAAAAGGTCTTAATATTTTGAAAGTTACCAGCAACACACACTGGGGAGCAGACAAGCAAATTCTGCTCCTCCTCTATCGTTCTCTGGTACGATCTAAATTGGATTATGGTAGCATCATACATGGCTCCACAAGGAAATCCTATTTGAACACTTTGGATCAAATCCATCATCAAAGTCTTTGGATCTATCTGGGAGCGTTTCGCACATCCCCGAAGTAAAGTCTTTACACTGAGGCTGGTGAACCCCCTTGGAGATCCGTAGGCTTCAGCTCGCCATGAACTATTTTCTAAAACTTAAAGCTAAACCTGAAAATCCCACTTATGATAGTGTCCTCAACCCATTTTTACAATTAAATACTCCAGCAAATCGACAGAAGCTCCACCTTTTGGGTAACAGAATACTTCCTCACTTTGATACTGCATGCATAGATATTGACTCTGTTAATGACAACCAACTGCTAACTGTACTGTTCATTGTAAAAAGGATATGAAAAACTGTTAACGGACAGGTTGAAGAAAGGAGACGCAGTAGTTGCTGCTGCATCGGTCTCTGGGAGACACTCTTACCAGCCTTTGCAATAGCGTATACCTGATTTTTGCCCTAGATTAGATATACAATGTTTATAGGGTCCAGCGGACTGCTAGGAGCCGAATCAGGACCACACAAAACTATTCAAAATCAGACAAGAATGCTAACATTAAAAAATGATAAAAGATGGACATAAAACTAGCATTACTGATGAAATTTAACCAAATATACAAACAAGATGATATGACCTATATGAGATAAAACAAGCATCACATAAAAATGTAAACAGGTTTTGACCATTGCAAATTTTTAAAATCTCATTAGTAAGTATCGAACCAAAATATCTTTCTCGGTTCTGTTTATACAGCTGAGCTCAAGTCAATTCATTTAGCTCTGAAGCAGGTTTATCAGTCCAAACGGTCCTCGCTTTTTATTACATCAGATTCACTTTCAGCATTTCCACAAGAAAGATATCACACCCATATTTGGTGGTGATTTATGATCTCCACACACAACTTGTGTCTGAGGGTAAAACGATAGTTTTTATGTGGGTGCTTGGTCACATGGGCATTCGTGGCAATACTGCAGTGGAAAAGGTGGCAAAAGAAGCTCTGTATCTAGATTTCCATTCAGCGATTTTCCAGTTTGTTCCTTACTGTGACCTGGGTTGAATGATTGGCTCTTACTGTAAATGGCTCTAGCATACATTTACAAGTGGACACTGGATTGGATAAAAATACAAATTTATAGGAAAACTTTATTATCTTTATGAGAAGTTATAACATGGTGTACATAATACAATTTAAAAAAAGGATTCTAATGTGCGTAGTCAAACAGTGCATGCATGCGCACCCACACACACATATTGTAAACAGTGCATACATGCGCACCCACACATACATAGTGTACAACTGGATGAATTTATTATTTGTTAATCAGACACGTACAGCACATGCATACTCTCTTGTAGTGCATCAACTTACTGGTATGTTCCATAGAGATAGTACATGAACTTACTGGTAGGTTCCAAAGATATAGTACATCAACTTACTGGTATGTTCCATAGAGAGAGTACACAAACTTACTGGTATGTTCCATAGAGATAGTACATGAACTTACTGGTATTTTTTTAGTAACGTTGTTCCATAGAGATTGTACATAAACTTACTGGTATGTTCCATAGAGATTGTGGCAAATGCCACCGTTGTTGCATTGGACCATGTTTTCTGCACACTCATCCACATCCTCTGTGCAGGTCACACCTCGAAAGCCAGAAACACACTGACACTCAAAGTTGTCGAGGACAACATTGCAAGTGCCTTTGTTCTTACAGGGGGAACTGGCGCAGTGGTCCACCCGTTCACAAAGATCACCTGTTGATGGAAACAAGCAATCTGTCAGTCTCACTGCTCAACATGTCACCAATCATGTGTAAAGCTATCTGTCAGTCTCACTGCTCAACATATCACCAATCATGTGTAAAGCTATCTGTCAGTCTCACTGCTCAACATATCACCAATCATGTGTAAAGCTATCTGTCAGTCTCACTGCTCAACATATCACCAATTATGTGTAAAGCTATCTGTCAGTCTCACTGCTCAACATGTCACCAATCATGTGTAAAGCTATCTGTCAGTCTCACTGCTCAACATATCACCAATCATGTGTAAAGCTATCTGTCAGTCTCACTGCTCAACATATCACCAATCATGTGTAAAGCTATCTGTCAGTCTCACTGCTCAACATATCACCAATTATGTGTAAAGCTATCTGTCAGTCTCACTGCTCAACATGTCACCAATCATGTGTAAAGCTATCTGTCAGTCTCACTGCTCAACATGTCACCAATCATGTGTAAAGCTATCTGTCAGTCTCACTGCTCAACATGTCACCAATCATGTGTAAAGCTATCTGTCAGTCTCACTGCTCAACATATCACCAATCATGTGTAAAGCTATCTGTCAGTCTCACTGCTCAACATATCACCAATCATGTGTAAAGCTATCTGTCAGTCTCACTGCTCAACATATCACCAATTATGTGTAAAGCTATCTGTCAGTCTCACTGCTCAACATATCACCAAGCAGTCAGTCTCACTGTTCATCACCAATCAAGTGTAAAGCATTTGTCAGTCTCACTGCTCAACATATCAACAATTATGTGTTTGGCGGTCTATGCCACTGAGAGGAGACCAGCATTATGTCAAAACTCTGTTAAAATGCAAAGCATGATGTGCATGCAAAAAATGTGTAGAAGTAGAATGGTCACTACTTCTGGTTGAAATGGGGTAGGTGTAGCCGATTGTCCACTATTTAGATGAGCAAGGTGGCTGAACTACAAAATCAATTGCAATGGTATTATATAGGTTAAAATATTTCCACTCATGACCATTAACCCACTATGGCAGTGATGCATCTACCTCTACATCCATTGTGGTAGTGATAGACTGTCTCTATAATTGTATCCATTGTGGCAGTGATAGACTGTCTCTATAATTATATCTATTTTGGCAGTGATACACTGTCTCTATAATTATATCTATTGTGGCAGTGATACACTGTCTCTATAATTATATCTATTGTGGCAGTGATACACTGTCTCTATAATTATATCTATTGTGGCAGTGATAGACTGTCTCTATAATTGTATCCATTGTGGCAGTGATAGACTGTCTCTATAATTATATCCACTGTAGCAGTGATAGACTGTCTCTATAATTATATCCACTGTAGCAGTGATAGACTGTCTCTATAATTGTATCCATTGTAGCAGTGATAGACTGTCTCTATAATTATATCTATTGTGGCAGTGATAGACTGTCTCTATAATTGTATCCCCTGTAGCAGTGATAGACTGTCTCTATAATTGTATCCATTGTGGCAGTGATAGACTGTCTCTATAATTATATTCACTGTGGCAGTGATAGACTGTCTCTATAATTGTATCCCCTGTAGCAGTGATAGACTGTCTCTATAATTGTATCCATTGTGGCAGTGATAGACTGTCTCTATAATTATATTCACTGTGGCAGTGATAGACTGTCTCTATAATTATATCTATTGTGGCAGTGATAGACTGTCTCTATAATTATATCCATTGTGGCAGTGATACACTGTCTCTATAATTATATCTATTGTGGCAGTGATACACTGTCTCTATAATTATATCTATTGTGGCAGTGATACACTGTCTCTATAATTATATCTATTGTGGCAGTGATAGACTGTCTCTATAATTATATTCACTGTGGCAGTGATAGACTGTCTCTATAATTATATCTATTGTGGCAGTGATAGACTGTCTCTATAATTATATCCATTGTGGCAGTGATAGACTGTCTCTATAATTATATCCATTGTGGCAGTGATAGACTGTCTCTATAATTATATTCACTGTGGCAGAGATAGACTGTCTCTATAATTGTATCCATTGTGGCAGTGATAGACTGTCTCTATAATTATATTCACTGTGGCAGTGATAGACTGTCTAGTGATAGACTGTCTCTATAATTATATCTATTGTGGCAGTGATAGACTGTCTCAATAATTATATCCATTGTGGCAGTGATAGACTGTCTCAATAATTATATCCCCTGTAGCAGTGATAGACTCTCTATAATTATATTCATTGTGGCAGTGATAGACTGTCTCTATAATTATATCCATTGTGGCAGTGATAGACTGTCTCAATAATTATATCCCCTGTAGCAGTGATAGACTGTCTCTATAATTATATCTATTGTGGCAGTGATAGACTGTCTCTATAATTGTATCCATTGTGGCAGTGATAGATTGTCTCTATAATTATATTCACTGTGGCAGTGATAGACTGTCTCTATAATTATATCCATTGGCATTGTGGCAGTGATACACTGTCTCTATAACTATATCCATTGTGGCAGTGATACACTGTCTCTATAACTATATCCATTGTGACAGTGATACACTGTCTCTGGTCCTGATTGGCTCGGAAGAGTTTGCTGGACCTAAAGCAATAACCATGTAATGTAATGTAGACTGTCTCTATAATTATATCCACTGTAGCAGTGATAGACTGTCTCTATAATTATATCCATTGTGGCAGTGATAGACTGTCTCTATAATTATAAATGGGCAAGATTCTGAAATGACGTCGGACTCGATTTTTGCCAGTACTGTTACTTTGCGAGGAAGCTCGCTGCACATCATCATCTGAAACAAAATAAAATGTGAATCTGGCAGAGAAAAGGTCGTTCTTCATTTTAACGTCAAGGACGAATCGATAAACCACGTCAAAAATAGAAAATTGACGATAAATGACGTGACTATCAGCGGTTTCAGTTAACACTTTTTGTGACATCGCAACAGTGTGTTTGGTATTTGACGACCAGCATAAAACTGCTTCAAAAAATATCAATAAAAATTTAATTTCCAAAAGTAAAAATGATATAAAGGGTACGAAAAATTGTTAAAATTTGAAAATCAGTTCGTATTCTTTGGAGATATGCATCGAAATCTGCGACTCCAGAATATGTCACATGTTTTCATGATTCAGCAGATTATGCACACAAGTTCAGATCCACTTAACAAAATTTTGGTGCATTAAAAATGTTTTGTTTGCTCAAATAGCCTTTGTGCTGTTGTGCTTATATGTAATTTTCATACTCTGCATTCTCCTTTTTTTAGACCAAGTCCTTTTATATGTGTCACAATTTTTCAACTCCTTTTCTCGACCTTCGAGTTAAGGGATAGGATAGGATAGGATAGAATATGATTCTGAATCTTGCCCATATCCATTACTGGCTGTGATACACTTACATCTATATATCCATTCTGGCAGTAACTTAGATAGTACTAGATTATCTCTTTAATTATATATCCATTCTGGCAGCGATAAATGGACTTACCTCTATATCCATTCTGGCAGTGACAGACATAGTTTTGCAGTGTTAATGTGTTGACACAAGATCCCCCATTCAAACATGGGTTGGTGAAACAAACACTGTTGGGGTTGACTGTTTCACATAGGGTCCCATTATAGCCTGCAATGCAACACCAATGACGGTGACAGTCATACTTATTGTATAGCCTGCAATAACTATGATGGTGACAGTCATACATATTGTATAGCCTGCAATGCAACACCAATGACGGTGACAGTCATACTTATTGTATAGCCTGCAATAACTATGATGGTGACAGTCATACATATTGTATAGCCCGCAATGCAATACCAATGACGGTGACAGTCATACTTATTGTATAGCCTGCAATAACTATGATGGTGACAGTCATACATATTGCATAGCCCGCAATGCAATACCAATGATGGTGACAGTCATACATATTGTATAGCCTGCAATAACTAGGATGGTGACACGACAGTCATACCTACTGTATAGCCCGCAATGCAATACCAATGATGGTGACAGTCATACCTATTGTATAGTCTGCAATGCAACAACAATGATGGTGACAGTCATACATATTGTATGGTCTGCAATGCAACAACAGACAATGATGGCAACAATCATAAATATCATCCAACAATTGTGCTGCACACTGTAGCATCAAACACAGAGAAAATGAAAATGAACTACTATGTAAGGTACAAATCAAGTCATCCACTCATTGGAAAGAATTTATGCATTAACCACTATGCCTGTGCCAACATTTATCACACTCAGCTTTTCCACACACACACATCCACCCACACATCCACAAGACATAGATGTTTGCTGAAAGGCAGACAATTTTGCCTCTTGAACAGTGTCTTGCATTGTGTGGTTTGTAAAGAAAGATCATGAAACTACTGAAAACTTGGAGGTCTGTGGGTGAAAAAAGTCAGACCTACAGCAATACTATCACACTAAGCTTTGTCAGTTTGTGTGTATAGATTAATCAACTTTTAAGTAATTAACCATTCCCATGTAAAATGTTTCTGAATAGAATTGGAAATTATTCCCGTTTCCACACCATTTGTTGGGATATGTCTCTGTATTAAACTTTCAGTGGAATCAAAGCCTAAACAATAAATACAGCTATAGTGTTTGCAATACAGTGGAACCTCTCTACAACGACCTTGAAAATGTTGACAAAAATCGGTCTTTATAGAGGGGGGTCTTTACAGAAGGGTAGAGAGCTTACCTTTCACTACATCTTTTAAGAATGTCATCTTTGTCTCGGATAATTCCTTAATTTGTGTTTTTCCAACTTTAAGACTCTTTGCGATTGCGATGGCAGTCTCTCCTTTTTTGTGTCTGTTTACAACATTTACTCGATCTTCCAGAAATAAAAATTGTATTTTCTTTGTAGACTCCATCATCCCATCACGCTTTCTTTGCTTCTCAGTGCCACGCTAGTGATGTGAATGAAGTGAAATGCAAACCCAAACGAGTAGAATCTAGAATGTGATGTAACAAGATGACGTCAAAAGTACGAAAGATGCAGTCAGACCTTTGTCTCTCTTTTTCTCTTGCTCTCTCTCTTGCACTCTCTCTCTCTTGCTCTCGCTTTCTCTCTTTTTGCTCTCTCTCTCTCTCCCTTGCTCCTTTTCTTTCTCTCTCGCTACATGGCCTAGACATCTGTCTGTGCTGCACATGTGATGTGAATCACATGAAATCCACACCCCATACGAGTAGAGGCTGGCCGCTTTTGTAACAGGACGATGTCAAAATTACAGAAGGTTAACAGCTGGCGTAAGATCGTAGCCGGTGTGGTCAGGCAAAGAAGTCGCTACACAGCCTATCTGTGCTGCACTTGTAATGTGAATCACTTGAAAACATCCCATACAAGTAGACGCCGGCATGTGATGTAACAGGATGACGTCAAACTTATAGAAGATTACTTTATCGGCTGGCGTGTCACTAGGTACTCCAAAGCCTTCATTGGCTCTTGTCCGCTCGGCAGTTTTGACTCAGTTTTGACTTCACTTTAAAAATTATTAATGTAAAACTGCATCAAAACGAACAGTGGCTGTATTCAAATAAAAATTGAAAGCTTTATCTTTACATCTGTGTTGTTTTTAATGCATGTTTATGCGAAAGATTCTGAGAAAACAGCTTTTGAATACGCCCCTATCCGAGCGCTGAATGCCGCTGCGAAACAAAATGTAAGCGGCGTCTGCTGCGAGGTGGCTCGTTTCAAACTCTAAGTGCTTTAAGATATTTCATTGGATGGCCTAAAAATAAGAACCAATGAGAAGTTTGGATACTTAGCTTCATTTACAAATCAAATATGGCGAGCTCTGATGTGTGAAAGTGTTGTTACGAGCCAAACAAAGTGGTTAAAGCGATTTTGATGTAAGTTTGATTTTAACTAGAATTTTAAAAATTATCAAGAAATAAAGAGCAGACTTTCCTTTATAAAACTAGGGTCATTATTAATTTGTGCATTACTCTATCGCAGTGCGCTTTGCCATAGAAAAGTGTACACAAACGGTGTTCGTGTTATGTTGCGGCCATGGCGAACTTGTAGGCCTATTCAGCGAAACGAGTGCTGAACGTAGTAGTACACTAGTAGGCCTATAATTTGCCGGCACTCACTGCGAATTTGATGATTTCCCAACTTTGAAGCACCAAAACAGCTGAACATTACATGGGATAGGCCTGAAGAAAATTGGGCTTGGAGTATAACATATGAAGGGGTTACCTGTCAAAAATCAGCTTTCTGGTATCAATATTGGCTTCACTTTGAGACTCCAAAGTTGTCAATTTCTTCAATCCTAAAAAGTTGCCAAAAAACCCACCAACATTCGCCATTTTCAAACATTAATAACTTTTTACCTATTTGTCCTATGGGGGAAAAAATACACCACTGTGTTCAGAACAAAAAGATCTATGTAAATACTTTAGTGTCCAAACTGAGTTAAAGAAAATCAAAAATCACCTTGGAGTACCTAGTGTCACATATAGGTACATGTCTGACTGTGCTGAACAAGATCGTAGACAGTTTTATTGTGCAGTCATGCCGAGAAAGTCACTATACGGTCTGCAACAATCGGTCGTTAAATGTTAGAGCGAGGTAGTCGCTATACTGATGACAGCAATATAAGGAAATATATCGGTTAAAATAAAATGGGTCGTTGTGGCGAGAGAGTCGTTATAGAGGAGGGGGGGGGGGGGAGGGGGTCGTTGTGAGAGGTTCCACTGTATATTGCAAATATGATGCTGTCTCAAAAGGTGACCAAAAGGAAGCATGCAGTCTTTGAACCATAAAAAAAAATATTTCGGTCATGTATTAAAGCTTTTTCTTTGCATTTATAAAAAAGCAATATAACTAGGTACTAACATATATCAACATTACACACACAAAGGTTGAAAAAAGTTTTTTATTGCTATTTTTCCACTAAAAATTGACAAAATTTTGATGGCGCGAATGTGACATTCTGTGTGACCTGAAAAAACTCCATCTCCTTTTCAATAAATATGAGTGAAACAAATGAACTTTTTATGTTTGATGTGTTGCATTAATGTTAATTTTTAACTTTAAATGTCTTTCAGCTTTGCAAAACATTTTTATTTATGTTTAGGGGGTTTGTAAAAATGACGTGATCGGTCGTGACGTACTTTGTCTCAACGTTGCTTGCCTTTCTTCTTAGATAGCTAAACATCCATGCTGATTAAATAAGAAAAAAAATCATTGATAGATTAAACATTACTTATCCTCACTAATTTATGTTTTTTTTGTAGGAAAATAATAATTCTTTCATAGTAAATTTATCGTAAATTGAACGTAAGTAATTCCTTTGTCTTTCGGTAACCATCATTTCCAATCCGAAAATTTAACAAATTGATGACGATTAGTACCTTTTCACACGGAAATAGTTACAGCGAAAGTCTCTTGAGATTTCCGATCCAAAGTTTTCATTCCAAGATGGATGCTTTGAAAAGACCAGGTTGGTGTTTCTCTATCGATTTTGTTTTTTCCTTGTCACGACCGACCACATGTTACGACCAATCAAAGAGTCTATCAATATTGTAAGAAAATATTTTTATCTTAACATAAACTGGTTTATTCTATGTTAAAAATTAAATTACAGATGCTATTTTTCATTTTTCGCACTTGATGCACTGATGAAAACACGTGCTTTTAAAGTTGCTTTCGTTTTTTACTTTTAGTGATAAAAGACGAAGTGATTCCTTGACTGCTTTGTTTTGCAGAGTTTATTTAAATCTTTCTTGTGCTATATGCAAATGAGTAAATATGCCATTCACCTTTTTTTGTGTTCTACTCAATTTACTTTTTTTAAATTCTACTAGTTAATCATGATTTCAGTGTTCATTGGATGTGACATGTCGGTTGTGACAACTTTGTCTTTACTAAAGACAAAGTTGTCACAACCGACTTTAGACAAAAAAAAGAGTATATGGATGGTAAATGCTTATTAAAATAGATTTTATTCATTTATAGTAAAATATCTTATTTCTTGAGATGTAAACTGGCAAATAAACTATGGATGGTATTTATTAAAGTTGCTTTGATTGTTTTCTTGAAAAAATATACTTCATGGTTTGGTCGCGTGCGACAGGACAACATTTTCACTTAACCCTTTTATACTGATAATGATGTACTTGAAATAAATTTATACATGTTCTTTAAAAGCATTGTCCTTTTTTGTTTACTTTTTTATGCTGCAATTACTTTTTTCTTCCATGACCATCTTTTTACAAGTAAATTTCATGATTTCAGTGTTCATTGGTTGTGACGTGTCAGTTGTGACAAAGACAAAATATATAAATATAGGGATGGTACATGCTTATTAAAATAGAACTTAGTAATTTATAGTAAAATATCTTATTTCTTGAGATGTAAACTGGCAAATAAACTATGGATGGTATTTATTAAAGTTGTTTTGATTGTTTTCTTGAAAAAATAAACTTCATGGTTTGGTCGCGTGTGACAGGACAAAGTTATCATTTCAAAATTTTGTACTGGTAAATGCTTTATACTAAAAGTAAATTAATACTTTTTCTTCAATAGTAATATGCTAACTTGGGCTGTGTTTGGAAATTGCTTAGCTGTTTTTTTTTTTAAATTTATTAAAAATTTTCTTTTGTCCACTGTCACACGCGACACATGCCACCTTCACCCCTATTACCAAGCATATCTCTATAAACAGAAAAGACATTTTGTTTAAAATGTTATTTTCATGAAATTTAAGCTTAAGACCACACATTAACATCAAAACTGCAAGTCTCAGTCACTTTTCAATCTTTTGCTGCAATGTCACATTCCTAGGTTGACCTTTTGAGACAGCATCAGATAATGTTTCCACTACTGGCATACCTAATGGGCAGATGCACTCCGCTCTTGGTGAAGTGTCGGCATCACGAACAGTGCAGTTACCATGGTTCATACACCGGTTGCTGCATGGATTGTTCTCCTGACAATACTCACCAACATAAAGCTCTCCACAACTGAAACACATTTAACACAAATCAACATTGGCTGTCCACAACTGTAACACATTAAAAACAACCGATAAGCTCTCCAAAACTGAAACACATTTAACACAATCAACATTGGCTCTCCACAACTGTAACACATTAAAAACAACCGATAATCTCTTCACAAGTAACACATCAAAAACAACCGATAAGCTCTCCACAACTGTAACACATCAAAAACAACAGATAAGCTCTCCACAATTGTAACACATTCAAAAACAATCAACCTAACCACAATCAAAACATCAAAAACTGAGCTCTAAAATAGAAATACACCAGACAGCTACCAATATAAACGTTAACAAATTACCCTGAAATAAATGCGAGTTAAAATGAGTTCGTTAAACCAGTATCAAAAATCTAACAGTCTTTGACCACGGAAAATTATAAAAATATAATTAAACATGTGCCAATTACTGAATTAGATACAAGCGCCTGTGATTCTTTCACTTAGATCATGTCACTACTAGCACTGCATCACAACTCTAAATTATGCATAAAACAAGGGGTAAGGTTTAAGAGATTAAAAGCATTATAGAGTTACACCCAAGATGGGGTTATTTAGAATGCAGGCTTAAAACATACATTAAACTAATAACAAATGTTATATTTTATTCATATATATTGCTTCTTGTGTACTAGTGCAAGTTAACTGGAATTCCCATTCACCTGAGAACAAATGGGAACTAGGACAATTCTGATTCACACTGGACTACCATTCGCCTTGTGACATATTAACATTAACTCACTCGCAGTAACTTTGTCCATTGGCTGGGACAGTCTTGCACGGTCGCCCATTTTGACAGGGGTTTGGATAGCACGATGGAAAAGCTGCAACGCAATAAAATTCTTTATTATTCAGAATAAAATACTATTTAGAACAACAAAACATGGTTTTATCATATCCTATCCCGTAACTCTGAGGTCACCCCCGTTGGTGTGCCGGGGGTTTCAGTATAAATAGTATCCCCACTTTCTGGGTGTCGGATAGTGCAGTGGTTGGAGCACTCGCTACTGTGTCGAAAGTGAAGCACCGTCCGGTGCGGTTAGCACTTGGATGGGTGACCGCTAAGGTGTGAAGCGACAAACAACAACGCCCCCAGTTGACTCAACTGTGATTGAGTACCTACTCTCTTGAGGGTGGGGAAGGTAAAGCAGCGAGGGAGAGAGTTGGGCATCACCCTCATTACGCTGGCCCAAGATAAGTGTGATCTCCAACATCACGCTCCCCTATGGCCACAAGGCTATGGGACTACCTTTACCTTTTTTTTTTTTACTTTCTGGAAATGTAGTGCTTTAAATTCCCACTGTCGCTGTCTTTCTCATTTGCTCTTTCTCATTCCTGCTCTGTTCTATCAATGTCAATCTGCTAGTGCTATAGATACTATCTTCTTCTTCGCTAGACCAGTCATCTACCTTTTTCCGATCGACTTCCGCCGACAATCACGTGACCACGAGCCACTGACCATCAAGGGCGTACCTGTGCGACGTGTCCACAGTTACAAGTACCTGGGGACCGTCATCGACGACAAGCTGGACTGGTCACCCAACGTCGACATCATCTGCAAGAAGGCCAGCCAGCGACTATTCTTCCTCCGGAAACTGAGGCAGTTCAGAGTGAACAACACCATCATGTTCCTCTTCTACCAGTCAGTCATCGAGAGTGTCGCCCTCTATAACCAGCTGTCCTATTTCAGCTCCGCCAATGAGGGCGACACGGATCGTCTGGAGAAAATCGCCATCCAGGCCTCCCGGCTGATGGGGAGGGATGTGCAGTCGCTGGCTGGCGTCCACGAACGCGCTTCCATCACCAAGCTGCGTCGCATCCGCAACAACGAGGCGCATCCCCTGCATGACGCAGTCGCTGCCTGTGTCTCCCGGCGCAGCGAGGGGCGCTTCCTCTCTATGAAGTGTCGCACGACGCGCTTCAAGAATTCATACCTTCCAACAGCCATCCGACTGGCAAACGACACGCTCCAGCGATAAGAATGTTCACTCTTGTAATAAAGGAGGCAATTTGCTTTCGTGCGTTATATCTGCTGTGAAACAATTATATGAGAATGTGGTGTTCTTTTCTTACTCAACTTTGACCACATATTTTATCAATTAGTTAATTTGGTTGTATTGTTGTTCTTGTTATTATCATTATTCTTACTAATTAGTAATTTTGTTCCCCTAGATCACCATGAAGCCTGGTTTTGTACCCTTCCTGTTTTTATTATTATTAGTTGTAGTAGTATTGTTATTATTATTATCATTGTTACCATATATTAATTATTATTTGTCTGTTGGTGCTGCTGTTGTATTATTTTTTAGTAGTTGCATTGTTATTATTATTATTTTTATAATTACTCTTATGATTACGATTATTATTAATATTATGATGATTATTTTGTATTATTATTATTATTATTATTATTGTTATTGTTGTTATTATTATTATTATTGTTGTTGTTATTATTATTATTATGATGTTGATGATGATTATTATTATTACTATTATGATGATGTTGATGATGATGATGATTATTATTATTATGATGATCTAGGATGGACCTAAGGCATGGAAGAATGGGTGAGTGTTAGTAGTTTTGTGTATACATGTATTGTGGAATAATTATCTGTGTGTTAAATGTGTACACATGGGTATGTGACTGGATATCTGTTTATGCATGTGTGCTAGTGTTCATAGATTTGTATTTTGGTATGGAAGTTGTGTTTGATAGTATATGTATTAATATTGTATGTCTATGTTTTTAATAGTTTTGATGTTGTTATCTCCTTCCTTCTTGCACTGCTAAACAAATATCCATGCCATGTGTTTGGACAATAAAGAATCTTGAATCTTGAAAACTCTTCCGGGACAAGACTCCTTATTTGTGTATGAGGTCTGTTGGATCAGCTTGGGAATATTGGACGCCTTCTGCCAGGTGGTCACTAGGGCTTCCTATGAAGTTATTATTTAGCAATGTAGGTATTTTATATGTATGTGTTTTGTTGATAATTTATAATTATGTTTGTATTCTATTTTGTTTTTGTAAACGGGGGTTCGATAAACTAGAGTACAGCCTCAGCGTCCCCTGCGTGGGATGTCTTTATTGTAAAGTGACTGGCTGGTGGAGAGCTTTCAGTTTGACCACTAGGGTTGTTTCAGCAGATCTTTTATGCGGATCAGGGGTTGTCCGGTCCTGATTTGGCTCGGAAGAGTCCGCTGGACCTAAAGCAATAATCATGTAATGTAATGTAATGTAATGTAACTCTGAGGTCATTGGGGCACCACAGATGATCGTTTAACCAGCGTATTCCATCTTTCTCTGTCCTCAGCAACCCTTATGGCTTCGCTCAATGTCAAGCCAGTCCATTCTCAAATATTGTCCTCCCACCTCTTTTTCGGTCTCCCTCTTCCTATACTTCCTGGCACTGTGCTCTTTGCAAGGCCTGATGATCTGGTGACCTGGCCATACCATCGGAGTTTCTGTTTCTTCACCACTGTGAGCAGGTCGTGTTGTCCAATGGCTTGTGTGATGGTCTGCCGAACTTCGTCGTTGGTGATGTGCTGGGAGTAGGAAATGCCCAGAAGTCTTCTGTAGCACCTCATCTCCATGCTTTGTATTCTTCATTGTAGATCTGCTGTGAGGGTCCATATTTCGCAAGCGTATAGGAAGATGGAGATGACAAGATAGCGCAGCAGCCTTCCCTTGGAATGTAGACTGATGGTCCTGTCCTTCCAAATGGGCTTCAACCTTGCCAGGGCAGCAGTTGTTTGTGCGATCCTGGAGAGGACTTCCTGTCGGGACTCATTGTCTGATACCATGACTCCTAAATATTTGAAGATATGCACTGTGTTGAGGGATTGGCCTTGGACTTTAATGTCCATGACCATGTTGATGCCATTGGTGTTGTTGGTCATCATTTTGGTCTTCTCTGCACTTATTTCCAGTCCATTTTATTATTTAGAACAAAACAGTTTAATAATTCAGAACAACAAATATAATAATAATAATGCTACTTATTAGGCGCATGATCAAGACCATTGAAGAATATTTCAAAGCACGCACATACACCCATCTCACACACACACATACACAAATAATAATTTTGAGAAGAAAAAAAAAGAAAAAGAAAGTGCAAGATTGAGGTGGGAGGTAGAAGGAACATGAGTGGTTAACAGGTGGGTCTGTCTAGAAAGCTGAGCACCGCGAGGGGTGCTGCTTTTCTAGATAATATTTATTACAACAAGCTGCTTATTTGCCTTTCCTTTTGCTATTATCTTATTTAAAAGTGATCGGAGAGATAGAATTATTTCAAGACGAAAATGTCTATAGAACCTTTGTATTTGCTTTGAATTTATGTCTGAAAGTGGCCTAAATTTTGACCTAATTTTGTGACATGAGAATGACCGGGTTTTCTTTTAAGTGTTTACATAAAGATGTCATAGAACACGTAAAATTATTATAATCTAACTCATTAGTAATAGTTTAAACATGCACAATACTTACAAAAACAATGTTTTGTATTTTGTGTATTATACTTAGCCGGAGTAAATTTGGATGTCCAACGTAACGCATGGTTTCCGAAACAGGCAGAATGTTTTCAAAAATTGATCTTTGTCTTAAGCGCAAGAATACATGTTTTTTTTTTTTAGTTGTCTTTCTTGGTGGTATGCTATGAATGAATTCCAATGTTTACAAATAACAATTTAGTCGTTATGTAAATGCTTTGATGGTCTGAGCATCGTTTTCCAGATTTTCGTGTTACGTTGGACTACACACAAATTTATTTTGCTTATTTCAAAGCATACCTAGTAGAACTATTATAATGACATAAAGTAGGCCTCATTAGCGGATTGATATATATACACTCATCCCTTCTCTCGTGGTTTCATTTTACGCGGGGAATCTTTTTCATTGTGTGTGGTTTCCGAGTATCACATAGTTGTTACGTTGGACATCGCATGCAGTGTCACCAAGAAAACCGACTCTTTACGGTAAGATTCTTCATGTTTATATAATATTTGATGTTTATTTAGCTGTTAGGATAAGTTTAATTCGACTGTGGTGCCTATTTTAATGAAAATAGATCTCCGGCTAGTCCAACGTAATTAGAAGCCAAGAAACCATTATTTTTTGTCGTTCTTGTTACGATGGATGATGAGATCTGTTCAAAATTTGTTAATGAATAAATTAAAATGCTCTTTGAAACAGCAGTGACAAGTAAACTTATTTAAATTTATTATTTGACTTGATTTGGATATGCTAAGTTAGATAAATATTATTTAGCCGAATATAATTTATCGTCAAGCTTAATTTGGTTTCCGTGTTACATTGGACATTATTTTTTAAATAAGAACCAGATTTTTTTTAATAGAGACCTGTAAGATCTCATTTTTATTTTGTGATTATGTTATAATATTATACACAATTTGTATGTGCAGTAGCTCTTTCAGGTTGTTTCATTTTAAGTATAAAAGAACTTTTAACGATTAAAATTTGTCAAAAATTGACTGACTTAATAATGTATCAATAGATAAGCTTCTTTACTAATGTAAACATTTCTTTTTAATTTTATATCTATTTGATAGCAAATATCTTTATAAATAAAGATTCTTTGCCAACTTTATATGGGTCTGTCTACAAAGCTGGTTCACTTTTTGTGACATGGGTGCCCCCCCCAAAAAGTTGTCAAATACATACATTTTGTGGTTTATTTGAAAGATATGTATATGTGTGATCATGCCATGCAGGTTAGAAGATAAGTTTTGACCTTATATATGCATGTGGCCAGACCTTTAGTGTACACACTCAACGAAATGTCCAATGTAACACGGAAACCAAATAGTACTTAAAAACCAACAATAGCTGGCAAAGAATCTTTATTTATAAAGAGATTTGCTATCAAATAGATATAAGATTAAAAAGAAATGTTTACATTAGTAAAGAAGCTTATCTATCAAAGTCAGTCAATTTTCGACAAATTTTAATCGTTAAAAGTTCTGTTATACTTAAAATGAAACAACCTGAAACAGCTAGTACTGCACATACAAATTGTGTATAATATTATAACATAATCACAAAATAAAAGTGAGATCTTAGAGGTCTCTATTAAAAAAATATCTGGTTCTTATTTAAAAAATAATGTCCAATGACAATGTAACACGGAAACCAAATTAAGCTTGACGATAAATTATATTCGGCAAAAAAATATTTATCAAACTTAGCGTATCCAAATCAAGTAAAATAATAAATTCAAATAAGTTTACTTGTCACTGCTGTTTCAAAGAGCATTTTTATTTATTCATTAACAAATTTTGAACAGATCTCATCATCCATCGTAACAAGAATGACAAAAAAATTATTGGTTTCTTGGCTTCTAATTACGTTGGACTAGCCGAAGATCTATTTTCATTCAAATAGTTACCACAGTCGAATTAAACTTATCCTAACAACTAAATAAACATCAAATATTATATAAACATAAAGAATCTTACCGTAAAGAGTCAGTTTTCTTGGTGACACTGCGTGCGATGTCCAACGTAACAACTAAGTGATATTCGGAAACCACACACAATGAAAAAGATTCCCCGCGTAAAATGAAACCACGCGAGAAGGGACGAGTGTATATATCAATCCGCCAATGAGGCCTACTTTACGTCATTAAAATAGTTCTACTAGGTATGCTTTGAAATAAGCAAAATAAATTTGTGTGTAGTCCAACGTAACACGGAACTCCGGAAACGATGTCAACCGATGCTTTTCAGACCATCAAAGCATTTACATAACGACTAAATTGTTATTTGTAATAATTGGAATTCATTCATTACATACCACCAAGAAAGACAACTCTAAAAAAACATGTATTCTTGCGCTTAAGACAAAGATCAATTTTTGAAAACATTCTGCCTGTTTCGGAAACCATGCGTTACGTTGGACATTCAAATTTACTCTGGCTATAATACACAAAATACAAAACAAATTGTTTTTGTAAGTATTGTGCATACATGTTTAAACTATTACTAATGAGTTAGATTATAATTATAATAATTTTACGTTTTCTATGACATCTTTATTTACTATCCTATCCTATCCTGTCCCGTAACCCGAAGGTCGTAGGGGCACCACAGATGATCGTTTAACCAGCATACTCCATCTTTCTCTGTCCTCAGCAGCCCTGATGGCTTCGCTCAGTGTCAAACCAGTCCATTCTCGAATGTTGTCCTCCCACCTCTTTTTCGGTCTCCCTCTTCTTCTACCTCCTTGCACTGTGCCTTGCAGAATAGTCTTTGCAAGCCCTGATGATCTAGTGACGTGGCCATACCACCGAAGTTTCCGTTTCTTCACCACTGTTAGCAGGTCATCGTGTTGTCCAATGGCTTGTGTGATGGTCTGTCGGACTTCGTCGTTGGTGATGTGTTGGGTATAGGAAATGCCCAGAAGTCTTCTGTAGCACCTCATCTCCATGCTTTGTATTCTTCGTTGGAGATCTGCTGTGAGGGTCCATGCTTCGCAAGCATATAGGAAGATGGAGATGACAAGGGAGCGCAGCAGTCTTACTTTGGAATGTAGACTGATGGTCCTGTCTTTCCAAATGGGCTTCAACCTTGTCAGGGCAGCAGTTGTTTGTGCGATCCTGGAGAGGACTTCCTGTCGGGACCCATTGTCTGATACAATGGCTCCTAAATATTTGAAGCTATGCACTGTGTCGAGGGATTGGCCTTGGACTTTGATGTCCGTATTGATGCCATTGGTGTTGTTGGTCATCATTTTGGTCTTCTCTGCACTTATTTCCATTCCATAGGCTTTGGAGGTGGTGTCAAGCCTCTGTACCAGCTGTTCAAGTTCTTGTTCCTCTCCAGCCAATCCATCAATGTCATCTGCAAAACGAAGATTGGAGATTGCTCTACCCCCTATGCTGACTGTGCCTTCATGGTCTGCAAGAGCATCCGACATGATGCGCTCTAGGAAGATGTTGAAGAGTGTTGGAGAGAGTAGGCATCCTTGACGCACACCGATTGTTGTTCTGAACCAATTCCCGATGGCTCTGTTGTGGAGGACTGCACTGGTAGCCTTGTCATACAGGCTTTTGATGACTTCAATAATTTTAGGGCTGATGTTGTACACTTTCATTGTTGCCCATAGAGCTGCATGCCAGACTCGGTCAAACGCCTTCTTGAAGTCTATGAACACATGATATAGATGTTGTTGGTGCTGTAGGTATTTCTCACAGATTATTCTGAGGTTGAAAATCTGCTCAGTGGTACTTCGCCCTGCCCTGAATCCTGCCCTGAATCCTGCTTTATTTACGTAAACACTTAAAAGAAAACCCGGTCATTCTCATGTCACAAAATTAGGTCAAATTTTAGGCCACTTTCAGACATTTACAAAGCAATACAAAGGTTCTATAGACATTTTCGTCTTGAAATTATTAATACTATCTCTCCGATCATTTTAAAATAAGATAATAGCAAAAGGAAAGGCAAATAAGCAGCTTGTTGTGATAAATATTATCTAGAAAAGCAGCACCCTTCGCGGTGCTCAGCTTTGTAGACAGACCTATGCTATATATATTGTTGGTTTTTAAGTACTATTTGGTTTCCGTGTTACATTGGACATTCCGTTGAGTGTGTACACTAAAGGTCTGGCTACATGCATATAAGGTCAAAACTTATCTTCTAACCTGCATGGCATGATCACACACATAAATATCTTTCAAATAAACCACAAAATCTGAAAATGTATACATGTATTTTACAACTTTTTTTGGGGGGGCACCCATGTCACAAAAATTGAACCAGCTTTGTAGACAGACCCAGGTATACAGAGTTAAGTGTACAGAGTTAAGTGTACAGAGACAGTGATCGTCCTAGGGATTTGCAAAACCGGTACGACGTCACAGTAAACAAACCCACTGGAACGCAAACCGGTAGGCCAATCACGGAAACCGGTATGACCCATAGCAAAGCTTAATAATGCGTCACTATTTTATATAGTTTAGTTTAGTTTAGTTGGGAGGGACTTGTATTATAAGCCTCGCAGCTTTTTGAATGTCCCTTTTATTTTGGGCATTTTTACTTGTCCAGTTCCATTTGCGGTTGTTCGGGGAATACTAAAGATAGTATGCTAATTAGTCATCATACTCAAATTTTGATTTCTGTATGGAAATTACCTTTTCCAGCAGATTTTAAAAAGTGTTCAGGTTGTTAGCTCTTTTAGTATCAACTGACAATTTATTTCCATACGGGCGCAACTCTGTAGGAGAATGAGTATTTTCTTTTGTTTGTGCGGCAATGTCTTATAAGAATATTGTCCTGTGAATTTCTTGTTCTAGAGTTAGTATTCAACTGAAATAAAGTGTTAACATCAATGTTGTCAATCCCATTAAAAATCTTGTAAGTTTGGATCAGGTCACCTCTCAATCTTCTAACTTTCAGAGAGGGCAAATCCAAAACTCTCAATCTCTCTGAGTATGGCAATTGAATTGTCTCAGCGATTTAATCATCCGAGTCGTTCTTCTTTGTACTCTCTCCAAGGCAGATGACTGCTTCTTAAGATACGGAAACCAGATCGCATTCGCATATAGATGTGGCCTTACATGCGATTTATACAGGCGGGTTAAGGTATCACAATCCAAGTAAGTAAAAGATCGGCTTATGATACCGAGCATTTTATTAGCCTTGGAAATTGCATTGTTTATGTGTTTATCAAAGTAGATGGCGACTCTGTTAATGCACTTTCTGTTTCATTAGAAACATCTTCGTCTTCACATAAACTTCTTTTATCGCCCCTCTCCCCCCTAGCAAAAAATGACAAAAAGAGATTTTTGCTTCTTCATTATTATATTACTAGCCTATCTGCCGCCGTCGCAATACATACTGACGAGCACGAGGGAAGAAAAAATCAAAAAGTGCGCGAGTTTTAATTTATCCGTATTCACGATAGCCTTGCGCCCGCCAATGTTATATCATTCTGTATTAATTACCTCAAACTAGAATATGGCAAGGCTACTGAACGCATTCGCAGGCCTCTCGTCTACACTCACTAAACACATAATCAGCGTGGTTGGCTGGCTGGCTGGCTGGCTCTCTCTCTCTCTTTCATTTCTCTTGTTTTTCTTTCTCTTTTTCTTTATTTTTGAAACCAGTCAAACAAAATAAGAACCGGTAGGCTTTACCTGCTACTGATTTTTCAACTGGTATTTTTATTCTCAAACCGGTAAAATACCGGTAATTTCCGGTTAAATCCATCCCTGAGAGAGATAAGTGTACAGAGAGATAAGTGTACAGAGTTAGGTGTACAGAGTTAGGTGTACAGTTAGGTATACAGAGATAAGTGTACAGAGAGAGTTTAGTGTACAGAGAGAGTTAAGTGTACAGACAGATTTGTTGGCACATGAGGCCGTGATGGAGATCACGTACAATCGTACGTGTTTCACGTACTGAGTTGGGAAATCACGTAACGAAAATGTAATGAAAGGGTATAAACACGCACAAAGTCAGTGCCAAAGGGGTATGAAAACGTAAAGATAAGTTGCTGGGAGGTATCATCAGGTACAATTATTTCGGTCGTGCGTACAGCTTTCGCTCGATTTGGATCGTGTGCCTGTGCGTCCTGCGCGACCGCCTACCACCCTCTCTCCCCCTCCTATTCATTCTGTCCCTTCCGAGAAACAGCCAATCTATGCACGATAATATTCACTATTTTTTTCTCGACGCTTTTGACTGGCTATATAAGACATATAATAAATAAATAAAAAAAAGAAAAAGAACACCTCACAGGGAGCTGATGTCTACCGAAAAATCAACAATGACATCCTAAAAGGCATGCGCACAGCAAAGGAGAACTGGATAGATGATCAATGCCAGGAAATAGAGAACAGTCTGAACAAGAATAACAGCAAGAAGGCTTACCAGACTGTGAAGCGGCTGACAAGTGTCAAACAGCCCAAGGTCTCCACGATCCAAAGCAAGTCTGGCATATGCCTTACAGAAGAACAAGAAGTCTTGGACAGATGGACAGAGTACTGCTCTGACCTTTACAACCATACACCAAATGGAGACCCCTCAGTTCTAGCATGTCCAGAGAACAGAGAAGAAGAAATCCTCCCAATTATCCGGGAGGAAGTTGAGGCAGCAGTGCAATCGCTAAAGAAAGGGAAGTCAGCGTGAGTGGACAACATACCCGCGGAACTGCTACAAGCAGGAGGAGACGCGATGATTGATGCCCTCACAATTATCTGTAACAAGATCTGGCAGAGTGGGGAGTGGCCTATACCATGGACCCAGTCGCTTGTCATCACTCTTCCCAAAAAAGGTAACCTTCAGGAGTGTGAAAATTACCGCACCATCAGCCATCCCAGCAAGGTCCTCCTGAAAATAATACTCAACAGGTTGAAACCCCAAGCTGAACAAATCATAGCTGAAGAACAAGCAGGATTCAGGGCAGGGCGAAGTACCACTGAACAGATTTTCAACCTCAGAATAATCTGTGAGAAATACCTACAGCACCAACAACATCTATATCATGTGTTCATAGACTTCAAGAAGGCGTTTGACCGAGTCTGGCATGCAGCTCTATGGGCAACAATGAACGTGTACAACATCAGCCCTAAAATTATTGAAGTCATCAAAAGCCTGTATGACAAGGCTACCAGTGCAGTCCTCCACAACAGCGCCATCGGGAACTGGTTCAGAACAACAATCGGTGTGCGTCAAGGATGCCTACTCTCTCCAACACTCTTCAACATCTTCCTAGAGCGCATCATGTCAGATGCTCTTGCAGATCATGAAGGCACAGTCAGCATAGTGGGTAGACAAATCTCCAATCTTCGTTTTGCGGATGACATTGATGGATTGGCTGGAGAGGAACAAGAACTTGAACAGCTGGTCCAGAGGCTTGACACCACCTCCAGAGCTTATGGAATGGAAATAAGTGCAGAGAAGACCAAAATGATGACCAACAACATCAATGGCATCAACATGGACATCAAAGTCCAAGGCCAATCCCTCAACACAGTGCATAGCTTCAAATATTTAGGAACCATTGTATCAGACAATGGGTCCCGACAATAAGTCCTCTCCAGGATCGTACAAACAACTGCTGGCGTGCTGCCCTGACAAGGTTGAAGCCCATTTGGAAAGACAGGACCATCACAGTCTACATTCCAAAGTAAGACTGCTGCGCTCCCTTGTCATCTCCCTCTTCCTACAGTGGTGTTCCTAGGATTAGAGGGCAATAGGACAAAATGTCCTAAATCATAAAATAAAACTAATCGGACATCATGTCCTGACTACATAAAAGCAATAGGACATTCAGATTGTGAAGCGAACTGATTAATGGTGCTTCTTTAAGATCGTTGCAGAGGAAGTATGGTGTCGGTTATTTCCCTTTCAAAAGTGTCGAGAGTTGCGGCCCTTTTGTTGTGCGATGGAATGTACTAAAGAGTGATAATAGTCTAGCATTGTCCACTATTCAAACTCGTTTTAACGGCTTTGACACTCCAGTTTGTACAGATGTTTCTTGCAGTGACCGCTCTAGTCATAATACTATCGGACAATGACCGCTAATTTCGCAATAGAATCGGACATTTGACGGGACATAGGTGTTTGCATTCGGTCATTTTCCAAACGAATCGGACCATGACCGATGTCCGAGGCCTCGGGACATCACTGTTCCTATATGCTTGCGAAGCATGGACCCTCACAGCAGAAGAATACAAAGCATGGAGATAAGGTGCTGCAGAAGACTTCTGGGCATTTCCTATACCCAACACATCACCAACGACGAAGTCCGACAGACCATCACACAAGCCAGTGGACAACACGATGACCTGCTCACAGTGGTGAAGAAACGGACACTCCGATGGTATGGCCACGTCACCAGATCATCAGGCCTTGCAAAGACTATTCAGCAAGGCACAGTGCCAGGAGGTAAAAGAAGAGGGAGGCCGAAAAAGAGGTGGGAGGACAACATTTGAGAATGGACTGGTTTGACACTGAGCGAAGCCATCAGGGCTGCTGAGGACAGAGAAAGATGGAGTATGCTGGTTAAACAATCATCTGTGGTGCCCCTACGACCTCAGGGTAACGGGATAGGATAGGATAGGATATAAGACTGACAACAACCCAACATTAAACATGGCCGACAAGCAGCGATCTGAGGGGAAGCCGAAGAAAAGGAAAAATAAAGCAGACAAAACTAATTGAGCACTCAAAAAAATTAAAACAAGAAGAATGAAAAGAAAAATAATCTTTTTTGTCAGCCTTTGGCTTTAAGTGCTCGGTAAGAGAAGAAAAAGGTGAGCCGCAACCGGGCCCGGCTGAAGAAACTCAAACTGATGAAAAGACTTTCCAGGAGAAATGGCTCCTGGAATTTCCGTAGCTAACACTAAAAGAAAATGTTGGTGTACTCCTTACAAAACTGAAAGGGGGTAGAAAAAAACCCTTATGTTTGCAATGAGGGTATGAAAACCCCCACCTGTTTTGGTTGAGGGTATAAATACCCCTAGCTTAAAAACTTTCTCCATCACTATGTGCACGCTCGCGGAGCGACCATCAGCGACCGGTAATGACATGGTCTGCTCAGAGGCTACCATGTGGAAATCTATTTATAGCAAATGTGCGAGATTCTCGCACACGTGATCATGATTTCCTGCGGTTTCAGCAAAGTTTTCACTGCATTTTTAGAGTGTGTAGAACACACACAGTGAATTTTCAAAGTTTGATTAAAGTTTGAAGTTTGAGAGGCGGAGAATTATGGCGCCAGAATCTGATGAAGAAAATGACCCATTTGAAGGATTTTAATGAGGCTGATTTGGTACAGGTTAATGATGTAGAGGAAAGTGATTTGGACTTTCACTTTGAAGATCTTTTTCTGTCGGATTTGAACGATGAACAATCAGCTCTTTATTATTTGTGGCAGTGATCATATTGCTGCATGTTGTGCAGTATGCAATGTTGACATTCAGATTTTTTGTTCCAGTTGCAACACATTGTAAAAATTTATGTGTAACATCTCATGTTGAAGAAAATTATGTGGTTGATTTATTAATAATGATAAGTGGAACATAATTTTGGGTGGTGCATTTTTAATTAATTTTTGTATGTGCATGGTGTAGCATTTTGACGGAGTTACTTGCCTTGACCTAGGAAATAGAAGCAGATAAGGCTTAGGCTCCTGTGGGGGTTAGAGGGTTAAGGAAAGATTAGCCATGAATGTTAACAGTGTTCCCTCCACACAAAAAAATTAGAGTCCTTGGGACTCCCAGGTATAAAATTTTAAGAGTCCTTGTGCAAATTTTGAGAGTCCCCAAATCGGAAAATGAAATGTAAAAACAAGTCCAAGCCTCACTTTTTTTTTTTAACTCTGTTAAAGCGTCACATTACATTAGTTATCATAATCATATAAAACCCAAAAATTTAAACATGTATTAAATGTTTATTTAAGCCTGAATCGCTTGGTTGCTGCAAACTCCTTCAGAGCACCCTGCACAACAGCTTCTGGATCTGTACTTGAGGTTGCTGTGGATGAACGGGTTTTGGACCCAGTCAACCAAGTCAGAAGTGACATGATCGTGTATGATAGAATCAAAGAATGGATTCACGAAGATTTCTGTTCGGTGAATGGATTGCTTGGAGAAAGTTTACAATGCGCGCGCATGCGATTTTTAAGGACGACAACTCCCGACACAATCTTTAATCGTCTGCAATGCAGGGTGGAGAACAACTCAATCAAGAAATCTCTGAAATCCGGCCGGGGCCCAGGGGCCAAGCCCCGGTATTCGCCCCCTAGAAGAAAATGAATTTATGCTATTTTGAAAGTAATTTAGGGCCTTTCCTGAAAGCAAAAAGCACAAAGTAAACATGAATAGAAACAACAACAACCAAAAAAAAAAGAATGTTTTATGCACATGTCTTTCGAAAAAGTTAAGAATCTTGATTTATAGGCCTAACAAAGTTTGAGGTCCACCACTGTTACACACAAACTCCACATTTAAAATTTTACTGGGCACACGTTTGTCTATTTTTTAGCTGTAAACAGGCAAGAATTTTTATAATTTTAGAGATATTTAGGGGTACGTTAGTAAAAACACTACATCTTAGGTATTAGTGACTAGAGTATAGATTTAAATGAAATAAAATGCAAAATGAACAGAAATAAATCTCTTTTGATTATCTACCTTTTTATACTTCTCTTGTCATGTCTTGTTTTTGATTACTCCATGTGTATACAATAAAAAAAGTTTTAAAAAGTCCAAACAAGCCCCCTCCTCTTCTTCACTTTCATGCCAGTCTGAAAGATCGTATGCATGCACACTACTGACACTAATTGTCTAATGTCACTACCGATCTCTTCCTCCGACTCCAAGTCCATTTCTCTCACTTTAATGTCTGATAAATGGAAGCCTGTAAACTCTTCTTCATCAGTCGAAGAATCCAAACCATCCCCTTTAGACACACACACAAGAAAATTTGAAAAAAAAATCGAAAAAACGAACGCATCACAGAGAAAACTTGTGGAAATGCAGTCGAATGTTTTCACAACAGAATTTAACCGGAAGTCAATTGCCGGAAGTCTCGCAATCTTTCAAACAACGCGAGAATATAACCACATGGTTGATACGGACGCTTTTGGACGTTTTGCCTGTTTAGACCTTCGGCCGCTTTTGGCCGCTATGCCCAGTAAAGGGTAGCCCTCAGCTTTTCACACTCGGAACTCAATATTTTTTTTCTCGGAAATGCAAATGCCTTCCGCGGAAATCCGCGGATTCGCGGAGAATTCTCCACCCTGGCAATGGCAGTCTCAGTTGGGTTCTGATTCTGATTAAGCCGTGTATTAGTTCGCCACTCGTTGGTCGTATTTTTTACTTCAGCGATTCGAAAAAAATGTGTGCACAGGACGCCCACATGCAAATTTTCTGCATCATTTTTCATATTTTGTGCGTAATTGACGCACTACTGTGCGTAATCGGGAACACTGGTTAAAGTTGTTTTTATTTTAAATCATAAAAATTGGTTAGCTTTTGGTTTTGTTGTTGTTGTTTTTGTACGCCACAGCAACCTTGACTTTTGAGTTTGAGGCAGAGCAAATACAATGGCATGAGAAGCCTGGTAATGTTCCAATGAAGCTTTAATAAAATATTTCCAGCCATTCTTATATTAATAATATATATTATATGCAATATCAAAGAAAGTTTAGCTTCATAAAGAAGGAGCATAACTCCTGGACACGTGAAACCGGAACTTGCCAGCACCACCAAGCGGTCATTGTGATAGAAATTGGCCTACGCATGGAACAAGACACTGTACTTCGTGGAAATTCTACTAAAAGTAAAACTATACATGTGGGAGTGATCACTGCAGTGTTATTATTAACTGCACAAATGGTTGTTATAAGTGCCCTGGACTTTTATTCTTCAGATTCCCGAAGGATGAAACAAGTTGAGTATCACAAATGATTGAAAACTATGCGTGTTTGTTGATGAACCGGCCGTTTTGCCTTCAAACTGTATAGGCCTACGTGACATAATCTTCATTTCATCTTCATTCCATCATGAATTTGGCATGATTTTGGTTATCAATTAGCATAGAAATAGTGCATTTTACTCTGGTAAATTTGGTCCTCGGGATGAACTTTTCGGGCTTTGGTCAGCACATTTAATCTTGTGCTATGTAATTCTGAAACACTTGGTGTTTGTTATCAATCTGTTTACTTAAACAAAGATCAAAACCACTATGTTCTTTCTTGTTCAAGCAGATCTATTTTTGCGCTGGAATTTTTGGCTAACTAGAACTTTTTGGAGTGCTAGTCTAAGTCTAGTCTAGATCGATTTTTGGTTGTCAAGTTTGGTCTCATCCTTTGCCATTCTGAAACACATCTACATCTGATCTATACACAGACCATTGGTTGCACTTATATTCTTGTACATTTAAAAAGCGAGCCATTAGCAGCATTCGACACTCAAGGTTTGTTTACTTGTCGCTATGCATCGGATTGCTTCCCCTGAAACTTTTATCATGATGACCACTTGGGGCACTTAAAGCGGAATGTAATCAATTTTTCGTAATGATCCTTCATTGTCTGTCTTAACTGAATATTCTTTGGTAATATGGGCATATGAACCAGCACTTTGGTCATTCTGATTCCAGGCTAGTAGTATACAGAAATCTCTACTCATTCATCTGTAAAAATAAGAGTGGACAAATCATTAGCCCTAGGACGGTTACTGATTAAAAATAATTTATATTTTAATTACAGTATTTACAAAAAAATTTAAGAAATTATTATGCAATTTATTTACGTTAATAATTTACTAATACTAATAGCATTGCTATAATACTAGTAACACAAACAGTAATCGTACAAAAACATTTTGCACTGTCAGTTGTATGTAGGCCTAACAAAAAGGAAAAGAGAAAACGACTATTCGGGCTTATGATAGATGATCCAAGGCAATTCTATTGCAACCATCTCCAAAATACTTTGCTAAACCTAAAACATCGGTCTATGCTGAAAAAGTAAATTCCGGAAATTTTTTTTGGGGGGGAAGTGGAAAAGAGAGGGGGGAGGAACGGAGGGAAGGGGGGGGGGGGGACTTGGAAGTTAGATGATAGATCGCGACTACGACGTCTTGTAAACCAAATATTCTTAATATCTCGAAGATTTCAACGAAACTGTTCAAATCATGTAAACAGTGCCTGTACTACAGAATACAGCGGCGATTACAAAATTCCTTGCATCATAAACTAGTAAAGGTTTCTGAATCAGTAGGCTACTCACCAATCGCGTGGGGAATTATAACAAAAGCGACCAGCCACACATAAATTTCACCACAGCTCAGCATTTCTCAACACCTTAATCAAGAATTGTACTCCTCACGCTGGAAAAAGTTGATAATCATTATCTTCAGAGCACAAAACACGAAGAATCAACACATCACATTCTTACGAAGTCACAAAAGTCTTCACTCCCAACAAATACTTTCCAAGATGGACCCAACAAAGTTTACTTTAATGCACTACATTTTCCATACGAGCGTATCCTTCCGCTCCCGTGCACCTGTTAATGAAGTTTGGAGAAAAAAAATTTTTTTTGACTATTCACACTTATAAACTGTATACTGATATCCCGTACTAAGATTTAGTTTGTGTGTCATTGATATTACTTTCACTCATATTTTATCCACTCTTAACGTTGTTTATTAAGAACTATTTTTTCTAACCGGTGTGCAAGGCCTATGAAAAAGGAAAAACTTTTGTAGGCCACCAGTCGCAATAACTTCCGGTTTATCCAAAAGACCCTAATTAAATGCTGCAGTTTCGTACTTTTGAGTAAAAGTGCATTTGAATGTATGGTTTTTGAGCGAAAATAGCGACAAGCTTAGTACTACTTTATGACACCCAATTTAACAAACAAACGCCGTTTAGAGTCAGTATGAAAATTACAACTACTTGAAGATGACTTCACAGACCCCGACCCATTAAAATAATAAATAAATGAAATGATTTTTCTTTTAAGGAAATCCCCTCCTCCCCCACCCACGCTTCCCCCTCCCCTCAAAAAAAAAAGAGAAAAAAAAAGAAGAGCAATCCAATAGATTATAAAATCCTGGGTCACGGCCACATACAAGCTTCTCCATGACAACCTCTAACTATACTCTTTAACATAATAGTTAATATGAGACTTTAATAGTTAATATATATATATATATATATAATATATATATATATATATATATATATATATATATATATATATATATATATATATATATATATATAAGACTTTAATAGTTAATATGAGACTTTAATAGTTAATATGAGACTTTAATAGTTAATATATAAGACTTTAATAGTTAATATGAGACTTTAATAGTTAATATGAGACTTAGCAGGTCACTTGATGATGGTTTTCATAAAGTTTATATCCTTCCTCATATATCGGATGCAGTAATGTATACATTTCACAAATAACAATTGTTTATTTTATCTCTTCCATAACTACTTCATTGAAGAAAATGTTAATAGAATGTTAGCAACCATGTTTTATTATCATTATTTGTTTTTACTTAACCAATGAGCAACACTTAATACTCTTCCTGGTCATAAAATTAGTTGTAAAAACATATTTTCAATATACTTGCAAATTTGAATCATTTAAATTTTAAACACATTGAAATCACCTACAAGGAAGAACTTAATCTTTAGATTTTAATAAAATCAGCACGCATTATTATGTTGATAATTAAATTGAAGTTCATAATATTTATCTTGATGTCTGTAAAGAAGTCAAACAATTTAATGTCTATAGTATTTGAAGCCACACATACTACTTGATGGTGCTTACAATGTGACAGCTGCAAATTGTAATGAACAGTTTCAATATTCAACCATGCACTTGTCTTTACCATTATTGTTCTCTCTCAATCAAATGTAATACATAATCGCCATTCTCAAAAGCCAAAGTGGTTAAATTGATGCTATTTTATTTTATGTAATTAAATGTAAGCGAAAGAGAGAGAGAGAGAGAGAGAGAGAGAGAGAGAGAGAGAGAGAGAGAGAGAGAGAGAGAGAGAGAGCAAAGTGAGAGAGAGTGCAAAGAAAAGAGAGAGAAAGAGAGAGAGAGAGAGAGAGAGAGAGAGAGAGAGAGAGAGAGAGAGAGAGAGAGAGAGAGGGATCTGCAAGCACCAAAAAGCTAATTGTGTAAGATACAGCAAACAAAACTAATTAAGGATCAACTTTCCAGCAGTAATATATTCTGAGAAAAATCATATACAATGAGCAATAACATAAACAATTTCACAAAAATTGCATGGCACAAATAATTACAATTTTCCTGCCTTACAAAACAAGATGGCAAGGATTCAATTGTGTTCCAATCATGATGGAAAATGTGATCATGTGTAATATGAAAGAGTTATAACTTAAATAATGTACAAGGTACAAAAGTTCTTTAACCTTCTTGACCTGGACTGCGCTATCAAACCTTATGGATGGAGGCCTGAGTTCCAATAACCAATAGTTCTGTCTTTACTGCTTCTGATGACCGGAATAAGTTTGAAAGACTGGCATGTTGAAGACGGCATGTTGTTACAAAATGAGTAAAACAGGACAGGCTTACAGCAAAGGTTGACATACTACAACCAGTCATTTTCAACAGTTGAAGTCAAACTTGGTAAAGTTGATGTCATGCTTTGAAGTACAGGCGCATGCTAGCATCACATTTGTTGTTCAAGTCCATAGGCTTCTGCTGTTTAAAAGGGTGGATATTTTTGCTAAGACCTGTTTTGATTTGCAGGAAAACCTTTATCTTAGGATTTCCCTATGCTAAAGCAAGCAATGGAAAATAGTTTTAGGATATCAGTAGGCAAAAGAATACAGAATTTATTCAGCCAAATGACGACATACATTGCATATGGTTGATTGATTGACTGAATGTTGCTTTAGGTCCAGCGGACTCTTCCGAGCCAAATCAGGACCGGACAACCCCTGATCCGCATAAAAGATCTGCTGAAACAGCCCTAGTGGGAAAATTGAATGCCCTCCACCGGCCAGTCATTGCATATGGAAATTGTTCCGATGTTGGTAGACAGTCACATACACACCACACCTTTTAAGACTTCAATTAAAAGATCTTGCATACATAATTGCAACATTAAACTTTATTTTTAGGATTTTAGTATACATATCATGCAAACGTGAGAAATGGAAACTATTTTTAGGATTTTAGTATATACAAATGTGAGAAATGGAAACTATTAATAAAATATTAGTACATGTATGCAAAAGTGAGGAACTGAAACTTGGAAATAAAATGTTTATGTGGTTGCCCTGGCCTTGCATGACTTTTACTAAAGGTCACAATTGCATCTTTACTTTTTTTCCCTGAACCTTGTGTCTCTAGAAACAGCTAAATGGTGTGTTATAATGAGCGCCACTTTTGTACAATACTAGCTATCAGCTTGACCTTTGATGAATGAATGAACACTGAGGTTTAACGTCTACAGCCACCACTGTCATTATGGCAGACGGGTCTAACCATTCATTTGATTTCAACTCAAGATTTCAACAGGCAGATGCAATGCTGCCATAATATTGTATATCAACCAATATGGCTCAAATCCCTCCAGTTGTTTTTGTGTTTCTGCTCTTCAGTTTAAGACAGATCAGACAATCAAGAGGCCATGCACCAATGGACATTTTCCATCTATTGTCACTGTTCCCCACACTAGAAGCCATGACATTTTCCCTCTATTGTCACTATTCCCCACACTAGAAGCCATGACATTTTCCCTCTATTGTCACTATTCCCCACACTAGAAGCCATATTGACATTTTTCCTCTACTGTCACTATTCCCCACACTAGAAGCCATATTGACATTTTTCCTCTACTGTCACTTTTCCCCACACTAGAAGCCATGACATTTTTCCTCTACTGTCACTTTTCCCCACACTAGAAGCCATGACATTTTTCCTCTACTGTCACTATTCCCCACACTAGAAGCCATGACATTTTTCCTCTATTGTCACTATTCCCCACACTAGAAGCCATGAAATTTTTCCTCTACAGTCACTATTCCCCACACTGCAACCATTGTTTGGCTTTTGCCAATCAAAAGACACAAATATGTTAAATTATTGAGCAGAAGTATTTACAACATAGTTTTCAGAGCACCATGTATATAGATATGTAAATAAGAAACTCTGTTAAAACTTATTTAGAAGGAAAAAAGACAACAACAAAAAAGAATCACCATGTACATGAGATAAGGGTGATATAAGTTGTTATATAAATCCTTGTATTATTATTATTATTATTATTATTATTATTATTATTATGATGATGATGATGATGAAACATGATACATTGCACAGTAAATTAACAAGAACACCTGAGAAAGTACTATAGACAAAAAGATTTATGCAAGGTATCAGTTTTAGATCCAGAAACAGTTAAAGCAGATATAACACGTAAATAAAAATGTATAAAGATGTATTAAATCCAAGTCGATGGGAAAAAATCCCATTCCTTGGTCTATATAAAATATAAAATGGATCAAACAAGAAGTATGCTATAGGCAAAACACTTACATTCGTGATAATGACTTGAGTCATTGCACAATTACCTAACAACTCAAATAATTAATATTTAAAACATGCAACATCAAGCTGTGAACATCAAGCTGTGAACATCAAGCTGTGTATAAATAAATTAATGTAAGTAGTTGAACATATAATAACTGTGTGAAGATTTCCTGCAGGAAGACCAAGACATAAGGTAAGTCAGGTCAGACTGGCTAGAACAACAAACAGACTTTATCTCTTGACACTGTTTACTCTGGATGAGAGCATAAACCAAGGTCTTGTCTGTGCATGCAGGTATTCCACTTCATGGACATTAAAGATCCTGACCATCATGTCCTAGACAGGCCAGTACAGTGCTGACTACACAAATACACCCAGCAAGCACAAACCCAGCAGCAGGATTGTGCTCAATCATCTGGATGTTAGTTAGACTAAATGCCCAAAGGCTGCAAGTGGGCACCTCAGTCTGCTTGAGTTAGATCCTGTATTGGCCAGTGGCTTGATCAGATCTTAAGGAGTCTGCTTGAGTTAGATCCTGTATTGTCGGGTACGATGAAATCAAAGAGGATAGAATTTCCTAAAATGAGGTTTATTTTAAAGCAAACATCTTGAAAATACATACAATGCACACACAAGAAGTATATAACACCGTGCCACTTTTCAAGTTAAAGCACAACTTCTGAACAGAAGGGTGGCAAGAAAATGAAGATTTGAGCATGACAACTACAAGAAAGGTAGAAGTGTGCCTTGTAAGTAAATTTCAAACATTTTTGTGATTGAAAATTAAATTTCAGCGAGACATTAACACTTTTTAAGACTAAAATAAATGGCAATTTTGACTCCCATCAGAGACAAACATTACAATAAATCATGAAATAGTACATAAAACTGCCTGAAACTTTGCAGGCACGATCAATATTATCATATTGTTATTCACACACACCAAAAAAAATAGGTCACCGAACTAAATTTTGATCTATAGAGGTTATACTTGGTATACCCTTTAATCAAAACTAGCAGTTTTTGGCCAACATCATAGTTTACATGAAAAGATAATCAAAATGTTTTGAAACATTGCAGATATTATCTGCATTATCATCTTGTTATATTCCCTCTTTAAAGGTTAGAGTGTATAGGCTGCATTGTGTCTGCCTGTCTGCTTGCTTGAATGTTTGTCTCAATGTGTCTGTGTGTTGTTTGTTTGCTGACCTCCAGTGTTAATGGTCCAATTGAGCTGAAATTAAATGTGGTATACATGTTATATTCAATGCTAGGTAGATGCTCACTGAAAGAAAAATTCCCGTTTTCCCCTCAAGAGACACGTCTGCAATGCAGCGCCACAATCAAGGTCTGATATCTGGGGTGCTTTTTGTCCGATGGAATTTAAGATTTGGAAACAGATATGTAGGGTACCAGGTCAGTGACCACCGAAAATGGGAGTGACAGACTCAAAACTGCGATCTGTATCAACCTCACCCTTACATGCACATTTTATTGTTGATTTATTCAGAGGACACATGTTTCCCTTCTTGCTATTTCTGCTTCGTGAGCTCTCACTCACCATGCTTTGGAATACCATTGTGATAATATTTGGTAATTATATATGTTATTCACATACTGAGATATGAACAGATTTAGATCCACCCCAAAGAATGAGCATATAGCGCTGGAGAAAAAAACAAAACAACAAATAGGGCATTTTGATACATTGTATCTGATGTCATCCCTTGCAGACTGAAAACACAAAAAAAGCTGTTCCACGCAAAGAAACTACTTGACCAATTAATGAGATATTTCCCTTCACAACTATATTCATCTCTGGTCCAAATACGGTTCAGTTTTTGATAGGAAATGGAAACAACACTGTTGGTCATGCATGCAACTAGATCTAAATGAACATAGGTAAACAACAGCAAAATTCTAATACTAACAAAAGGAATTAACTTACTATTGATTTTTTTAACATCATCTGGCAAAAAATGAGTAACAAAAAATTATTCAGTGTTTCATTTTTACATCATCATTTGCACTGATTGGGATGTCATGAAACAACCAAGACACAGAATCTATTTTGGCTTTGTTTCTTCACAAACAAATGCTGTCACATTATCAACAAAATGGGTGATTTTATTTTAGTACTCTTAGCATCTGTGCACCAAAAATAATCCGAAAAAGATTAGAATAAGTTGATGATTCGTCCACTACTAATAATTTTCTTCTTCACTTTCTTCTTGCTCGCCACTAACCTACCATCTCAATTTTTTGGGGAGAAGCTAAGTAATTTCTTCATCAACATGACGTCAGAATGTATAGACATGCGTTATTTGATAACCTCCTCAAAGATTTAATTCATTGGCTTTGTCGTGGCGGAGACTTTAGATCTGAAAGTCAGCAATCTTTCATGACTGCTTCACACAGGTCTATTTACAATCATGAACTCTGATTTTGGCATGTCGTAATCGTGAGTTTTTGTGTCAACATTTACACAGATACTGAGAAGAACATTTTGTGCAATAATTCAATGTGCTCAAAAAGATTTCACTGTAATTTCTTTAGACTTAGACACAATGGACAAATTTTTCTGGATAACTGCGATATGACGAACGCTTGGATATAATTAGGAATATGCAAAACGATGCATGAATCAACGTACCCAACTACATTAGGCTGGAAAGGCGTATACAAAACTTTTTTAAAACTACAAAAACAAAATTGAGCAGAACTTTATTTAGGTCCAGTTATTTCTATGAGTGCTTTATGTACAGCAGCAGTCAAGGTTCTGCCTCCATTCTCCTTTGTCACATATTTGAGACTGCAGGTGATTTGGTATTGCCAATATAATATAGTTAAAGCTGTGTAGCCAATGCTGGAGTGACATTGACCAGTGAGTGGCTGGGGAAACTGCATGGTCACTAACTTTGGTAATATCAATGGCCAGTGGTTCTTGAGATGGTGTGCACAGAACCAACAGAACGATTGACCAAACGACAGACTGACATTTGGATCTTTCAGACTCCTGACTAACGCAAAGTATTCCCAGAATAGTCTGTGAATATGAAAAGAACAATAAAAAATAACTTATGCAATGCACACTGCTGTTATTGCTAGAATAAAACACATACATAATTGAAGGTAAATGTCCAGTGTACATAACACAATAACAACAATTTAAACTGTTCAAAAGATGTCTGTTAACTAAGATCATGCAACAATTTAAATTGTTCAAAAGACCACTGTTAACTAAGATCATACAAAAGATTAAAGACCACTGTTAACTAAGATCATACAATTTAAACTGTTCAAAAGACCACTGTTAACTAAGATCATACAAAAGATAAAAGACAACTGTTCACTAAGGTCATACAACAATTTAAACTGTTCAAAAGACTACTGTTAACTAAGATCATACAACAATTTAAACTGTTCAAAAGAACACTGTTAACTAAGATCATACAAAAGATAAAAGACAACTGTTAACTAAGATCATACAATTTAAACTGTTCAAAAGACCACTGTTAACTAAGATCATACAACAATTTAAACTGTTCAAAAGACCACTGTTAACTAAGATCATACAAAAGATTAAAGACCACTGTTAACTAAGATCATACAACAATTTAAACTGTTCAAAAGAGCACTGTTAACTAAGATCATACAAAAGATAAAAGACCACTGTTAACTAAGATCATACAACAATTTAAACTGTTCAAAAGACCACTGTTAACTAAGATCATACAAAAGATAAAAGACAACTGTTAACTAAGATCATACAATGTAAACTGTTCAAAAGACCGCTGTTAACTAAGATCATACAACAATTTAAACTGTTCAAAAGACCACTGTTAACTAAGATCATACAAAATATAAAAGAGAACTGTTCACTACGATCATACAACAATTTAAAGTGTTCAAAAGATGACTGTTCTCTAAGACCATACAACAGATAAAAGATGACTGTTCACTAAGATCATAAAACATAAATTCCAGGTCGTGGTCCATACAACAAAAAGTGTAAATCATTACTGTGCAAGAATAAAACTTAAAACAAATGAACTGATACATGAAATTCAAAATTATAAATAAAACAATGCTGCTAAATAACTGATTAATACCTCACTATAGGTAAAACAGTTTAATGACATGTAAATCAATCCATATCACACATAAAAGCATGTGTCAAACCTAACACCATCTAACACCACATGACTCATGTGCTCCTCATGGAACTGCAATATTCTACATAAAAATGAGTGCCCAGGAAAACAAATGAAACAGTGGTCTTAAAATGAAAGTAATACTGACTTCAATCTTGCAATAATCTTGACCATGACCTCCGGCTCCCAATAGACAATCATGTATGATAAAATAAACTATAGCAATGGTTGTATTAATCCAAAACAAAGTGACATAGTGATGACCTTGACGTTCTTTTACCTTGGGATGACCTTGACCTTCACTTGACCTCTGATGCTCATGTATGATCAAATTATCAAGTGTTGATGGGTACTATCAGACAAATATAGAGCCATTCAACTGTACGATGACAAATATTTGTTAAGTTTTTTTTTAAAGACCTAAAATGACTTGACCTTCAAGATCAATGCAAAATTGGAACAACTATTTAAGATCAATATATTAACTCTTAAATACAACAAGTTTGGATTTGTTACCTCTCTTAGTTTTCAGTCAAGGTCACTTCAAAGTACAAGTCAAGGTCACTTCAAAGTACCCATAATAACCAAATTTGGACCACTCCAGTGATTTGATCTTGGAGCGAGGTTGATGAAATGTGCACAGTACAGGTGTCTGATTGATATTTATTATGCAACAAAAAATCGTAAGTTCAAACTTACCAAAAAAAGTTAAATTTTGTGAAAGTTTTTTTTTAAATCCAAATTTTGTTGACCATGTAACCTTAACCTTGAAGTACATTTGCAGATCATTTTTAAAATCTCATGGGCATACATCATCCTACCAAGTTTGGTTGTGGTAGATCAAATAGGTTCTGGTAAATTAAGCCACTTGCAAGTTTTGCACAGACGGATGGACACCACAGTGGATAACAATTTTATTTATAAATACAAATTTTGGTCTATTTACAGACCTGCCTACCTCAGATTTTCAGTTTCAGTATTCTGACTGGCAAAATCATTGAAAATGTGGTATTCTGGGACCAAAATTCGTATTTTTACTCTCGACGAATCGATGCATTCGCAAGTAGGATTTTAACAATTGTAAATGTAACTTAGTGAAGATAAAGAAGAAGTAATCACTGCATTAAAAAAAAAACTCAAACTGATTCCTTAAATACACTGTTCCACGATTTATTTATTTATTTATTGACTACAGAACAAGCGCACAACTGTCATTGCTAGAGAGCAAAAATTCAGTTGATAAAAACTAAAATTGGAATTGGAAACAACAAAATAATTTATCTATAGTGAAGGACTAAGTAATTTATATGACGTGCAAAAATGTCAACATTGTTTTCCTTCAGCTGCTGGCTATAGCAGCTCTTGAGCCTGTCTGGTTCTTTGCTACAAAATAAATTATTTACAGTAACTGACTGGGAAAAATTATACGCAAACTGTCACTCAGCACTGGTTTTTTTCAGCTGCAAGCTATAACAGCTCTTGAGTCTGTCTAGTTCTTTGCTGGTGTACACTGTAGCAGCAGGTTTGGACTTGAGGACTAGCAAACTCTCAAGTGTACTGTCACCTAAACAGGATCGCTGATCTGTACGATATTTTTCTTAAGCAGGAAAACACTCGCTCACAATGAGCGCTTGAATGGGGGATTGTCAAAAGCCCCCCATCACAGCAGCCAGCTCTTTGTAGGGCTCAATCTTCCCAACTGCAGCCCAGTTTTCATCCATTCTCTCAAGGCTGGTGATTCTGGGGTCCAGATATTCAGGTTGAACTTAATGTAGTAATCTCTGACAATGAAAAGTTTAAATTGTTTCTGACTTAAGTAGGCCTATGGCGCGCAGTATGGCGCCGTGTGAAATGTCTTAAAACCCAAAACAAACGTCTTATTACAAAACAAAACTAAAAACTAAAAAAAAAAATAATAATAAAAAAGGTTCCAAAATTCGTATTTTTTAAGGCCTTTGCGTATATTTGTATTCTAGGTCTCAAATCCGTAAAATTACGGGAAAATCCGTAACGGTAGGCAGGTCTGTATTTAGGACACATCTTGCCCAGATTTGCAAATATTTAGGACACATCTTGCACATATTTGCAAATATTTAGGACACATCTTGCACAGATTTGCAAAATATTTAGGAAATGTTGTTGGGTGTGGGGCAAGTACATAGACTCACATTGCTTTACGCATGCCAGTCAAAAATGGCTTTCATAATCTGATTCGGAAGAGTCCGCTGGACCTAAAGCAATAATAAATCAATCATTCATAATCTGATTGTCATGGGATTTGAACTATCAGCAATACAAAAGACTGATGCCAATGCAAATTCAAGGTCACAAGACATGACAAGGGTTCCTAAGGAACCTATTCATCTAATCTGAATGGATCAATAAAACCTTTGGACCTTATATCCTTGCTACATATATGATAAAACATCCGTTATCTGATAACTTGCTAATGTCATGGCAAGCTTTGCATGTTACACATTGTTCCAGGGGAGCCAACTTTGTGGATTTTGGAGGCTATACATGCACAACTAGAGAATGGAGTGACATGGGGTGTGGAGTGTGAAGAGGGTGGGAATGGGTGCATCTTTGGATGAGTACAAATAATATATTGTTGTTTGTTGTACAGTGTATCATTTGTTGTACAATGTATTGTTTCTAATACTATGTATTGTTTGTTATACAATGTATTCTTTGTTGTACAATGTATTGTTTGTTGTACAATTTATTGTTATACAATGTATTGTTTGTTGTACAATGGCTGTGTTGCTTGTTGTACAATGTATTGCTTGTTGTACAATGTATCATTTGTTGTGCAATATTTATATTGTTTCTTGTAAATTGTATTGTTTGTTGTACAACATATTATTGTTTGTTGTTAAATAATTATATATTGTTTGTTGTAACGTGTATTGTTTGCAGTATGATTATTGTTTATTGTACAATGTATTTTTATTTTACATCTAGCTGTTTGTTGTACAATGTATTGTTTGTTGTACATATAGTTGTTTGTTGTACAATGTATGTTTGTTGAATAATTATATTGTTTGTACAATAAATTGCTGATTGTTGTACAATTATATTGTTTGTTGTACAATGTATTGTTTGTTGTATAATGTATTGTTTGTTGTACAATGTATTGTTTGTTGTACAATGTATTGTTTATTGTACAATATATTGTTTGTTATACAATGAAATGGTGTATAATGTGTTATTGTTCATTGTACAATGTATTGTGGTTTGATGTACAATGTATTGTTTGTTGTACAATGTACTGCTTTACAATGTAGTTTTTGGACACATATTGTGATGTTGTACAATGTATTATTTGTTGAACAATGTATTGTTGATTGTTGTACAATGTCTTGGTGTTATACAATGTCTTGATTGTTGTAAAATGTATTGTGGTTGTTGTACAATGTATTGTGATTGTTCTACAATGTATTGTGGTTGTACAATGTACTGGTGGCATTGTACAATGTATTGTGATTGTTCTACAATGTATTGTGGTTCCCAAAACTATGAGATGACAGACACGAATATGGTGTTGGATTCTTGGTCCACAAAGACATTCAAGCCACTGTCATGGCTTGCCGCCCAGTCTCTGGTAGACTCATTACTATCCGCCTGAGAGCATCACCTTTAACCCTCAACATCATCCAGGCCCATGCCCCAACATCAGACTATGACGACAGCAAAGTCGAGGATTTCTATGAACATCTACAGGCTGTTCTTGACCAAGTGCCAAAGAAGGACATAGTCATAGTGCAAAGTGACTGGAATGCCACGGTTGGCCAAGATGTGCACCACAGCTGGGGAGACAAATGTGGACCCCACAGCAACAACAAGACAAATGACAGGGGTCCGAGACTCTTGGAGTTTGCCAGATACAACAATCTGATACTGGCAAACATGTTTAGTCTCCACAAAAAATCCAGACGATGGACATGGCATAGTCCCAGTAGGGAGCTTCACAACCAGTTGGAGTTTGCCAGATACAACAATCTGATACTGGCAAACACGTTTGGTCTCCACAAAAAATCCAGACGATGGGCATGGCATAGTCCCAGTAGGGAGCATCACAACCAGATTGACTACAACATGGTCAAGACACACTTCAGGTCAAGCATCAACCACACCGACTCAACCAAAGCTTTTAGGTTTTGAAGCTAGTTCAGCTAGGCTAGCTATAAATAGCTTTGCCAGTGCTCTTCTTTCCTTTCCTTTCACTGAAAGGGAGGGTGTAAGCAAGCTATAAATAGCCCGCAGCCAGCAAAATGTGGGAGAACCTAAGAGTGCTGCTCACATAGGCACTGAGCTGGTGTGCAACATTGGCAGGACACACACTTTTCCAAGAGCAGACATAGGAAGTGACAACGATCTCGTGATAATGTCCTTCCGGCTCCACTTGAAGAATGTAAACACATCAAAGTGCACCAGACTGAAGTTCGACCTGGACAAACTGCAAGACACGGAGGTGGTAGAAATATTCCAAGCCACAATTGAAGGGAAATTTGCACCACTGCTCATTTTGGGAGCTGGTGAAGTAGATTTCAACACCATGACGACCACCTTCAACTCAACTGTGACAGATGCCGCCACTGAGATCCTTGGCAAGCACCTCCCAAAGAAGAAACCATGGATCGCACCTGAACTTTTGGACCTGTGTGACAAACGAAAGAGAGAGATCAAAGATCAATGCCAGGAATTAGAGAACAGTCTGAACAAGAACAATAGCAAGAGTCTACCAGACTGTGAAGCGGCTGACAAGTGTTAAACAGCCCAAGGTCTCCATGATCCAAAGCAAGTCTGGCCTTACAGAAGAACAAGAAGTCTTGGATAGATGGACAGAGTACTGCTCTGATCTTTACAACCACACAACAAACAGACACCCATCAGTTCTAGCATGTCCCCAGAACAGAGAAGAGAAAGAAATCCTCCCAATTCTCTGAGAGAAGTTGAGGCAGCAGTGCAATCACTGAAGACAGGGAAGTCAGCGGGAGTGGACAACATACCTGCGGAACTGCTTCAAGAAGGAGGAGAAGTGATAACCAATGCCTTCACCATTATCTGTAACAAGATCTGGCAAAGTGGGGAGTGGCCTACACCATGGACCCAGTCGCTTGTAATCACTCTTCCCAAAAAGGGTAACCCTCAGGAGTGTGAAAATAACCGCACGCTCCCTTGTCATCTCCATCTTCCTATACACTTGCAAAACATGGACCCTCACAGCAGATCTACAATAAATACAAAGCATGGAGATAATGTGCTACAGAAGACTTCTGGGCATTTCCTTTACCCAGCACATCACCAACAATGAAGTCTGACAGACCATCACACAAGCCATTGGAGAACATCATGACATGCTCACAGTGGTGAAGAAATGGAAACTCTGATGGTATGACCACGTCTCCAGAGCAGAAGAAGAGAGAGACCGAAAAAGTGGGGGGACAACATTCGAGAATGGACTGGTACGATCTGTGGTGCTCCAACGACTTTCAAGTTATGGGAAAGGATAGGATAGGATAGTATTTGTGCCTGCGGCATTGAGCAACACATAATGACTGTATCAAGGAGTCCTTTTGTTAGACACACGAGGTAATGTTTTTTGTTACGTTGCATACACACTTACTTCAGATCTTTCACCTCAATAATACAGATTAATAAACTCTTCTGTGATCATTCTATCTAGCATAAACATTGGAAAACAATTATCCCTGACTCACTTTAATCTGATAAACAGGCGGTCAATGTGGCTGTCACCCAAACTCACAATGTGAACAAAAAACTTGATTGGGTGCAAGATCATTCTGCCCAGCAAGCTTACAAATATGAAGTATATTATTTCATTGTATAGTATTATGTAGTATAATATTTTGTACATCCCTGATAAAACAAACAATAAGAATATTGACATGCAAGAGAGTGATAAAATAGCCATTAAAACATATAGTGCAGACATGGGTTGCTCTTAATCACAAACAGTGCAATTTAAAAATATACTAAAATGTGAGATTAAACTTTCCATGTGAAACCATCAATTATAGTGGTTATCCAGTATATATGGTAAGGTCTATTACATAACAAACACCATTATCTGTGGTAATGCCCATTATATAACATACATCAGTATCTACGATGAAGTCTATTTTATAACAGACATCTTTACACTAAACGTGGGATGAATTCAAATTTGCATATATATAATGATGCTCATGTTCAATCCATTCCATAGTCCTAATTAATTGTTCCATAGCTTAGTTAGTGGGAAAAGATCTTGCATTTTAATGTTGTGTTGTTTAGTCTTTACTTAGGTTGTTGCATGTGCGCTAGAGGCACATTTCTGTTTTTTATCGGACAATAGTTACATTGTATTATCACTATATTAATTAACAGATGATATATAGTACTTGATTCTTACTTTAGTGGTAAAAATAAACTAATATTAAATGATGCAATATTCTTATTGTTTCTATACTGATGTTGTTTCAATGTCACAGGCTGATTGACATGGTTTGTTGATATTACCTTCCTCCTATGTTACACTGACTCCCAATGACAAAATAACTTGTAACAATGCATCCATAAGTAACGGTATTGTATGGGCCACAGTTACCACCCTGACCAATCTGTCTCGGGGTAGTATGGGTAGACACCGTTGAATATGCAGGCAAAGGCAATGAAGGCAAGATAAACGGCGATGGCCACCCAGCCCAAGATGGTCTCCCAGTCATGGCGCCGAATGTTCAGCAGAATAGGTACACCCAGCAACAGCCCTGCACAACCAAACAGTGTACTTAGTTATCACACAGTGTACAGTTTTTAATGTACATCCTATAATACACAGTTATCCCAGTGTACAGTTTTTAATGTACATCCTATAATACACAGTTATCACACAGTGTACAGTTTTTAATGTACATCCTATAATATACAGTTATCATACAGTGTACAGTTTTTAATGTACATCCTATAATACACAGTTATCACACAGTATACAGTTTTTAATGTACATCCTATAATATACAGTTATCACACAGTGTACAGTTTTTAATGTACATCCTATTATATACAGTTATCACACAGTGTACAGTTTTTAATGTACATCCTATAATATACAGTTATCACACAGTGTACAGTTTTTAATGTACATCCTATTATATACAGTTATCACACAGTGTACAGTTTTTAATGTACATCCCATAATACACAGTTATCACACAGTGTACAGTTTTTAATGTACATCCTATAATATACAGTTATCACACAGTGTACAGTTCTAAATTAACAGTTCGCTCACAGTTCAATTAAATTCAATCCAATAAATCTTTATTACCTCTAACAAGGAATTCTTTCAGGCGTTCAACATTGCTCAAACAAATAAAAGACATTACATCAGTGTACAGTTTTTAAGAAAGAGTTCGCTCACATTTATCACATCAGCACAGGCAGTTGTCACATGAACAAAAAGCTCACAGTTATCGCACATACACAGTGCATACAGTTATCACATGTATACTGTACAAAGTTATCATTATGTTATACAAACATTTACAAGACAGATAGCAATTCAATATTTATAGGGTCCAGCGGACTGCCAAGAGCCGAATCAAGACCACACAAAACTAAGCAAAATCAAACTAAACTGCTAACCTTTTAATATGATATAAGATGTAAATAAAAACAGCCTTACTAATAAAATTTAACCAAGAATAGAAACAAGACGACTTGGACTATATGCGATAAAACATGTAAAAATTGAAACGGGTATTTATTATTGCAAACTGTAAAAATCTCATTAAAAGGTATCGACCCAAAATATCTTTCTCTTTCATCAACCAGATTCAGACATAAAATGGAGGAGGGAAAAGGAATTCTCACATGCAAAGCACCACAGTGGTTCTTCTCCTTTTAAAAGAAAACTATGGGTGACATAAGTATGCCCAATAAGAAGGCGAGCCAAAACAGTTTCTCTTTGCGAGTGGACACAAAGTTAAGCAAGAAAGCAGACAAATCTGAAAGAATTTTAAATAATTTGTTATTGATTTGATTAGATCATTCGGTCTGCCACAGCCGTTTACAATAAGAGCCAGTCATACAACGCAGGTCAGAGTATGGAACACATTGGAAAATCTCTAAAGAGAAATCTAGATGCAGAGCTTCTTTAGCTGCTTTGTCCACTGCTATATTGCCGAGGATGGCCATGTGACTAGGTACCCACATCAAAACTATCTTTAAAACCCTCAGAAACAAGTTATGTGGAGGTCATGGATTTCTGCCAGAAAAGGGTGTGATATCTTTCTCGTGGAAAGAGGCTAAGTGCTGACAGTGAATCAGACATGAAAATGAGGATCTTTGAGATTGATAAACCTGTTTCAGAGCTAAATGAATGGCCTTGAGCTCAGCTGTACAAACAGAACAAAAATCAGGTATACGCTATTGCAAAGGCTGGTCGAAGTGTCTCCCAAAGACCGACGCAGCAGCAACTGAGTCTCCTATCTTCGACCTGTCCGTCAAAAGTTTTTTATATCCTTTATACCATTAACATTTTTTCAGATAAGGTTGCTTATAAACAGCTTCGGAAGTTTCGTTCTTTATGAAGGATGTGAGATTGAAGTTAATAATGGGGTTGGTGAGGTTCCAAGGTGGGAGCATAGTTAGCAATTGATCATCATTAACAGAGTCAACGTCTATGACTGCAGTGTCAAAGTGAGGACGTATTCTGATACCAAAAGAATGAACTTCTGTTGGTTTGTTGGAGTATTTAAGCGTAAATAACGGGATTAGAACACAATCATAAGCAGGATTTTCAGGGCTTGCTTTAAGTTTGAGAAAATAGTTGATGGCGAGCTGAAGCCTACAGATCTCCAAAGGAGGTTTGCCAGCCTCAGTGTAGAGACTTTCCTTCGGGGAAGTGTGAAACGCCCACAGGCAGATCCGAAGACCTTGATGATGGATTGGATCCAAGGCTTTCAAATAGGCTTTCCTAGCGGAACCATATACGATGCTACCATGATCCAATTTAGAGCTTACCAGAGAACGATGGAGGAGCAGTTTGCTTGTCTACTCTCCAGTCTGCATGGCTGATAATTTTCAAAACATTAAGACCTTTCTGGCAGATTTCTCTCATGTATTTAACATGCGGCAAAAAAGTAAATTTGCTGTAAAAAATAATCCCCCAAAATTTAACTTGTTTAGTAACTTTGATGGGTTGACCATAAACATGGAGAGAAGGGTTCAAAACCTGGTTCTGTTTGCAATAAAAATGAATGCATTCAGTTTGAGAAAGCAAAAATTTGAAGCCATTTTCTTCTTCCCATCCCTGAATTTTATCTATGCAAAGCTTAAGCTGATGCGCCACCCCTGCCAAGGTTTTATCCTTAGACGAGACGGAGAAATCATCAACAAAGGATTTATCTATGCCAGATTTGACGTTTTTAACTATGTTGTTGATCTTAATGTTAAACAAAATAGGAGAAAGAATGCTATCTTGGGGGACACCCATCTCCTTCTGATAAAAGTGGAGCCAAGTCGGATATGAAACTTTTTATCGGTTAAAAAATTTCAATAAAAATGGGTAAGTTCCCACAGAAGACCAGGAGTTCTAGATCTTTCAGAATCCCGAACTTCCAAGTCGTGTCATACGCCTTTTCTATATCAAAACACAGAACAACATGTTCACCGTTAACCAACGCGTCTCTGACGAAGAATTCGAAATGAACGAGATGATCTGAAGTGCTCCTGTTTTTGAGGAAACCACATTGAGAGATATCAAGAGCGTTGATGGATTCTAACTGCCACATCAAACGCTCATAGATCATTCTTTCCATAGTTTTGCACAAGCAACTTGTATGTGCAATGGGCCCGTAGTTCATTGAATCAGAGTGATCCTTACCAGTTTTAAGCCAGAAGATTGGCCCTCATGAAGAAGCTCTCGGGCACAAAGTGGGGTGCCAACAGCAGAATCCTCAAGCAAGTGTACACCGGCAACGTCCGTCCTGTGATGGAATACGGTTCAGCAGCATGGTCCACAGCAGCCAAGAGCAACACCAGGAGACTGGCCAAAGTACAAAGCGCTGCCATGAGACTCATCACAGGAGGACTGAAAACAACACCCATCCACAAGCTGGAAACAACAACAGGACTCCTTTCCCTGGACCAAAGACGAGAAGAAAAAGTTCTGATCCAACATGAAAAACTACAGAGGCTGCCCTCACACCCAGCCCACCAATATCTACAACAGCCAACCAAGAACAGGCTGAAGCGGGATAGCTTCATCCATCAGGTCAAGAAGCTGGCGGCTGCCGTCCCAGACCTCCCAGCAGAACGAGAGCTCCTCCAGGACGCCGAGGACTGGGACACCCCGACTACCGAACTCATGTTCTGCCCTGACGTCCCAGGAGTGAGGTACAAGGGCGAGCAGTCAGAGGCTGCGCTACGCTCCCTCACTCTGGAGCTCCTGGACCTGAAGTATCCCAGGCCCATGTGGATCCACGCATACACGGATGGATCCTCTGATGCAGCCGTCAGCAACGGAGGCAGCGGACTACACCTGCGCTTCACCGATGGAAGCACCCTCTCCAGATCCCTGCCTGCTGGAGCCCGGTCCACCAACTACAGGGCTGAGCTCAATGCTCTTCATGAGGCTGCCCGGCTCCTTGCTGCAGAAGCGCCCGCCTCAAATATCGTCTTCCTGTCTGACTGCCGCTCCATCATCGAGAGCCTGCAGTCGCCCAGTGAACAGCTGGAAAGAGACACACAGCGCCTGTTGATTGCCCTCTCTCAATACACGAAGGTAGCAGTCCAGTGGATACCTGCTCACTGTGGTTTGTCAGGAAACGAGGAGGCGGACAGGCTGGCTAAGTCGGGCAGCAAAATGGAGCAGCCACACCCCCCAGTCTCTTATAAGGAAGCCAAGACTCTGGTCAAGCGGCACTTCCAGGCAACCTGGGCCACCCAGCATGACCCTCCATCTGACGACCAGATGGCACACCTCCAGCGCCATGAACAGACCACAATTTTCCGGCTACGAACTGGTCACTGCCGCCTGCGTTACCACATGCATCGCCTAGGCCTGTCACACACCCCTGACTGCCCGTGTGGAACAGACCTCCAGACTCCAGAGCACATCCTGCAGTCCTGCCCCCAGTACCAGAATGCCAGGACACAACTCTGGCCTGCAGGACAGACGCTGGACGTAAAACTCTGGGGCTCCAAGCAAGACCTCGAAACCACTGCCCGCTTCATAAGTTTGACAAACCTGGACATCTGAGGCCCCATTTGGAGGAACGCAGAAGAAGAAGAAGGAACAATAACTGTTTCCCGCCAAGATGGGGGAAAAGAACCAGAAGACCAGATATGATTAAACACAGCCAAGAGTATTTTGAGGGAATCTTTAGGCAGATGCGAAATTAATTGATAATGAATATCATCAGGGCCAGAAGCATAATTATTGGATTTCAGGATGGAATCTGTCAATTCTTCCATAGAAAAGGGAAGGTTATATGGTTCACAATTATCGGATTAAAAAAAGCGGAGTTCTCGTTCCTTTTTTCTTTGATGTTTTGGAATTTTGGGGAATAATGAGCAGATGACGAAATGTGCTTTTTGTCAGTGATAATCTGTCCACGTTTTTTCCAGACCTTGGATCACAGCTTTGGAGGTTTTTTCCTTTAATTTTTTATATTATTTTCCAGACTGTTTTGGAAGAGGTTTGGGTATGAAGACAAACAAAACACAGTTATCACACAAAGTACACAGGTACCACACAAAGTACACAGGTACCACAAACAGTACACACAACAGACACAGAGCACACACAACACACACAAAGTACACACAATACAGAACACACAAAGTACAGCATCTGACCAGCTGCGAAGCCCCCAATGTGAGCAGTAACGCCCACTTTGAGATTCTCAGGCTCCACAATACGTCTGTAGACAGCCAGGGATGTGTCTGGTACAACTGTGTACAACAAAAATAAGATACCAAAACATTCAGATGTATTTCCAGACACTTGCATCAGCATGTTCAAAAGTGTTCATTTTCATGGTGATGCGATAACCCTGCTTTATGCTACAGAAGCACACTGAAAACAGAATGATGAGAGACTATATGAACTATCTGCAAGCAAACAAAAAAAAGTTGTTTCAACTAATTCTGAGGTAAAGCGCAAAATCTTTATAACTGACCTCAGCAGTCTTGACCTTGAAGACTAATGGCAAAACAGACTGAGTTGTGGTTAAAATATCAGCACAGCATTAACTCACTCCCTACTAACCACTGTGGTCGCAGTGGTCTCCTGCCCATCGCTTCCCCAGGAACCACTGGATTGCAGTGTTCAACTGTCACATTTTTGTTTGCTTCAATGACACCAATTTTTGTATGAAACGAAAGTTCTGGCTTTCAAATTTGTTATATTTCCTGTCGTTTCATAGCGTTTTTCAGCAGAGTTTTATTTCGTAATCACTGGCTTTGTGTGATTTTTGTCAACCAACATGGTGTCATCTACTTCTACAAAAATAGGGCCATTTATATCCCCCACCCCACCTCATCTAATTGAGGTATTTTCTATTTGGAACATTTCAAACTTCACATTATAATGTAACAATATGTCAACAATAACTTCTAAAATGTTCATGTTTTTGTGTGGAGTACTTTATTTGTAATGAATGTTTTACTAAATAGTACCAATGGCCAGTATGCAGAGAAAAACGTAGACCCACATTGCCCAATAGGGAGTGAGTTCATCAACAAACCTGTTCTGTCAGTTTTGACATAATGCAAATTAAGTGATTTGAACACAAAACGTAAATATTGACCAATGAGTTGACCAGCCTACAGACTGCATAGAAACATGTGCCATGAGGTAGGCACCTGTATATCAAAATCATCAAAATTGGTGCAGCACATATCAAGATATAGAAAACAAATTAAAATTGTATCTCTAAATTTATTATTAATAAGCATACTTACCATGACTCAAAGGTGCAATGTTATTGGCGTTGCTAGGTGAATGCCCCTCAAAGCGGAAGCTGATACAAATCAAAACAATCATAGAGTTGCTTCCCCTGCACTAACTTACCTCGTGCGTCACGTGCTACAACACGCGTCCAAACGCTCACGGCAAAAAGCCGCCCACCTCAGTCCTTATTTGGAACTGCGGGGAGGAGGGAGGGAAATAAATTTGAGTCATAGTAAGTATGCTTATTAATAATAAATTTAGAGATAAAATTTTAATATTAATTTCACATACTATACCATGACTCAAAGGTGCAGATTAGCACGAAAAGGACGGAGGGAAGCAACTTTACCTTAATCATGTTGAAGAAGTGGACAAGGACTGCAAAGTCGCAACCACAGAACTAACACCAAAGGAGCCATCCTCACAAATACGGCGAGTACCCTTCAGATAGAAGCTGAAGAAAAGCCGAACTGCTGTCCCTTTCAAGACGCTCAGAGAAACGAGTGTATGCCCGACGAATTACCGTAGATGAAGGGACACAGAAAGATCATACTCAAAAGCTACATCCGCCGGTAGGCCGGAAAGCATGAACCGCACTATAACGTCTCCCCGAAGCGAGAGAGACCCAAAAAACAGATGAAGCATCAAAGCCGACCAAGAGGCGAAGCGCAAAAGCTCGAAGGGATTCTCTAAGAAACTAAAAAACCAGAAAGATCTCAAGCCGGAATCCGCCGCGGAATCCGAGCTTGCCCTAGAGCTACTCCTCGGAAAGCATCCCCGACAAAACAAAAGAACCTCGAGGAGTCCAACCGAGATGAGCAGGAGTCGCACGAAAAGCGGAATGACGTACCCGAGGCGAGGAATCAGAAAACGACAACACTGAGGCCAAGAAACCAGATGGTTGGCTATCTGAAAACCAGAAGGAGAGAGACCATCGGGGTACTGTCGGAGCGGACGAGAAGATGCCCCAAGGCAGGAAGGGCAAAAACGACGAATAGCCAGGCAAACGGCGTCCATCCAGGCGACAGACATGCCAAGACAGCTGGACCTGAGACCAAAACCCGTGGGCTGAAAGGTTGCCGGTAAGTGTACCCCAACCAACCAAAGACGCATCCGTGAAAAATTCCGATACAAGAGGAGGGGAGATTGGAACCCCCGTCGAAACCACTCTACATACTTACAAGAGAGCAGAGAAGCCTGAAGGTCCTCCAGGACTAGAAGAAGGGCGCCCCAGGAGCCCAAGGAATGAACCCCAACGGGACGAAACCAACGTTGGATCGGCCGCTAGTTAATTCCCGCGAGAGGAACCAGAAGAACCAGAGAATCGAAACGACCCCAAACGGGAGGTCATAACTCTAGCGGAAACGACATCCCGACTCTCTAAAACGAAGAGTAGGGACTGAAGCCTCTGGACTCGACGAGCCAAAGGGCGGACCGACCAAACCGAGTGTCAAACAACAGAAGCCGTGAGAACTTGCCTTGACCGACTAGTCATCGAGGTAAGTGGAGAACCGCACCCCGAGGTCGTGCACCACGGCAGCGAGCTCTTGGACAAAGAGGAAAAAGGCGGAAAAGATTGAAGAAGGTCGCCCCAACCCCTGGGCACAGAGACTCTTGCACCGAAGAGGGAGGCTCTATACAAAAACAGATGCAACAAAGAAACGGGTTCAGGGAAGACAGACCGAGCACCAGGCGCCAACCGCCGGATGCATTCGAAATAACGAAGAGACGACCATAAAACCTTGGGTGTCACAGTCGATTCGGGCGCCTGTGATTTCGTTACAGTTTCTTTCACCGGTGGGCGAAAAAGGCACGTGCGCGGCATGCGTGCCGAACCCAGTGGTTATGCTGAGTAAAGTATGTGGGTAGTTAGTCACTCTTTCTACATTGAAGACGGTGGTTGCTCTTCGTTGTAGGGGGTCAGCCAGGTATTTTGCGCTGTACCGGGGTTTGGATGTTGGACACTTTAGGAAGAATAAGCTGTTCTTCAGCCAGGGAGTGACTGGAATTGTCGGTGCTGCCGGGAATAAGGGCTGTACCGGGTGGCGTTGGAAGTTTCAAGGAGTGGAAGTTTCCTTCTGCCAGGGAAAAGAGGTTGCAACTTTCTTCACAGGCCGGTTGGGTGAGTCAAGCAAACGGTAGGATAGTTTGTTTGGGTTTTGTGTGTTTACTGGTTCTGTTGGCATTGACCGAGGTTGGCTAGGGGAGGTAAAAGCATCGGTCGAATGTTCTATGTCAGTCTTGTATGTCAAATGCCGTGTGTGTGTTGTTGCATTACACAGACGTTGTCTATGGGTTAATATTTTCAGATCTCGTGTTGGAAATATTTTGTTTTCATAAGGAACGTTGCCGAATGTATGATTCAGCTGCTAACTATTGTTTACATGTTAAAAATAGTTAATGAGTAACGTAAGCCTATATATATCATGATAATATTTCATGTGCAAAAGGTTCATGCAAACGGTAATAATTGTGGGGCTGAGGGTGGTCAACAGCGGGATGGGGCAGTGTGTACTGTGCAGAGGAGTTGGTGTGCCCACAAACTTAACACTTTATACCTGGTGTGCAGGCCTACTACGTCATGTTTACCACATAACACTGCATCTACGCTTTCGTCTGCGTGTACGTTATCGCCAGTGCCTAGCTAACTGTCGCCGGTGGGGTCGTGGATGCGACTACGTGCGGGGTCCATCTTCTGGGATGACAGTAACGGGTGGACCAAGTGACGACGGACCACTCAGTTCGCACCAACGCCAGACTGGGGGCCAGAACTATCTTCCCATGGTAGACCTTCGGTCTGGACACTCAGAGACGAGAGGGAAGGACGGATTCAGCAGGCAGTACCCGGATGTTCGACGCCAAGATTCGGACGCATGTTTCAGGGCGCGTATCAGAGATAAGTACAGTGCCTCTGTTTCCTTCCTGTCTGTTTGACACTCTCAAACTAGCCCTCGAGTCGTTAAGAGAACTGTGAACCACTCTGAACAATTGAACAATTACCTAGAAAGGTGACACTTTAAAACGGTGCGTTTTGTGGTGGTCAAAACGGATTACAAGCACAGAAGTGTGTTTGTGGCCACAATATAAAGATTATTTCTCCTTGCTGGAATTTGGATTGTTTGGTGTATTTTTTTCTTCTTTTTTTGGGGAGGGTTCTTTTATTATATTATTAGTTGCATTTATATTATGGAATTGTGCTGAATTTGAATATAAATTGCATTTTATTCGCTAGAAGTGACTTCTTGTGGTTATTCATGTTACATGTTGTTGCGTCCTGTGTTTGTGTCGTTTTCCTGATTATTCTAAATATCCCTCGTCTGACGGTCGTCCAGTGCCCTCTCTCTGGCCACTGTGACATTTTGGTGGAGATGCCGGGGAAGGGATAAGACCGTTCCTTCGGGAATAGTCTGACCCACCCTTTTTCCCAGACGAGCTGGTTTGTCTTTTTCTTTATTTGCTATAGTCGTAGGGAAGATATTTGGTTATATTAGACATTTCGCTTCTTCAGGTCAAGATGAGTGATTCTAGCAGTGCACCCGCTGCTAATACTCGTTCTCGTACGTCGGCGACTGTCACGACGGCTACAACGTCGGCGCCGGCAGTGTCAGTTATGGCTTCTACACCAAGGTTCACTGTTCCGGTTTTGAGTACTCCCTCCGCCTCGGTGGTGTTAGCGATGGGCCGCGGGCGTGGGGTTGCGTCGCGCTTGTTTCCTCCAGGTGCGGGGGAGCGTGCACAGAAAAGAGAACAATGGACACCAGGAATTGCTTCTAATTATCATCAATTCGTGGATCTAGGTACTTCCATGGGACTGGCGGGTGAGCATCTCGTGGACTTTGTGGAAAGACGGATTCATTCGGAGGAGGAAGCTAACATCAAGAAGCTGGAGATAGAAGCCAAGAAAACTGAGGCGGGCATACACTCGGAGCTTGAGGTTAGAAAGGTAGAATTCGAACTCGAAGCAAAAAGAGTGGAGGCTAAAGTCAAGATGGAGGAGTTGCGGATTCAGCAAGAGCAAACGCAGTTGGAGAGGTCGCGGGTTAGCTCCATGGGAAGTGATAGTGACACCACTGAGTATGAGAAGGTGACATTAAGGATGCCATTCTTCGATGATAAAGAAGATCTAGAAGCTTTCTTAGGGCAGTTCGAACGGTTGGCGGCTTTACAGAACTGGAAGAAGGGTTCTTGGGCGATTCGGTTGGCCACACTTCTGAGAGGGAAGGCTAGGGAGGTGTATGTGGGACTTACGGACGAACAGGCATCAGACTATGAAATAGTCAAGAAGGCGCTACTCACCCGTTTTCAGCTTACTGGCGAGTCATATAGGAAAAAATTTCGCTCTAGTCGGCGTGATTCGGGTGAATCCTACATGCAGTTTCTGGCCAGATTAAGGTTGTGGTTGAAGCGCTGGATGGGGCTGTGCAAGAAACCAATGACTTTCGAAGGGTTGCAGGATCTCGTCTTGATGGAACAGTTGCTTGATGGGTTGCCGGTCGAGTTAGCTACGTTCATCAGAGAACGGGAACCCAGTGACGTAGATCAAGCGGCGGCACTGGCTCAGCAGTACGCTGACGCCCGAGGAGCTTGGAAAAGCGGCAAGCCTTCCAGACGCACCAATTCTCCGAAGAAGGATGCTGCGGTATCAGGCAGTCAACAAGGTGGGGGATCCACAGGTAGCAGGAGTGCGTGTTATGCATGCCACAAGGAGGGGCATTTTAAAAGAAATTGCCCTACTCGGAGGCTTAAGAATGCTGCAGTGGTGACAGTGTGCGCTACTCCTGGGTCTATGTCTGTTGGGGTTATCAGTGGTGGGACAGGCCCCAGCTACAACCTGACGGTGAATGGGCGCCAGGTCGCTGGTATCCGTGACACTGGTGCGGAGATCATATGCGTCAGAGGCGATTTGGTTTCCGATGCAGCGACGCCGATTAGGTCGGTCTCTCTCAAATCGTTTACCTCCGATATACAGCGGGCGAACGTGGTAGCAGTGGACTTAGTTTCCCCATTTGTATCGGGACGGATCGAAGCAGCAGTTGTGCCGAATTTATGCAAGCCTGTGTTGTTGGGCAACGTGGCGACGTTCATAGACGGGAGACAGGTGACACTGCCTTTGGAGCCAGCACCTCCGGGTGAGACAACAGACATTTCGGTCGTGACACGTGCACAAGCAAAGGCTGAAGAAAAACCGCAAGGTCCATTGAAGCAGCAGGTGAAGGTTACGTTGGCTAAGCGGGAGGAGCTCCAGCAAGCACAGAAGGAAGACCCTTCATTAAAAAGCGTACGTGCTCTTGCAGATGCGGGAGAGAAGGAAAAGGTTCAAGGTAAAGGTACTGTGAAATTCATTTGGCACCATGGAGTGTTGTGCCGGGAGTACAAGGACAAGGGCGGGATCAATTTTCGGCAGATCGTTGTTCCCAGGAAGATGAGGAGAGACTTGCTGACCATGGCACATGATATTCCTACTGCAGGTCACATGGGAGTGAAGAAAACTCAGGACAGGCTGTGGTCGAATTTCTACTGGCCAGGTATGTGCGCAGAGCTACGACGCTATTGCCAGTCTTGTGACGTCTGTCAGAGAACCGTGCCACGTGGGCGCACCAAAAGAGTCCCCCTCGGAACCATGCCATTATCGGTGATTCCATTCCAGAGAGTTGCGGCCGACATCGTGGGTCCGCTGGTGCCAGCATCTGGCAGAGGTCATCGTTTTATTTTGGTTGTGGTCGACATGGCAACGCGCTACCCCGAGGCGATCCCTCTACGTCACATTGATACGGTTACGGTCGCCGAGGCTTTATGGCAAGTGTGGACGCGCGTAGGTGTCCCTGAGAGGATTCTTACCGATCGAGGAACTCAGTTCACGTCTGACCAAATGAGAGAGGTGAACAGGCTCTTGGCTATTCACGGCCACACGACGACTCCGTATCACGCGCAATGTAACGGCGTGGTAGAGAGGTTCAATGGCACTCTTAAAACCATGATTAGACGCTTGTGCAAAGATCAGCCATCAGAATGGGACAGATACCTACCCGCATTACTGTTTGCGTACCGCGAGGTACCGCATTCGTCGTCTGGTTTTTCACCATTCGAGTTATTATACGGCCGCACAGTTAGGGGTCCGCTCCAGATCTTGCGTCAGCTGTGGTTGAAGGAAGAGGCGGGTGGCGAATCGATCACCACCGCCGAATACGTTGTAAACTTACGGAATCGAATTGCAGACTCGTGCACTCGGGCACAAGAGCACCTAGATGTAGAAGCATTCAGGCAAAGACAGATAAAGGATCGTTCATCAGAAAAACGTGCTTTTGATGCAGGCGACAAGGTGCTACTTTTGCGTCCCAAGAAGGAGAACAAACTTGAGCTGGCTTGGCAAGGCCCATATGAAGTTATAGAGAGCGTTGGCAGTTGCGATTACCGCATCAGAGTAGGGCAGAAGACGAAGTTGTTCCATGCCAATTTGTTGCGCAAATACAAAGAGCGCCAGGAGGAGAATGGGTCTCACAACGTGGCGGTCGTTGTGCGGGAAGAGGAAGTCTCCGATGTCGTGCTGAAGGGGGAAATTCCGGTCGTGCCACTGACAGCTGAAGAGACTGTGCGAGACATCAAACTGGGACCCAAATTGCTAGAGGAGCAGCGGCAGGAAATTTTGGCGATTTGTGAGGAGGTATCAGAGTACATAAGTGAGAAACCCAGAAAAACGCACTTGACTTCATGTCCCTTGGTTCTCATTTCAGATTTTCCGGTATTTGTTCGCCAGTATCCTCTTCCTCATGCGCAAATTGATCAGGTCAAGAAGGAGTGTGTGGCTGTTGTCTGGGGTGTGGGCAAGTTTGAACAATATCTGTTCGGTAGCAAGTTCGTTGTGGAATCCGACCACCAACCTCTGAAGTATCTGAATCAGGCTAGACTCTCTAGCAATAGACTGGCCCGTTGGGCGCTACAATTACAACAGTACGACTTTGATATCAGAGTGATTCCAGGCAGGGAAAACGTTGGAGCGGACTACCTCAGTCGCTCTGGCTACGAATCGAAGCTGTGATTTGGTCTTTAAGTGAAATTCTGGAATTTCATCTTAGGCAGGGGGGTTATGTCACAGTCGATTCGGGCGCCTGTGATTTCGTTACAGTTTCTTTCACCGGTGGGCGAAAAAGGCACGTGCGCGGCATGCGTGCCGAACCCAGTGGTTATGCTGAGTAAAGTATGTGGGTAGTTAGTCACTCTTTCTACATTGAAGACGGTGGTTGCTCTTCGTTGTAGGGGGTCAGCCAGGTATTTTGCGCTGTACCGGGGTTTGGATGTTGGACACTTTAGGAAGAATAAGCTGTTCTTCAGCCAGGGAGTGACTGGAATTGTCGGTGCTGCCGGGAATAAGGGCTGTACCGGGTGGCGTTGGAAGTTTCAAGGAGTGGAAGTTTCCTTCTGCCAGGGAAAAGAGGTTGCAACTTTCTTCACAGGCCGGTTGGGTGAGTCAAGCAAACGGTAGGATAGTTTGTTTGGGTTTTGTGTGTTTACTGGTTCTGTTGGCATTGACCGAGGTTGGCTAGGGGAGGCAAAAGCATCGGTCGAATGTTCTATGTCAGTCTTGTATGTCAAATGCCGTGTGTGTGTTGTTGCATTACACAGACGTTGTCTATGGGTTAATATTTTCAGATCTCGTGTTGGAAATATTTTGTTTTCATAAGGAACGTTGCCGAATGTATGATTCAGCTGCTAACTATTGTTTACATGTTAAAAATAGTTAATGAGTAACGTAAGCCTATATATATCATGATAATATTTCATGTGCAAAAGGTTCATGCAAACGGTAATAATTGTGGGGCTGAGGGTGGTCAACAGCGGGATGGGGCAGTGTGTACTGTGCAGAGGAGTTGGTGTGCCCACAAACTTAACACTTTATACCTGGTGTGCAGGCCTACTACGTCATGTTTACCACATAACACTGCATCTACGCTTTCGTCTGCGTGTACGTTATCGCCAGTGCCTAGCTAACTGTCGCCGGTGGGGTCGTGGATGCGACTACGTGCGGGGTCCATCTTCTGGGATGACAGTAACGGGTGGACCAAGTGACGACGGACCACTCAGTTCGCACCAACGCCAGACTGGGGGCCAGAACTATCTTCCCATGGTAGACCTTCGGTCTGGACACTCAGAGACGAGAGGGAAGGACGGATTCAGCAGGCAGTACCCGGATGTTCGACGCCAAGATTCGGACGCATGTTTCAGGGCGCGTATCAGAGATAAGTACAGTGCCTCTGTTTCCTTCCTGTCTGTTTGACACTCTCAAACTAGCCCTCGAGTCGTTAAGAGAACTGTGAACCACTCTGAACAATTGAACAATTACCTAGAAAGGTGACACTTTAAAACGGTGCGTTTTGTGGTGGTCAAAACGGATTACAAGCACAGAAGTGTGTTTGTGGCCACAATATAAAGATTATTTCTCCTTGCTGGAATTTGGATTGTTTGGTGTGTTTTTTTCTTCTTTTTTTGGGGAGGGTTCTTTTATTATATTATTAGTTGCATTTATATTATGGAATTGTGCTGAATTTGAATATAAATTGCATTTTATTCGCTAGAAGTGACTTCTTGTGTTACATGTTACATGTTGTTGCGTCCTGTGTTTGTGTCGTTTTCCTGATTATTCTAAATATCCCTCGTCTGACGGTCGTCCAGTGCCCTCTCTCTGGCCACTGTGACATTGGGGAAAGAGGACAAAGGACCTCCTCTATAGCGCCCGACTGAAAAAGGGCTGAGACCGCCGAGTCCAAAACGTCTGAGCGTCTGGAGAACTCAGGGGGCGGAAAAAGGGAGGCAAGTGATGAAAAGGGGCCGAGGAAACCCCACCGAAGCTTGAACCCTGACCAAAACACCTCTTGCACCCAGCTGCTTGCGAAGGGAAGGGCGAGCCAAGAGAGAAACTGGCAAGCCAAGCCTCCCGAAAGGTAAGTACTCAGTCACAGTTGAGTAAACTCGGGCGTAGTAATTTGTCGCTTCACGTTTTCGCAGTCACCCATCCAAGTGCAAACCGAACTCCAGCCACTGCGCTCTCGGACTCCCCAGGACCAAAAGAGAGAGTCGGTCACCAAAGGTCACACCCAAAGTGAGGAGGACAGGTGCAGAGGCAAATGCGACGCTAACTGAGAAAAGCGTCACAACGAGCAAGAAGCAGGTTAACAAAGGCGAGAGCCTGCGATTGCAACCCGAACGATAGAGGTAGGAGGGCCTGCAACAAGGATTCATCGAAACGAACAGAAACGTCGTCCCGAAACTTTGCTCCTCTGTAAAAAAAAGCAAACGACAGCGCAGCAGTCAGTGCGTCAGAAAGAGAAGCACACTCAAGGGCCCTGACAACAGACTCCTCTATCTGCGTCAGACCCTTGACCGGAACAGGGACAAATGAAAGAGGCAAATGCCCCTGGCTCCTCAAAAGAGCAAGGCCATCCGGAAAACCGGAGACGATTCAGAAGAAATGACCGAGAGGGAAACCTCCGAGCACCAGACAACGGGCACAAACCCACAAATGAGCCCATAGAAGAAGCTCTAGCAGACGACAAAAGTTACGATCGTCAAACAGTTGACAACAATTGTAAATAATATTATAATTTTTATTTTATAAATTTATATTTTTCAATGGAATTTTTTGAAAACTTGATAATAAAATCTCTAGGTCAAGCAATGGATAGATATACTGGTTGAAATTTCAAGGAGTTTTCAAGGAGCTGAGGCAATTTGGCATTTTTCAAGGAGATTCAAGGGCCCTTGAACAAGACATAGAAAATTCAAGGAGATTCAAGGAGGTTCAAGGAGCGTACGAACCCTGTAGGGAACTGAGGCACCTCTTCAACCGAAGAGGAAGAGGCCCCGCCCTCTCTAACCTCGAGCCTTAGAAAAGGCCCAATCCACAAAATAGTAACGCGAGGAGACTCCCTGAAGGAAAGGAAAACCGCAGCAGAATCGGCGGAAGCAAGAGCCTCGCCTAAAAAGGAATGGAGTAGGGGTTGAGAAAGCAAAACCCCTCACCACTTGCGGACAAAAACCTCAGCTTGCTGAACGGCCTCCATAAAAACAGAAACAGGCAAAAGGGACTGTCTGTCTGAACTGCCCAAACGAAAAGGATCCGGAGACGACACAGATAAATCAAGGTCATCCCGATAAGTATCGCGAGCGTCCGGAGAAAGCATCACGAAATCATCATGAGCTAACGGCATCCCAGACTCAGCGAAACCAGAAACTGGGGTAGGGCCAACCACGTGCGCCCGCCCAATCCGGAAGTCGGCGCACCCAAGGACACCGAGAACGTAAGGCCGAAACGGCCCCTGCATGCGATCCGGAAGTAGGCAACGAAAAAATCGTACCATCCGAACTGGAAACCAGAGCCCCCGATCCACAACCAAAACCGGAAGTGGTAAAACAGGAGGGCGAAAAGAGAATGCTTGAGCCAAACTGGGAACGGAAGAAGGCAATGAAAGTACCGTGCCCCGTACTGGAAACCAGAGCCCCGCCCCACGACCGCAAACGGATGTGGCATACAAAGGGGGATGGAAGGAGCAAAACCGGAAACAGAGGAAGGCAACGAGTGTACCGTACCCCCGTACCAAAAACCAGAGCCCTGCCCCACAACTGCAAGCGGAAGTGGCATACAAAGGGGGATGAAAGGCACCAAACCGGAAACGGAAGAAGGCAACGAGTGTACCGTACCCCTGTACCGGAAACCAGAGCCCCGCCCCACGACTGCAAGCGGAAGTGGTATAACATGGGTAAATGGAAGGAGCCAAACCGGAAATGGAAGAAGGCAATGAATGTACCGTGCCCCTTCCGTACCGGAAACCAGAGCCCCCGCCCCACGACCGCAAGCGGAAGTGGTATACAATGGGGGATGGAAGGGGAGAGGCTAGGATGAACCGGAAACTTAGGCCAAAAGGACCCCAGACCGGAAGCCAAACCCCCTGTCGCAGCTGGATGTACACTGCGAGCAGTGCTTATAAAGTCTCAAGCTCGACATTAGCCAGAAGTCCCGACCCAATCTGAATCCCGAAGGAAGCAGAAGGGAAGGCTTCGGCAGGTAGCTTATCCGGGTACACCGGGGCGTCTCTGGTGGAAAAAATGTAAGTGGTCCTAAACTAGAGCGACCATCCGTGTGCTTCTGGTCATAACTTTTTATGACATTCACCTCTAGTTTATTGTATGTATTTAACCGTATATTTTGTTTTTTATTTTTTTTATTTATTAGTTATTGATTGGATTATTTCTCATGTGTATGTAATAATATTTTTAATTTTTGTGTATTCTGCTAATTGCGCTGATGCTGCCATTGTAATTGCTCAGTTTGAGATGAATAAAGTTGTATTGTATTGTATTGTATTGTATTGTATAACCTAGACCAGAAACGGCTCCAAGGACACTTCTGGCAAGTCCAAGGAGCACAATATAGCCAGAAGTCCCGACCCGGTCTGAATCCCGAAGGAAACAGAAGGGAAAGCTTCGGCAGGTAGCTTATCCGGCAACACCGTGCCGGAAAAAACGGAAGTGGTCCTAAACTAGAGCGACCATCCGTGTGTTTCTGGTCACAACCTAGACCAAAAACGGCTCCAAGGCCACTTCTGGCAAGACCAAGGAACCACCCCTCACCTCACTACCGCCACTCCCCACCTCACTACCACCACTTCTACTGACCTGAAAATAGAAGACAACGAAGAAGACAACCTTGGAGGCCTAGGAGTGGTCAGCAGCGGAGCGCAATGCAGCAAAAACGAGGGGTAGTCAGCAGAAGGCTGGCACAAAGGCACAGAGACTCCACGTCCGAAGGAGACGAAGGGTGCCGCGAAAGCAGAAGTTGGCACCGAACAGACCGAAAAACGATCATTCTTAGTACGAACGGCCGACGAAGATAAGACTCCCGCAGAGACGGGGTAGAAGCAAACAGACAACTAAAACTCCGCCGGCGGCAGCAACGACAAACGACAGGGTGAAAGTAAGCTAGCAAGCACAGAGCTTGAAGTAGGGACAACCGCACTCAACAAGTGCCAAAAAAGGACTGAAGTGGGCGGCTTTTTGCCGTGAGCGTTTGGACGCGTGTTGTAGCACGTGATGCACGAGGTAAGTTAGTGCAGGGGAAGCAACTCTATGATTGTTTTGATTTTTATCAGCTTCCGCTTTGAAGGGCACTCACCTAGCAACGCCAATAACATTGCACCGTATATTATGTGAAATTAATCACAGGTTTAGCAAAGAATTGACCCCAGCGGCCTTGACCTTTAAGATAGAGCAAATAAAGCACAGGAAACTGTCCACTAACTCCAGTAATGTTGCAATGAAGTATGAACAAACAAATCTAGTTTTTCTTGAGAAAGGGCTTGGGGCAGATGGACCTACTAATAGATCAAATTTGGGCTCATTGTGATTGCTGACTAGGTAATCTTGCAAATGCAAAAAAATACACAAAGAAAAAAAAATACACAAAGAAATAAAATTACTACTGTCACTAAAGAGCACGGTGGCAGGTAAGACCAAGATCCAACAACAAGTCGACATCAAGACACTGACCAAGAACCAAGATGACGATCAGTCGTACAGGGGCAGACAGCAGGATGCGACCGATGCCTTTACATGTGTTGTCATCAAGCTCTTCTGGATCCATGCATCTGTAGTTCATCTCTTTCCAGTTCTGCAGCAAACATCCACCGATATAGGACAGATTGCAATTAACTATTGTAAGCAAAACAATCCTACATTAACTCAGACCACTTTGCTCCATTGAAGAACATCCAATCTAAGGGTTCCATTTCCCGCCCGCTGTACCTGCCCAAACTGCAACAAATGGGTGAACTGCAACTTTCCAGAATGCAATTAACAACTGTATGCACATTAACTTTCTAGCCTGCAATTAACAATTGTAGGCAGAACAATCCTATATTTAAAAAGGAAAACAAATTAAAAAATAAATAAAACGTATTTGATGGAATTCAATGCGTGAGTAATTGACCTTATTGGGCAGACCTAAACTTACAGAGGCAGTTAGCCCAAAAGCAACACTGACCCCAATGTAAGCATCAGAGGCTGCTGAAGGCATGGGCAGTTTAGTTTTAGTGAAAGCCCATCTCACAATTTGTAGTGCTCAGAGGTGCCAACCCCCTAATCTTCTTGTCAGTATTTCCGGACCCGTTTGTCAGTATTTTTTAACACTTGTCAGTATTTTTTTTTCTCGCAAAACCTAGCCTATGACACTATAAAGTAACGACAGGCTTCCCTCTGAAACAGAAGGCTATTTTCAATCCTCTAAAATCACAATAAAAATCAGCTTGTTGAACACAGCGACGTTCAGTGAGTGCAGGAGTACTATTATGAGACCAGAAACCTGTACAGAAGCACCGCTGGCAAAGATAAACGATCGGCAACTTTTCATCCATATTTTTATAAAAGCTACCGTATTTCCGTATTTAATTCACTTAGCCGAAATTAAATACGGTCAATCCATACTGGTTGGCACCTCCGAGTGCTCCAATATGTGCCTCAGCCTTGCTGTGCTGATGTACACAGGAACACCCAAAGCACACACGCATGTACACAATAAGATCCGCAGCACACGCGCATGTACACAGTAAGATCCACAGCACACACGTATGTACACAAAACGACCCGCAGCACAAATGCCTAAATGTACACAACTGTTACAATGGCTGTAGTGGTCTGATAGAACTAAAAGCTTACTGGCAGGATTTTCACAAGCATTTGTCGAACAAAATTATCATATCATATACAATCAAGTCAATGCATTCTTTATTTCTCAGAAAGAAAAATGTGGATTGTCGCTTTGCAAGACAAGACAGGATTTCATAGTGGCAATAAACACAGTGACAGCAATGGAATAGTAACAGAACATTGAGAAAAAATAAACCCACACACATCCACACCCACCCAATTACGTTATTACAATATAATATTCAGCTCCTCCTTTTAACAAACATACCAGATACACAACATTTGTACACTCACGTACATATGCGTGTAATCACACACACACACACACACACACACACACACATACACACACACACCCACACAATATTTCATAGGTTACATTACATGATAGATCCAATAAGTTCATAGCAGGTGGAAGAGGTTACGCGAATGAGCTTTCTCGGAAGGGGTAAGTGGTGGAAATGGGTCGGTGGTAGCAAAACAGTGCGGGGAGAGGGGTGGGTTTAACACATACAGACAATAGTCCATTTGGGGTGATTGTGTCCTAACGCTGTACTCGGCGCCACCCAACTAATGCATTGAAGCATTTGCGTTAGGAACAAAGCTGTTCCTGAGTTTGACTTAGTTGCATTTGGGTACTCAGTACATGCACTGCGATGGCAAGATCTCAAACTCACTGTTCAGAGGGTGCAAAATGTCGGCCAAGACCCCATGCGCTCTGCGAAGGAGGGCTTTCTCACAAAGATTGGGCAGAGGGGGGACGGTGAGGCCTATGATCTTTGAGGCAGTTTGCGCTACTTTTAGCACCTTGTTCTTCTCTGTGACCGACCGCTGTCTTGTCTTGCAAAGTGACAATCTACATTTTTCTTTCCGAGAAATAAAGAATGCATTGACTTGACTTGACAATCGTGAACATGTATTCCACAGGACAGACTGAGCGAGTTAACTGCAATATATAAATGTTGTAAGCATGATCAATACAGAAACAAGACATATATTGTTTGTTGTAAGCATGATCAATACGGAAACAAGACATATATTGTTTGTTGTAAGCATGATCAATACAGAAACAAGACATATATTGTTTGTTGTAAGCATGATCAATACGGAAACAAGACATATATTGTTTGTTGTAAGCATGATCAATGCAGGCGGAAAACAGCTTACAGTAATAATGGCCGCCACATGTGCTCCAAGCAGGGCATACACCCCTCCACTGGCCCCCACCAGTCCCACGTTGTGGTCACTCACTGAATGCGCCAGGGAGCCTGTAAATATCAACAGCAGTCAGCATCAAATGGGTCAACAATTTCACACTAAAAAACACAGTATAATAATAATAATAATAATAATAATAATAATAATAATAATAATAGAAATAATAATAATAATAATAATAATAATAATAATAATAATAATAATAATAATAATAAAAAAATAATAATAATCATAGTAATTATAATAATCATCCTATCCTATCCTAATCCTGTCCCGTAACCCGAAGGTCGTAGGGGCACCACAGATGATCGTTTAACCAGCACACTCCATCTTTCTCTGTCCTCAGCCGCCCTGATGGCTTCGCTCAGTGTCAAACCAGTCCATTCTTGAATGTTGTCCTCCCACCTCTTTTTCGGTCTCCCTCTTCTTCTACCTCCTTGCACTGTGCCTTGCAGAATAGTCTTTGCAAGGCCTGATGATGATGATGATAATAATAATAATAATAATAATAATAATAATAATAATAATAATAATAATAATATATGTAAAGCACTCAAATCACATTCGCGGTCTGCTCTCGCTCTGGCAATCAAATGCAAACAGACACGACAGTGTTTTGTATAAACACTGAACTGACCCAGTATAATCTTTCTTATTGATTGGTTTCTATAGCTGTTGTTTTTTTAATCCCTTCATGCCAATGGCATGGGAAACCAGCTCTCTTACTGATTGCACTACCAAGCCCCTTCATTGGCTGAAGTCAACACAGTTAAAGACCTACACTGATTTATAAAACATTGGCCAAGGAGCAGTAGGAACAGACCCTACTTTTGGGGTTATCAACAGGGGACAAACTTAATGTGACTTAGGTACAAGACTTTTCATGGGACCAAGGGATGTCTCCGGGTATACTAGTTTCCTCCCTCTCTTCAGGAATGATGTTTGATGCAATCTAAAAACTGATTTCTTGTCTGCCTTCTATTGTGGTGATCTCTTCATATCAAAGTGCTTAAGTAAAAATTGTGTTTCTATATATACCTGTGTGACTGCATGCTTACCAGCAATGACTCCCAGCAAATAGACAATGGCCACTCTCCATGCCTTGTGGACAATCTCCAGTGACAAACCAAACGCAAGCTGGAAGAGCATGTTGAACAGAATGTGCATGTACCTGACGACACACAATTGACATGTACTGACAACAAATCAAATCAATCTTTAATTTCATGTCTGTTCACACATGTAGGTGATATTAGACATTGAAAATTGAACTTTTAAAACATTTTAACTATTAAAAAATATAATTTCAAAACAGTCTATAAAAGTCTATCAACAGGAGATTTAGCAATAAATTTCACAACATCTGTAACATTTGGATGATACAGAAACATGTCTACAGAATGTCTATGTTCAGTTATATTATGTCAATTTACTTTAAATACGTCTTTTAAAACTGTGCATTCAAATAGAAGGTGATGTACTGTGTTACGTTTGAGACGGGCACGATAGATCCCATCGTTATGTTTTGCAAAGCATGCAATAACAGAGTGTATTTACATTTGATTTGATTTTGCGTTGTTGTTAGAAGAAGCTTTGTATAATGTTGATAATTTTCATTGGTTGATATTATTTAAGAATTTTCTAGAATTACTTGTTTACTATCGATCGAAGCATCTAGATAAATCTACTAATAGCTAAGAGATTCTTCTAACCTAAATAAGGTTATATTACGCGAGACAGTGCATAGTTCCGGTGACGAGTTCTATTTTGATTGGGTGTTATTGCGTCATGCTGGAATGTTGGAACTTTCTCTTGATTATAGAGAGACTATTTAAGTGGTGGACTGTGTCTGCTTGGAGAGTAAAAAAAAAGCGATTGAGCGATCTTGTATGCAATTGTTGATGTATGCTGAATAACGTTGGAAAACTTCATATGACGACTCCTGCATTGTTGCTGAGTGAACAGGTTGCGTGGATAAACGAACCTGAGTCACACTTATCAAGATTCAAGCATCGGGGCTGAATCAACTACTGATAAAAATAACCGTTTAACATACTGATAGACTTCTATTACACATACATTTAACATCTGCTGAGTATTTAGTGTTCCATACTCTCATTCTTAATTTATATTAATTTTGAAAGTGGTCTTGAACAATTTAGTATAGATATCTTTTTAATGCCATTATCATGATACATGCATTTTCTAGTAAAGAAACATTTCATGATTACACATATTCAAATTTGTTATAGTTATAGAATCTGATGACCTTTGTGCTCTCTCCTTGGCTAGTCTGTCATATACCTCATTCCAATAAATTCAATACAGGAAATGAGTACATGAAATGCTCAGAAGTCTTCTGTAGCACCGCATCTCCATGCTTTGTATTTTTTGTTGTAGATCTGCTGTGAGGATCCATGTTTCACAAGCTTATAGGAAGATGGAGATGACAAGGGAGCTCAGCAGCCTTACCTTGGAATGTAGATTGATTGTCCGGTCTTTCCAAATGGGCTTCAACCTTGTCAAGGCAGCAGTTGTTTGTGCGATCCTGGAGAGGACTTCCTATCAAGACCCATTGTCTGATACAATGGCTCCTAAGCATCTGAAGCTATGCATTGTGTTGAAGGATTAGCCTTGGACTTTGATGTCTGTGTTGATGCCATTGGTGTTGTTGGTCATCATTTTGGCTTTCTCTGCACTTATTTCCATTCCATAGGCTCTGGAGGTGGTGTAAAGCCACTGTACAAAGTTCTTGTTTTTTTCCAGCCAATCCATCAATGTCATCCGCAATAAGAAGGTTGGAGATTGCTCTACCCCCTTTTTCTGACTGTACCTTCGTAATCTGCAAGGGCATCTGACATGATGTGTTCCAGGAAGATGTTGAAGAGTGTTGGACAGAGTAGGCATCCTTGATGCACACCGATTCTTTTTCTGAACCAGTTCCCAAGGGTGTTGTTGTGGAGGACTGCACTGGTAGCTTTGTCATACAGGCTTTTGATCACTTCAATAATTTTAGGGCTGATGTTGTACACTCTCATGGTTGCCTACAGAGCTGCATGCCAGACTCGGTCAAACGCCTTCTTGAAGTCTATAAACACATGATTTAGATGTTGGTGCTGTAGGTACTTCTCGCAGATTATTCTGAAGTATTCCGCTTTGATTTCTTGTTCTTTTCTAATTATTTGTGTATGTAAATCAAGACTACTGGACAATGAAATTACTGTGAAATGTTTTGCAAATGTTTCTGCTTTATCCTCTAATGATGGAAAAAATATTGTCTTGCAATTTAACAGGATAAGACTGTAGATTAAATCCATTTTTCATCTCTTTAACTTTTCCTCAAACTTACACATATCTTTCGACTCACTTATTTCCAACATGCAGAATTCTGACCAATAGTGTTTCTTACTGGCAATGATTCCGTTACAATGTATTTTAGCATGTTTCGTGATTGTAAAATTGTCAACTGTTTTATTCCTAATCCAATTTTTATATGTATACTTTTTATTATTAACAGTTTTTCGCATTCATTGTTCCACCACATTTCCCAGATGATATTCGTTTCTTTTGTTTGCATTTTGGAATACTTTTTTTCTGTTGCCATTGCCCACAGAATATCTAAATTTTGAGTAAAAATGTTCTAAATCTTCATCGTGAATATCATATTTTCTATACATGTTTTAAATACATCCCAATTTGCATATTTATATTTGAATTTAGATATCTTGTCTTCTTGTTGTCCTAGTTTTGTTTCTTGTTCAATCAAAGTTATAATAATTGGAAGATGATCACTCCCTAAACAATCATCAAGAGGGCTCCAAACAGAATTTAATGTAATATCTGGAATGGCAAGGGAAAGATCAAAAGATGTATACCTGTGGTAAGAAACGTCAGGAATTCTAGTAAATTGACCGTCATTTAATAAACATAATTTAGACTCTAATAAATTATCAAAAAACAATGACTTGTAATTTGACATCCTAGTCTCCCACCAAGGAGATGAGCATTAGGGTTAGGGTTATAAAATAATTCACTTCTCATCTGACTTAACTATGGTTTTTACCCAGTCAGAGTTGTCTTCTTTTGGACCAACTGTCATTTAAACGGATATTATATTTAAAATGGTGTGCTTATTTATTTTAATCATTGCAACACTTCCACATGTTTTGTGTGTGTGTGTGTTTTTGGTATTGGTGGTGGAATTGAACAATACTCTAAATCAAATCTTATGTACAGTGCTGTTTGAACCTGTTGTGTGTCGTTACTAGTTTGGGATAAGGGAGGAAAGTAATAATTTGTTTCATTTTGGTCATTTGTTATTATTTAAATTTAGTGACTGTAACGCTAATACAGCATAATTTTCATGTAATACATGTTGTTGAAAATAAAGTAAATTTGTGCCTAGTGATCAACCATTCCACTAAAATAATTTTACATTTTGTTCATTCATTTTACAGTTTAAATTGTATACTTATACACTTGCATAATAATGTTTTTTAGAATATTAAATTTATTTTATTTTTACATATGCAGTATTGTGTATTATATTTAATGTAGATTATATAAATTGTTACTTAATTTTCTATTGTGTTAATTATTAACTGCAATATTGATGTTTGTGTTTGCAGTGAATAATGTGGAATGCTCTTGCTTAGAGTTTAGTATACCTGCCAGTTACAGCTCCACCACTGATTTCTCCAGTGTTCATATTTGTATTTGACATCTTGCCAATTCAATTCACTTCAATAATTTATTTTAACATCTTTTCACATATGTAATTTTAGACCATACAGTCATTCTCATGCATGTACACAAACATATTATATAACAATTTAAAGTTGAACTGTAATCATACAAAATATCTAATGGTACTACAGAAGTTTACCAACTGTAGACTTGTAAATTATACGGGCAATATCAATCATTGCTGGACTATGCAAGAAAATGTCAATTGACTATTTACATCGATTTTCTTTTCTTTATATAACATAACCAAAATAGGACATTCATATAAAATATGTTTAACAGATATTGGTTGTAAACAAGTACAAACTACATCTTTTGAAAACTTGGTGTTCCATGAATGTACTCTTAGTTTGACATATAGCCTTCCATCTTTGAGCAGTAACAAAAGTATGGTGTGGTTTACAGTGAAACTTTGAGTCAAGATGTAGCCATTCCTTTGTAAGGTGGTGTCACAGGACTGCCAGCTGCAGAACTAAAACTTGTTATTAGTTATCTTACCCTTGGTGCATCAGCATGTAGGTGAGATATCTCCATGCTTCGTAGCGTCGGCGAGGAGTGTAGACAAGAGGACTACGCATGTCAACACCACTTGTGGCAGTGGTGGGGATACCCTCATCTCGCAGCTTCATGACATAGACGATGAACACAACCACCTGCACATGAACACAACAGCTCTTTTACTCATGTGCATGCATCATTGTGTTCCACCAGCATGCATGCAACAACCCACAATTTGACCACCTTCATCTTCCACATTGTGTAACACAGCAATATAAGCCATGCAGGCTACTAGCCTCTACTCTCTGAATAATATAAGGGTCATTGGTCACTCTATTCCCCTGACCTGGGCTTAGTGTCCAACAATGTTTAATACATTTTGAACTTTCACATAAGTGGCGTAAAAAACATATCTAATTTATTCTTCAACACATTGAGTCAATCTGCATTGTCAGCCTGAGGGTAGGTTATTTTAAGTAGTTATTATTCTGTTAGTACAAAAACTGTTAAAAGTGATCACTACTGTTGTTATTGTTATTGTTGTTGCTTTTGGTATTGTATTATGTCAAGTTATTTAACTCGAGAGAAGTAGCGATAACTGGATCATAGAGATGTTTCACAATCTTAAATACTTCTATCAAGTCCCCACTTAATCTATATTCAAAACTTGGAAGCCCCAAGGAAATTAATAAGACCCTCCTGATCTAATCCTGACATCCCCGTTATTTTTCTAGTAAGGCGTCGTAACCCTTAAATCAAGTCATTTTGTCTCCTTAAGTAGGAACACCAGATTGAGCTGTCATATTCCAATGTACAGGGCCGCACAAGGGGTTTGTCATTCCATCTTTTAATGTAGTCGTAACTGGCCATGCTATCTTATCACCCTTTTGAACAATCTCATTTATGTGAGTCTCAAAGTTCAGGTCAACGTCAAGCTAGGTGTTGGTCTGCCATTGTTGGCTTTAACCTGCATTTGCCTTCCCTCATCACAAATGTAATATTCACACAGGGGGATTATTGTTAGCTAGGTGAAGCGCTTTACACCATCTCCCCCCTACCCACCCACCCACCCTTCTCTCCAACCCCCCTCCCTTCCACTGAACAGCAATAACCACTTATTAGTTAGTTAGTCATTGTTTATAGGGTCCAGCGGATTGCAAAGAGCCAAATCAGGACCACAACTTGGTTGAAAGAAGACTCACCCCTGATCCGTATAAAAGATCTACTAAAACAACTCCAACAGTAATATTGAAGGCATTCCACCAGCTGGTCACTTTACAATAAAGGCATCCCATGCACGAGACACTGAGGCATCACTGTAATTTCTGAAAACCCCGTTAACAAAAAACAAAATAGAATATAAACATCATTATAAAATATTAACAAAACACGTACCTAGAAAATGCTTACATTGCTAAATAATACCATAGAAAGCCCTAGTGACCATTTGGCAGATGAATTTTCAAGGAAAAGGGAAGGTGACTGGTCTAGAGAAGATAGTAGATTTATAGAAAAGAGTAGGAATGAGAAAGATCAAATGTGAATGAAAGAAACAGTGGCAATTTAATTTTAAAGCACTAAATTTCCACAAAGTGGAGATACTATTTATACAGAAACTTCTACCAGTTTATCAATACATTCTGCATCTTGAACCTTGATGATGACCATGATCACAACATACATCTACAGCACTGATGATGAACATGATCACAACATACCTATACAGCACTGATGATGAACATGATCACAACATACATCTACAGCACCGATGATGAACATGATCACAACATATACTGTTGAACATGATCACAACATACCACTGCAGCACTAATGATGAACATGATCCAGACCTGCCTACCTACAATTCTTTAAATCAGTAGCAAAAGGTCCAGTTTTCAGTAGCAAACCAGGTTTTCAGTAGCATGCACAACCGTCGATGTAGGACGCCACAACAAGTTAAGGCAAGAAGTCTTATAATTTTAGAGATATTTCGGAGTATGTTAGTAAAAACACCACATCTTAGGTATTAGTGCATAGATTTAAATGAAATAAAATGCAAAATGAACATAAATAAATTCTCTTCTGATTATATACCTTTTTATTCTTCTCTTGTCATGTCTTGTTTTTTATTACTCCATGTGTTTACAAAAATTGGAAAATTGAAAAAAAAAGTTTTAATAAGTATAAACAAGCCTCCTCCTCTTCTTCACTTCCCTGCCCATCTGAAAGATCTGATGCATGCATGCTACTGACACTAATGTCAGTACCGATCTCTTCCTCCGACTCAAAGTCCATTTCTCTCACTTCAATGTCTAACAAATGGAAGCATGTAAACTCTCCTTCATCAATTGAAGAATCCAAAACATCCACTCTAGACACATGCACACAAAAAATTGAAAAAAAAAGTCGAAAAAACGAACGCATCACAGAGAAAACTTGTGGAAATGCAGTCGATTGTTTTCACAACAGAATAAACCCGAAGTCAATTGCCGGAAGTCTCGCATTCTTTCAAACAACGCGAGAATATAACAGTGGTTGATACGGATGCTTTTGCCTGTTTAGACCTTCGTCCGCTACGCCCGATAAAGTTTTTTTTTTTTTTAAAGTCGGATTTTTTTTCCCCCGTAGCAATTTTATGTTTGCTGTAGCATCGAAGCAGAGCTTTATTTTTCGTAGCTGCTACGGCAAAATCGTAGCAGTAGGCATGTCTGATGATCACAACATACCTCTGCAGCACTGATGATGAACATGATCACAACATACCTCTGCAGCACTGATGATGAACATGATCACAACATACCTCGGCAGCACTGATGATGAACATGATCACAACATACCTCGGCAGCACTGATGATGAACATGATCACAACATACCTCTGCAGCACTGATGATGAACACGATCACAACATACCTCTGCAGCACTGATGAGGAACATGATCACAACATACCTCTGCAGCACTGATGAGGAACACGATCACAACATACCTCTGCAGCACTGATGATGAACATGATCACAACATACCTCTGCAGCACTGATGATGAACATGATCACAACATACCTCTGCAGCACTGATAAGGAACACGATCACAACATACCTCTGCAGCACTGATAAGGAACATGATCACAACATACCTCTGCAGCACTGATGATGAACACAATCACAACATACCTCTGCAGCACTGATGAGGAACACGATCACAACATACCTCTGCAGCACTGATAAGGAACACGATCACAACATACCTCTGCAGCACTGCTAAAGAACACGATCACAACATACCTCTGCAGCACTGCTAAAGAACACGATCACAACATACCTCTGCAGCACTGATGAGGAACATGATCACAACATACCTCTGCAGCACTGATAAGTAACACGATCACAACATACCTCTGCAGCACTGATGAGGAACATGATCACAACATACCTCTGCAGCACTGATAAGTAACATGATCACAACATACCTCTGCAGCACTGCTAAAGAACACGATCACAACATACCTCTGCAGCACTGATGATGAACATGATCACAACATACCTCTGCAGCACTGATAAGGAACATGATCACAACATACCTCTGCAGCACTGATGATGAACATGATCACAACATACCTCTGCAGCACTGATGATGAACATGATCACAACATACCTCTGCAGCACTGATAAGGAACATGATCACAACATACCTCTGCAGCACTGATAAGGAACACGATCACAACATACCTCTGCAGCACTGATGATGAACATGATCACAACATACCTCTGCAGCACTGATGATGAACATGATCACAACATACCTCTGCAGCACTGATAAGGAACACGATCACAACATACCTCTGCAGCACTGATGATGAACATGATCACAACATACCTCTGCAGCACTGATAAGGAACATGATCACAACATACCTCTGCAGCACTGATAAGTAACATGATCACAACATACCTCTGCAGCACTGATAAGGAACACGATCACAACATACCTCTGCAGCACTGATGAGGAACATGATCACAACATACCTCTGCAGCACTGATAAGGAACACGATCACAACATACCTCTGCAGCACTGATGATGAACATGATCACAACATACCTCTGCAGCACTGATAAGGAACATGATCACAACATACCTCTGCAGCACTGATAAGTAACATGATCACAACATACCTCTGCAGCACTGATAAGGAACACGATCACAACATACCTCTGCAGCACTGATGAGGAACATGATCACAACATACCTCTGCAGCACTGATAAGGAACACGATCACAACATACCTCTGCAGCACTGATAAGGGGAATGAAGAGTGGAGGAGGACAACAGTTGTAGTTGGCCAAGAAGTCTTCACGGTAGCGCAGAGGCACAATGTCTAGAATGGCCGCTCTGATTACAGACTGGAACTTTGTCCTCTCTTGTTCTGTCAGGTCCTGCGTCATCTGAAAACAAGCATAGGAAGCAATTTACACCTTGCCCTGCAGGTCACCTAACTCTAGGTTCAAAGTCACAGACTGATACAAAGAAGAAAAAATATATCTATAATTCTGCAAATTATATCTATAATGCTGTTGCTTCTGTTCAACTCTAAAGCATAAGTATCCGTTATTCAGAGTGCTTGTAACCTGAGCTGTGCTACACCAAGACACACATCAAATTGTAACCACAATGGTAAAGCCCAAATGACTTACAGGCTCCTTTGAAATTAAAAATAAACACCTTTTCAACATCCAACCCCACAACTGTGGTATTGACATAAAAAGTGATGTAATACACATGCTCTCCTGTCTACTGCTGCTTATACCCTGCTCCTCTCTATACCTGACCTAAGCACTGCATGTAATGTGTGCAGAGTAGTCTGTCTGTGCCATGTCTTCACCATCAGTGTGTGACTACAGATGTCACGTTTGATAGATTTCCACCAATAGCTTATGCCTCCAAAATAACATCTAAATATGAGTTCACAGTGAAGGACATCTTAATAATATCCTATCCCTATCCTGTCCCATAACTCAGAGATCGTAGGGGCACCACAGATGATCGTTTAACTAGCATACTACATCTTTCTCTGTCCTCAGCCGCCCTGATGGCTTCGCTCAGTGTGAAACCAGTCCATTCTCGGATGTTGTCCTCCCACCTCTTTTTCGGTCTCCCTCTTCTTCTACCTCCTTGCACTGTGCCTTGCAGAATGGTCTTTGCAAGGCTTGATGATCTGGTGACATGGCCATACCATCAGAGTTTCCGTTTCTTCACCACTGTGACGACACGAGTTTTCAGCACATACTAGAGATAGTTACATATCGTGCAGAGTTGCACATCTCTAGTGATACAGTGTACCAGCCTGTATCGGCAGTTTCTTTTACTGCGTATGAAAGATAAGTATGTGTGTTTAACGCCTAGAGCATAATGCATAGTGGTAGAATGGGTTACTGAACTGAGCTCGATGCCTTGTCCTGTGTACTGGTAGGAGATTTAGCTGGCAGAGTCAATTTGGAAGCTTTTGCGAGTGGACGTTTTTTGGACAGAAGTGACTTTGTGACAGTGTGTCAGGTTAGAGTTAGGTCCTTCTGGAAGGGTAGAGTTGCGTTGTTTCGAACCATCCAAGATCTTGCGCCCTCGTCGGGACAAGAATGGCCAAAAGATGTTAATGGAAAGATTCTAATCGCCATTTGTTCAGGAAGGAATAAGTGTAGGGTTGTATCTTAAGGTCGTGTGTCTTCGTTTAGACACCTTCCAAGGCTCAAGTACCTCGTCGGTATTGAGATGCTCCAGTGATAGCATAGCAAATAGCTTAGTAACGAACTTGATACTCTCAACTAATAACCAGTGTGCTGTACTGTTTGGTGTTGTGTTGTGTAGTACGTGTATCCGTGTGTCACAAGCCGAGGACTTAAAAAGGTGAGTGTGAACCATGTAATTCATTTCCTTAGTGGCTATGCATTCCGAGACTGCGTACGTGAATGAATGATGGTGAATGAGGGGGAAAGGGATGTATTGTGATAAAAAGCAGTTTATTGATTTTTATATGATTTTCTAATTATTTGTGTAAAACGAATAATATTGTTGATGTTGTTGCCAAAGCGGGTTACAAAGGGTGACAATGAAGTATGCATGTTAGAGAGAGAGAGAGAGGTGATGAATGTGAAGGAAGGGAGACAATATACTATGTTGGAGAGGGGTGATGAAGGTGATGAATATAAGGGAAGCATGTTTGTATTATAGCGTGATAGAGATAATTGTGAATGAAGGGAGATGATGTATAATGTGGAGAGAGGTGATGAAGATGGAGGTGAGGATGAGATGAATCGGGATTGTGTGACTGGAAGTGCAATTGTAATAATTATGTATATTTATATAAACTGTGTTTATGGAAGAGATATAAATTATAGAATTAAGAAGTGCATTGTGTTACTGAGATGCTTGTATAAACAGGTCAAGATGGCGGACGACGGAAAGCGTATTCTGTTATGTAGTGTTTAAGTTTTTGTGGACGAACTAGTGAGACCCTTTATTTGTCGACAGATTGGTCTTTTTTCCTATTTCTACTGTTTCTACTTCTGCCATTGCCACTGTGAGGTGTGGATGTTGCCGCCACCAACTTTTCGTTGTCGTTGGCACTGCTGCTGGGTGTGGTCCCCCCTCATCGCCGGGACTTGCCCCGTTACTTCAGACGACCGGGAGCTTTCCATCGGGGTTACAGGACACCAGTTACACCACACCGACACACATACAGATTCACATTCACGCACCTAAACATACAGAGCTTATTCTAGGATTTTGAAGAAGTGGGGGCAGGCCCCCATTCCTTGAAAAAAAGGGGGGGATTAGGCCCCCCTCTGACCAAAACAGTGGGGGCGTCTTCTCGGCATATATTGGGTGTACACACAAACAAATATCCATATCTGTTTTCTCCCGTGATGTTCCCGGATAAACTGTGAAACAGTCAAGTGTCGCATTCTCTCCAAACAGTAAGTACACACAAATCGCAGACAAAATATATCACAAACTGGTATCTGTAACCTTGCTTTCACAACTGTTGCATAAAAGCTCTGCTATTTTAGAAGATCAGTCATGGGAAAACAGTGTGACTGTTTTCTTCACAGTTCCTCGACTGAATTCAAAGTCGAAAAGCGTGCGCTTTTTCGAAGCCATTCTGATTCTGATTGTAAACCAGTTCCAACCGGTCAGGTTCATCGATGCCACACTCAGAAGAAAGGTGATTGGTCAAAAAGAATATAATCGGCCAATGAAAATTTGAGACACATCGCATTTACAAGAGAGCAACTTCCGTTTAACTCCAGTTTCCTCTACGCCCTCGCAGACGACATAAATGTCACAGTAAAGCCCGCTTCGATCAAGACATGTAGCGGGATATTTCCAATCTCCGCGGGATCGCGAACGCGCTCATCGAATTTCTTTGCGGGAAAAAAACTTTTTGTGCGTGATCCCGCGCATCCCGCGCCCTAGAATAAGCTCTGAACATATACCCATTCTTCAGTGATCAACTACTATAGTTTATTCTGAGCTCAGTGAAGAGACTGTTAAGTTACAAGTTGTGACACTAAACTAAAGCTGACTTGCTCAATACCATTGAACTTCTAAGATGTGCTGAATTGTTTATTCGTTTGGGAATTGCAGTTATCTGAAATTTAATTGTTTATTGCTGTTGTTGCATATTGTTGTGGGCATTTTGTTTGTGTACAGTTCTGGGATTCCGGGTTAGACAAGGGAGGTAATTGTTCAGTAGGTAATGGGTTGGGGGTCTTGATAGGGGTTTAGGGTGGTTTAGTATCCCATATTCCTGTGTGTGCGTGTTTGTTTGTTGAATAAAAGAGTGTGATTGTTCATCTGGCATTTTGTGTTAGTTTCTTTTGTTTGAGTTTCTATCCCCTCACTCGCTGTTTGAGCTGAACGTCGCGGAACCCACTCAGGTGACGCGACAACCACTGTGAGCAGGTCATCGTGTTGTCCAATGGCTTGTGTGATGGTCTGTCGGACTCACACCGACTCAACCAAAGCTTTTAGGTTTTAAAGCTAGTTCAGCCAGGCTAGCTATAAATAGCTTCGCCGGTGCTCTTCTTTCCTTTCCTTTCACTGAAAGGGAGGGTGTAGGCAAGCTATAAATAGCCCGGCCAGCAAAATGTGGGAGAACTTAAGAGTGCTGCTCACATAGGCATTGAGCTAGTGTGGACTTCATCGTTGGTGATGTGTTGGGTATAGGAAATGCCCAGAAGTCTTCTGTAGCACCTCATATCCATGCTTTATATTCTTCGTTGTAGATCTGCTGTGAGGGTCCATGCTTCGCAAGCATATAGGAAGATGGAGATGACAAGGGAGCGCAGCAGTCTTACTTTGGAATGTAGACTGATGGTCCTGTCTTTCCAAATGGGCTTCAACCTTGTCAGGGCAGCAGTTGTTTGTGCAATCCTGGAGAGGACTTCCTGTCGGGACCCATTGTCTGATACAATGGCTCCTAAATATTTGAAGCTACTGTATGCACTATGTTGAGGGATTGGCCTTGGACTTTGATGTCCGTGTTGATGCCATTGGTGTTGTTGGTCATCATTTTGGTCTTCTCTGCACTTATTTCCATTCCATAAGCTCTGTAGGTGGTGTCAAGCCTCTGTACCAGCTGTTCAAGTTCTTGTTCCTCTCCAGCCAACCCATCAATGTCATCCGTAAAACGAAGATTGGAGATTGCTCTACCCCCTATGCTGACTGTGCCTTCGTGATCTGCAAGGGCATCTGACATGATGGTCCTGACATTCCAGGTTCCTATGATGATGTTGTTTCTCATGCGGATCTTGCTAAATTGTCCATCAGTAGCATACTTATCACCTCCGTCCTGGTGGCCAACAGAAGGCACGGTCCTTGTTGAGCCGGGCGACGACCGATCCGGTATGGAATTAGTGGATAGTTTCATCATGTATACACGAAATCGCCTTGGCCCTGAGCATTGAACCTGTAGTAACGTGAGGTTCCTCCGCCCTGGCCGGTGACTTCTGTGTAGAAGACTTTCGCCCAGTGATGCCGTGCTAACATCACCCCTGTTAGTCGCCTCTTACTCTAAGAGGCGACTAACAGTAGGTAGTCAAAAGCCATTTTAAAAAAATGATTTCCTCATCACAAAACTGACATAGATTTAAAGAGCTTTTCATTCTGAACACAGTGGTATATTTTTTTCCCCCATAGGACAAATAGGTAAAAAGTTATTAATGTTTGAAAATGCCGAATGTTGGTGTTTTTTTGGCAACGTTTTGGAATTGAAGAAATTGACAACTTTGGAGTCTCAAAGTGAAGCCAATATTGATACCATAAAGCTGATTTTTGACAGGTAACCCCTTCATATGTTATACTCCAAGCCCAATTTTCTTGTAATGTTCAGCCGTTTTGGTGCTTCAAAGATGGGAAATCATCAAATTCGCAGTGCGTGCCGGCAAATTATAGGCCTACTAGTGTGCTACTACGCTCAGCACTCGTGTCACTGAATAGGCCTACGAGTTGGCCATGGCCGCAAGAAAATACGAACACCGTTTGGGTACACTTTTCTACAGCAAAGCGCTCCGCGATAGAGTAATGCACAAATTAATAAATACCCTAGTTTTATAAAGGAAAGTCTGCTCTTTATTTCTTGCTAATTTTTAAACTTCTAGTTAAAATCAAACTTACATCAAAACCGCTTTATCCACTTTGTTCGGCTCGTAACAAAACGTTTACACACGAGAGCCCACCATATTTATATGTAAATGAAGCTAAGTATCCGAACTTCTCATTGGTTCTTATTTTTAGGCCATCCAATGAAGTATCGCAAAGCGCTTAGACTTTGAAACGAGTCACCTCTCAGCAAACGACGGTGACAACTTTTTCGCAGCGGCATTCAGCGCTCGGATAGGGGCGTATTCAAAAGCTGTTTTCTCGGAATCTTTCGCATAAACATGCATTAAAAACAACACAGATGTAAAGATAAAGCTTTCAATTTTTATTTGAATACAGCCACTGTTCGTTTTGATGCAGTTTTACATTAATAATAAGTGTTGAAAGTGAAGTGAAAACTGAGTCAAAACTGCCGAGCGGACAAGAGCCAATGAAGGGCTTGGAGTACCTACTAACAGGGATCCTAATAATAATAATAATAATTATACTACTACTGCTACTACTGCTGCTACTGCTGCTACTGCTACTACTACAGGATTTTATAACGTGATTTTTCGTCAATTGAAGGCATAGTGCTGTGGTCTGAAGTTTATTGATGGTGAAAAAATATATATATACCATGCGTTCAAATTCCTTGTAGGTGATCATCTGGTTTGTGTCCTGATCAGCCATGGTCAAGAGCTGGTCCATGCGTGCCTGAGAGACATGCTCCAGAAGCCCTTCATCTTCCAGCTCGCGTCGCAGCTCACCAAGCTCTATTCCCCGTGAGTCATGCTGCGCCACACACACAGCATATAATAATAATAATAATAATAATAATAATAATAATAATAATAATAATAATAATAAATTATGTTATAAAGCACAATCCCAAACTAAAAAGTCTGACCATTTTAAAACACAAATGTAAACATGGATAAAGAAAAACAAGATGGCATGCCATTCAAATGTAATTCTAGACACTCCCGCACATTTACTGAAAAATAAACATTTTCAAGTTTTAGTTGATCTTTGGCGGTTTGGAGTAGAGCAAATATGCTGGCACTGGAGACAGGCTATTAACCTATGTAGTTCCTATGAGGTTTGGTTAAAATATGCTTAGTGGTTCTTGAGATTATGGCTTCCAACAGACCAATAATGCTGGCACTGGAGACAGGCTATTAACCTATGTAGTTCCTATGAGGTTTGGTTAAAATATGCTTAGTGGTTCTTGAGATTATGGCTTCCAACAGACCAATAATGCTGGCACTGGAGACAGGCTATTGACCTATGTAGTTCCTATGAGGTTTGGTTAAAATATGCTTAGTGGTAGATTATGACTTCCAACAGACCAATACAGACTGATCGACAGATAGATGGCTTGTAATATTACAGTATTTCTTCTTTTTTTGAGGGGGGACACTTTATTGTCCCTTTTTATCAGGAAATTGTGGGCCGCCTCCCCTGGGAAAGGCATAGCCTGTGGTGCACCCAAACCCAACCTACCTAATATTAGTTGTTTTTGATTGTTTTTATTAAAGATTTTGCTGGTATAGTATAGTATAGTATAGTATAGTATAGTATAGTATAGTATAGTATAGTATTAGTATAGTATAGTATAGTATAGTATAGTATAATATAGTATAGTATAGTATAGTATAGCATAGTATAGGATGAACAAGGGTCTTGAACAGAGGAACCATTAATTCTTTGCGTTTAAATGTAATGGATCGTATTAACAGCACTGATATTCTGTTGGTCCCTTTTACATCATTAATGTGATCCTCAAAGGAGAGCTCCTTATCAACAATGGCTCTCAAGTCTTTATCACACTGAGTATTTTGCAATAAATTGACAGTTACCTCATTGTTCATATTTTGTAATTCCTGATTGTTTTTAGGTATTTCCAGATAAGTCAACATTAAAAAAAAAACAAGAGTTAAAAAATGCACCTCCTCAAACTAAAAGAAAAATGTGCATTGCCCCTGCCTGCCTCTTTACTTATGAGCTTTGTTTTCTGTTGTAGTGCCACATGTAACCATTGACTTCAGTTTGTTACTTTACTGCTAAAACACAGCATTCGCTGTTGTTTTGTCATGTGTAACATGACATCCCTTCAGTTTGTTACTATCCTACTAAAACATGGAATTTTTTGTTGTATTGTCATGAGTAGCATGACAGCCCTTCAGTTTGTTACTATCCTGCTATAACATGGAATGTTCTGTTGTATTGCCATAAGTAACAATTTAACATGATAGCCATCAGCTTGTTACATCCCTGCTAAAACGAGAATTCCCTGCAAAAACATGGCATTCTCTACGGTTATGTATTACCACATAGTATCACATTTGTATACTAGCTAAACACATTTTGTTGATTTTGGTATCTATGGTACTTCTAGTTCAACTCATGGCCAATCATTCGGTGGCAGTCTAGTCAGTCCATCGCTCACAATTCTCATTTTCCTGTTCAAAACACCTTTTTTACTTTATAGTTATATAAACACTGACTGAACCGATTTTGGTGACTTTAATTTATTATGCAGATACTTTACCTACTGTTAAGCCCTTAATGTAATTCATATTTGTACTTCTCCAAAGTCTAAGTCATTGTATTTCATTATTTCCTAAACATATTTTGCCCTGCTGAACCAATTTTAATATTGTTTTGCTTGCAGTTGCAGATTGTGCAGACAGTGGCCCATCTTTCCATTTATTCATTTTGCTTTTTTTTAGGATAAATCTAAGTCACAACTCCCCTGACCCCCTCCTCCCCCCACCCCCCACGAGAAAAATAAACTTTTGAAAATGATTATTTTTAGCCGTCGCCCATATGGGTATAATTGGCAATAAATGTGGATCCGTATGGTTTGCCAACTTCTTGATCTTTTTCAACACAATGCTTCTCTTTCATTTAACATGGTGATACCAATAATGATGATAATAGTGTTGATGATGATGATGATGATGATGATGATGATGATGATGATGATGATGATGATGATGATAATGATGGTTATGATGATTATGATAATGATGAGGATAAAAATAAGTTTATTTTTTTGTTTTGATTTTTTTAACTTACTTTATCGAAAATAGGCTTGAAGTTCTGAAACAAAGAAAATCATATGATATTAATGTAGTCTGCAATATGCTGCAGTGCCAATGATTGTCCATTAAAGTTGTACATGCACACACACACTCCCTACCCACAACAGCTCACCATCAAAGTATCAGCATGCGACAATAATACGTAAATAATTGAAATAAAGTATGACATCTATTAATTCGCACAGGTATACATACATTCCTCACACATTTACATCACATACCATGGTCCATGTATACCAAACAAAACTGCCTTTACAGTATTTTCTCCAAATTAGGCAACAGCCTTTATCCCTATATTAGGATTCTCTCAACAAACAACAGGCCCAGACCTTTGGTTTCTGTAGTAAGCTATACAACTCAAAATATCCTAAGCTAAGGCTATGGCTCTCTGGATCTGGATGTGGTACATTGCCGAAGCCAATGTTGGCTATTTCTGCAATGGACTTACAACATATTTGCTATATAAATAGCCTAAGTCTAATTTCTTACAACACATTGACGGCCTCATTTGAAAGGTTATTCTATGTTTATAATATAAGAGATTGAGAAGTGATTTTATAAAAGTTTTTTTTTAAAATTTTGTACTTTTTTACAATCAGAGTCAGATCAGAATCTTTATTGTCCTCATAAAATTACAGGAATATTTGTGTGAGGCATATCAACACAACGGCACAAATACAGAATAAAAAACATAAAATTACAAGAATATTTGTGTGAGGCATATCAACACAATGGCACAAACACAGAATAAAAAACATAAAATTACAAGGATATTTGTGTGAGGCATATCAACACAACGGCACAAACACAGAATACAAAACATAAAATTACAGGAATATTTGTGTGAGGCATATCAACACAACGGCACAAACACAGAATACAAAACATAAAATTACAAGAATATTTGTGTGAGGCATATCAACACAATGGCACAAACACAGAATAAAAAACATAAAATTACAAGGATATTTGTGTGAGGCATATCAACACAACGGCACAAACACAGAATACAAAACATAAAATTACAGGAATATTTGTGTGAGGCATATCAACACAACGGCACAAACACAGAATACAAAACATAAAAATTACAAGGATATTTGTGTGAGGCATATCAACACAACGGCACAAACACAGAATACAAAACATAAAATTACAAGAACATTTGTGTGAGGCATATCAACACAACAGCACAAACACAGAATACAAAACATAAAATTACAAGAATATTTGTGTGAGGCATATCAACACAACGGCACAAACACAGAAAAAAAAACATAAAATTACAAGAATATTTGTGTGAGGCATATCAACACAACGGCACCAACACAGAATACAAAACATAACATTACAAGAATATTTGTGTGCGGCATATATCAACATAACGGCACAAACACAGAATAAAAAACACTTCAGGAAATACAAATAATAAACATACAATAAGTAACAGAGAATCACTTCTACACAACATGAATGCACAATATCACACACAGGCGGCAGAAGCGGGGGGGCACTGGCCCCCCCTAGAAAAATATTGAGGGGGCAAACCTATACATTTGCCCCCCCCCCCCCCAATATTCAGCCCCTCAAAAAACATTATTTGGGAGTTCAAACCAATATTTTCCCCCTTTCTCTGGACTGATGCAAGTTAACAATACCTGTGCTGAGACCATTTTCATAGCACTGAATGACTGCTTGATCAGACTTGACTTGCCAGTGCAAAACTGTAGGGGCCAGGCCTACGACGGGGCAAGTAATTTTAAGGGTCATGTGTCAGGAGTTGCAAAAAGATTCAAAGATGAGATCCTTGCTGTGACTGAAGGGCTGGCGACAGTTCTTCAAAGAAAACAAACGACTTTTGATGACGCAGTAAACGCTGCTGACATTTGTCTGAGAACACTGGAAAGCATGCGGCATGAAGATTGTTATGAGACATTTTTTGCTGACATCACAACGAAAGCTGCAAATTTGTGTGATGAGCCCTGCGTTCCTTGACAGAAGCAGCCTCCACGAAGACTGGACTATGACTCACAGGGTCACAGCTACTCTTGTCCATCTGCTTACTACAGACAGCAATACTGTGAGGCCATTGACAACATCAAAGAACATTTAAAGAGCCGGTTTGATCAAATAGCTCTCGACTTACAAAGGAAAATTTAAGTTCTTCTAAGTGATGGAGCAGCAGGGAAGAGACCAGAAATTCCTCAAGAAGTCAAAGATACATATTCCGCTGACATCGACTTGGACAGACTCAAAACTCAGCTAGAACTCCTCCCACATGCACTGGGTGACACCAGGAAGGCGGCTAACTCTAGGATCACCATCTTCCAAGCTGAGTGAAGTGGATAAACTTCTCAGACTGTACTTCACCATCCCAACCATAACTGCAACGGCTGAACGCAGTTTTTCAGCCCTAAAGCGGGTAAAAACATACCTTCGGGCAACGATGACGCCGGAGCGTCTAAATAATTGTCTTCTAATGCATGTGTTCAAAGACAAAGTAGATCAACTAGACCTAGCGCAATCTGCTTACGAATTTATCAATAGAAATGAACGCCGTCAGGCATACTTTGGAAAATTAACGGTGTAATTTCCCATGCCAAATGACATGCATGACTGCTGTTTTTGTTACTGTGATGATATCAACATTGTCAGGTCAGTTTCTCTCCCTTTCTCTCTACCTTCCCCCCCCCCCCCCCTTCTCTCTCTCTTATATGCACAGTTGTAGAAATATATATCATTTTTTCTCTCTCACATAGTGTCTATGAAAATTGTTCAAATTATTTGGAGTAAATGTCCAGGGCCGGACCCAGGTGGGCTGGGGGGGGTTACCTGGGTTCCGGACCCCCCCCCCACCCCTCCAAATTTTATAAAAATTGAATTTTTTTTATGCAAAGAGTTTCCATTTTTTTAAAAATGTTTTTAAAACATTGCAGTTTTTAGTCACTTTTGGTCCAAAGTACAAAGAGTTATTTATAGTCAATTCCATGGAAATCCATTTCAAGGGATCCGTTAAAACGTTTAAAGCGTTTTCCCGTTGAAACGACCAAGTAACCCAACCCCTAAGCCTAAATTAGTAAATGCAGCCATATTTTCTTGTTCTGGCCGCAAGCCTCTTCCAGCACCTTCACCTTGATACTGCAATAGTCCACCAAAAACGACTTTTTAGAAATATTAATTAAGATGCTAAGTTGATAATTATGACAATTCGTTGTAACGAACACCCATTGAAACGACCATCGCTGAATCGTCCAAAAACATCGTTGAAATGGAAACCCTTGACAGTGAAGCTGCAGAAAAGGACAAAAGATGTCGATGCCTACAGGGAAATCAAAGAGGTCAGTAACTGCATGTCTTCTATTAGAAGAGATGTCGTTCGTTGACTAATTTGGTGAAGTCAGCAAAATGGCAAATGCTTTGACAACTGGTGTTATTGTTCCTCGTCAAGCATACCGACAGACTCTCCATGACAACCAACCTGCGGCCACACCAGAAGACTATTTCAAGATTAGCACTGCCATTCTTTTCTTGGAACACCTGTATACAACCGAATTGGACTCGAGGTTCAAAAATGCTGGGCTAGCAGTTGAGGGTCTCTGTCTGGTGCCAAGCACTTTAATAGACAACCAGGATGGTTTCATGCAGGTTCCAGAAGGGGTGAAGACACTGGCAATGTTGTGGGAGTCTGACCTACCAGACAATGCTACCCTTGATGCAGAATACTAACGATGGGTTTGCAAATGGCGAAGTGCTGCTGAGAATGCGACAGCTATCATCCCATCCACGGCATCAGAAGCACTGAAACATTGTGACAGGGATTTTTATCCCAACCTGTTCATCATGCGAAAGAACCTTTGCACCCTGCCTGTCACTACTGCCGAGTGTGAGCGTTCAAACAGTCAGTTGCGCAACCTGAAAAACTACCTGCACTCTACAATGGGGCAACAGAGACTCAACGGACTTGCTTTACTGAAAGTGCACAGGGATTGCACAGGGACTTCAAAGAGGCAGTGAACTGTTTTGCCAGAAGATACAATTCACAAATGGTAATAATGCCGAGGAACCTATTGCAGCAAGACAGAATTAAGTGAAAGCAGGGCGATGATGTTCATAAACTACAAGGTAAAGCTTTATACCGTTAATGATCAACAAAAGGTAGTGAATAATAATAGTATACAAAACATCTCTGCTGATAAATAAATGTTTGTGTGTGTGAGTGTTGTTGTTGTTTTTTTAAGGGAGGGGCAGAGGATAATTTTTGTACCCCAGAGTTTGTCAGTTCAATTGTTCAAAAAGCTCAATGTCCCAGACCATCACAAATGGCTTTTTCAAGGTTCAGATTGCACCATTTTGCATCCTTGAAAAAAAAAAATTCCGGGGGAGCATGCCCCCGAACCCCCCTAGAAGGCTCGGCGCTTCGCGCCTTCGCTGAATCTGTAACCCCCGCCATCCCCCTCCTCCCTCCCCCCTCGACTTTTCCAAGGTCCGGCCCTCATGTCAGTGAATAAAATGTGTGTGTGCCCCCCAATCCTGAGCAACTTCCGCCGCCTGTGTCACATTATTTTCATTTCTTCCCGCCCTCTAGATGTCTATCTTATGTAATTATGATGCGCTCAGGCTTACTTATATCTGTCACTAACCTGTTCCAGCTCACTTCGCAGTGCAGTCAGCTCCATCGATGCGTCTGCTCGTGTGCGAGTCGCCTTGAATCTTGAACCAGCTTTTGCCATGGTGGTTTAAGTGGAAGGCGGGGGCAGGCAAAATACTTGCTGTGCCGAGAGCTAGTACTAGTAGCCTAGCCTATGTTTATAGTTATAATTAGTTTGTTGAGGTAGGCCTCAATTGGCCTGACTGATCGATTGACGATACCTAGCGTACGGCGATTCACAACTTCTCGCACACTTCCAGTTCCAACCTGCCACCACGAGCAATCAAGCGTGATAAAAATAAAATCCAGCGATAGGCTATAGGCTGTTTTCATTTCCCACGAAGGACTCATCTTAGTTGTTTCCCTTAGGCCTACGCATAGCCTAGTGAGGGGGATGTCGGATAGGCTGGGCCGGCGACGAACATTAGCATATGTTTTTGAAATAATATTCTTCCTCTTCTTCTTTGGTGTAGGCAACCAACTTAAATCTTTTGAAGAAACTTGCTGCACTTTAATTCCCGATGGTTCCATGACAAAACCACAACCAAACAGTCCAAAAAATGCCGCAGAGCACTATGGAACGCGGAAAGCGTCAATTGCACGCGAAAATGCACACGTACGCAATTGCACGTTCATCTAGTAGCTGATTGGTCGAAAACAATGGAGTGCCTATCCTATCCTATCCTATGTGGGTTCGGGCACGGAGTAGAATAGACCCAACGTTTCCTGGCGCGTTGTAAGAGGCGACTAACAGGGGGTGATGTCAGCACGGTATCGCTGGGCGAAAGCCTTCTACACAGAAGTCACCGGCCAGTACGGAGGAATCTCATGTTACTACAGGTTCAACGGCGAGTCACACTGTATTCGTGGATATCGGCTGTGACCAACAACCTGGAGAGGATTGGGCCCTGCCAGGTCTTTCTTGCCTAAGGCACACTGCATGATGAAAAGAACCATTCACTCCATACCGGATCGGTCGTCGCCCGGGTCACCAACAGGTTGAAACGCCAAGCTGAACAAATCATAGCTGAAGAACAAGCAGGAATCAAGACAGGGCGAAGTACTACTGAACAGATTTTCAACCTCAGAATAATCTGCGAGAAATACCTACAACACCAACAACATCTATATCATGTGTTCGTAGACTTCAAGAAGGCATTTGACAGAATCTAGCATGCAGCTCGATGGGCAACCATGAGAGTGTACAACATCAGCCCTAAAATTATTGAAGTCGTCATAAGCCTGTATGACAAGGCTACCAGTGCAGTCCTCCGTAACAGCGCCATCGGGAACTGGTTCAGAACAACAATCAGTGTGCGTCAAGGACGCCTACTCTCTCCAACACTCTTCAACATCTTCCTAGAGTGCATCATGTCAGATCCATTTTCAGATCACGAAGGCACAGTCAGCATAGGAGGTAGAGCAATCTCCAACCTTCTTTTTGCGGATGACATTGATGGATTGGCTGGAGAGGAACAAGAACTTGAACAGCTGGTACAGAGGCTTGACACCATCTCCAGAGCCTATGGATTGAAAATAAGTGCAGAAAAGACCAAAATGATGACCAACAACACTAATGGCATCAACATGGACATCAAAGTCCAAGGCCAATCCCTCAACACAGTACATAGCTTCAAATATTTAGCAGCCATTGTATCAAACAATGGGTCCTGACAGGATCTAGAAGTCCTCTCCAGGATCGCACAAACAACTGCTGCCCTGGCAAGGTTGAAGCCCATTTGGAAAGACAGGACCATCAGCCTACATTCCAAGGTAAGGCGGCTGAGTTCCCTTCTCATCTCCATCTTCCTATACGCTTGCGAAACATGGACCCTCACAGCAGATCTACAGCGAAGAACACAAAGCATGGAGATGATGTGCTACAGAAGACTTCTGGGCATTTCCTATATCCAGCACATCACCAACGACGAAGTCCGACAGACCATCACACAAGCCATTGGACAACACGATGACCTGCTCACAATGGTGAAGAAACGGACATTTCTATGGTATGGTCACGTCACCATATCATCAGGTCTTGCAAAGATCATCCTGGAAGGCACAGTGCAAGGAGGTAGAAGAAGAGGGAGACCGAAAAGAGGTGGGAGAATAAATTTGAGAATGGACTGGCTTGACACTGAGTGTTACACTCGGTTTGATGTTGGTGTTTTCTATCAGTATTTGATTCAGCCCCAATGCTGAATTCCTGATAAGGTGTAACCCAGATTCGTGTATCCACGCAGCCTGCTCACTCAGTATACAAGACACGGAGTCGACGTATGAAGTTTTCCACTTTTATTCAGCACACATCAACAACTGCATACAATCGCTCAATCGCCTTTCCACTCTCAAATTTACTTTCCAACTTCCTATCAACAACTACTCTACCCACACACAAGGCATCCATTTTATAATTTTTACTCTCATTCGAGATGACGACAGGTCGTTCTAGCATTACAACCAACCAATCAGAATTAAAGATCGTCATCACTGACTTACGTCATACATATTTCTACACATACCCGGAACCTTCCCTCACCTCGACATCCATCGGGAAATTTCTATCGAGAGTAAACACGCAGGTCTAGAGAATTCTCCAATAATATCGACTAACGCAAATTATCAACGTTATACAAAGCCTCTCCTAACAACAATGCAAACTCAAATCAAAGGTAAATAAACTCCATTATTGAACACTTTGCAAAACGAAACGATTAGATCTATCGTGCGCGTTTCAGCCATACTTTCGTTCGCGTTTCAACGTAACACTGAGCGAAGCGTTGAGGGTTGCTGAGGACAGAGAAAGATGAAGTACGCTGGTTAAACGATCCTCTGTGGTGCCACAACGACCTCCGAGTTACAGGATAGGATAGAATAGTTATCAAAACAACGTAATGTTAATTGACAACTAATTTACAATGTAACTCTCGCCACCCACTGTCACGAATTGGCTAGTTTTAACTCTGCTTGTTGACTATTTAGCCATGTGTAGTCTTTGTAATAGTAGAGAAGTTAGACTATGACACAGCAGCAATTAAATTACACAGCAGACCACACACCGCGAGCCCGACCCACGCTAGCGCAGTGAGTCAGCACTTGAGCTTTGAATCGGACCGTTTTAACCAATCAGAGCAGGCTCAGTGGGTAGAGCAGTTTTGAATGTGTCAAAACCTAAGACAGTTTGAATCAGTCGTGTGTGAGACGAGGAAGAAGTAACATCTCCTTAGCTAGCAGAGAACTATCTTCACTCATAGACCAGGAAGCAGGACTTAGGAATCTTAGAATTCTCTCAAGTCATCACGGGCCTGAACTTGTCAAACAGGTAAATGAACACCCTTCTGTTTCATCGTGATATATTTATATTATTGTTGAAATTATGTTTGAAGAATTTGCTATGCATAAATGTGAATTGTTAATCCGAATTTGCGGGACCACGTGGAAGAGCCTACCACGAGGTGAAACACGACCGGTTGCGCCGCCATGTTGTATCCCGTACGGAACCACTGTTGTTTAACTTATATGTATGTTTGCAGACCAGTGGCTGTACCCGTGAATGTTTATATTATTATTAATTCTGTATGTGTATAGTTAGCCACGTTTGATATTTATGTATGTATAGGAATTTAGAGTGAGATTCCAGTGGACCCCGGAAGTAGCAGAATGTTCGTCGCTTATGTATAGAGATGTGGAGCTATCACTGAGGGCTACTTGGCTTTCAGTGAGACGCTCTGCACAAACCGATTATTCAGGGTTGTGCAGAATTTCGTCTCTTATATTACAGACGAGCAGGCGAGCTATCCCGAGCTATCCCGAGCTAACCTGTGCGTCCCACTCCACAGAAACGACTAGTTGGTCGAGGAGACTCTACCGCACAAGACGGAAGGAGCTACCCGAAGAAACACCCTGTCAGACCCCACAGCGTGGCAAGGGAACCCAACTACACAACGACAAAGGTGTACCAGAAGCTACCTCACAGAAGGACTTCGAACACCCCACACATGAGTTAAGTGCATAAGGCGAAGGTGCACTTAAACTGATCATAACAGGACCACAGTAGTCCAACTCTTCAGAAACTGTAAAACGGACCACAGTAGTCCAAATCTACATGAAATATTATAGCAAGTGCCCGAGGAAGAAAAACAGCTGCCTAGACTATCAGCGATCGAACTATTAGCAGTGAAAGAGACTTTTTAAGTTAGATTAGTACTTAGAGAATCTTGTATAGAGTAGAAGAAATAAATGTGTGATTTTAACTGTTATCAAGGGGCTGGACTACATATGATTCATAGCCGTGTGAAAGCTAGTGTGACAGTATCTTTTACCATTTTTCTATCTATTTCTGTACCCCAACCTTAACACAGAACGAGCTAAACAAATAAATTTATTAAAGTAATTCATAGGGTGACTTACTAGCAGTTCCCACCGAATAAACGTGAGGGTCCATAATTCCATTGTGCAGAGCCCATAAACCCCACGTGACACTTTAATTGGCGAGCCTAGCTAGGATCTGTGTATAATAGGAATTGGGTATAACCGGATCTAAGTACAATAAAATTAGATAACAGTAGGAGTAGTAGAATAACTTAGAATAGTGGTAACAAGGACTGATCAGTTGGGTGCACTATTCTTTAGTTAAAAACTTTTTTGCTTCAAATATTTTTGTGCCTGTATGTTGCATTGTTCTTTTGCAGGTTTTGCTTAAGTAACTGTTGTATGCCATTTGACTTTTGTTTTATTCTATTATTGATTACGAATTTTATGGTCTTTGCATTGTTGTTATTGACTTGCAATATTGCTAGTGTTTTGGTATTCCACGTGATTCAGAGGTTGTTCATAGACACGTTTGACAATGTCGGACCCAGTGGCCTTGAGATTGCGTTTCAAGGAACTAGGAGAAGCTTTACACTTAGCAGGGGCAGACCTAATTGCGTATATCAATGCAGAGGTAGAGAAACAGGAGGCTAAGGCAGAGAGAGCAGCAGAAAGGGAGGCGAAGAAACTAGCCTTAGAAGCAGAGCAAAAGAAATTAGAATTAGAAGCAGAACAGAAGAAACTAGCATTAGAAGCAGAGCAGAAGAAATTAGAAGCAGAGCAAAAGAAAGCAGAGTTAGAAGTAGAACAAAAGAAGGCAGCATTAGCAGCAGAGAGAGAAGCAGAAATTAGGAGGTGGGATTATGAGCGGGCAGAAAAAGAAAAAGAGAGGGCAGAAAAAGAGAAAGAGAGGGCGGAAAAAGAAAAAGAGAGGGAAGAAAAGGAAAAAGAAAGACAGCATGAGTTAGAGCTAAGAAGATTGGGATCAGGAGCTTCAAGTTCTTCCTCAACCCCTCCCCACTCAGATCAGCTAGAGGTAGCATCCAACCCTGTACAAGGAATGTCATTTCCACTGGGAACATTCAATGAGAGAGAAGAAGGTCTAGATCTCTATCTGACTAGGTTTGAGCGTCTAGCAACAGAGTACAAACTAGATCCCACTCATTGGTCTTTTAAGCTTAGTCAAGGGCTTAGAGGAAAGGCTTATGACATCTACAGTAAGCTACCGACTGACCGAGTGACGGACTATCACAAAGTAAAAGAGGCACTCCTAACGGGATTCGAACTAACAGGAGAATGCTACCGGCAAAAGTTCCGCACCAATCGGAGAGTGAAAGGAGAGAGCTATGCGCAGTTCGCGGATAGGTTGTCCACAACGCTGGATAAGTGGATTAGCCAGTCAGCCACGGCTAAGACGTATGATGGACTGACAGAACTGTTAGTATGGGAACAGCTACGGGAAACCATGACCCCCGAGCTGAGGACATTCTCAGTAGAGCAGGGCGCGGAAAGACTGGAAGATCTGGTCAAGGTCGCAGATAGGTACGTGGCCGCCCACGGAGAAGCCAAGAGCTTCAGGCGAGACCTAAAGCCTAACGGGAAAGAGGCACAGAAACGAAGCCCTAACCGAGAAGAGCGCACCGCGAATAAGCCGAATAACCCCAGACCTGGGCAAAATAAAGGACCCAACGCGGAATTCGGGAAAAGAGGTCCCGCAGAACAGAGACGGTATTGTTCGTTCTGCAACAGAAACAATCACTCCACCGCAGAATGTTTCAAGTTGGCCGCACAACGTAGGGAAGAGCGCGAAAGCCGGCCAGCGCACAGAGTTCTAACTCAAAGTAGCGGTAACAAGCCACACACAATCGGAGATCACCCATCGGTGACAGACACGGTCAAGGTCAACGGAAAAGAAGCGAACTGTCTGTATGACACAGGTCTATCATACGACGCGATAGTTAGCGAATCTCTTGTATCGCGCGCGGACTTGACAGACAAGACAGTCGACTTACAAGGAGCAGACTTGACGAAACCGACGACTACTTGCCCAATAGCTTGGATCGAAGTAGAGAGTAGGTACGTCACAGGAAGAATCCAAGCAGCTGTTTTACAGAAACCCCTGTATGATCTAGTGCTAGGTTGTAGGTATGTGTTCTTAGGCACGCCCCCTAAAACTGTAGAGATAGCTGCAGTGCAAACCAGGGCCCAAGCTAAAACCCAACCACCCCAGCCCGAGTTCGCTCCGAACCCAGGACTCGAAGAGATCAAAACAGCACAGAAAGAAGACACCTCGATAGCGAAGTGCTTCCAGAAGCTACCCAAGGCGCACACACCCCCGCACAAGGGAGACTTCTACATGGAAGAGGGAGTTCTACATCGACAAGGAGATGGAGATCACACCCAACTAGTACTACCAGCCACCCTTCGAGCCCAAGTACTAGAATTAGGCCACAGCATGCCACTCAGCGGACACATGGGAATTGGAGCCACAGTGCAGAGAATCAGCGCACACTACTATTGGCCAGGAATCACGGAGGATGTCAAGCGCTACGTGAAATCTTGCCACCAATGTCAACGATATTCCCCGCGACATCACACCGTACCAGTTACCTTAGGACCATCGGTAGTAGTCGGCGTGCCATTCCAGCAAGTCTCAGTAGACATAGTAGGACCACTGCCCAGGACTAAGAAGCGGAACAGATTTCTACTCACACTCGTCGACGCATGTACGATGTGGTGCGAAGCAGTCCCGTTGCCAGCGATCGACACCAAGAAGATTGCAGATGCACTCATCGCCATCTTTACCAGAGTCGGATTCCCGGACAGCATTAGAACGGACAACGGATCTCAGTTCACCGGCCGCCTGATGCAAGACGTGTTCGAGTTGATACAAGTTCATCACATTCGCACACCACCATACCACCCAGCCAGCAACGGACAAGTAGAAAGACTGAATGGAACCCTTCTCACCATACTCAGGAAAGTCGCCGACGACAATCCAGAAGCGTGGGACACCTACGTGAATGCGGCACTGTTCGCATACCGAGAAACGCCCCATGCAGCCACAGGCTACACCCCGTCAACATTGCTATTCGGCAGACCTCTAGCCGGACCGCTAGAAGCCCTACGCAGAAGTTGGACGGAAGCCAAGATAGACGACACACCAAGAGGTGCCACCAAGTACGTCGCAGACCTGCATGAAACCCTCAAAGCAACGTGGAAGAAAGCTGGTGAAGCACTGAAGAAGGCAAGAGCCCGTCAGGCGAAGTACTACAACCGCCACGCGAAGGACAGAGAACTGCAAGTCGGCGATCAAGTGCTACTCTTACTTCCAAGTGGAACCAACAAGCTGGACATCGCTTGGAGAGGACCGTATCGGGTGACTGCCAAGAAATCCAAGACAGTCTACCAAATAGAGGTAAACGGGAGAACCCGATACCACCACATTAATCTCCTCAAGAAGTATACGGACCGACCAGCGACCCCCAGCACTCACAACTTGCTAGCCATCGCCATCGCGGAAGAAGGAGAAAGCATGGAGACCAATGCAGTAGAGTATCCCCTGCACTCCAAGGAAACCTACAAAGACGTGATACTCAACGGAGACCTAGCCGCTACCCAGCGACAGCAAGTACTACAGGTCATTCGACAACATCAGACTGTGCTCACAGACCGACCAGGGAGGACAGACCTCGTCGAAGTAACCTTAACGGTGACCGACCCAACACCCGTCCGCCAGAAGCTCTACCCGATGCCACTGTCACAGCAGCGAGCCATCAAGGAAGAGATAGACACCTTACTGGCAGCCGGAATCATCTCAGAGTCTACTTCACCCTACAGCGCAGGCACGGTATTGTTGCGAAAACCCAACGGAGAGCTCCGACTGTGCATCGACTTCAGACTCCTGAATGCCGTAACGCAATTCCAGCCAGAGCCACTCCCGGACCAGACAGACCTATTTGCCAAGCTACAGCGAGCGAAGTACTTCTCACGCATCGACCTCAGCAAAGGATACTACCAGATACCAGTACAACCACAAGTCCGAAAGTACCTAGCGTTTAGCACTATGGAAGGACACTTCGAGTTCAATGTACTTCCATTCGGACTCCACAACGCACCCAGCATCTTCAGCGCAATGATGCGGAAACTCCTGGCACCCCTGAGCAGCGAGCACCTACATTCGTTTATGGACGACATCCTCATCGCTACGCCTACGTGGGAGGAACATGTCACGCTCCTACAGCAACTACTCGCCCGCCTCAGAGACACGGGATTGACGGCAAGACCCACCAAATGTCAGATCGGATTCACAGAACTAGAATTTCTGGGACACACCATCAGTCAAGGAAGCCTGCGACCGGTAGAAAAGACAGTGAAACGCCTACTCGACGCTCCTAGGCCCAAGACAAAGAAGGAAGTGCAGTCATTTCTAGGACTCTGCGGCTTCTACCAGAAGTTCATCCCCAACTACAACAGCATCGCCGTACCACTGACAAATGGAACCCGGAAAATCGCCCCGGACAAAGTTGTATGGACAGCCGAATGCGAGACAGCATTCCAAACACTCAAGGACAGAATGACATCGGCGCCAGTACTCCACCTACCCGATTTGACTCAGCCATTCGTTCTTCGCACCGACGCAAGCGACTTAGGCCTCGGAGCAGTACTGCTACAGCGCGACCCCAAGAATGCGGAGACGCTATTCCCCGTCGCCTACGCCAGCAGAAAATTGAGACCCGCCGAGACCCACTACGCCACGTCGGAGAAAGAATGCCTTGGACTAGTCTGGGCCATACAGAAGTTTCAACTCTACCTGTATGGGACCCACTTCACAGTTCAGGTGGACCCCAACCACTATCGTTCCTGGCAGCCTCCAAGTCTTTGAACTCTCGCCTGATGAGATGGGCACTCACCCTTCAGGCGTACTCATTCCAGATCGAGTACATCCCCGGCAAAGAGAACCACGGAGCCGACTACCTCAGTCGCCATCTCGTGGAGGACACAGCAGCTGTCGCCCACCCAACACAACTACGGGCCACAGCACCAGAATTCGTCCCCGCCCAATAAAACCCTGTCACTAGTGTCCATAGCTACCTGGCACAGCATTGCAGCTCAGGTAGAGCAACTTACTTAGTTTGTAAATAGGACCCTAGGATAGTGCAGTGTTAAACTAGGCTCTGTAGTAGAAAAAGGTCGAATCCAGTAGTCATCGCCTTTTTTCAGTTGAGGGAGCCTGTCACGAATTGGCTAGTTTTAACTCTGCTTGTTGACTATTTAGCCATGTGTAGTCTTTGTAACAGTAGAGAAGTTAGACTATGACACAGCAGCAATTAAATTACACAGCAGACCACACACCGCGAGCCCGACCCACGCTAGCGCAGTGAGTCAGCACTTGAGCTTTGAATCGGACCGTTTTAACCAATCAGAGCAGGCTCAGTGGGTAGAGCAGTTTTGAATGTGTCAAAACCTAAGACAGTTTGAATCAGTCGTGTGTGAGACGAGGAAGAAGTAACATCTCCTTAGCTAGCAGAGAACAATCTTCACTCATAGACCAGGAAGCAGGACTTAGGAATCTTAGAATTCTCTCAAGTCATCACGGGCCTGAACTTGTCAAACAGGTAAATGAACACCCTTCTGTTTCATCGTGATATATTTATATTATTGTTGAAATTATGTTTGAAGAATTTGCTATGCATAAATGTGAATTGTTAATCCGAATTTGCGGGACCACGTGGAAGAGCCTACCACGAGGTGAAACACGACCGGTTGCGCCGCCATGTTGTATCCCGTACGGAACCACTGTTGTTTAACTTATATGTATGTTTGCAGACCAGTGGCTGTACCCGATGTTTATATTATTATTAATTCTGTATGTGTATAGTTAGCCACGTTTGATATTTATGTATGTATAGGAATTTAGAGTGAGATTCCAGTGGACCCCGGAAGTAGCAGAATGTTCGTCGCTTATGTATAGAGATGTGGAGCTATCACTGAGGGCTACTTGGCTTTCAGTGAGACGCTCTGCACAAACCGATTATTCAGGGTTGTGCAGAATTTCGTCTCTTATATTACAGACGAGCAGGCGAGCTATCCCGAGCTATCCCGAGCTAACCTGTGCGTCCCACTCCACAGAAACGACTAGTTGGTCGAGGAGACTCTACCGCACAAGACGGAAGGAGCTACCCGAAGAAACACCCTGTCAGACCCCACAGCGTGGCAAGGGAACCCAACTACACAACGACAAAGGTGTACCAGAAGCTACCTCACAGAAGGACTTCGAACACCCCACACATGAGTTAAGTGCATAAGGCGAAGGTGCACTTAAACTGATCATAACAGGACCACACAGTAGTCCAACTCTTCAGAAACTGTAAAACGGACCACAGTAGTCCAAATCTACATGAAATATTATAGCAAGTGCCCGAGGAAGAAAAACAGCTGCCTAGACTATCAGCGATCGAACTATTAGCAGTGAAAGAGACTTTTTAAGTTAGATTAGTACTTAGAGAATCTTGTATAGAGTAGAAGAAATAAATGTGTGATTTTAACTGTTATCAAGGGGCTGGACTACATATGATTCATAGCCGTGTGAAAGCTAGTGTGACAGTATCTTTTACCATTTTTCTATCTATTTCTGTACCCCAACCTTAACACAGAACGAGCTAAACAAATAAATTTATTAAAGTAATTCATAGGGTGACTTACTAGCAGTTCCCACCGAATAAACGTGAGGGTCCATAATTCCATTGTGCAGAGCCCATAAACCCCACGTGACACCCACTACCTCCCCTGCCGCCAAAACTCCCTCCCCAACCCACCCACCCCCACATTAATTTAAGTGTTTAAAATAATTTACTTTGTTTTGTTAGTAAATAATATGATAATTATCTCACATCGTGCGTACCACGGCCTTCAATATGGCCACAGTGCAAAGCTTACGATAGTTACACGCGTTTTCCGATGCTTTTTCCGTTCCATGTGTTGTCATTCATTTTCATTATCATTTGGCGTGCAGCATGGCATGCAATTGCGCTTGCGCAGTTTGGCGTTTAAGTTTTGACCAATCAGCTACATAATTCACGTGCAGTCCTCCATAACAGCACCATCGGTAACTGGTTCAGAACAACAATCGGTGTGCGTCAAGGATGCCTATCCTATCCTGTCCCATAATCCGAAGGTCGTAGGGGCACCACAGATGATCGTTTAACCAGCATACTCCATCTTTCTCTGTCCTCAGCAGCCCTCATGGCTTCGCTCAGTGTCAAACCAGTCCATTCTCGAATGTTGTCCTCCCACCTCTTTTTCGGTCTCCCCCTTCTTCTACCTCCTTGCACTGTGCCTTGCAGAATGGTCTTTGCAAGGCCTGATGATCTGGTGACGTGGCCATACCATCGGAGTTTCCGTTTCTTCACCACTGTGAGCAGGTCATCGTGTTGTCCAATGGCTTGTGTGATGGTCTGTCGGACTTCGTCGTTGGTGATGTGTTGGGTATAGGAAATGCACAGAAGTCTTCTGTAGCACCTCATCTCCATGCTTTGTATTCTTCGTTGGAGATCTGCTGTGAGGGTCCATGCTTCGCAAGCATATAGGAAGATGGAGATGACCAGAGAGCGCAGCAGTCTTACTTTGGAATGTAGACTGATGGTTCTGTCTTTCCAAATGGGCTTCAACCTTGTCAGGGCAGCAGTTGTTTGTGCGATCCTGGAGAGGACTTCCTGTCGAGACCCATTGTCTGACACAATGGCTCCTAAATATTTGAAGCTGTGCACTGTGTTGAGGGATTGGCCTTGTACTTTGATGTCCGTGTTGATGCCATTGGTGTTGTTGGTCATCATTTTGGTCTTCTCTGCACTTATTTCCATTCCATAAGCTCTGGAGGTGGTGTCAAGCCTCTGTACAAGCTGTTCAAGTTCTTGTTCCTCTCCAGCCAATCCATCAATATCATCCGCAAAACGAAGATTGGAGATTGCTCTGCCCCCTATGCTGACTGTGCCTTCGTGATCTGCAAGAGCATCTGACATGATGCGCTCTAGGAAGATGTTGGAGAGTGTTGGAGAGAGTAGGCATCCTTGACGCACACCGATTGTTGTTCTGAACCAGTTCCCGATGACGCTGTTATGGAGGACTGCACTGGTAACCTTGTCATACAGGCTTTTGATGACTTCTATAATTTTAGGGCTGATGTTGTACACTTTCATGGTTGCCCATAGAGCTGCTTGCCAGACTCGGTCAAATGCCTTCTTGAAGTCTATGAACACATGATATAGATGTTGTTGGTGCTGTAGGTATTTCTCACAGATTATTCTGAGGTTGAAAATCTGTTCAGTGGTACTTCGCCCTGCCATGAATCCTGCTTGTTCTTCAGCTATGATTTGTTCAGCTTGTGGTTTCAACCTGTTGAGTATTATTTTCAGGAGGACCTTGCTGGGATGGCTGATGAGGCTGATGGTGCGGTAATTTTCACACTCCTGAAGGTTACCTTTTTTGGGAAGAGTGATGACAAGCGACTGGGTCCATGGTGTAGGCCATTCCCCACTCTGCCAGATCTTGTTACAGATAATGGTGAGAGCATCAGTCATCGCTTCTCCTCCTGCTTGTAGCAGTTCCGCTGGTATGTTGTCCACTCCCGCTGACTTCCCTTTCTTCAGCGATTGCACTGCTGCCTCAACTTCTTCCCGGAGAATTGGGAGGATTTCTTCTTCTCAAGGATGCCTACTCTCTCCAAAACTCTTCAACATCTTCCTAGAGCGCATCATGTCAGATGCCTTTGCAGATCACGAAGGCACAGTCAGCATAGGGGGTAGAGCAATCTCCAACCTTCTTTTTGCGGATGACATTGATGGATTGGCTAGAGAGGAACAAGAACTTGAACAGCTGGTAAAGAGGCTTGACACCACCTCCGGCTCCAGAGCCTATGGAATGGAAATAAGTGCAGAAAAGACTAAAATGATGACTAACAACACCAATGGCATCAGCGTGGACATCAAAGTCCAACGCCAATCCCTCAACAAAGTGCATAGCTTCAAATATTTAGGAGCCATTGTCAATGGGTCCGACAGGAAGTCCTCTCCAGGATCACATAAACAACTGCGACCCTGACAAGGTTGAAGCCTATTTGGAAAGACGGGATCATCAGTCTACATTCCAAGGTAAGGCAGTGGCGCTCCCTTGTCATCTCCATCTTTCTATACGCTTGCGAAACATGGATCCTCACAGCAGATCTACAGCGAAGAATACAAAGCATGAAGATCAGGTGCTACAGAAGACTTCTGGGCATTTCCTATACCCAGCACATCACCAACGACGAAGTCCGAAAGACCATCACACAAGCCATTGAACAACACGATGATCTGCTCACAGTGGTGAAGAAACGGAAACTCCGATGGTATGGCCACGTCACAAGATCATCAGGCCTTGCAAAGACCATCCTGCAAGGCACAGTGCAAGGAGGTAGAAGAAGAGTGAGACCGAAAAAGAGTTGGGAGGACAACATTCGAGAATGGACTGGCTTGACACTGAGCGAAGCGCCATGAGGGTTGCTGAGGACAGAGAAAGATGGAGTACGCTAATTAAACGATCATCGGTGGTGCCCCAACGACCTTCGAGTTACGGGATAGGATAGGATAGGAACTGCGTGTGCATTTGCGCTTGCGCAGTTTGGCGTGTACGTTTTCGACCAAACAGCTACTAGATGTGCGTGCAATTGGGTGTGCACTTTCGCGTGCACTTGCACGGGCATTTGACGCTTTTCGCGTTCCATAGAAAACTGTCACGCTAAACTGCACAAGCCCAAATGATAATAATAATAATAATAACGGATTTTTATATAGCGGGTACTCCAGCCTATGACCAGACTCACCACGCTTTACATAGTCATAACATATAAATACATGCACTCGATGAAACATTACTTTTGCTACAATACACCAAAAGATGGGACAGTAAAGGTACAGACTATTTACAATTATGTACATAAATTACAAAAAAGACAAAGATATACTATTGACAACTATGTACACAAATGACAAAAAAGACAGAAAATAGAATAGCAAAAACCTATTTACAGCTATTTATATGCCCGGTTAGGCCCAGGAAGGAAAACAGTATAAATATTTACAGCCGTGTATACACTTACGGATCAGACATAGACAAGAGATGGGAGAATGGCAGCGGGATACAAATCAATCTGAATAATGCAGTTTGAAGAGGTGGGTTTTGAGGGCCTTTTTGAATGCTTGTGTTGATTGTATGTTGCGGATATGGGAGGGAAGGGAATTCCACTGCTTAGGTGCGGAGTAGGCGAATGCACGTTGGCCGTATGTCTTAGTGCGGGTGACGGGAACCTTGAGTGTGCGAGTGTCAGCAGAAGATCTTAAAGTGCGTGAAGGGGAGTAGACAGACAGTAGATCAGCAAGGTAGGAAGGACAAGAATCTGTGAAGAAGTTGTGACAGAGAACAGAGAGTTTGTACTCTATGCGTGCTTGCACAGGAAGCCAGTGAAGGGAATGTAGTAGAGGTGTGATGTGATCACGTTTCTTAGCTCGGAATACTAGTCTAGCTGCTGAGTTCTGAACCTTTTGTAGTTTGTCAATGATGTGTTTCGGGGAGCCAACAAGGAGAGAGTTGCAATAGTCAAGACGAGAAAGGACGAGAGCGCAGACTAGGGTTTTGGTGGCCGGGACTGTAAGATAGTGGCGGAAGGAGCTGATTTGGCGTATGGCCGTGTATGCAGAGCGACAGACGTTGGAGATGTGGTTGTTGAGGGACAGGTCATCGGAGAGAATGTAGCCGAGATTTCTTGCTGAGGATGAGAACTGAGTGTTTGTTGTCCCTACTGTAAGCGATGTTGGGAGAGGCGAGAGTGAGGAGGAGGTGTTGTGCTTGTGAATGAGGAGGGCTTCGGGTTTATCGTCATTAAGCTTAAGCTTGTTGAGTGTCATCCATGACTTAATGTCTGTGATGCAGTTCTCCAAAGTCTGAACAGTGGAATTAATGAGAGAGTGGGCGGTGGATTTATACAGTTGTGTGTCGTCTGCAAATGACTGACTCTCAACAGCATGCTTTCTAAGCAGGAGAAGCAGTGGCTTGGTGTACAGAGTGAATAACACCGGCCCTAAAACGGAACCCTGAGGCACGCCGCACACCAAGTCTGCTGTGCTGGAGAAACAGCCATCGACAGTGACTGCTTGTGATCTGTCAGAAAGATATGAGTGGAACCAAGCCAGGACAGAGCCAGAGAATCCAAAATAGTGTTGAAGAGTGTTAAGGAGAATGTGATGGTCGACTGTGTCAAAGGCGGCTGAGAGGTCTAATAAGGTGAGAACGGAGACGTTGCCATTATCTCTAAGGCAAGCAACAGATCATTGGTTACCTTTAGGAGGGCTGTCTCAGTGCTGTGGAATGGTCGGTAGGCAGACTGGTTGGGGCAAAGTAAAGCGTTATCATATAGGTAGGCAAACAGTTGTTTGAGAACAATTTTTTCCATGACTTTGGACAGGAAGGAGAGGTTTGAAACAGGTCTATAGTTCTTTAGATTATTTTTGTCTAAACTTGGCTTTTTAAGGAGGGGTTTGATGACAGCCGCTTTGAGCACAGACGGAACAACACCAGAGGACAGACTCTCGTTGATAATGTGGGTAATGGTCGGGAGTAGAGGGTCAAGATTCTCTATCAAGATGGGGGTAGGAATGGGGTCGAGAGAGCAAGATGTTGGTTTTGAGCTTAAGATGACTTTTTTGACCTCTTGCTCTGTTATTGTTTGAAAAACTTCCATCTTTGCGGTGGTGAGGGAAGGTGAGAATGGGTTAGTGAGTGGGATCTCATGGCTATCAAGAGCGGCCCTTATGTCAGCCACTTTCTGTGTGAAATAATTACAAAATATATCTGGGAGCTGACATGCTGGATGTGTGGATGGGAGTGATGTTGCATTGCTCTTACCCCTTAGCTGATTGCAAATGTCAAACAACTGTTTACAAGTTTCACTGCTGCTAATTCTGTCGCTAAAGTACCGGGTTTTGGCAGTCTGGACTATTTTAGTGACCCGTTTTTTTGCAGCGGTGAAAATCTGCTTGCTGACTTCTAAACCCGATTTGAGCCACTTTTTCTCAGCTTTGCGTCGGTGTTTCTTCGCCTCAGAGAGCTCGTCCGTAATAGACTCGTACCAGGGTGCTGAGCGAGTTGCCTTGACCTTTTTCTGGGCCACGGGAGCGTGCCGATCAAGCACCGCCTGAAGTGTACTATTCAGCTGATCCACAGTGGGGCACAGTTCTGGGGTCACTTTAGCGGTAAGGTCTTGCTTGAAAGCATCCCTATCCATGGTGCGCAGGCTGCGAGCCTTCCTGAACATGGGGGGAGGAGGGGGGGCTGCGACGCTTAGTTCGCACATGACACAGAAATGGTCAGATGTTAATTCCTGGGTGACTGAAGTTGATCTAACAACATTATCCTGAGGCCTATGCATAACCCAATCTATGATGTGACCACGGCTGTGGGTGGGTTCTGTGACTGACTGAGAAAGACTAAACTGATCTAAAAGTTCAATCATCTTTGCGGTGGAAGGTTGCTGGGGTTGGTCATAGTGAAAGTTAATGTCTCCTAAAACTATGTATGTTCCTGACAGTGTGTTGCAGTAATCAAGCAGGACTGGAAATTCTTGGTGGAAAATTGCATCAGTTAATTTATTTTTCTTGCTGCACGCGCTGGGAATGGGAAAAGTCCGAAAATACATTCTATGTACCAAAATAATGTAATGTAAATTGACAACTATCCTATCCCATCCTATCCCATAACGCGAAGGTCGTTGGGTCACCACAGTCCGACAGACCATCACACAAGCCATTGGACGACACGATGACCTGCTAACAATGGTGAAGAAACGGAAACTCCGATGGTATGGCCATGTCACCACAGCATCATGCCTTGCAAAGACCAAGGCACGGTGCAAGGAGGCAGAAGAAGAGGGAGACAGAAAAAGAGGTGGGAGGACAACATTCGAGAATGGACTGGCTTGACACTGAGTGAAGCCACGAGGGTTGCTGAGGACAGAGTACGCTGGTTAAACGATCATCTGTGGTGCCCCAACGACCTTGGAGTTACGGGGTAGGATAGGATAGCTGATCAAGGCGCATTCAATGGAACAAAGATTTTTTTGTGGAGACCGAGTGTCGCAAAACTGGGTGTTGCTGGGTGATCACTACTGATGAAGGACTTCCTTGACTTTCATGACTTACCCCAGAACATGGTTTTATTTCAATAAAAAAACCTAAGGTACACCATTTCATTCCAACACTTCACAAACACATAACACGTTTTTCCAAGTTCGATTATTTTATTATATTCCGTTGGTTTTTCCTCGAAATCGGAACGATAATTTGGCGATACTTTCCGTCGTGGTTACCGAAAATAATGTTTGTTTGGTTTTTTACTTATCTCTTAGCCCCCACGGGCTCGGCTCCGCGCGCCGGGGGTGGACCCCATGCCTCTCTCTGGCTGGGTGACCAAGTTGCCTACCCCTTTTTCTTTTCTTTTGTCTTGTTTCTGTCTTATTGGTCCTTTCACCTATATTCTCTTCACCCTTAAATTCTCCCAGTATACTATACAGTTTTGACTCCCTTTCTTCTGCCTTACCGGACTTTCCCTGTCTTCTTTTTCCCCATCATTCCTTCTTTTTCTACCCTCCTTTTCTCTGTGGCCTTCTCTTGGCCCCCTGCGTTTGCCGTGCAGGGCAACCCGTGTCGGGGGAGAATGGGATCCTGGAGGTTGAGGTCCCTGAGGGACTGCGGTCCCTCACACTAACACACCTCTTTGGCCCGGACTTCTCCTAGACGGGAGGCTGGCGTGGCCCGCGTCAGTCAAGCGGCTGGTCGTGTATTGCCCTAGCTCTGCTAGAAGGCTGCGGCTCATGGGTCAAACTTGAACAAAACCGTAGTGGCAGTGCGGGATTGTCTGGGTGTATATCCCCCCTGTAGCCCTGGTGCGCTCCCTTGCTGGATTTTCCGCTTGGACGCATCCCCTTGTTGGACTCCGTGGTGGGTGGGGAGCAGGGGGGATGAATTCATAAATTAATAACATGGCTTCCACAAATAAACGACGACTGCGTGATGACGGACCGGACTCGGACACGGACAGTGACATGGACACGAGACAGAAAGCTTGTGCATCGGGGGTAGAAGGGGCCTGGCCTCGTTTTTTGGTTGTAGAGGGGGCGGATCCGGCTATGCCACTAGGCAAGCTGTCTCCGTTCGCAATACAGAAGGGTTTTCAATCCGTTTGCACAATCGGGTTCAAAGATGTGAAAAAACTGAGATCTGGGGCCTACCTGGTGGAGTGCTCAACCAAAAGGGCATCGGATAGTCTTCTAAAGAGGGATTCGACTGTCTTCGTTGATAGACAAATCAAAGTTTCTGTGCATGGACGGTTGAATTCCTCCAAGGGAGTCATCCGATGTCAGGATTTGATCGACATGTCAGAATTGGAAATCCGTGGTGAGCTCTCCAGCCAGGGGGTCACAGCAGTCCAGCGGGTCTTCGTCACCAAGGGATCCCAACGTATCCCCACCAACACACTTTTTGTGACCTTCGCTATGGCCAAATTGCCGGAGTCACTCAAGGTGGGGTACCTTAGGGTGAAGGTGACGCCGTTTGTACCATCACCGTTGCGATGCTACCGGTGCCAAAGATTTGGTCACGGTAGCAAGAACTGTAAAAGCAAGGAAATATGTCGTGATTGTGGTAAAGAGAAACACGAAAACGAATGCAAAAATCCGATTTGCTGTGTGAATTGCGCCGGGAATCATTCGTCCAGCTCCAAAGACTGTCCTCAGTGGCAGTTGGAGCTGGAAATCCAAAAGGTGCGGGCCACTGAGAGTTGCTCCTTTGGCGACGCAAGGAAAAAAGTTCTTGCAAGTAGGCCGGTGCTTAAAGAGAGGTCCTTTGCGGCTGTGGCGGGTTCCACATCTCATGTGGAACCTAGCGCACACCCGACAATGGACACTGCCATGAGTAAAATAACACAGATTTTGGAAACGTTGTGCAAACGGATGGATACTCTCGAAAAGATGCTTGCTTTGTTTGCCCAGAAGGGGGTTTCTCCAGCCCCACCGAATCCACTGGAGAACGTGCCGACGGGCACGTCAAAAACCGTCACTCCAAGCGCGCAGACGGCCGCGCCAATAGCCGTCACTCCTGCCACGAAGGAGGCTAGGCCTCATGCCACCGCACCAGCAACGACCGGTTTTAGCGACCGGGTAGTTGCTGGGGCGACTAAAATCCTAGTTACCCAGCAGAAGAGCGCCAGAGGAGGAGAGGGAAAGATTGGCAGGGGTGAAGGGGAGAGGGAAGATATAAAATCTGGTGCTGGGGAGAGGGGGAGGAAGTCCGCTGGCAGCTCGGGTTCCGGGTCTTTGACAAAGAATCAAAGGCCCGGACCCCTTTCTTCCAAACCCCAGCAGCCTCTCGAAACGGAGAAGCGTTTCGGGGGGTTGATGGAACATGAAGAGATGGACGAGGGTCCAAAAGATACAGAGACATAATTGTGCTCTCGGAGATGAAACTTTTAGCATTCTTTTACTTAATTTTTATGTCCATTTTACAATGGAACATCCGAGGGTTAAGGGCAAATTATGAGGAGCTATGCTGTCTGCTGACAGAGCATCGACCTGAAGTATTGGCCCTTCAGGAAACTCTCCTGTCAGAAAAACATCCTATAGATATTACTGGTTATTCCTCTCTAGATTGTTTATCTTCTAGAGGCGTTTCACTCTTTATCCATAGAAATGTCCCATTTAATCCAATTTTACTTAATACAAGTTTACCAGCAGTTGCAGCTAGAGTATCTCTTTTTAAATCCCTCACAGTTTGTTCTCTATATTTCACACCATCAATAAATGTAACTAAAAGTGAACTTGAGAATTTGGTCCAACAGTTACCTCCCCCTTTTTTGTTGTTGGGAGATTTTAATGGACGCTCTCCCCTGTGGGGTAGTGATCGTACCGATTCTCAGGGTAAAATAATTGAAGACATTTTAGACTCGTTAAACCTAGTAACTTTGAACGAGGGTGCTCCAACTTTTTCCTGTTCTAGAACTGCTTCTTTGTCCCACATTGATATATCGATCTGTGATCCCTCCTTACTTTTGGATTTTAAATGGACAGTTTTAGAAGATCTCCATGGCAGCGATCATTTCCCGGTTTTATTAAAACATGATTCAGATAACCTTGAGCAAACTCATGGCAGGTGGAAACTGAAACAAGCTAACTGGAGTCTGTTTTCTAACCTGTCTGAGGCCCAGCTACGTGCTAAGACCCAGGAATTTACAAATGCCTTAGATCCAATACAGCTTTATACTGACATAGTTATTAACAGTGCCAAGGAGTCCATTCCGCAAACTTCGTCAAACCCTCACACACTTAAAAAACCCTGGTTTGACGATGAATGTAGAAAACTTCAGCAAGCTCGTAAAAAAGCTTTAAGAACTATGTTTTTACACCCAAGCACTGAAAATAAACAAAACCACCAACGTTTGCGAGCGCAATGCCGACAGCTCTTCAAACGAAAGAGAAAGGAATCGTGGAGAGGTTTCTGCTCCACGCTTAATTCAAAAGCGAAACTGTCGAAGGTGTGGAAAGTAGTCCGCAAACTCAAAAATAGAAGTAACAAACAGGTGAGCCCATGCCTTACTGTGCAGGGTGACGTAATCGGAGATAAAAAATTAGTAGCTGATCTTTTGGCTTCTTCTTTTGCTGCAAATTCTTCCTCTGAAAATTATTCTGTCCCTTTTCAAACAGTTAAAACCCGCAAAGAACAACAACAGTTAAATTTTACCTCCGATAATTCTGAAGATTAAACATTCCGTTTTCATTAGTCGAGCTTGATGATGCAATTAACAAAAGTGCAGATTCAGCAGTTGGACCGGATGATGTACATTATCAATTTCTCAGACATTTAACGAGATACTCACGGTCTCAACTGCTGGACATCTTCAATCAGCTCTGGATCACTGGCACCTTTCCTCCCTCCTGGAGAAAGGCCATTATTGTACCTATCCCTAAACCTGGCAAAGACCATACTAACCCGACAAACTATAGACCAATAGCCTTAACGTCTTGCTTATGCAAGACGCTAGAAAGAATGGTGTATTCTCGCTTACTGTGGTATCTAGAAACAAATAATATTTTATCCAACACTCAGTGTGGCTTTCGAAGTGGTCGAAGTACTGTTGACCACCTGGTGCGACTGGAAACTTTTATCCGTAACGCGTTCGTCCAGGGTGAACATGTCGTTGCCATCATGTTTGATTTGGAAAAGGCTTATGATACCACATGGAAATATGGCATTCTTTCAGATTTACAAGAAATGGGTTTGAAGGGACATTTACCTCTGTTTATATCCAATTTTCTAACGGACAGAATTTTTCAGGTTAAGGTTGGGGGATCTTTGTCAGATACGAGAGAACAGGAGATGGGAGTGCCTCAGGGTAGCATCTTGTCTCCCTTGCTGTTTAATATTAAAATAAATAACATTGTTCGTTCCGTTAAACGGGGAATTGACAATTCTTTATTTGTCGACGATTTTGCATTGGTAGCCAAAGGTAAAACTTTGGCATCTGCAGAACGTCAGCTACAGTTATGTGTCAAGGCCGTTGAAGACTGGGTTTTACAAAATGGTTTTAAATTTTCTGAAGCAAAAACTGAATGTATTCACTTTTCCCAGCACCGGGGAATTATTCAGGACCCTACTATTCTCCTCAATAAAACTCCAATAAAGGCGGTCAAACAAGTCAAATTTTTGGGTATTATTTTTGATCAAAAGCTATCTTTCATTCCTCATCTGAAAATTTTGAAAACAAAATGTCAACAGGCCTGCAATTTGCTCAAGGTTATCAGTGGTACAGACTGGGGTGCTGACAAGAAAACTTTATTGCTGTTATATCGTTCTTTAATTAGATCCAAGTTAGACTACGGTTGCATTGTCTATGGTTCTGCTAGAAAATCTTATCTTAAGATGTTAGATCCAGTTGCCCATCAGGCACTACGCATTGCTTTGGGTGCGTTTCGCACTTCCCCTTGTGAAAGCCTTTATGTGGAAGCTAACGAACCCCCGCTGGAGCTGAGACGTACAAAATTGTCAATGAATTACTATTTAAAATTAAAAACTGATCCTATGAACCCTGCTTATGACTGTGTTTTCAACCCAGATTTTGTTCAGAAATTTGAATCCAAACCTAACACAATCCCTCCGTTTGGCATCAGAATGCAAGTTCATCTGGAAAAAGCAGGCATTGATGTTGCTTCCATCAACGACGATGAACTTCGGACTGAAGCTCCCCCATGGAAATTATGTACCCCAAACATTAATTGGCAGTTGTCCGCTTTCCTTAAAAACAATACCTCTGAAACCGTATATAACCAACTTTATTTAGAACAGTGTGCATTATACCCAGGATATGAACAACTTTTTACAGACGGGTCAAAGAAAGGAGATTCAGTTGCTGCTGCGTCTGTCTCCGAGAGACACTTAGACCAGCCTTTGCAACAGCGTTTACCTGATTTTTCTTCTGTTTATACAGCTGAGCTCAAGGCAATTCATTTAGCTCTGAAACAAGTTTATCAATCCAAAAGAACCTCATTTTTAATCATGTCCGATTCATTGTCAGCACTTCAGGCTCTTTCCACGAGAAAGATATCACACCCTTTTCTGGCAGGGATCCATGACCTCCATACACAACTTGTTTCTGAGGGTAAAAAGATAGTTTTTATGTGGGTCCCTGGTCACATGGGCATCCGCGGCAATATTGCAGTAGACAGAGCGGCTAAAGATGCTCTACATCTCGATTTCCCTCCAGAGATTTTCCAGTTTGTGCCCTACTCTGACCTACGTTGTATGACTGGATCTTATTGTAAACGACTGTGGCAGACTGACTGGTCTAACCATGTCAACAACAAATTATTTCAAATTCTTCCCGATTTGTCCACTTCTTTGCCTAACTTTGCGTCCACTCGCAGAGAGGAAACAGTGTTATCTCGCCTTCATATTGGGCATACTTATGTCACCCACAGTTTCCTTTTAAAAGGAGAAGAACCACCATGGTGCTTTGCATGTGATCAATCTTTTTCTGTTCGCCATTTTATGTCTGAATGTGCTGATTTGATTGAGGAAAGGGAAACATATTTTGGTTCCATACCTTTCAAAGAGATTTTTAAAGTGTGTAATGGTCAACATCTGTTTCAATTTTTACATGATGTTGGTTTGTTCTATCGCATATAAATTGTATCGACATGTTTTGTTTAGTTTGGATTTTATTAGGACTGACTTTAGTGATTTGATTGTAGAAAGAGAATATATTTTTAATACATCAGTTTTAAAGAAGTCTCTTAAAGAGGTGTCTTGTGAAAGTTTGTTTGTGTATTTAAGAGTAACAGGCTTGTTTTTTAAGACTTGAATCATTTTATAATATTTTAAGATAACGTCTCTCTGGTCCTGATTTGGCTCGGAAGAGTCCGCTGGACCTAAAGCAATAACCTTGTATTGTATTGTATTGTACTTATCTCTTAATAATGTCCTCGTTGTAGTTTTTGACAAATGAAGAATCCCGGTTTAGGTGAGTCGGTGGTAAAGTTCATAAGAGCTGGAACTTGACGTCGATGTCGCCGTTAGATCTAATGGCTGTCCGTGACCCACCAGTGACTTCTGTAGCCCTCGTTGACGTACAGTTTCATCGTAAAATCAGTCACCCCGATCATGAACAAGACGTCATAGAAGAATCCAATGCCAGTCTCGAAGATGACATCGTCAGGGATATCCCAGACGGATAATACCACAAGAATAAAACACCTGCCGAACAAAACTAGTCTTCGATATTTGCATGAAAATTATTTCCATACAAACTTAAACACCTTCAGGTCCGGCTCTGCTTGGAAAAACATGTTACGATTAATCAACACATCAGTCCCCTGAAAACCAACTGCATTCAGATGAACCAAATATCTTTCCCTGGAAAACAAATGCATTTCAAATGAACAAACTATCTCACTTTTCTGGAAAACAAATGCATTCAATGAACAAACTATCTCACTTCTCTGGAAAACAAATGCATTCAATGAAAAAACAGTTTTTCTCCTCTGGAAAATACATATATTTAATGAACAAAGTTTCACACTTATCGATCTTCTTGGGAAATTATCTTGAATGAAGAAAAATCTAAATATTTACCCTACGGTGCCAGAATTCAGCTAAAGCTGATCAAACGTCGAGGAACAACTCATCTTCTTGGCCCAACCACATCAGACAACATTCAGCCTCCAGCTAAACTGTCGTTGGCACCCCACAGAATAAGTTGCCTCGGAGCTTGGGTAGAATCCTCCCTGTCCAGTCTAGATCTCTCTCCCAACTGATTCTTCAGTTTTCCTAACCGATTTCGCCTCAATTTCATTTTACCAAGACTACCACACTTTTATCATTAAAACAGCCAATGGAAACTTCACAACGCAAAAAGTAACCTATCACCTCAAATATTATATTTTATAAAATTAATAGTTCACAACCTCTTTGCTTTCCCTAAAATTTTATTATTGGCATTAATCACAATCTTTCACACAAAAGAATTATCGATAAAAAATCGTCCATTTTATTCTTTTCCAGGAATACAAAAAATGGCGATCGACACGTAACAAAATTGACGTCATATTTCTAAATCTTACCACAGGCACTCTATATAACAATTAGCACTTGGAAAATAAAAATACTCGCGAGCGTTTCGTTTCGCGACATTACGCCCCTCCTCTTGAGCTGAAACATCTATGTTTAAGCTATTCTTTTACAAGTGCAAGCGACTCAAATAGTCTGCGCCGACATTGTCTTTCCCTTTGATAACTTTGACTGTGAAAGAATACTGTTGCAGCTGGAGAGCCCACCTCATTAGCCGACCATTCTCAGTCTTGGTTTTCTGCAAATGTGTGAGTGGTTGGTGGTCCGTCTCCAAAGTGAAATGTGTTTAATACAGGTACTGTTCAAATTTCTTGACAGCCCATACCACTCCCAAACACTCCTTTTCGATGGTCGAGTAGTTTTTCTCTGCACGGTTAAGCTTCTTGCTTGCATAGGCTACTGGCTGTAACCCTTGCCCTTGATCTTGCAGTAAAACTGCTCCCACTGCAACATCTGATGCGTCACTCCTCAGAGTAAATGGTTTGCTGACGTCAGGTAGCAATAATACTGGTTTGCTTACCAAGCAATCTTTGAGTTTAACGAATGCTGCTTCACATTTTTCATCCCAGGCCACTTTTTCTGGTAGACCTTTCTTTGTCAAATCAGTCAACGGAGCGCTGATTTCCGCATAGTTGCTGATGTATTTTTCCTGTAGAACCCTACTAGTCCTAGGAATGCTCTGACTTCCTTCTTTGTGATCGGTCTGCTGGCTGACCTGATTTTCTCAGTTTTGTCATCATCAGGCATGACTGTGCCTAATGCTCCCATCTCTTCATCACACACGTTGTTAATCACAACGCTCACTTTCTTTTCACCTGTTTTTCTGACTACAGCATTTGGCTGTGCTCCATCCGTTCTCGTCTGCTTCCCGTTACGTTCGAACGGCGTATCGATAAACGGCATGTTTTTCATCGTGGCTCCCTTCTGCGTGCTCCTCCGACACACGTCACATGACGCATAATAACGTTTGACGTCTCCACTGATACCCGGCCAATAAAAATCACGCCATACTCGGTTGCGAGTTCGGCGTACTCCTTGATGTCCCGCCATCGGCGTATCATGAGCCAATTTGATCACATCTGATCGGTACCGTACTGGTACTACCACTTGTCTACATGGTTTCCCTTTACTCACGTAAACTCTGTACAAAATGTCTTTCTTCCACTCGTAGTGGGTTTCTTGTTTGAGCCCTAGCTCTGCCCTTTCCCGAATCTTTCCTAAAGTCGGGTCTGCCTTCTGTTCCTTAGATAGATCTTCAGGACGTATTTGCCCTAAGTCAATCTGCTTAGGAATCCACGGCTTGGCTTGTGCTTGTTGCTTCTCCTGCAACCTGGTTTGTACCGGTGCTACAACTTGTTCCTCCGGTCGCTCTACCAACGGAAACAATGGAACTTTGACCTCAGTCCCGTCTGTCATCTTTCTGCTATTTCCTATCAGAACTTGATGTACCAGTGTCTTCAAAACCAAAACACGCGTTTCTCCAACGAAAAACGGAGTTTCCAAATTCACCACAGCAATGGGCACTTTCTTTCGCTTGGATGAATCTGCAAGTGTCACGTTCTGATACTCGCCCGTATACTTGCTTGGGGAAACTAAACTTGAATCCACCAAGATGCTACTGGCCCCTGTATCCCGAATACCTTGAGCCTTTACTCCATCCACTTTCAATTCACAGTTCGGTTCATAGCCGTCTTCACTACATCGATTACACTGTTTCTGTTCCTGGGTCACTTTGACCGCATTCACAACAGCTGACGCTAGGTTTGAGTTTGGTCTGTTTCTATTCACATTTGCCTTTTGGCAATCCCTCATCAAATGTGGGCCTCCGCATCGAAAACATCCCTTGAAGTTTTGATGAGACTTGTTCATTCCTGACGCACCCGCGTTTTCAGGACCTGTCGCTTGACCACTCACCCCTCCACTACGTCGTTGTCCCATGTTCGAATTCTGTGTCTGCTGGTTAACCCTGGGATGGTTATCCATTCTAGCACTGGGTCCAATGGGCCGCCTCGTTGCTATCGGACCTCCAGCATTCTGCGCATCTTCATACGTTTGAGCATGGACCACCACTTCGTCCACACACGTAGGGTTTCTCTCCCTAATAAATCTTGCCTCCTCTTGAGACACTATCTCCAACATTTTGTCCATGAGAATTAAATCTTTCAACTCACCTGATTTTCCTTCTTTCTCAGACAAATCCACCCATCTGTCCAAATACATCCCCATCCTGTTCCTACACTCCCTGATGCCTTCATGACTGCCCCGCTTGAATTCTTTGAACCGTTTCCGATAAGTTTCAGCGGTCAGTTGGAAACGCCTCATGATCGCTGCCTTGACCATGTCGTAATCCATAATTTCCTCATCAGACATCTCAGTGTAGACCTGCCGCGCTTGGCCTCGTAGTTGACCAGACAGTCTTATCGCCCACTCATCCTTGTGCCAACCTGACAACGTAGCGATACGCTCAAACTGTTTCAGGTAGACCTCTACATCGTCCTTATCATCCAAATAAGGTACATTCACATTCACACAGCTCCTCGCTGTCCTCGGCTCGGGATAAAAATTTTGATTTTGGTCCCCATCATCTACAGTCCACTCTTGCGCCTTTCTCAACTCAAACTCGTTTTGCATGGCCATTTGTTCCAATTTTGCCTTGGCCTCTCTTTCTTCTCTCATAATGCGCTCTTCTCGCTCTTCACGTCGGAGCTGGTCCTCCCGTTGCTCCTGCCGGATCCTTTCTGCTTTCTCTTCCTCCCTTATCCTCTCCGCTTTCTCTTCCTCCCTTATCCTCTCCGCTTTCTCTTCCTTCTCCTTCCGGATCCTCTCCGCTTTCTCTTCCTCTTCTTTTCTTCTCTTTTCCACATACTCTGCCAGATCCTTATCTGTCAGACCCAGGATGATCCCATCCTGCTTGTAGGCTAGCAGCGGAGACTCAGTCTCCATCTGAACTGGTTGCTGCCTCGGCATCCTCCTAGCCAAACTTTCCCTAAACTAATCCTGTTTTACTACACGTAACCCTGGTAGATAAAACCACAGACTATTTAGGCCTCAAACGTACTCGCCTTTCCAAAGGTTAAAGTACTACAACGGATACGCCTGCGCTCTAGCCTCAAACGGCTATTCTATCACAGCTATCCTTACGTGAACGGTTATACACTAATAACACGATCACCGACGATAATCCACCACCTTCCAGATTATCATCCACGCTTAGTCTCCTGGTTAAGTAAAACGTCTAACTAGACCCACATTTACTAACCAGCACTACCAATTACCACAATTGGTTAAACTGTCAATCGGACACTACCGAATCTGACTTTCAGACCCTCAACTAGAAATAATTCTTGGTTAGAGGTTTGACCAGACTAAGCAACACAGAGCTAATTAGGTTGACCACCTCACCGATCAATACATAACCTCTAGCCTGTCTTCGAACAACACTGAAACTTCACAATGTTTTCGGAACATCCAACTTACTTAAAGTTTAAGCTGGAAAACTTACTTTCAAACTATGACCGATACTTTACCCTATGTACTCCATCAGGATAATAAACGTCATAGGTTGCAGAAACTGTTCAGTCTAAGTATACCTTCGACCAAAACACTAGTACCTACGTACAACAGCTATTGCAAACTCTGCAATCAAAGGTTTGAAATTTTGGAAAAGTAAAACTTATACCCAAAATATCTTTAATCCTACTACGGATAATACCGGTCTTCACTGCTCAACCACCAAAATAAATAATTTCAAACGAGATGATTTCCCTGAAGATACTTGCACAGCTGGGTTCTCAGACAATATGAAACCACTGATGCACTAACATATTAGCAGATATAATGCACATTTTATGTAAGCAATGACTAGCAACAACATAAAACAATATTTTACCTATACTGCTCTCTAATCATGCTCATGCAGACGTGCAACAATTACATCAAGGTAACCACAACTTGAAGCAAGAACTTATTATTATGGAAAAAATTATGAAAACTCGCTGAAGTGTTGAATTTGTAAAGTATTGGATTAATGGTGCACCTCTGACATTAAAAAAAATGAATGGCTCGTTACCCCCTAGAATTTTTTTGGAAATTCTAATCCCGGACGATGAACCCAGAATGTCGCAAAACTGGGTGTTGCTGGGTGATCACTACTGATGAAGGACTTCCTTGACTTTCATGACTTACCCCAGAACATGGTTTTATTTCAATAAAAAAACCTAAGGTACACCATTTCATTCCAACACTTCACAAACACATAACACGTTTTTCCAAGTTCGATTATTTTATTATATTCCGTTGGTTTTTCCTCGAAATCGGAACGATAATTTGGCGATACTTTCCGTCGTGGTTACCGAAAATAATGTTTGTTTGGTTTTTTACTTATCTCTTAATAATGTCCTCGTTGTAGTTGTTGACAAATGAAGAATCCCGGTTTAGGTGAGTCGGTGGTAAAGTTAATAAGAGCTGGAACTTGACGTCGATGTCGCCGTTAGATCTAATGGCTGTCCGTGACCCACCAGTGACTTCTGTAGCCCTCGTTGACGTACAGTTTCATCGTAAAATCAGTCACCCCGATCATGAACAAGACGTCATAGAAGAATCCAATGCCAGTCTCGAAGATGACATCGTCACGGATATCCCAGACGGATAATACCACAAGAATAAAACACCTGCCGAACAAAACTAGTCTTTGATATTTGCATGAAAATTATTTCCATACAAACTTAAACACCTTCAGGTCCGGCTCTGCTTGGAAAAACATGTTACGATTAATCAACACATCAGTCCCCTGAAAACCAACTGCATTCAGATGAACCAAATATCTTTCCCTGGAAAACAAATGCATTTCAAATGAACAAACTATCTCACTTTTCTGGAAAACAAATGCATTCAATGAACAAACTATCTCACTTCTCTGGAAAACAAATGCATTCAATGAACAAACTATTTTTCTCCTCTGGAAAATACATATATTCAATGAACAAAGTTTCACACTTATCAATCTTCTTGGGAAATTATCTTGAATGAAGAAAAATCTAAATATTTACCCTACGGTGCCAGAATTCAGCTAAAGCTGATCAAACTCATCTTCTTGGCCCAACCACATCAGACAACATTCAGCCTCCAGCTAAACTGTCGTTGGCACCCCACAGAATAAGTTGCCTCGGAGCTTGGGTAGAATCCTCCCTGTCCAGTCTAGATCTCTCTCCCAACTGATTCTTCAGTTTTCCTAACCGATTTCGCCTCAATTTCATTTTACCAAGACTACCACACTTTTATCATTAAAACAGCCAATGGAAACTTCACAACGCAAAAAGTAACCTATCACCTCAAATATTATATTTTATAAAATTAATAGTTCACAACCTCTTTGCTTTCCCAAAAATTTTATTATTGGCATTAATCACAATCTTTCACACAAAAGAATTATCGATAAAAAATCGTCCATTTTATTCTTTTCCAGGAATACAATAAATGGCGATCAAAATTGACGTCATATTTCTAAATCTTACCACAGGCACTCTATAGAACAATTAGCACTTGGAAAATAAAAATACTCGCGAGCGTTTCGTTTCGCGACACCGAGCGTGTTTGCCAGTATCAGATTGTTGTATCTGGCAAACTCCAAGAGTCTCAGACCCCTGTCATTTGTCTCATTGTAGCAGTGGGGTCCACTGCACAAGTCGGCGGCATGGTCACGTGGCGCGGGAATAACAAAGCGGTCATGGCTTCTTTTAGCTCGCTCGCGTGAACTCCAACGCTGCTTAAAAATTTTAAATTTACCGACATTTTGGGATATTGTGATGTTTTGAACATAGCACAATCGTGCAATAATGATTACAGAGCGATTTGTCACTGACATTCAGTTTAGAGTTGACGACATGCAGTGCTTCATCATTTGCGCTCGAAGCGGAAATCGATGAAAGAAAATGTTCTTTTCTTTGCTGAAAGGTTTTACGTCGGCGTTAGAGCATCCAAACGCAGCACAGTACTTACCATTTTCAAACTCGATCACGCTGTGTTATTCCCGCAGCACGTGGCCGCCACGCCTTTGTGCATAGCGCCCGTTGTGGTGCGCATCTTTTCCAACCTTGGCATTCTAGTCGCCTTGCACTATAACTATGTCCTTCTTCGGCACTTGGTCAAGGATAGCCTATAGATGTTCATAGAAATCCTCTACTTTGCTGTCGTCATAGTCTGATGTTGGGGCATAGGGCTGTATGATGGTGATGTTGAAAGGTGCTGCTCTCAGACGGATGGAGATAACTCATGTTTTTTTTCCAGATTTCCCGAAGCGATGATATTTGTTGTGCGTACTGTCATCTAATTTTGAAAGGGAGATAACACAAAGAAGAGGTTCATTACGAAGACAACGAGAACTGGCACAGCATTTTACCTTCAAGTCACGGGAAACAACTTCTTTCACTTCGGCAACCATCCAGCGCGCGGGTTAACTTTGGCAAAATAATAAAAGCATTGAATCCACGTTTGTTTTGTTTTATTATAAACATTAACACAGAAAATGAAGGGGACATCGCTATTTACATTATCACAAGTATATCAACTTAGTTGATATACTTGTGACATTATAGTATACAATAGCAACGTAAGCACTTTAAAATGTACAGCTAAAAACTAATGCCCTCTGTCAAGATAAGATTTTCAGCTATATATAATAATAATTAATAATAATAATTACTGTATTTATAATGCGCTTATCTTATAATAATTATAACTCTAAGCGCGCACTCACAACTCACGCACGCATGTGCACGCTTTAGACAATGACACATGTAACAATTACGCAAAAAATACATTCACTCAAATATACTCATACCACAAACAGACCAGACACTATATGTAAGAGACAGCTGGCGATGGGGTGCGTAGTGAGGTCATAGTGTTAGAACTGCTTGAAAAGGTAAGTTTTGAGGGCAGACTGGAAGGAGGTGGGAGAGGGTTTCTGACGGAGAGAGAGTGGAAGAGTATTCCAGATGGATGGGCCGTAGACAGAGAAGGAGCGGGACCCGAACGTGCTGAGTTTGGAGCGAGGAATGCGGAGGCGGAGAGGGTCGGAGGCAGAGCGAAGAGAGCGAGAGGGAATGTATGGGTGAAGTAAGTCAGAGAGATAGAGAGGAGCGGAGTTGTTGAGGGACTTGTAGCAGAGACAAGGTCTTGTATTGAATGCGTTGGGAGATGGGAAGCCAGTGTAGGGCTTTGAGCATCTTATGACTGTAAAAACAACAGCACTTGATTGTTCAATAATTATGTATTAACAATTAATTTTAACACCTCCTTTCCCCTCCCACCTCACACATTTCTTTTAAACTTTGCATGTAATTATTGTGACAGTGGGTCTATTGTTGCTGGGCTCTGCACAATGGAATGCTATTACCCACTGGACTTTCGTCTGTGGGGATAGCTAGTAAATCTCCCGGTTGATTGATTGATTTATTGTTGCTTTAGGTCCAGCGGACTCTTCCGAGCCAAATCAGGACCGGACAACCCCCGATCTGCATAAAAGATCTGCCGAAACAACCCTAGTGGGAAAATTGAATGCCCTCCACCGGCCAGTCACTTTACAATAAAGACATCCCACGCGGGGGACGGCTGAGGGTTGACCTCAACTACGCGAACACCCCGGTTACAAAAACAAAATAGAATACAACCATCATTATAAGTCATCGACAAAACACATACATATAAAATGCCTATAGTGCGAAATAATACAATCATAGGAAGCCCTAGTGACCACCCGGCAGAAAGCGTCCAACACTCCCAAGCTGATCCAACAGACCTCATACACAAACAAGGAGTCTTGTCCAGGAAGAGTTTTCAAGAAAAAAGGTAGGTCATTGATCTAGCGAAGAAGAAGAAAGTATAGCAGAGTGATAGGACAGATCAGGAATGGGAAAGAGCAAATGATGAAGACAGCGACAGTGGGAATTTAAAGCACTAAATTTCCAGAAAGTGGGGATACTATTTATACTGAAACCCCCGGCACTCCAACGGGGGGAACTGTTGCCGCAGTGAATTAGTCATGCCTACAAAGGCAAGACAGGTTTTCAACTGGGGCTTTCACTGTTCCCTTTATAGGTTAGAACAATCTACAGTGACAAGATTGCTCATGACCCCAAGGGGTAAATCTCCCGGTGACTAATCTTAATACATTTATAAGTTTAGCTCGGTCTGAGTTAGGCTGGGGTTACAGAGATATAAAAAAAAATGGTAAAAGATTCCCTGTCACATTAGCTCTCACACGGCTATGAAACATAGGTAGTCCAGCCACTTGTTAACAGTAAATATCACACATTTATTTCCTCTACTCTATACAAACTCTTCTAATCACTATACTAACTTAAAAGTCCAAATATCACATCGAATACTTCGCTCTTTGATAGTCTATGCAGCTACTGTTTCATCATTGGGCTAATGGTGCGTTCTGCCCAACGGGTCAGAGTTCTGGAAGAGTGGACTATTGATGTCCTTCTCTTCAGTTTTGGTGCACGTTTTCAAGTCACTTAGCTCTCTTGTCAATGAGCGGTGTTGTGGTGGAGTCTTCTCCTGGTTGACAAACTAGTGGGCTCTCGTAGCTCAGTGCGTGAGGCTCCAATGCAGGCCGAATGTCAGTGAGAACTTTTACTCATTTTGCTTCTGCTTCGGGCCACGATGCCTGCTCGTCTGCAAAATATGAGACAAATTTTTGCAACACCGGTTCACTAAGGGTGTGCAGAGCGTCTCACTGAAGGCAGCAATAGCCCTCAGTGATAGCTCCATATATATATATATATATATATATATATATATATATATATATATATATATATATATATATATATATATATATATATATATATATATATATATATATATATATATATATATATATATAAGCGACGAACATTCTGCTAAGTCCGTGGATCACTGGAATCTCCACTCTAATTCCTATACATATATAGATATAAATCATGGCTAAACTACACACATAGAGAAATAATTAATACTATACACATTCTCTGGTACAGCCACTGGGTTTGCAATAATACACATAGGCTAAACAACAGTTGGTCCATAGGGCTACTTCATGGTATCGAAACCGGTCGTGTGCCTGCCACGTGGTCAAGCAAAGTTTGACTAACATTCACAATTCTAAACATGGCAAACTTCACAAACATAATACAGCAATAATATCCATACATCGCGATGAAACAAAAGATAGACCATTTTATCTTTTTGACAATGTCAGGCTGTGGCTAACTGGTTTGAATAGAATTTCACCAGTTTCTGCTTTTAGTCATCCAGTAGAGAGATCTATTAAAGCTTAGCTCCTTGCTCGATGCAGTTCGAACAAAGAATGACTATCTATCCCTGTGGTCAGCCGGAAACCCAGAAAATCTAAACCACAAGAGGCTTACTCTCGCGTGGGTGGGTGGGTGGTACCGGCTTGACGTAAGCTGAATAAGGTCACTGCCTAACTGAACCAGCGTCAGCGTACATAATGTGTAGCCCACATTTGACTTTCGTCGTCTTCTGTACAGCAACGTTACTTTACAACGGTTACAGGCTGTGTGACGACACGAGTTTCAGCAGTAACAGAGAGAGCTATATTTTGTGCGAAGTTGCACTTCTCTGTTACGTGGTGTACATAGATAGCTTGACCGTTTTCTTTATTGCATACGAAAGAATGCAATAGCCGTAAGTCCCGTGCGTATCGTAGTAAATAGGGGTATGCAGAATAAGAATAGGGCTACTGACGAGAACTCGACTGTTTTGCTTGTGGCCTGGGTGCATTTGGTAAGGCAGAGTGATTTTGGTGCTTTTTGCGTGAGGTCGGCTCTAATTAGGCAGTATCTCTGCGACTGTGTGTCTATTAGAACTAGGTGTCTGTGTTGGAAGGGTGTGTATCGTTGGTTCGAGCCACCCAAGGTCTTACGCCCTCGTCGGGGTAAGAATGCTTAGAGTCCGAAAGTGAGGAGGATTGTAATTGCCATTTATGAGATAAATGTAGAATTCCTTCCTAAGGTGGTGTGGTTCTCTATTGAACACCTACCGAGGCTCAAGGTCTTTTGATGAATTGAGATGTCCTTATCCTCGTCATTGTTATTGTTGTGAGAATAACTAGCAAATAGCCAGACACGAAATTAACTCTCAGGACTAACCACTGTGTCACCTGTGTTATGTTGTTCTGTGTTGGGGAAGGTGTGTCACAAGCCGGGGCCTAAGACGGTGAGTAAAACCCTGTAATTCAGTTTCTTAGTGGCAAAGCGCTCCGAGACTGCGTACGTGAATGAATGGTGATGAATGAGGGAGAAAGGGACGTATTTTGATGTATAATGATGTACTGATTTTGTATGATTTTCATATGATTTTCTTATTATGTATATGAATGAAAAATGTCGTTGCTGTTGTTGTTGTTAAGTGGGTCAAAGGTGACGATCAAGAATGCATGTTAGAGAGAGAGAGGGTGAGGGCGTATGTATGGGGAGAGAGATAATTGTACTATGCTGAAGAGAGATGAAGGAAGTGATTAATATGAGCAGAGCATGTTTATATTATAGTATGATAAGATAGTATGGGTGAAGGGAGATAATTGCGATGTATTTATAACAGTTGAGAGTGAGGGTGAAGGTGAAGATGGAGGGGGAATGAATTAGGACTGTGTGATTGAAGTTACAAGATACAAGATTATTGCTTTAGGTCCAGCGGACTCTTCCGAGCCAAATCAGGACCACAGAGACTTTATCTTAAAATATTATAAAATGATTCAAATCTTAAAAAACAAACCTGTTACTCTTAAATACACAAACAAACTTTCACATGACACCTCTTTAAGAGTCTTCTTTAAAACTGATGTATTAAAAATATATTCTCTTTCTTCAATCAAATCACTAAATTCAGTCCTATCAATAAAATCCAAACTAAACAAAACATGTCGATACGATTTATATGCGATAAAACAAACCAACATCATGTAAAAATTGAAACAGATGTTGACCATTACATACTTTAAAAATCTCTTTGAAAGGTATGGAACCAAAATATGTTTCCCTTTCCTCAATCAAATCAGCACACTCAGACATGAAATGGCGAACGGAAAAAGATTGATCACATGCTAAGCACCATGGTGGTTCTTCTCCTTTTAAAAGGAAACTGTGGGTGACATAAGTATGCCCAATATGAAGGCGAGACAACACTGTTTCTTCTTTGCGAGTGGATGCAAGGTTAGGCAAAGAAGCAGACAAATCGGGAAGAATTTGAAATAATTTGTTGTTGGTATGGTTAGACCAGTCAGTCTGCCACAGTCGTTTACAATAAGATCCAGTCATACAACGTAGGTCAGAGTAGGGCACAAACTGGAAAATCTCTGGAGGGAAATCGAGATGCAGAGCATCTTTAGCCGCCCTGTCTACTGCAATATTGCCGCGGATGCCCATGTGACCAAGGATCCACATAAAAACTATCTTTTTACCCTCAGAAACAAGTTGTGTATGGAGGACATGGATCTCTGCCAGAAAAGGGTGTGATATCTTTCTCGTGGAAAGAGCCTGAAGTGCTGACAGTGAATCGGACATGATTAAAAACGAGGTTCTTTTGGATTGATAAACTTGTTTCAGAGCTAAATGAATTGCCTTGAGCTCAGCTGTATAAACAGAACAAAAATCAGGTAAGCGCTGTTGCAAAGGCTGGTCTAAGTGTCTCCCGGAGACCGACGCAGCAGCAACTGAATCTCCTTTCTTTGACCCGTCTGTAAAAAGTTTTTCATATCCTGGGTATAATGCACACTGTTCTAAATAAAGTTGGTTATATACGGTTTCAGATGTATTGTTTTTAAGGAAAGCGGACAACTGCCAATTAATGTTTAGGGTACATAATTTCCATGGGGGAGCTTCAGTCCGAAGCTCATCGTCGTTGATGGAAGCAACATCAATGCCTGCTTTTTCCAGATGAGCTTGCATTCTGATGCCAAACGGAGGAATTGTGTTAGGTTTGGCTTCAAATTTCTGAACAAAATCTGGGTTGAAAACACAGTCATAAGCAGGGTTCATAGCATCAGTTTTTAATTTTAAATAGTAATTCATTGACAATTTTGTACGTCTCAGCTCCAGCGGGGGTTTGTTAGCTTCCACGTAAAGGCTTTCACAAGGGGAAGTGCGAAACGCACCCAAAGCAATGCGTAGTGCCTGATGGGCAACTGGATCTAGCATCTTAAGATAAGATTTTCTAGCAGAACCATAAACAATGCAACCATAGTCTAACTTGGATCTAATTAAAGAACGATATAACAGCAATAAAATTTTCTTGTCAGCACCCCAGTCAATACAATACAATAGAAGATTATTGCTTTAGGTCCAGCGGACTCTTCCGAGCCAAATCAGGACCAGAGAGACGTTATCTTAAAATATTATAAAATGATTCTAGTCTTAAAAAACAAGCCTGTTACTCTTAAATACACAAACAAACTTTCACATGACACCTCTTTAAGAGATTTCTTTAAAACTGATGTATTAAAAATATATTCTCTTTCTTCAATCAAATCACTAAATTCAGTCCTAATAAAATCCAAACTAAACAAAACATGTTGATACGATTTATATGCGATAAAACAAACCTACATCATGTAAAAATTGAAACAGATGTTGACCATTACATACTTTAAAAATCTCTTTGAAAGGTATGGAACCAAAATATGTTTCCCTTTCCTCAATCAAATCAGCACATTCAGACATAAAATGGCGAACAGAAAAAGATTGATCACATGCAAAGCACCATGGTGGTTCTTCTCCTTTTAAAAGGAAACTGTGGGTGACATAAGTATGCCCAATATGAAGGCGAGACAACACTGTTTCTTCTTTGCGAGTGGATGCAAGGTTAGGCAAAGAAGCAGACAAATCGGGAAGAATTTGAAATAATTTGTTGTTGGTATGGTTAGACCAGTCAGTCTGCCAGTCGTTTACAATAAGATCCAGTCATACAACGTAGGTCAGAGTAGGGCACAAACTGGAAAATCTCTGGAGGGAAATCGAGATGCAGAGCATCTTTAGCCGCCCTGTCTACTGCAATATTGCCGCGAATGCCCATGTGACCAGGGATCCACATAAAAACTATCTTTTTACCCTCAGAAACAAGTTGTGTATGGAGGTCATGTATCTCTGCCAGAAAAGGGTGTGATATCTTTCTCGTGGAAAGAGCCTGGAGTGCTGACAATGAATCGGACATGATTAAAAACGAGGTTCTTTTGGATTGATAAACTTGTTTCAGAGCTAAATGAATTGCCTTGAGCTCAGCTGTATAAACAGAACAAAAATCAGGTAAACGCTGTTGCAAAGGCTGGTCTAAGTGTCTCCCGGAGACCGACGCAGCAGCAACTGAATCTCCTTTCTTTGACCCGTCTGTAAAAAGTTTTTCATATCCTGGGTATAATGCACACTGTTCTAAATAAAGTTGGTTATATACGGTTTCAGATGTATTGTTTTTAAGGAAAGCGGACAACTGCCAATTAAGGACTTCTTTAAAACTGATGTATTAAAAATATATTCTCTTTCTTTAATCAAATCACTAAATTCAGTCCTAATAAAATCCAAACTAAACAAAACATGTCGATACGATTTATATGCGATAAAACAATCCAACATCATGTAAAAATTGAAACAGATGTTGACCATTACATACTTTAAAAATCTCTTTGAAAGGTATGGAACCAAAATATGTTTCCCTTTCCTCAATCAAATCAGCACATTCAGACATAAAATGGCGAACAGAAAAAGATTGATCACATGCAAAGCACCATGGTGGTTCTTCTCCTTTTAAAAGGAAACTGTGGGTGACATAAGTATACCCAATATGAAGGCGAGACAACACTGTTTCTTCTTTGCGAGTGGATGCAAGGTTAGGCAAAGAAGCAGACAAATCGGGAAGAATTTGAAATAATTTGTTGTTGGTATGGTTAGACCAGTCAGTCTGCCACAGTCGTTTACAATAAGATCCAGTCATACAACGTAGGTCAGAGTAGGGCACAAACTGGAAAATCTCTGGAGGGAAATCGAGATGCAGAGCATCTTTAGCCGCCCTGTCTACTGCAATATTGCCGCGGATGCCCATGTGACCAGGGATCCACATAAAAACTATCTTTTTACCCTCAGAATACAATACAATACAAGATTATTGCTTTAGGTCCAGCGGACTCTTCCGAGCCAAATCAGGACCAGAGAGACGTTATCTTAAAATATTATAAAATGATTCAAGTCTTAAAAAACAAGCCTGTTACTCTTAAATACACAAACAAACTTTCACATGACACCTCTTTAAGAGACTTCTTTAAAACTGATGTATTAAAAATATATTCTCTTTCTTCAATCAAATCACTAAATTCAGTCCTAATAAAATCCAAACTAAACAAAACATGTCGATACGATTTATATGCGATAAAACAAACCAACATCATGTAAAAATTGAAACAGATGTTGACCATTACATACTTTAAAAATCTCTTTGAAAGGTATGGAACCAAAATATGTTTCCCTTTCCTCAATCAAATCAGCACATTCAGACATAAAATGGCGAACGGAAAAAGGTTGATCACAGGCAAAGCACCATGGTGGTTCTTCTCCTTTCAAAAGGAAACTGTGGGTGACATAAGTATGCCCAATATGAAGGCGAGATAACACTGTTTCTTCTTTGCGATACCCTCAGAAACAAGTTGTGTATGGAGGTCATGTATCTCTGCCAGAAAAGGGTGTGATATCTTTCTCGTGGAAAGAGCCTGGAGTGCTGACAATGAATCGGACATGATTAAAAACGAGGTTCTTTTGGATTGATAAACTTGTTTCAGAGCTAAATGAATTGCCTTGAGCTCAGCTGTATAAACAGAACAAAAATCAGGTAAACGCTGTTGCAAAGGCTGGTCTAAGTGTCTCCCGGAGACCGACGCAGCAGCAACTGAATCTCCTTTCTTTGACCCGTCTGTAAAAAGTTTTTCATATCCTGGGTATAAAGCACACTGTTCTAAATAAAGTTGGTTATATACGGTTTCAGATGTATTGTTTTTAAGGAAAGCGGACAACTGCCAATTAATGTTTGGGATACATAATTTCCATGGGGGAGCTTCAGTCCGAAGCTCATCGTCGTTGATGGAAGCAACATCAATGCCTGCTTTTTCCAGATGAGCTTGCATTCTGATGCCAAATGGAGGAATTATGTTAGGTTTGGCTTCAAATTTCTGAACAAAATCTGGGTTGAAAACACAGTCATAAGCAGGGTTCATAGGATCAGTTTATAATTTTAAATAGTAATTCATTGACAATTTTGTACGTCTCAGCTCCAGCGGGGGTTCGTTAGCTTCCACGTAAAGGCTTTCATAAGGGGAAGTGCGAAACGCACCCAAAGCAATGCGTAGTGCCTGATGGGCAACTGGATCTAGCATCTAAATGTAGCCGTGCTGGCTACGAGTATTTCTGACCATACGATATGTAGGCCTAACTTTGTTCTCTGTTATGTTTAAACTAACTGTATGAAATAACTTGATATACATTTTTCAGATCCTTTAAAGCATATAACCATTAGACGCAGCGTTAAATTCTCTATTAGAATATATAAACTTTATTTGTGATTTATGTAGCAATTTTGAATTAGAGCGCGATGTTTAGGATAGCGCGATGCATATCATGTTGATAAAGACACCGCACTGTTGTATGCTCGGCGCGGCTGCTGCTGAAGCTGTTCTGGAATTTGGCCGGTTTTAACGGATCTTCCCGCTTGCCTACAAAACATGATAAGATTATAAATTGTAAATGATGCTAGTGTAGCAAAGATTCTCCACTGTAACACCTTAGTGTGATATTTTCCGATGTCTTAGTTCATTCTCTAATAGTAGATACTTAAATAAAATATTAGTTTTATAGGGACATACACATTGAAAGGGAAACAGTGAAAAGCTGTCAGAAGGCTATAAAGGTAACTGTAAGTTGTTGTGTTAGATGTTTTCTAGTTTAGTTCGCCATAGTCGGAACACAAAATAGTAACCATGTCATATTGTATATCATTGAAAAGAGGAGACGTTGTTCTTTCTTTGTCATTACTATTATTATTTATAATTGTATTAAATTAAAGAGTTATTATGAGTTTAGAGTCATGACATTCTTAGGAGCAGCAGCCAACTCCCTCTTAAATTGCGTATTATTTTTATTTTGAAGCAGATAGGTCCGACATTGTTATAACAGTAGAAAGGTTGTATTTTTGCGTTTCCGTCAATATATAATTTGTATAGTATTCGTTTGCGTTTCTAGCCTTATGCGTCAAAGTAAGTTTAGTTACTTACACAAACTTAGCCAGCGAGCCAAGATTTTGGGGCGGGTGGGAAATGCTTAAGCAGCACGGCCGCTGCGGCTGACGGTCCGTAATAAAAGCAAAACACAAACATCGGCATGGGGAGAGCACATGGCACCACGCAGTAGATAAGGGTCGTTGCACTCGAGCAATGCCTTTGCTCTTAGTAGCCTAGTCTTCTAAATAAAACATTTCAACGGTCATCACGGACTGGCGTTGGGGAAGAGAGAGAGAGAGAATGTGTGTCTTCACCATAGCCTCCATCACATAACACCATCTTCTCTCCAGACACCACACCACTCAACACCACTACATTAAGATAAGATTTTCTAGCAGAACCATAAACAATGCAACCATAGTCTAACTTGGATCTAATTAAAGAACGATATAACAGCAATAAAGTTTTCTTGTCAGCACCCCAGTCTGTACCACTGATAACCTTGAGCAAATTGCAGGCCTGTTGACATTTAGTTTTCAAAATTTTCAGATGAGGAATGAAAGTTAGCTTTTGATCAAAAATAACACCCAAAAGTTTGACTTGTTGGACCGCCTTTATTGGAGTTTTATTGAGGATAATAGTAGGGTCTTGAATAATTCCCTGGTGCTTGGAAAAGTGAATACATTCAGTTTTTGCTTCAGAAAATTTAAAACCATTTTGTAAAACCCAGTCTTCAACGGCTTTGACACATAACTGAAGCTGACGTTCTGAGAGCGAAAATTAAAAGACCTAAACACACAAACGCTAAGAAAACCAGTTCCTCTGCATGATCCTCAGGCCTCTTGACACACTGGACCTGAAAAAAGAAGAACAAGCAGGTGTATTCACATAAATTATATATACACTATACAGTATACCTAGACAAAAAAGCAGACATATTCAGATATTTATTCCACATGCACCCACCCCCAAAATAAAAACACACACACATAAGAAAATTAAAAGACTACAGTTGACAAACTGGATATATACAACCTAACGAGACGAACACTAAGGAAACCAGTTCCTCTGCATGATCCTCAGTCCTCGTCTGATGCACTGGAACAGCACCTTGTAGCGGTTCTCCCGGAGGTGGACTTGGTCTCTGATTGATTGATTGATTTATTGTTGCTTTAGGTCCAGCGGACTCTTCCGAGCCAAATCAGGACCGGACAACCCCCGATCCGCATAAAAGATCTGCCGAAACAACCCTAGTGGGAAAATTGAATGCCCTCCACCGGCCAGTCACTTTACAATAAAGACATCCCACGCGGGGGACGGCTGAGGGTTGACCTCAACTACGCGAACACCCCGGTTACAAAAACAAAATAGAATACAACCATCATTATAAATCATCAAAAAAACACATACATATAAAATGCCTATAGTGCGAAATAATACAATCATAGGAAGCCCTAGTGACCACCCGGCAGAAAGCGTCCAACACTCCCAAGCTGATCCAACAGACCTCATACACAAACAAGGAGTCTTGTCCAGGAAGAGTTTTCAAGAAAAAAGGTAGGTCATTGATCTAGCGAAGAAGAAGAAAGTATAGCAGAGTGATAGGACAGTTTAGGAATGGGAAAGAGCAAATGATGAAGACAGCGACAGTGGGAATTTAAAGCACTAAATTTCCAGAAAGTGGGGATACTATTTATACTGAAACCCCCGGCACTCCAACGGGGGGAACTGTTGCCGCAGGAGTCATGCCTACAAAGGCAAGACAGGTTTTCAACTGGGGCTTTCACTGTTCCCTTTATAGGTTAGAACAATCTACAGTGACAAGATTGCTCATGACCCCAAGGGGTACTTGGTCTCTGTCGCTCCTGAAAATAAAAGAACAAGCAGGCTTATTGACATAGAATTCTGGAACCTGATGGGAAAAGAACAACACGCCTGGCCTGTGGCGCCACTCCCCCATCAACTCACACAGCCTCGCAGCTTCCAGCATATAATCCTGGTTTTCTGCTCCTCTTGGTAGAACACTGAAAAAAACGAAACCTTCCAAATGCATCATACACGACAACTCCATCATCAGCCGCTCATATTCGTCTCTGACTCCAATGGCCCCCAAACTTCCCAACTCGTTGTCTCCTAGCATCACTGCTACAACATGAGGCTGGTAACGCCTCAGTTGAGACAGCAGATGATGCTGGCGGTCTCTAGTTAACAGTATGTCCACAGTAAGCCCCCCCTTAACAAAAAACTCTACTTCCATCCCTTCAATGTCAAACTCAAAACTCCTTCCTTGACGCGCAGACGCTGACTTCTTCATCCATTCACGCATCCTTTGGCCATGGGAGTGTCCAACAATCGCCACACGGGTAGAAGTGTGAGGTGCAGCCATGGTGTACTGAAAAAAGAAAAGATTATCAACTCAGTAATATATGAATAAAATGAATATATTATCAGAGTACTATATGAATAAAATGTTCTATGGTCCTGAAAGTGGGAAAACAAAAAAGATTATCAGATGATTAATAGGCCTATCTAAATAAAATGTTCTTTTTAATTAAACCTGGCTTAGAAAAAAAGCATCAAGTACAACCCATTTGCCTACAACATCTAAATATTATAACATTTAGCTTCAACTTTATCTTGGGCCACACAATGACAGCAATGAAAACTGCTTAGCTTCAACTGTTTACCCTAAAACATCTAAATGTAACATGTTTAGCTTCAAGTTTACCTAGGGCCACACAATGATAGCAACGAAAACTGTTTACTTTCAACTGTTTAGCCTAAAAACATTAAAATAAAACGGTTTGCTTCAACTTTATGATGTGTTATCTAGCCTTCTAGGGCCATGCAATGACAGCAATGAAAACTGTTTAGCTTCAACTGTTCACCCTAAAACATCTAAATGTACCATGTTTAGCTTCAAGTTTATCTAGGGCCACACAATGATAGCAACGAAAACTGTTTACTTTCAACTGTTTAGCCTAAAAACATTGAAATAAAACGGGTTGCTTCAACTTTATGATATGTGTTATTTAGCCTTCTAGGGCCACACAATGAGAGCAATGAAAACTGTTTAGCTTCAACTGTTTACCCTAAAACATCTAACAACAACATGTTTAGCTTCACCTGTGTAACGAACAGTTAATGTCAAACACTCCATGCAAAAGTTGTTTAACTTCACTGGTTTCAGCTGTTTATCAAAAATAAAATGATGAAACATTTATAATCATAGTTTGTTCTTTAGGCAATTTCATGCAAAAGTTGTTTAGCTTCAGCTGTTTAACCAGTGAATGTCAAACACTCAACGCAAAAGTTGTTTAGCTTCACTGGTTTCAGCTAAAATGATCAAAAATTTCATGATTTGTTCTTTAGGCAATTTCATGCAAAAGTTGTTTAGCTTCAGCTGTTTAACCAGTGAATGTCAAACACTCAAGGCAAACGTTGTTTAGCTTCACTGGTTTAAAAAAATACTAATCATGGTTTGTTCTTTAGGCAGTTTCTCTGTATTGCTCTATATACACTGTATATACTAAAGTATATGTATAGAATGAGTACAAAACGAAAGAAGAGACTAGAGACTTCAGAGCCTGCACATGCTTCACCCGGTGTGGGGAAATACCGAAAGAGGCTTCAACTGTTTAGCCTAAAACATTCAAATAAAACGTGGTTAGCTCAACTTTATCATATGTGTTTGGCTTCAACCTTACGACTGCGATGAAAACCGTTTACCTTCAACTGTTTGATGTGAAAATATCACACAACAAATGTCTCGATGTGAAAACACCACGAGGGGTACACGTGGGTCGAGACCGGATGTAGAAAGAGTTGTTGTAATTTACAAAGATTTATTTATTTTTACTGCAGTTTCAGACAATTTAACCTTTTTAACCATTTTTGTGGTAAAATTGGGGTAAAATTGACATTTCTCTTCTGCGATCTTTCGGTCCTCTTAGTCTCTTTCGGTCCTCTTAGCCTCTTTCTACTCAAACCGCATTGAAAATGTTTTCTTCGCGACTGACTGGTCTAACCATACCAACAACAAATTATTTCAAATTCTTCCCGATTTGTCCACTTCTTTGCCTAACTTTGCATCCACTCGCAAAGAAGAAACAGTGTTATCTCGCCTTCATATTGGGCATACTTATGTCACCCACAGTTTCCTTTTAAAAGGAGAAGAACCACCATAGTAGTAGTAGTAGTAGTAGTGTAGGACAGGCATCGCTGCCTAAAGCCTCGCGGCTTATAAAGACGTCCCTTCATTGTTTATGGTATATATAGTTAGCAATATGATTTGCATGCATAATTTGAAATCTTTTCTAGTCATATTGATAGAATAAATTTTGAAATTTTGAATCAGTGTCTATGTGTTTTTTTAAACTATTTACAGATGGTGCAAATTTAATATTTGTTGGTAAAGAATTCCAATAATTAGCTACTCTATGTGCAAATGAAAATTTTCGTTGGTTAGTTCTACAATATTTTATGAAAATTTTACCTTCACGCTTCCTAGTTCTGTTAGAATGATCAAGTAAGAAAAAAGTATTAGTATTAACATCCTCTACATTATTAATTATTTTGAATGTCTGAATTAAATCACCCCTGATCCTACGTCCTTTCAGAGAGTGAAGGCCCAGATACCTTAATCTCTCTTCATATGTCATGTCACGACACTCAGATAATAGTTTTGTGGCTCGTCGTTGAATTTTTTCTATGGCTACAGACTGCCTTTTCAAATATGGACTCCAAACAACGTTAGCATATTCAACATGAGGTCTTACAAAAGCTTTATACAATTTTAAAAACGTTTCTTTTTCCAAGTATGTGAATGCTCGTTTGATTATGCCTAACATTTGGTTTGCTTTAGTTACCACTCTCTGAATATGTGCGTCAAATTTTAACTTGCAATCAAAAGTTACACCCAAGTCTTTTTCATTATCGCTTACATTTAATTTATAAACTTCATCTTTTATCAACATTGAATATTCGCATCCATGATTTCCTTTCCCCACATGCATAACTTTACATTTCTGCACATTTAAATATAACTTCCACTTCTCACACCATTGCTGTAGCTTATGTAAATCATCTTGAATGACCTTAGATTTCGATGTTGTATTATATATTTTAGTGTCATCAGCAAATATCTTAACCGTACTCTCCAGTATCTCAGGTAAATCATTAATATATATAGTAAAAAGAATTGGACCTAAAATACTCCCCTGTGGAATACCACTTAAAACTCTAGCATCTTTCGACCTTTCTGAACCAACTTTAACCCACTGTTTACGTTCAAACAAAAAGCTTGATATCCATTTAAGAACATTTCCTCCTATTCCATATGCAGCCAACTTTAACAACAGTCTCTTATGTGGCACAGAATCAAACGCCTTTCTAAAATCACAATACACTATATCAACATCATTCCCATCATCAATTAAAGCCGTCAAATCCTCCATAACCTCTAACAACTGTGTCACACAAGACCTACGTTTTCTGAACCCATGCTGACAATCTGCAAATAATTTATTATCCGTAAAGTATGACACAATGACATCCCGGACTAGAGACTCTAAAACTTTACATGTAATACAAGTCAAACTCACTGGACGATAATTTCCAGGATCTGATTTGGAGCCCTTTTTAAAAATTGCTGTCACTTCCGCACTTTTCCATTCCTCAGGCAATATCCCCTCTTCTAATGACTTATTAAACAATAGACACAAGGGACCAGACAACTCTTCACACAGCTCTTTTAGTACCTTGGATGCAATTCTGTCCGGGCCTTGTGCCTTCGTGGGGTCTAATTCTTTAAGTTTATCTTTTACCGCTACAGAAGTTATTCTTATATCGCCCAGAAAAACACCACTGGAATACTCTCCCTCTGGTATCACAGGAATATCGTTAGCATCTTCTTTAGTAAATACACTAGAAAAGAAATCATTTAGTGTTTCAGCTTTAGTAACATCATCTTCAGCTAAGGATCCATCTGCTCTCTTTAACGAGCTAATTCCCTGGCTAATTTTCATTCTATCCTGTACGTATTTCCAAAATTTTTTCGGATTATTTTTACTCTCATTTGCAATCAGTTTTTCATATTCTTTACGGGTTATTTTCAATGCTTTAGTACATTTATTTCTTATCTTAATATATTTTAAATAATCTTGTCCAGATTTAGTACACTGATATCTCCTATACACATTATACTTCTTTTTAATTTGTTTAAGTAACTTATTATTCATCCAAACAGGTTTATATCTTTTACGATCTGCTTTTCTTTTCTTTGGGATACATTCATCCATACCAGTTTTTATAGCTTCTTTCAAGTAGACCCATGCTTTCTCAACATCATTATGTTCTAACACAGACCAGTCATATGTTTTCACAAAATTTCTCAGTCGAGAGTAGTCCCCCTTATTAAGATCATAGACATACTTTATTTCATGTTTACTTTTTTTCATTGAGACACATGGTGCTTTGCATGTGATCAATCTTTTTCTGTTCGCCATTTTATGTCTGAATGTGCTGATTTGATTGAGGAAAGGGAAACATATTTTGGTTCCATACCTTTCAAAGAGATTTTTAAAGTATGTAATGGTCAACATCTGTTTCAATTTTTACATGATGTTGGTTTGTTCTATCGCATATAAATTGTATCGACATGTTTTGTTTAGTTTGGATTTTATTAGGACTGAATTTAGTGATTTGATTGAAGAAAGAGAATATATTTTTAATACATCAGTTTTAAAGAAGTCTCTTAAAGAGGCGTCATGTGAAAGTTTGTTTGTGTATTTAAGAGTAACAGGCTTGTTTTTTAAGACTTGAATCATTTTATAATATTTTAAGATAACGTCTCTCTGGTCCTGATTTGGCTCGGAGGAGTCCGCTGGACCTAAAGCAATAACCTTGTATTGTATTGTAAATGTTTTCTCCGTTTCTAAAATCAGCATTTATAACTATCATCTATCATAAATATTGTATTTAAAACTCATAAACAGACTATTTCTAGACATTTCTCTTCTGAGATCGAGGTGTATTAGCCTCTTTCGGTCCTCTTAGTCTCCTCTTTCGGTCCTCTTAGCCTCTTTCTACTCAAACCGCATTGAAAATGTTTTATCCGTTTCTAAAATCAGCATTTATAACTATCATCTATCATAAATATTGCATTTAAAACTCATAAACAGACTATTTCTAGCGTACTGTAAGTGTATTGTCCTCTTAGCGTCGATCCTCTTAGCCTCTTAGCCTCTTTCGGTCCTCTTAGCCTCTTTCGGTATTTCCCCACACCGCTCCTTGGCACTGTTAATAACTATGTCAGTGTAAAGCTGGATTGGATCTATGGCATTCGAAAATTCCTGCTTCTTAGTACGTAACTGAACCTCAGACAGGTTAGAAAACAGACTCCAGTTAGCTTGTTTCAGTTTCCACCTGCCATGAGTTTGCTCAAGGTTGTCTGAATCATATTTTAATAAAACCGGAAAATGGTGGCTGCCATGGAGATCTTCTAAAGCTGTCCATTTAAAATCCAAAAGTAAGGAGGGATCACAGATCGATATATCAATGTGGGACAAAGAAGCAGTTCTAGAACAGGAAAAAGTTGGAGCACCCTCGTTCAAAGTTACTAGGTTTAACGAGTCTAAAATGTCTTCAATTATTTTACCCTGAGAATCGGTACGATCACTACCCCACAGGGGAGAGCGTCCATTAAAATCTCCCAACAACAAAAAAGGGGTAGGTAACTGTTGGACCAAATTCTCAAGTTCACTTTTAGTTACATTTATTGATGGTGTCAAATATAGAGAACAAACTGTGAGGGATTTAAAAAGAGATACTCTGGCTGCAACTGCTGGTAAACTTGTATTAAGTACAATACAATACAATACAAGATTATTGCTTTAGGTCCAGCGGACTCTTCCGAGCCAAATCAGGACCAGAGAGACGTTATCTTAAAATATTATCAAATGATTCAAGTCTTAAAAAACAAGCCTGTTACTCTTAAATACACCAACAAACTTTCACATGACACCTCTTTAAGAGACTTCTTTAAAACTGATGTATTAAAAATATATTCTCTTTCTTCAATCAAATCACTAAATACAATACAATACAAGTTTACTGCTTTAGGTCCAGCGGACTCTTCCGAGCCAAATCAGGACCAGAGAGACGTTATCTTAAAATATTATAAAATGATTCAAATCTTAAAAAACAAGCCTGTTACTCTTAAAAACACAAACAAACTTTCACACACCTCTTTAAGAGTCTTCTTTAAAACTGATGTATTAAAAATATATTCTCTTTCTTCAATCAAATCACTAAATTCAGTCCTATCAATAAAATCCAAACTAAACAAAACATGTCGATACGATTTATATGCGATAAAACAAACCAACATCATGTAAAAATTGAAACAGATGTTGACCATTACATACTTTAAAAATCTCTTTAAAAGGTATTGAACCAAAATATGTTTTTCTTTCCTCAATCAGATCAGCACACTCAGACATGAAATGGCGAACGGAAAAAGATTTATCACATGCAAAGCACCATGGTGGTTCTTCTCCTTTTAAAAGGAAACTGTGGGTGACATAAGTATGCCCAATATGAAGGCGAGATAACACTGTTTCTTCTTTGCGAGTGGATGCAAAGTTAGGCAAAGAGGTGGACAAATCGGGAAGAATTTGAAATAATTTGTTGTTGACATGGTTAGACCAGTCAGTCTGCCACAGTCGTTTACAATAAGATCCAGTCATACAACGTAGGTCAGAGTAAGGCACAAACTGAAAAATCTCTGGAGGGAAATCGAGATGCAGAGCATCTTTAGCCGCCCTGTCTACTGCAATATTGCCGCGGATGCCCATGTGACCAGGGACCCACATAAAAACTATCTTTTTACCCTCAGAAATAAGTTGTGTATGGAGGTCATGGATCTCTGCCAGAAAAGGGTGTGATATCTTTCTCGTGGAAAGAGCCTGAAGTGCTGACAATGAATCAGACATGATTAAAAACGAGGTTCTTTTGGATTGATAAACTTGTTTCAGAGCTAAATGAATTGCCTTGAGCTCAGCTGTATAAACAGAACAAAAATCAGGTAAACGCTGTTGCAAAGGCTGGTCTAAGTGTCTCCCAGAGACCGACGCAGCAGCAACTGAATCTCCTTTCTTTGACCCGTCTGTAAAAAGTTGTTCATATCCTGGGTATAAAGCACACTGTTCTAAATAAAGTTGGTTATATACGGTTTCGGATGTATTGTTTTTAAGGAAAGCGGACAACTGCCAATTAATGTTTGGGATACATAATTTCCATGGGGGAGCTTCAGTCCGAAGCTCATCGTCGTTGATGGAAGCAACATCAATGCCTGCTTTTTCCAGATGAGCTTGCATTCTGATGCCAAACGGAGGAATTGTGTTAGGTTAGGCTTCAAATTTCTGAACAAAATCTGGATTGAAAACACAGTCATAAGCAGGGTTCATAGGATCAGTTTTTAATTTTAAATAGTAATTCATTGACAATTTTGTACGTCTCAGCTCCAGCGGGGGTTCGTTAGCTTCCACGTAAAGGCTTTCACAAGGGGAAGTGCGAAACGCACCCAAAGCAATGCGTAGTGCCTGATGGGCAACTGGATCTAGCATCTTAAGATAAGATTTTCTAGCAGAACCATAAACAATGCAACCATAGTCTAACTTGGATCTAATTAAAGAACGATATAACAGTAATAAAGTTTTCTTGTCAGCACCCCAGTCTGTACCACTAATAACCTTGAGCAGGTTGCAGGCCTGTTGACATTTAGTTTTCAAATTTTTCAGATGAGGAAGGAAGGATAGCCTTTGATCAAAAATAACACCCAAAAATTTGACTTGTTGGACCGCCTTTATTGGAGTTTTATTGAGGGTAATATTAGGATCTTGAATAATTCCCCGGTGCTTGGAAAAGTGAATACATTCAGTTTTCGCTTCAGAAAATTTAAAACCATTTTGTAAAACCCAGTCTTCAACGGCCTTGACACATAACTGTAGCTGACGTTCTGCAGATGCCAAAGTTTTACCTTTGGCTACCAATGCAAAATCGTCGACAAATAAAGAATTGTCAATTCCCCGTTTAACGGAACGAACAATGTTATTTATTTTAATATTAAACAGCAAGGGAGACAAGATGCTACCCTGAGGCACTCCCATCTCCTGTTCTCTCGTATCTGACAAAGATCCCCCAACCTTAACCTGAAAAATTCTGTCTGTTAGAAAATTGGATATAAACAGAGGTAAATGTCCCTTCAAACCCATTTCTTGTAAATCTGAAAGAATGCCATATTTCCATGTGGTATCATAGGCTTTTTCCAAATCAAACATGATGGCAACAACATGTTCACCCTGGACGAACGCGTTACGGATAAAAGTTTCCAGTCGCACCAGGTGGTCAACAGTACTTCGACCACTTCGAAAGCCACACTGAGTGTTGGATAAAATATTATTTGTTTCTAGATACCACAGTAAGCGAGAATAAACCATTCTTTCTAGCGTCTTGCATAAGCAAGACGTTAAGGCTATTAGTCTATAGTTTGTCGGGTTAGTATGGTCTTTGCCAGGTTTAGGGATGGGTACAATAATGGCCTTTCTCCAGGAGGGAGGAAAGGTGCCAGTGATCCAGAGCTGATTGAAGATGTCCAGCAGTTGAGACCGTGAGTACCTTGTTAAATGTCTGAGAAATTGATAATGTACATCATCCGGTCCAACTGCTGAATCTGCACTTTTGTTAATTGCATCGTCAAGCTCGACTAATGAAAACGGAATGTTGTAATCTTCAGAATTATCGGAGGTAAAATTTAACTGTTGTTTTTCTTTACGGGTTTTAACTGTTTGAAAAGGGACAGAATAATTTTCAGAGGAAGAATTTGCAGCAAAAGAAGAAGCCAAAAGATCAGCTACTAATTTTTTATCTCCGATTACGTCACCCTGCACAGTAAGGCATGGGCTCACCTGTTTGTTACTTCTATTTTTGAGTTTGCGGACTACTTTCCACACCTTCGACAGTTTCGCTTTCGAATTAAGCGATTCTCTTCTCTTTCGTTTGAAGAGCTGTCGGCATTGCGCTCGCAAACGTTGGTGGTTTTGTTTATTTTCAGTGCTTGGGTGTAAAAACATAGTCCTTAAAGCTTTTTTACGAGCTTGCTGAAGTTTTCTACATTCATCGTCAAACCAGGGTTTTTTAAGTGTGTGAGGGTTTGACGAAGTTTGCGGAATGGACTCCTTGGCACTGTTAATAACTATGTCAGTATAAAGCTGTATTGGATCTAAGGCATTTGAAAATTCCTGTTTCTTAGCAAGTAAATGGGCCTCAGACAGGTTAGAAAACAGACTCCAGTTAGCTTGTTTCAGTTTCCACCTGCCATGAGTTTGCTCAAGGTTGTCTGAATCATGTTTTAATAAAACCGGGAAATGGTCGCTGCCATGGAGATCTTCTAAAACTGTCCATTTAAAATCCAAAAGTAACGAGGGATCACAGATTGATATATCAATGTGGGACAAAGAAGCAGTTCTTGAACAGGAAAAAGTTGGAGCACCCTCGTTCAAAGTTACTAGATTTAACGAGTCTAAAATGTCTTCAATTATTTTCCCCTGAGAATCGGTACGATCGCTACCCCACAGGGGAGAGCGTCCATTAAAATCGCCCAACAACAAAAAAGGGGTAGGTAACTGTTGAATCAAATTCTCAAGGTCATTTTTGTTTACATTTATGGATGGTGTCAAATATAGAGAACAAACTGTGAGGGATTTAAAAAAAGATACTCTAGCTGCAACTGCGGGTAAACTTGTATTCAGTGAAATTGGGTTAAATGGGACGTTTCTATGAATAAAGAGTGAAACGCCTCTAGAAGATAGACAATCAATAGATGAATAACCAGTAATATTTATAATCTGTTTCTCTGACAGGAGAGTTTCCTGAAGGGCCAACACTTCAGGTCGATGCTCTGTCAGCAGACAGCAGAGCTCCTCATAATTTGCCCTTATCCCTCGGATGTTCCATTGTAAAATGGACATAAAAATGAAGTAAAAGAATGCTAAAATTTTCATCTCCGAGAGCACAATTACGTCTCTTTATCTTTTAGACCCTCGTCCATCTCTTCATGTTCCATCAACCCCCCGAAACGGTTCTCCGTTTCGAGAGGCTGATGGGGCTTGGAAGAAAGGGGTCCGGGCCTTTGATTTTTTGTCAAAGCCCCGGAACCCCAACTGCCAGCGGACTTCCTCCCCTTCTCCCCAGCACCAGATTTTATATCTTCCCTCTCCCCTTCACCCCTGCCAATCTTTCCCTCTCCTCCTCTGACGCTCTTCTGCTGGGTAACTAGAATTTTAGTCGCCCCAGCAACTACCCGGTCGCTAAAACCGGTCTTTGCTGGTGCGGTGGCATGAGGCATAACCTCCTTCGCGGCAGGAGTGACGGCTTTTGGCACGGCCGTCTGCGCGCTTGGAGTGACGGTTTTTAACGTGACCGTCTGCACGTTCTCCAATGTGTTCAATGGGGCTGGAGAGACCCCCCTCTGACTAAACGTTGTGAGCATTTTCTCGAGGCTATCCATTCGCTTGCATAACGCTTCCAAGATCTGACTCATCTTATTCATACAGGTTTCCATCGCCCGATGTGTAGTAGACTCCACAAGAGGCGTGGAACCTGCCACCGACGCAAAGGATCTTTCTAAAGGCATGGGTCTCTTATCCAGCACTTTCTTTCTGGCGTCACCGAAGGAGCACCCCTCAGTGGCCCGTATCTTTTGTATTTCAAGCCCCAACTGCCACTGAGGGCAGTCCTTGGAGCTGGAAGAGTGCTGCCCCGCACAATTGACACAGCATATGGGGTCTTTGCATTCACCTTCGTGTTTGTCTTTGGCACACTCTCTGCAAGTTTCTTTGTTTTTGCAAGACTTGCTACCGTGGCCAAACCTTTGGCAACGGTAGCATCGCAAAGGCGAAGGTGTGAAAGGGGTAACCTTCACTCTAAGAAATCCCACCCTGATTGACTCCGGCAGCTTGGCCATCGCAAAAGTCACAAAAAGAGTATTAGTTGGGATACGTTTAGATCCCTTGGTGACATATACCCTCTGTACAGCTGTGACCCCCTGGCTGGAGAGCTCTTCACGGATTTCTAAATCGGACATTTCAATCAAGTCCTGGCATCGGATGACTCCCTTGGAGGAATTCAACCGTCCATGTACAGAAACTTTGATTGGTCTGTCAACAAAGACGGTCAAATTCCTCTTTAGCAGACTATCCGACGCCCGTTTGGTTGAGCACTCCACCAGATAGGCCCCAGATCTAAGTTTTCTCACATCTTTGAAACCAACCGTTGAAATGGATTGAAAACCTTTGTGGATGGCAAACGGGGACAACTTGCCTAGTGGCAGAGCCGAATCCGTCCCCTCCACAACCAAAAAACGAGGCCAGGCCCCATCCACCCCAGATGCACAAGCTTTCTGTCGAATGTCCATATCACTGTCCGTGTCCGAGTCCGGTCCGTCATCACGCAGTCGTCGTTTATTTGTGGAAGCCATGTTATTAATTTATGAATTCATCCCCCCTGCTCCCCACCCACCACGGAGTCCAACAAGGGGATGCGTCCAAGCGGAAAATCCAGCAAGGGAGCGCACCAGGGCTACAGGGGGGATATACACCCAGACAATCCCGCACTGCCACTACGGTTTTGTTCAAGTTTGACCCATGAGCCGCAGCCTTCTAGCAGAGCTAGGGCAATACACGACCAGCCGCTTGACTGACGCGGGCCACGCCAGCCTCCCGTCTAGGAGAAGTCCGGGCCAAAGAGGTGTGTTAGTGTGAGGGACCGCAGTCCCTCAGTGACCTCAACCTCCAGGATCCCATTCTCCCCCGACACGGGTTGCCCTGCACGGCAAAAGCAGGGGGCCAAGAGAAGGCCACAGAGAAAAAGAAGGGTAGAAAAAGAAGGAATGATGGGGAAAAAGAAGACAGGGAAAGTCCGGTAAGGCAGAAGAAAGGGAGTCAAAACTGCATAGTATACTGGGAGAATTTAAGGGTGAAGAGAATATAGGTGAAAGGACCAATAGACAGAAACAAGACAAAAGAGAAGAAAAAGGGGTAGGCAACTTGGTCACCCAGCCAGAGAGAGGCATGGGGTCCACCCCCGGCACGCGGAGCCGAGCCCGTGGGGGCAAATCACTAAATTCAGTCCTAATAAAATCCAAACTAAACAAAACATGTCGATACGATTTATATGCGATAAAACAACCCAACATCATGTAAAAATTGAAACAGATGTTGACCATTACATACTTTAAAAATCTCTTTGAAAGGTATGGAACCAAAATATGTTTCCCTTTCCTCAATCAAATCAGCACACTCAGACATAAAATGGCGAACGGAAAAAGATTGATCACATGCAAAGCACCATGGTGGTTCTTCTCCTTTTAAAAGGAAACTGTGGGTGACATAAGTATGCCCAATATGAAGGCGAGACAACACTGTTTCTTCCTTGCGAGTGGATGCAAGGTTAGGCAAAGAAGCAGACAAATCGGGAAGAATTTGAAATAATTTGTTGTTGGTATGGTTAGACCAGTCAGTCTGCCACAGTCGTTTACAATAAGATCCAGTCATACAACGTAGGTCAGAGTAGGGCACAAACTGGAAAATCTCTGGAGGGAAATCGAGATGCAGAGCATCTTTCGCCGCCCTGTCTACTGCAATATTGCCGCGGATGCCCATGTGACCAGGGATCCACATAAAAACTATCTTTTTACCCTCAGAAACAAGTTGTGTATGGAGGTCATGTATCTCTGCCAGAAAAGGGTGTGATATCTTTCTCGTGGAAAGAGCCTGGAGTGCTGACAATGAATCGGACATGATTAAAAACGAGGTTCTTTTGGATTGATAAACTTGTTTCAGAGCTAAATGAATTGCCTTGAGCTCAGCTGTATAAACAGAACAAAAATCAGGTAAACGCTGTTGCAAAGGCTGGTCTAAGTGTCTCCCGGAGACCGACGCAGCAGCAACTGAATCTCCTTTCTTTGACCCGTCTGTAAAAAGTTTTTCATATCCTGGGTATAATGCACACTGTTCTAAATAAAGTTGGTTATATACGGTTTCAGATGTATTGTTTTTAAGGAAAGCGGACAACTGCCAATTAATGTTTGGGATACATAATTTCCATGGGGGAGCTTCAGTCCGAAGCTCATCGTCGTTGATGGAAGCAACATCAATGCCTGCTTTTTCCAGATGAGCTTGCATTCTGATGCCAAATGGAGGAATTATGTTAGGTTTGGCTTCAAATTTCTGAACAAAATCTGGGTTGAAAACACAGTCATAAGCAGGGTTCATAGGATCAGTTTTTAATTTTAAATAGTAATTCATTGACAATTTTGTACGTCTCAGCTCCAGCGGGGGTTCGTTAGCTTCCACGTAAAGGCTTTCATAAGGGGAAGTGCGAAACGCACCCAAAGCAATGCGTAGTGCCTGATGGGCAACTGGATCTAGCATCTTAAGATAAGATTTTCTAGCAGAACCATAAACAATGCAACCATAGTCTAACTTGGATTTAATTAAAGAACGATATAACAGCAATAAAGTTTTTTTGTCAGCACCCCAGTCTGTACCACTGATAACCTTGAGCAAATTGCAGGCCTGTTGACATTTAGTTTTCAAAATTTTCAGATGAGGAATGAAAGTTAGCTTTTGATAAAAAATAACACCCAAAAATTTGACTTGTTGGACCGCCTTTATTGGAGTTTTATTGAGGATAATAGTAGGCTCTTGAATAATTCCCTGGTGCTTGGAAAAGTGAATACATTCAGTTTTTGCTTCAGAAAATTTAAAACCATTTTGTAAAACCTAGTCTTCAACGGCTTTGACACATAACTGAAGCTGACGTTCTGCAGATGCCAAAGTTTTACCTTTGTCTACCAATGCAAAATCGTCGACAAATAAAGAATTGTCAATTCCCCGTTTAACGGAACGAACAATGTTATTTATTTTAATATTAAACAGCAAGGGAGACAAGATGCTACCCTGAGGCACTCCCATCTCCTGTTCTCTCGTATCTGACAAAGATCCCCCAACCTTAACCTGAAAGAGTCTGTCCGTTAGAAAATTGGATATAAACAGAGGTAAATGTCCCTTCAAACCCTATCCCTATCCTATCCTGTCCCATAACCCGAAGGTCGTAGGGGCACCACAGATGATCGCTTAACCAGCATACTCCATCTTTCTCTGTCCTCAGCAGCCCTCATGGCTTCGCTCAGTGTCAAACCAGTCCATTCTCGAATGTTGTCCTCCCACCTCTTTTTCGGTCTCCCCCTTCTTCTACCTCCTTGCACTGTGCCTTGCAGAATGGTCTTTGCAAGGCCTGATGATCTGGTGACGTGGCCATACCATCGGAGTTTCCGTTTCTTCACCACTGTGAGCAGGTCATCGTGTTGTCCAATGGCTTGTGTGATGGTCTGTCGGACTTCAACGTTGGTGATGTGTTGGGTATAGGAAATGCACAGAAGTCTTCTGTAGCACCTCATCTCCATGCTTTGTATTCTTCGTTGGAGATCTGCTGTGAGGGTCCATGCTTCGCAAGCATATAGGAAGATGGAGATGACCAGAGATCGCAGCAGTCTTACTTTGGAATGTAGACTGATGGTTCTGTCTTTCCAAATGGGCTTCAACCTTGTCAGGGCAGCAGTTGTTTGTGCGATCCTGGAGAGGACTTCCTGTCGAGACCCATTGTCTGACACAATGGCTCCTAAATATTTGAAGCTGTGCACTGTGTTGAGGGATTGGCCTTGTACTTTGATGTCCGTGTTGATGCCATTGGTGTTGTTGGTCATCATTTTGGTCTTCTCTGCACTTATTTCCATTCCATAAGCTCTGGAGGTGGTGTCAAGCCTCTGTACAAGCTGTTCAAGTTCTTGTTCCTCTCCAGCCAATCCATCAATATCATCCGCAAAACGAAGATTGGAGATTGCTCTGCCCCCTATGCTGACTGTGCCTTCGTGATCTGCAAGAGCATCTGACATGATGCGCTCTAGGAAGATGTTGAAGAGTGTTGGAGAGAGTAGGCATCCTTGACGCACACCGATTGTTGTTCTGAACCAGTTCCCGATGACGCTGTTATGGAGGACTGCACTGGTAGCCTTGTCATACAGGCTTTTGATGACTTCTATGATTTTAGGGCTGATGTTGTACACTTTCATGGTTGCCCATAGAGCTGCATGCCAGACTCGGTCAAATGCCTTCTTGAAGTCTATGAACACATGATATAGATGTTGTTGGTGCTGTAGGTATTTCTCACAGATTATTCTGAGGTTGAAAATCTGTTCAGTGGTACTTCGCCTTGCCATGAATCCTGCTTGTTCTTCAGCTATGATTTGTTCAGCTTGTGGTTTCAACCTGTTGAGTATTATTTTCAGGAGGACCTTGCTGGGATGGCTGATGAGGCTGATGGTGCGGTAATTTTCACACTCCTGAAGGTTACCTTTTTTAGGAAGAGTGATGACAAGCGACTGGGTCCATGGTGTAGGCCATTCCCCACTCTGCCAGATCTGTTACAGATAGTGGTGAGAGCATCATCATCGCTTCTGGGGGTAGCAGTTCCGCTGGTATGTTGTAGACTCCCGCTGACTTCCTTTCTTCACGATTCACTGCTTGCCTCAACTTCTTCCCAGAATTAGGATGTTTCTTCTTCTCTGCTCTCGGGACATCTAGACTGATGGTCCCTTTGGTGTATGGTGTAAAGGTCAGAGCAGTACCTGTCCATCTGTCCAGACTTCTTGTTCTCTGTAAGGCAAATGCCAGACTTCTTGGATAGTGGACTTTGGGCTGTTTAACACTTGTCAGTTCGTGATCCAGGAAGGCTTCTTGGTTGTTCTTGTTCAGATTTTCTCTTTTCCTGCATGATCTCTATCCAGTTTCCTGCTGGGCGCATGCCTTTTCGGATGTCATTGTTGATTTTCTAACATCAGCTCCCTTGTTCTTTTTCTTTAACTCTCTTCGTTTATTCACAGATCCAAAAGTTCAGGTGTGATCCACCTTCTCTTTGTCGGTGCTTGCCAAGGATCTCAGTGGCGGCATCTGTTACAGGTGAAGGTATTGGTCATGGTGTTGACATCTACTTCGCCTGCCCCCAAAATAACATGGTGCAAATTTCCCTCCAATTGTGGCCAAAAGTGCACCTCCGGGTCTTGCAGTTTGTCCAGTCGAACTTCAGAAGTGCACTGCGATTTACTCTCTCAAATGGAGCCGGAAAGACAGCATCACGAGATCGTGGTCACTTCCAATGTCTGCTCCTGAAAAGTGCGTGTCCTGCCAAGTTGATGCTTGATCTGTGCGTTTCTTGACCATGATGTAGTCGATCTGTTGATGTTCCCCGCCGGGACTGTGCCATGTCCATCGTCTGGATTTTTTGTGAGACCAAGCGTGTTTGCCAGTACCAGATTGTTGTATCTGGCAAACTCCAATAGCCTCAGATCATTGTCTCGTTGTTGCAGTGGGGTCCGCATGTGTCTCCCCTTGCGGTGCGCACATCTTGGCCAACCTTGGCATTCCAGTCGCCTTGCACTATGACTATGTCCTTCTTCGGCACTTGGTCAAGGACCGCCTGTATATTTTCATAAAAATCCTCCACTTCGCTGTCTTCATAGTCTGATGTTGGGGCATAGGCCTGGATGATGGTAATGTTGAAAGGGGTTGCTCTCAGACGGATGGTAATGAGTCTACTGGAGACTGGGCGGCAACCCATGACAGTGGCTAGAATGTTCTTGTGGACCAAGAATCCAACGCCGTGTTCGTGCCTGTCATCTCTACCGCTGAAATAGAGCTTGTGGCCTTTGTCAGTCGTTGTTTCACCTAGGCCTTTCCAGCGCAGTTCGCTGATACCTAGAACGTTCCATCGATAGTGGTCCAGCTCGTGGGCCAGTTCTTCTAATTTTCCTTCCGCAGTTAGGGTCCTGACGTTCCAGGTTCCTAAGACGATGTTGTTTCTCGTGCGGATCTTGCTATATTCAAACCCATTTCTTGTAAATCTGAAAGAATGCCATATTTCCATGTGGTATCATAAGCTTTTTCCAAATCAAACATGATGGCAATGACATGTTCACCCTGGACGAACGCGTTACGGATAAAAGTTTCCAGTCGCACCAGGTGGTCAACAGTACTTCGACCACTTCGAAAGCCACACTGAGTGTTGGATAAAATATTCAATACAATACAATACAAGGTTATTGCTTTAGGTCCAGCGGACTCTTCCGAGCCAAATCAGGACCAGAGAGACGTTATCTTAAAATATTATCAAATAATTCAAGTCTTAAAAAACAAGCCTGTTACTCTTAAATACACAAACAAACTTGCACATGACACCTCTTTAAGAGACTTCTTTAAAACTGGTGTATTAAAAATATATTCTCTTTCTTCAATCAAATCACTAAATTCAGTCCTAATAAAATCCAAACTAAACAAAACATGTCGATACGATTTATATGCGATAAAACAAACCAACATCATGTAAAAATTGAAACAGATGTTGACCATTACATACTTTAAAAATCTCTTTGAAAGGTATGGAACCAAAATATGTTTCCCTTTCCTCAATCAAATCAGCACATTCAGACATGAAATGGCGAACGGAAAAAGATTGATCACATGCAAAGCACCATGGTGGTTCTTCTCCTTTTAAAAGGAAACTGTGGGTGACATAAGTATGCCCAATATGAAGGCGAGATAACACTGTTTCTTCTTTGCGAGTGGATGCAAAGTTAGGCAAATACAATACAATACAAGGTTATTGCTTTAGGTCCAGCGGACTCTTCTGAGCCAAATCAGGACCAGAGAGACGTTATTTTAAAATATTATAAAATGATTCAAGACTTAAAAAACGAGCCTGTTACTCTTAAATACACAAACAAACTTTCACATGACACCTCTTTAAGAGACTTCTTTAAAACTGATGTATTAAAAATATATTCTCTTTCTTCAATCAAATCACTAAATTCAGTCCTAATAAAATCCAAACTAAACAAAACATGTCGATATGATTTATATGCGATAAAACAAACCAACATCATGTAAAAATTGAAACAGATGTTGACCATTACATACTTTAAAAATCTCTTTAGAAGGTATGGACGTAATCGGAGATAAAAAATTAGTAGCTGATCTTTTGGCTTCTTCTTTTGCTGCAAATTCTTCCTCTGAAAATTATTCTGTCCCTTTTCAAACAGTTAAAACCCGTAAAGAAAAACAACAGTTACATTTTACCTCCGATAATTCTGAAGATTACAACATTCCGTTTTCATTAGTCGAACTTGATGATGCAATTAACAAAAGTGCAGATTCAGCAGTTGGACCGGATGATGTACATTATCAATTTCTCAGACATTTAACAAGGTACTCACGGTCTCAACTGCTGGACATCTTCAATCAGCTCTGGATCACTGGCACCTTTCCTCCCTCCTGGAGAAAGGCCATTATTGTACCCATCCCTAAACCTGGCAAAGACCATACTAACCCGACAAACTATAGACCAATAGCCTTAACGTCTTGCTTATGCAAGACGCTAGAAAGAATGGTTTATTCTCGTTTACTGTGGTATCTAGAAACAAATAATATTTTATCCAACACTCAGTGTGGCTTTCGAAGTGGTCGAAGTACTGTTGACCACCTGGTGCGACTGGAAACTTTTATCCGTAACGCGTTCGTCCAGGGTGAACATGTCGTTGCCATCATGTTTGATTTGGAAAAAGCTTATGATACCACATGGAAATATGGCATTCTTTCAGATTTACAAGAAATGGGTTTGAAGGGACATTTACCTCTGTTTATATCCAATTTTCTAACGGACAGAATTTTCAGGTTAAGGTTGGGGGATCTTTGTCAGATATGAGGGAACAGGAGATGGGAGTGCCTCAGGGTAGCATCTTGTCTCCCTTGCTGTTTAATATTAAAATAAATAACATTGTTCGTTCCGTTAAACGGGGAATTGACAATTCTTTGTTTGTCGACGATTTTGCATTGGTAGCCAAAGGTAAAACTTTGGCATCTGCAGAACGTCAGCTACAGTTATGTGTCAAGGCCGTTGAAGACTGGGTTTTACAAAATGGTTTTAAATTTTCTGAAGCAAAAACTGAATGTATTCACTTTTCCCAGCACCGGGGAATTATTCAAGACCCTACTATTCTCCTCAATAAAACTCCAATAAAGGCGGTCCAACAAGTCAAATTTTTGGGTGTTATTTTTGATCAAAAGCTATCTTTCATTCCTCATCTGAAAATTTTGAAAACTAAATGTCAACAGGCCTGCAATTTGCTCAAGGTTATCAGTGGTACAGACTGGGGTGCTGACAAGAAAACTTTATTGCTGTTATATCGTTCTTTAATTAGATCCAAGTTAGACTATGGTTGCATTGTTTATGGTTCTGCTAGAAAATCTTATCTTAAGATGCTAGATCCAGTTGCCCATCAGGCACTACGCATTGCTTTGGGTGCGTTTCGCACTTCCCCTTGTGAAAGCCTTTACGTGGAAGCTAACGAACCCCCGCTGGAGCTGAGACGTACAAAATTGTCAATGAATTACTATTTAAAATTAAAAACTGATCCTATGAACCCTGCTTATGACTGTGTTTTCAACCCAGATTTTGTTCAGAAATTTGAAGCCAAACCTAACACAATTCCTCCGTTTGGCATCAGAATGCAAGCTCATTTGGTAAAAGCAGGCATTGATGTTGCTTCCATCAACGACGATGAACTTCGGACTGAAGCCCCCCCATGGAAATTATGTATCCCAAACATTAATTGGCAGTTGTCCGCTTTCCTTAAAAACAATACATCCGAAACCGTATATAACCAACTTTATTTAGAACAGTGCGCTTTATACCCAGGATATGAACAACTTTTTACAGACGGGTCAAAGAAAGGAGATTCAGTTGCTGCTGCGTCAGTCTCCGGGAGACACTTAGACCAGCCTTTGCAACAGCGTTTGCCTGATTTCTGTTCTGTTTATACAGCTGAGCTCAAGGCAATTCATTTAGCTCTGAAACAAGTTTATCAATCCAAAAGAACCTCATTTTTAATCATGTCTGATTCCTTGTCAGCACTTCAGGCTCTTTCCACGAGAAAGATATCACACCCTTTTCTGGCAGAGATCCATGACCTCCATACACAACTTATTTCTGAGGGTAAAAAGATAGTTTTTATGTGGGTCCCTGGTCACATGGGCATCCGCGGCAATATTGCAGTAGACAGGGCGGCTAAAGATGCTCTGCATCTTGATTTCCCTCCAGAGATATTTCAGTTTGTGCCCTACTCTGACCTACGTTGTATGACTGGTTCTTATTGTAAACGACTGTGGCAGACTGACTGGTCTAACCATGTCAACAACAAATTATTTCAAATTCTTCCCGATTTGTCCACTTCTTTGCCTAACTTTGCATCCACTCGCAAAGAAGAAACAGTGTTATCTCGCCTTCATATTGGGCATACTTATGTCACCCACAGTTTCCTTTTAAAAGGAGAAGAACCACCATGGTGCTTTGCATGTGATCAATCCTTTTCCGTTCGACATTTCATGTCTGAGTGTGCTGATTTGATTGAGGAAAGGGAAACATATTTTGGTTCCATACCTTTCAAAGAGATTTTTAAAGTATGTAATGGTCAACATCTGTTTCAATTTTTACATGATGTTGGTTTGTTTTATCGCATATAAATCGTATCGACATGTTTTGTTTAGTTTGGATTTTATTGTTAGGACTGAATTTAGTGATTTGATTGAAGAAAGAGATTATATTTTTAATACATCAGTTTTAAAGAAGACTCTTAAAGAGATGTCATGTGAAAGTTTGTTTGGGTATTTAAGAGTAACAGGTTTGTTTTTTAAGATTTGAATCATTTGATAATATTTTAAGATAACGTCTCTCTGGTCCTGATTTGGCTCGGAAGAGTCCGCTGGACCTAAAGCAATAACCTTGTATTGTATTGTAAAAGGTATGGAACCAAAATATGTTTCCCTTTCCTCAATCAAATCAGCACACTCAGACATGAAATGTCGAACGGAAAAGGATTGATCACATGCAAAGCACCATGGTGGTTCTTCTCCTTTTAAAAGGAAACTGTGGGTGACATAAGTATGCCCAATATGAAGGCGAGATAACACTGTTTCTTCTTTGCGAGTGGATGCAAAGTTAGGCAAAGAAGTGGACAAATCGGGAAGAATTTGAAATAATTTGTTGTTGACATGGTTAGACCAGTCAGTCTGCCACAGTCGTTTACAATAAGAACCAGTCATACAACGTAGGTCAGAGTAGGGCACAAACTGGAAAATCTCTGGAGGGAAATCAAGATGCAGAGCATCTTTAGCCGCCCTGTCTACTGCAATATTGCCGCGGATGCCCATGTGACCAGGGACCCACATAAAAACTATCTTTTTACCCTCAGAAATAAGTTGTGTATGGAGGTCATGGATCTCTGCCAGAAAAGGGTGTGATATCTTTCTCGTGGAAAGAGCCTGAAGTGCTGACAATGAATCGGACATGATTAAAAATGAGGTTCTTTTGGATTGATAAACTTGTTTCAGAGCTAAATGAATTGCCTTGAGCTCAGCTGTATAAACAGAACAAAAATCAGGTAAACGCTGTTGCAAAGGCTGGTCTAAGTGTCTCCCGGAGACCGACGCAGCAGCAACTGAATCTCCTTTCTTTGACCCGTCTGTAAAAAGTTGTTCATATCCTGGGTATAAAGCACACTGTTCTAAATAAAGTTGGTTATATACGGTTTCGGATGTATTGTTTTTAAGGAAAGCGGATGTCACCGCCACAACTCCCCCTGGGTAGACGCCACAAACAAACACCTTACACACGCAGACAACCCAGACAGAATGACAGTTTCCCGCAGACGCGAAGTGATGATAACACAACAATTATATATACAACTTTCAAGCTATTTATTCATTCATACCACACACTCATACACATACAACATTTACACATGAAACGAGAAAAATGGTGATGGAACAATCAATGGGTCGATGAACAATGAAATGGAAATGTCAGATGAACGGGGGTTGCTGATCAACCACGTCTAACTAACGACTGTGCAACGCTAATGTCCGGGCACAGAGGGGGCAAGTGTCAAGAGGGGGACAAACAAAGAACGAGCCGACCTGATAGTAGGGTGTCCCCGTTGATGTCTCCGAAAGGTAGCTGCCTCCTCGTTGTGGTTGTCGCTGGACTGTCGCTGTTAAATCCAGGCGCTGTGGTGTCGCCACTCCCTCCGCCGCCGACGATGACGATGATGATGATGATGACGCTGTAGTTGCGGCGGCCCTGCCGCCGTCGACGCCTCTCAGCCTGACTCCTCCTGTCGGCTACCTCGTAACGCCGAGGCTAGGTCCCGCAACAGACGTCACGATCACGCGGGAAAGATGGGGTTGTGGAACGATGAGGATGTTCACAAACGTGGACGTGGACAAACGGGTGGCGATGATGATGTGGGTCCAACGACCGGATGTCGTCGTCGTCGTCGCGCTGAAGAATTCGACGAACTTCCGAGCGACGAACAAAGACTTTCGAACCTGCAACATGCTTGCCGTATTGTTAATGTCAAGTCCACCCGATTCTGTCCCCCTCCCTCCTCACACTCTCCCCCCTTACTACACTAACTAATTCCTGTATCTTGAGGAAGCGCCACTGCTGTTCATTTCACTTCCCTTGACTACTTTTACTGTCTCTTGTAATCAAACACATATTTCAAAAACTAAATGACATTATGAAAGCATGAAATGAACAATGCTGCAAATGAATACATGAAATCATCAACACATTATCCATCTTGAGCAACCGCAACCTCAACAACAGCAACCACTTCCATCCTACCTTCATCACACTTCACCCCCCATCCTCCTCCCTCATTCTCCCTCCTTCAGTCGCACCCTTCCTCTCCTCAGTGCAACCATACTTCCCCCAGCCTCACGCACGGCTATCGTTCAACACCCCAAACAGCCGGCCATCGGTCATTAGCACAGTAAAGGAAAATCACCATCACACTTACCCAACGGCTCGATTGTAACAGTACCGGTAGCTAGCCACTTCCCACTGCTTGCCTACACAGTACTCCAAGTAAGGTAATCCAGTGCGTAGTAGTTCCCGTTAGTGGACAATACCTCGACACTAACCTACCACAAACTCACAAACTTAGTTATTTGCTCACACTTTTCCTCGAGCTTGCTACTACCACAGTAACATTTCCAACTAGGCTTTTCCTAGAGCCAATTATCATTTTACGTTAATAACTGTTCCAACCTTACTCCCAGAACAAAATACCCAGAGAACTAAGACCGCACGTCTCTCCGTGTCTCTGCCAAAACCTGTTCTGCCTAACAGTGAACACATTCCCAAAACTGGCTGGCCAAACTATGCTGTTCAAAAATCACGCTTTCCACGCATAACCATACAACGACTTCGCGCAGTTACTACCCCAACTCATTAACTCCCCACCCGCACTTACTACTCGGTTTCAACACAGGCTGCCCTGTGACACACCCCCCTCCCAAGACGAAACTACGGAGAGTTCAAAACTTAATCTTCCACAGGGTCAGATCTGCTGAGGAAATCCGCCTCTATGTTGTCTCTTCCTGGAATCGGTCGAACCGTGAAGACATAGGCCTGCAACTGCATAGCCCATCGGGTGAGTCTGGCACTGTTGAAGTGCGTTCTCCGCAAGTATTGCAGCGGTCGATGGTCTGTCTCCAGCCAAAAGTGCCGTCCAAACAAGTACGGTTCAAACCGTTGTACCGCCCACACGACTGCCAAACACTCCTTCTCGATGGTGGAGTAATTCCGCTCCGCCGGCAACAGCTTCTTGCTTGCAAACCCCACTGGTTGCACACCCTCCCCGGTGTCTTGCATCAGTGCAGCTCCTAGCCCTTGCTCAGATGCTTCTGTCCTCAGGATGAACTCCTTGTCCAGGTTCGGTAACTTGACCACTGGCTCACTGGTCAGCGCTCTCTTCAAGTCGTCGAACGCTTTCTGGCAGTCATCCGTCCAGTTGATCTCCCCCTTCTTCCCTCCTTTTGTCAAGTTGGTCAATGGCAACGCTCTCTCAGCGAAATGTGGCACGAATCGTCGATAGTATCCGCACAACCCCAAGAACGCTCGGACTTGCTTCTTGGTGGTCGGTGGACACGTCCGTCGTACCTTGTCCAACTTGTCCCTTTCCGGCTTCATCGCTCCATCTCCCACCTGATGGCCCAGGTAACTCAGTTCCTTGTATCCCAGGAAACACTTGCCGGGTCTAGCGGCGAGATGCACTTCCTGCAGCCTCTGAAACACGGCTCTCAACGCTTGCAGATGCTGCTCCCACGTCTCGGTCGCGATCATGACGTCGTCCATGAAATTGTCGACGTCAGCTCGGTGCAGTGGTCGTAGCAGTTTCCGCATCATGCGTGAGAAAGTCGCCCCTGCAGTCTTCAGACCGAACGGCATCGTGGTCCATCTGAATTGGCCCTGCGGCGTCGTAAACGCCGTCTTGTCCCGGTCTTCCTGCTTGACAGGTATCTGCCAATATCCCTTTGTGAGGGTCCAGCTTGCTTAGGTACTTGGCCTTCCCTAGCTTGGCGAACAAGTACTCGATGTCCGGTAGTGGTTCAGCATCGAACTTGACCACCTTGTTCAACCCCCGGTAGTCGATGCAGAAACGTACCTCTCCACTCTTCTTCTTCACCAACACGATTGGTGCGCTGTACGGTGATGTACAGGGTTCGATAACCCCCAACTCCAGCATCGATTCCACTTCACCCTTGACGACTTCCATCTGTGAAAATGGTAGCGGATGCTGTCGTATACGCACAGGGCTGTCGTCGGTCAACACCACTTCGCACTCGTCCAGGTTGGTGCGCTGGGGTAGATCCGTCAGCTGACTGGCATACTGTTGACACACTTCCCGTAGTTGACTCCGGTGAAGTGCAGACAGTGTCGGGTCTATCTGTACGTCTCCCGGTCCCTCGCTTGCACGTAGTGGTATCAGTGGTACAGTGCCCTGGTAGCTGATCTCTGTCGCCCCCTCTGTCTCCGCCTGGTCGATCACTACGGCCACAGTCGTTTCTGGTTCCGTTCCGCGTTCTACGTACCGTTTCAGCAAGTTGGCGTGGTACAACTTCCTGTTCCTGCCGACTTGGACGCGGTAGTCGCAAGAGCCCACGCGCTCCAGCACCGCATACGGTCCTCTCCACGCCACCTCGAGCTTGTTGGCCTTACTGGAAAGCAGTACCAGTACTTTGTCTCCCGCCTTGAACGTTCTGTCCACGGCCTTCCTGTTGAACTGCGCCGCGTACCTAGTTGTCGCCTTGCGCAAATGCTCCTGGGCTAGTTGGCAGGTATCCTCCAACCGGTTCCTCAGATCGACGACGTACTCTGCTGTTGTACGTATCTCTGGGTCCTGACCTTCCTTCGTCCACAGTTGGCGCAACACTTGCATCGGTCCCCGCACCGTTCGTCCGTACAGCAACTCGAAGGGTGAGAAACCAAGAGACTCCTGCGGTACCTCCCGGTATGCGAACAGCAGTGCAGGGATGTACCTGTCCCACTCGCGCGGCTGCTCCTGGCATAGTCGTCGTAGCATCGACTTCAGCGTCCCGTTGAACCGTTCGACTAACCCGTTGCACTGGGCGTGAAACGGCGTCGTCCGAATTCCCTTGACGGATAGCAGGTGGTGCACTTGCTTCATCACGTCGCTGACGAACTGAGTCCCGTTGTCTGACAACACTTCTTCGGGAATGCCCACTCGTGTCCAGGTTTCCCACAACGCTTCCGCTACGTGTGGCGTGTCGATCCTCTTCAACGGTATTGCCTCCGGGTACCGTGTAGCAAAGTCCACCGTAACCAAGACGTACTGGTGCCCCCTTTCAGACGCTGGTCGAATGGGTCCAATCAGGTCGATGCCCACTCTCTGAAATGGTACCTCCATCACTGGCATCCGCCCTAGTGGCACCTTCCTGACTCTCCCCTTCGGCGTCGTCCGCTGGCACGCGTCGCACGACGCACAGTACCTCCTGACGTCACGGCACATCCCAGGCCAGTAGAACTCAGCCCACACTCGATCTTGGGTCCGCTTGGCTCCCAGATGTCCAGCCATGGGTGTGTCGTGTCCCATGCGCAGTACCTCCGATCGAAGCTTGGCTGGTACCACCAACTGGCTGTGATCCACTTTGTCCTGTCCTGTATACTCGCGGTACAACAGGCCCCGCTTCCAGACAAATGCCACTTGCCCCTTGCCTCGCTTCTCCTTTCCTGCCTTCCGGTCTGCTAGCTGTCGTACTTTCGCAAGCTCGCCGTCCTCCAACTGCAGTTGACGAATCTCCTTCGGCGTCGCGACGACGCTCTTGCTCGGTCCGACCACCAATGGTTCTGCAGCAACCTGCTCCTTGGCTGCCTGCGCTCTGGTCTGCACCGCGCAACACTCTGCGGCTCCCTCGACGAACACCGGCAGTGCTGTGTCACCTTGCTGTTCCGTCCTCGCCCAGTTGCCGATCACCACTGGGTAAGTCAAGTCTGGTACCACCACTACCTCCACTTTCCCGGTGTAGAATGGTGATTCCAGTTGCACCCACGCTGTCGGTAGCGACTTGGACAACTGTCGAATGGCGAATCCTACGCGCCGCGTGCGTCCCGTGTACTTGAGGTTGGCAACCTCCCCTTCCCGCAAGCATATCAGGTCAGCTCCCGTGTCCCTCATGGCCGTCAGCGGAACACCTTCCACTATCACCTGGCTCTGGAAACGCGAGTCTCCCTTCTTGCCTGCCTCCTTCTCCTCCTCCAAGACGCGCAACGCTGCTCCAGCTCTCTCGCTGCGTTTCGGGCAATTCCGCTTAAGGTGCCCCTTCTGCCCACAGCTGTAGCACTCTCGCTTGTCCGGCGAGTTGGGTCGTGGTCCCGCTGGCTTGCGACCCTCGCTCTTGTCCCTGGGTGTAAAGGGTTGACGTGGTGGGAAACGTAAGTTTGTTCCCGCCCTGGCGTCGACGTACTGCTGTGCTAACGTCGCGGCCTCCTCCACCGTTGCTGGGTTGCGCTCGCGCACGAACGTGACCAGTTCTGGTGTCAAACCGTTGACCATCTGCTCCATCAGCACTAAGGTCCAGTAAGTCCGCATACGTGGCCTTCTTGTTCGCTAGTCCCATCCAGCGTTCCAGGAACAACTCTGACTTCCGCAGATACTGTTTGAAAGTCTCTGGTGGCTCCCTTCGTAGCTGGCGAAACTTCTTCCGATACGTCTCGGCCGTCAGGTTGAAACGTACCAACAACGCTGCCTTCAGGATCTCGTAGTCGGCAGAGTCGTCCTCATTCAAGCCAACGTAAACTTCCCTCGCCTTCCCCTTCAGCAAGGTCCCCAAGCGAATAGCCCACGTGTCCTTCTTCCAGTCTTGAGCCTTGGCGAACCGCTCGAACTGACACAAGTAGGTTTCTAGGTCGTCCTTGTCTTCGAAGAATGGCAACCGGAGCTTAACCGTCTCGAACTCGGGTTGACGATTCCTGCGGTTCCCGGCGCCTTGCAACGTCAGCTGCGCCATCGCTAGCTCGTGTGCCATCTCTCTCTCTCCCTCTCTCTCTCTTCCGGTCTGCATCTTCCCGGCTCGCCCGCTCCCTCCGGTTTCGTCTTCCGCCTTCTAGCTTGGTCTATCGCGTAGTCTAACGCTGCCTGACCTTCAGTCCTTCGCGCTTGGCGAGCCTCAAGATCCTCTCCATCGGCGTCTCGTCCGCGAACGGTCCTGTCCTCGGCGTCGGTGCCGCCTCGACCTTGTAGATCGAACGGTAAGGATTGGTCTCGAACCTCTTCAGCCTCGTTGCGTCGCTCAGACGATCCTGGTCTCCGTAGACGTCGGTGCCTGCTGACATCCCGCCAGTCGCGCCAAATCCCGTCACAAAAGGATCACTCACTGTGTCTCTGGCTTCGAACGTCGTCAACTCCTCGTCCACTGACCCACGACGCGATGACCTGACCGGCGATCTCCGTCGCTCGTCCGCAGAAGGTAGATCGGTGACTCCCGTATCAGCTGCTGCCGCCGTGCGCTCGTCCATCGTGACACCCACGCGAGAACGCGTACGAGCCGCGATCGGTGACACTCCTTCAGTCTCCTCGATCGATGCCATCCTGCTTAAGGAAAGCAACAACAACCAACAACAACAAGTCAAAGTCCTACAACCCTACCTAACCTAGCCTAGCCTTAGATACTAACCTACCTATCTAAGCTATCTTCCTTACCTATCACCCACCTCCTCCCACTCAAACAGTGGAAACTGGCCTGCAAGGTAGCGAACCGGTTGGAGAGTGCAATGGCCCCCTTCCCTCACGTGTGGTCGAACCCAGGCCGGCTGTGAGCCTCCGCTAAACAGCGACCTGACTCCCTCCAACCACCCGCTGGGGTGCACACTCTCACCGAGTCACGCCTCACACACTCGGACACCACAAGACAATTACAAGACAACTTCACGTCTGGGCACACTCACACCATACCCTGCATCTCCACCAAATGTCACCGCCACGACTCCCCCTGGGTAGACGCCACAAACAAACACCTTACACACGCAGACAACCCAGACAGAATGACAGTTTCCCGCAGACGTGAAGTGATGATAACACAACAATTATATATACAACTTTCAAGCTATTTATTCATTCATACCACACACTCATACACATACAACATTTACACATGAAACGAGAAAAATGGTGATGGAACAATCAATGGGTCAATGAACAATGAAATGGAAATGTCAGATGAACG
>CM072527.1:16113958-16386552 GCA_036898135.1 Oncomelania hupensis
AGAGGGGAGAGAGGCTGTGGGAGGCTGAGAGAGGGGAGAGAGGCTGAGAGAGGGGAGAGAGCTGGTGAGAGAGGGCTGAGAGAGGGGAGAGAGAGGCTGAGAGAGGCTGAGAGAGGGGAGGAGAGGCTGAGAGAGGCTGGAGAGAGGGGAGAGAGGCTGTGGGAGGCTGAGAGAGGCTGAGAGGCTGGAGAGAGGGAGAGAGCTGAGGGAGGCTGAGAGAGGGGAGAGAGAGGCTGTGGGAGGCTGAGAGAGCTGAGGGCGAGAGGCTGTGGGAGGCTGAGAGAGGCTGAGAGAGGCTGAGAGAGGGAGAGAGGCTGAGAGAGGCTGAGAGAGGCTGAGAGAGGCTGAGAGAGGGGAGAGAGGGCTGTGGGAGGCTGAGAGAGGCTGAGAGGGCTGAGAGAGGCTGAGAGAGGGGAGAGAGGCTGAGAGAGGCTGAGAGAGGCTGAGAGAGGGGGAGAGAGGCTGAGAGAGGGGGAGAGAGGCTGTGGGAGGCTGAGAGAGGCTGAGAGAGGGCTGAGAGAGGGGAGAGAGGCTGTGGGAGGCTGAGAGAGGGGAGAGAGAGGCTGAGAGAGGGGAGAGAGGCTGAGAGGCTGAGAGAGGGGAGAGAGGCTGAGGGAGGCTGAGAGAGGCTGAGAGAGGCTGAGAGAGGGAGAGAGGCTGTGGGAGGCTGAGAGAGGGGAGAGAGGCTGGGAGAGGCTGAGAGAGGGGAGAGAGGCTGAGAGAGGCTGAGAGAGGCTGGAGAGAGGCTGAGAGAGGGGAGAGAGGCTGTGGAGAGAGGCTGAGAGAGGGAGAGAGGCTGAGAGAGGCTGAGAGAGGGGAGAGAGGCTGAGAGAGGCTGAGAGAGGGGAGAGAGGCTGTGGGGAGCTGAAGAGAGGGGAGAGAGGCTGTAGGAGGCTGAGAGAGGGGAGAGAGGCTGAGAGAGGCTGAGAGAGGCTGAGAGAGGCTGAGAGAGGGGAGAGAGGCTGTGGGAGGCTGAGAGAGGGGAGAGAGGCTGTGGGAGGCTGAGAGAGGCTGAGAGAGGCTGAGAGAGGGGAGAGAGGGAGAGAGGCTGAGAGAGGCTGAGAGAGGGAGAGAGGCTGTGAGGGAGGCTGAGAGAGGGGAGAGAGGCTGAGAGAGGCTGAGAGAGGCTGAGAGAGGCTGAGAGAGGGGAAGAGGCTGAGAGAGGGGAGAGAGGCTGTGGGAGGCTGAGAGAGGGGAGAGAGGCTGAGGAGGCTGAGAGAGGGAGAGAGGCTGTGGGAGGCTGAGAGAGGGGAGAGAGGCTGAGAGAGGCTGAGAGAGGGGAGAGAGGCTGAGAGAGGGAGAGAGGCTGAGAGAGGCTGAGAGAGGGGAGAGAGGCTGAGAGAGGCTGAGAGAGGGCTGAGAGAGGGGAGAGAGGCTGAGAGAGGCTGGGAGAGAGGCTGTGAGAGAGGCTGAGAGAGGGGAGAGAGAGGCTGAGGGAGGCTGAGAGAGGGAGAGAGAGGCTGAGGGAGGCTGAGAGAGGCTGAGAGGGGAGAGAGGCTGAGAGAGGCTGAGAGAGGGGGAGAGAGGCTGAGGGAGGCTGAGAGAGGGGAGAGAGGCTGAGAGAGGGGAGAGAGGCTGAGAGAGGGGAGAGAGGCTGAGAGAGGCTGAGAGAGGGGGAGAGAGGCTGTGGAGGCTGAGAGAGGGGAAGAGAGGCTGAGAGAGGGGAGAGAGGGGAGAGAGGCTGAGAGAGGGGAGAGAGGCTGTGGGAGGCTGAGAGAGGGGAGAGAGGCTGAGAGAGGGGAGAGAGGCTGAGAGAGGGGAGAGAGGCTGTGGGAGGCTGAGAGAGGGAGAGAGGCTGAGAGAGGCTGAGAGAGGCTGAGAGAGGCTGAGAGAGGCTGAGAGAGGCTGAGGAGGCTGAGAGAGGCTGAGAGAGGGGAGAGAGGCTGTGGGAGGCTGAGAGAGGCTGAGAGAGGCTGAGAGAGGGGAGAGAGGCTGTGGGAGGCTGAGAGAGGGGAGAGAGGCTGAGAGAGGCTGAGAGAGGCTGAGAGAGGGGAGAGAGGCTGAGAGAGGCTGAGAGAGGCTGAGAGAGGGGAGAGAGGCTGAGAGAGGCTGAGAGAGGGGAGAGAGGCTGTGGGAGGCTGAGAGAGGCTGAGAGAGGCTGAGAGAGGGGAGAGAGGCTGTGGGAGGCTGAGAGAGGGAGAGAGGCTGAGAGAGGCTGAGAGAGGCTGAGAGAGGCTGAGAGAGGGGAGAGAGGCTGAGAGAGGCTGAGAGAGGCTGAGAGAGGCTGAGAGAGGGGAGAGAGGCTGAGAGAGGCTGAGAGAGGGGAGAGAGGCTGTGAGAGGCCTGAGAGAGGGGAGAGAGGCTGAGAGAGGGGAGAGAGGCTGAGAGAGGCTGAGAGAGGCTGAGAGAGGGAGAGAGGCTGTGGGAGGCTGAGAGAGGGAGAGAGGCTGAGAGGCTGAGAGAGGGGAGAGAGGCTGTGGGAGGCTGAGAGAGGGGAGAGAGGCTGAGAGAGGGGAGAGAGGCTGAGAGAGGCTGAGAGAGGGGAGAGAGGCTGAGGGAGGCTGAGAGAGGGGAGAGAGGCTGAGAGAGGGGAGAGAGGCTGAGAGAGGGGAGAGAGGCTGAGAGAGGGGAGAGAGGCTGAGAGAGGGGAGAGAGGCTGAGAGAGGCTGAGAGAGGCTGTGGGAGGCTGAGAGAGGCTGAGAGAGGAGAGAGAGGCTGTGGGGAGGCTGAGAGAGGCTGAGAGAGGGGAGAGAGGCTGTGGAGGCTGAGAGAGGGGAGAGAGGCTGAGAGAGGCTGAGAGAGGCTGAGAGAGGCTGAGAGAGGCTGAGAGAGGGGAGAGAGGCTGAGAGAGGCTGAGAGAGAGGCTGAGAGAGGCTGAGAGAGGCTGAGAGAGAGGCTGAGGGAGCTGAGAGAGGCTGAGAGAGGCTGAGAGAGGCTGAGAGAGGGGAGAGAGGCTGGGGAGGCTGAGAGAGGCTGAGAGAGGGGAGAGAGGCTGAGAGAGGCTGAGGAGGCTGAGAGAGGGGAGAGAGGCTGAGAGAGGGGAGAGAGGCTGAGAGAGGGGGGAGAGAGGAGGCTGAGGAGGGCTGAGAGAGGGGGAGAGAGGCTGAGAGAGGGGAGAGAGGCTGAGAGAGAGGGAGGCTGAGAGGCTGAGAGAGGCTGAGAGAGGGGAGAGAGGCTGAGAGAGGGTGAGAGAGGCTGAGGGAGGGAGAGGCTGAGAGAGGCTGGAGAGAGGCTGAGAGAGGGGAGAGAGGCTAAGAGAGAGGAGAGAGGCTGAGAGAGGGGAGAGAGGCTGAGAGAGGAGGAGAGAGGCTGAGTGAGAGGAGGCTGAGAGAGGCTGAGAGAGAGGAGAGAGGCTGAGAGAGGCTGAGAGAGGCTGAGAGAGGCTGAGAGAGGGAGAGAGGCTGAAGGAGGCTGAGAGAGGGGAGAGAGGCTGAGAGAGGCTGAGAGAGGCTGAGAGAGGGGAGAGAGGCTGAGAGAGGGGAGAGAGGCTGAGAGAGGCTTAGAGAGAGGCTGAGAGAGGGGAGAGAGGCTGAGAGAGGGGAGAGAGGCTGAGAGAGGGGGAGAGAGGCTGAGAGAGGGGGAGAGAGAGGGCTGAGAGAGGCTGAGAGAGGCTGAGAGAGGGGAGAGAGGCTGAGGGAGGCTGAGAGAGGGGAGAGAGGCTGAGAGAGGGGAGAGAGGGGAGAGAGGCTGAGAGAGGGGAGAGAGGCTGAGGGAGGCTGAGAGAGGGGAGAGAGGCTGAGAGAGGGGAGAGAGGCTGAGAGAGGCTGAGAGAGGGGGAGAGAGGCTGAGAGAGGCTGAGAGAGGGGAGAGAGGCTGAGAGAGGCTGAGAGAGGGGAGAGAGGCTGAGGGAGGCTGAGAGAGGGGAGAGAGGCTGAGAGAGGGGAGAGAGGCTGAGAGAGGCTGAGAGGGGAGAGAGGCTGAGAGAGGCTGAGAGAGGGGAGAGAGGCTGAGAGAGGGGAGAGAGGCTGAGGAGGCTGAGAGAGGGGAGAGAGGCTGAGGGAGGCTGAGAGAGGGGAGAGAGGCTGAGAGAGGCTGAGAGAGGGGAGAGAGGCTGAGAGAGGGGAGAGAGGCTGAGAGAGGCTGAGAGAGGCTGAGGGAGGCTGAGAGAGGAGAGAGAGGCTGAGAGAGGCTGAGAGAGGCTGAGAGAGGCTGAGAGAGGCTGAGAGAGAGAGAGGCTGAGAGAGGGAGGCTGAGAGGCTGAGAGAGGGGAGAGAGGCTGAGAGAGGGGAGAGAGGCTGAGAGAGGGGAGAGAGGCTGAGGAGGCTGAGAGAGGGGAGAGAGGCTGTGGGAGGCTGAGAGGGAGAGAGGCTGAGAGAGGCTGAGAGAGGCTGAGAGAGGGGAGAGAGGCTGAGGAGGCTGAGAGAGGAGAGAGAGGCTGAGAGAGGGTGAGAGAGGCTGAGAGAGGCTGAGAGAGGCTGAGAGAGGGGAGAGAGGCTGAGAGAGGGGAGAGAGGCTGTGAGAGGGGAGAGAGGCTGAGAGGGGGGAGAGGCTGAGGAGGCTGAGAGAGGGGAGAGAGGCTGAGAGAGGCTGAGAGAGGCTGAGAGAGGGGAGGAGAGAGGCTGAGAGAGGGGAGAGAGGCTGAGAGAGGGGAGAGAGGCTGAGAGAGGCTGTGAGAGAGGGGAGAGAGGCTGAGAGGCTGAGAGAGGGGAGAGAGGCTGTGGGAGGCTGAGAGAGGGGAGAGAGGCTGAGGGAGGCTGAGAGAGGCTGAGAGAGGCTGAGAGAGGGGAGAGAGGCTGAGAGAGGCTGAGAGAGGCTGAGAGAGGCTGAGAGAGGCTGAGAGAGGGGAGAGAGGCTGAGAGAGGGGAGAGAGGCTGAGAGGAGGCTGAGAGAGGCTGAGAGAGGCTGAGAGAGAGGCTGAGAGAGGGGAGAGAGAGGCTGAGAGAGGGGAGAGAGGCTGAGGGAGGCTGAGAGAGGGGAGAGAGGCTGAGAGGGGAGAGAGGCTGAGAGAGGGGAGAGAGGCTGAGAGGAGGCTGAGAGAGGCTGAGAGAGGCTGAGGGAGGCTGAGAGAGGGGAGAGAGGCTGAGAGAGGCTGAGGGAGGCTGAGAGAGGGGAGAGAGGCTGAAGGAGGCTGAGAGAGGCTGAGAGAGGCTGAGAGAGGGGAGAGAGGCTGAGAGAGGGAGAGGCTGAGAGAGGCTGAGAGAGGCTGAGAGAGGGGAGAGAGGCTGAGGAGGCTGAGAGAGGGGAGAGAGGCTGAGAGAGGGGAGAGAGGCTGAGAGAGGGGAGAGAGGCTGAGAGAGGCTGAGAGAGGGGAGAGAGGCTGAGAGAGGCTGAGAGAGGGAGAGAGGCTGAGAGGGCTGAGAGAGGGAGAGAGGCTGAGAGAGGGGAGAGAGGCTGAGAGAGGCTGAGGAGGGGGGAGGCTGAGAGGAGGCTGAGAGAGGGGAGAGAGGCTGAGAGGGAGAGGCTGAGAGAGGCTGAGAGAGGGGAGAGAGGCTGAGAGAGGCTGAGGGAGGCTGAGAGGCTGAGAGAGGGGAGAGAGAGAGAGAGGCTGAGAGAGGCTGAGAGAGGCTGAGGGAGGCTGAGAGAGGGGAGAGTGGCTGAGAGAGGCTGAGAGAGGCTGAGAGGCTGAGAGGCTGAGAGAGGGGAGAGAGGATGAGAGAGGCTGAGAGAGGGGAGAGAGGCTGAGGGAGGCTGAGAGAGGGGAGAGAGGCTGAGAGAGGGGAGAGAGGCTGAGGAGGCTGAGAGAGGGGAGAGAGGCAGAGAGGCTGAGAGAGGGAGAGAGGCTGAGAGAGAGGCTGAGAGAGGGGAGAGAGGCTGAGAGAGGGAGAGAGGCTGAGAGAGGCTGAGAGAGGCTGAGAGAGGGGAGAGAGGCTGAGAGAGGGGAGAGAGGCTGAGAGAGGGGAGAGAGGCTGAGAGAGGGGAGAGAGGCTGAGAGAGGGAGAGAGGCTGAGGAGGCTGAGAGAGAGAGAGAGGCTGAAGGGAGGCTGAGGAGGCTGAGAGAGGCTGAGAGAGGCTGAGAGAGGGGAGAGATGAGAGAGGGAGGAGGCTGAGAGGCTGAGAGAGGCTGAGAGAGGGGAGAGAGGCTGAGGGAGGCTGAGAGGGGAGAGAGGCTGAGAGGGGGAGAGAGGCTGTGGGAGGCTGAGAGAGGGAGAGAGCTGAGGGAGGCTGAGAGAGGGGAGAGAGGCTGAGGAGGCTGAGAGAGGGAGAGAGGCTGAAGGGAGGCTGAGAGAGGGGAGAGAGGCTGAGGGAGGCTGAGAGAGGGGAGAGAGGCTGAGAGAGGCTGAGAGAGGCTGAGAGAGGCTGAGAGAGGGGAGAGAGAGGCTGAGAGAGGGGAGAGAGGCTGAGAGAGGGGAGAGAGGCTGAGAGAGGCTGAGAGAGGGGAGAGAGGCTGAGGGAGGCTGAGAGAGGGGAGAGAGGCTGAAGGGAGGCTGAGAGAGGGGAGAGAGGCTGAGGGAGGCTGAGAGAGGGGAGAGAGGCTGAGGGAGGCTGAGAGGGGGAGAGAGGCTGAGAGAGGCTGAGAGAGGCTGAGAGAGGCTGAGAGAGGGGAGAGAGGCTGAAGGAGGCTGAGAGAGGGGAGAGAGGCTGAGAGAGGGGAGAGAGGCTGAGAGGGCTGAGAGAGAGGCTGAGAGAGGGGAGAGAGGCTGAGGAGGCTGAGAGAGGGGAGAGAGGCTGAGAGAGGCTGAGAGAGGTGAGAGAGGCTGAGAGAGGGAGAGAGAGGCTGAGGAGGCTGAGAGAGGGGAGAGAGGCTGAGAGAGGGAGAGAGGCTGAGAGAGGGGAGAGAGGCTGAGAGAGGGGGAGAGAGGCTGAGGAGGCTGAGAGAGGGGAGAGAGGCTGAGAGTGAGAGAGGCTGAGAGAGGCTGAGAGAGGGGAGAGAGGCTGAGAGAGGCTGAGAGAGGGGAGAGAGGCTGAGAGAGGGGAGAGAGGCTGAGAGAGGGGAGAGGCTGAGAGCTGAGAGAGGAGAGAGGGCGAGAGGGGGGAGAGAGGCTGAGGGAGGCTGAGAGAGGGGAGAGAGGCTGAGAGAGGGGAGAGAGGCTGAGGGAGGCTGAGAGAGGGGAGAGAGGCTGAGAGAGAGGGGAGAGAGGCTGAGAGAGGGGAGAGAGGCTGAGAGAGGGGAGAGAGGCTGAGAGAGGCTGAGGGAGGCTGAGAGAGGGGAGAGAGGCTGAGGGAGGCTGAGAGAGGGAGAGAGGCTGAGGGAGGCTGAGAGAGGGGAGAGAGAGAGGCTGAGAGAGGCTGAGGGAGGCTGAGAGAGGGGAGAGAGGCTGAGAGAGGCTGAGAGAGGCTGAGAGAGGCTGAGAGAGGCTGAGGGAGGCTGAGAGAGGGGAGAGAGAGGCTGAGAGAGGGGAGAGAGGCTGAGAGAGGGGAGAGAGGCTGAGGGAGAGGCTGAGAGAGGGGGAGAGAGGCTGAAGGAGGCTGAGAGAGGGGAGAGAGGCTGAGAGAGGCTGAGAGAGGCTGAGAGAGGGGAGAGAGGCTGAGGGAGGCTGAGAGGGGAGGGGAGAGAGGCTGAGGGAGGCTGAGAGAGGGGAGAGAGGCTGAGGAGGCTGAGAGAGGGGAGAGAGGCTGAGGAGGCTGAGAGGAGGGGAAGAGGCTGAGGGAGGCTGAGAGAGGGGAGAGAGAGGCTGAGAGAGGCTGAGAGAGGCTGAGAGAGGCTGAAAGAGGCTGAGAGAGGCTGAGAGAGAGGCTGAGAGAGGCTGAGAGAGGGAGAGAGGCTGAGAGAGGGGAGAGAGGCTGAGAGAGGGGAGAGAGGATGAGAGGCTGAGAGAGGCTGAGAGAGGGGAGAGAGGCTGAAGGAGGCTGAGAGAGGGGAGAGGCTGAGAGAGGCTGAGGGAGGCTGAGAGAGGGCTGAGGGAGGCTGAGAGAGGGGAGAGAGGCTGAGGGAGGCTGAGAGAGGGGAGAGAGGCTGTGGGAGGCTGAGAGAGGGGAGAGAGGCTGTGGGAGGGGAGAGAGGCTGAGAGGGGCTGAGAGAGGCTGAGAGAGGGGGAGAGAGGCTGAGAGAGGCTGAGAGAGGGGAGAGAGCTGAGAGAGGGGAGAGAGGCTGAGAGAGGGGAGAGAGGGGGAGAGAGGCTGAGAGAGGGGAGAGAGGCTGAAGGAGGCTGAGAGAGGGGAGAGAGGCTGTGGGAGGCTGAGAGAGGCTGAGAGAGGGGAGAGAGGGGAGAGAGGCTGAGAGAGGGGAGAGAGGGGAGAGAGGCTGAGAGAGGGGAGAGAGGCTGAGAGAGGGGAGAGAGGCTGAGGGAGGCTGAGAGAGGCTGAGAGAGGGAGAGAGGCTGAGAGAGGGGAGAGAGGCTGAGAGAGAGGCTGAGAGAGGCTGAGAGAGGCTGAGAGAGGCTGAGAGAGGCTGAGAGAGAGGGAGAGAGGCTGAGAGAGGCTGAGAGGGGGAGGAGGCTGAGAGAGGGGAGAGAGACTGAGAGAGGCTGAGAGAGGCTGAGAGAGGCTGTGGGAGGCTGAGAGAGGGGAGAGAGGCTGAGAGAGGCTGAGAGAGGGGAGAGAGGCTGTGGGAGGCTGAGAGAGGGGAGAGAGGCTGAGAGAGGGGAGAGAGGCTGAGAGAGGGGAGAGAGGCTGAGGAGGCTGAGAGAGGCTGAGAGAGGGGCTGAGAGGCTGTGGGAGGCTGAGAGAGGGGAGAGAGGCTGAGAGAGGCTGAGAGAGGCTGAGAGAGGGGAGAGAGGCTGAGAGAGGCTGAGAGAGGGGAGAGAGGGGAGAGAGGCTGTGGGAGGCTGAGAGAGGGGAGAGAGGCTGAGAGAGGGGAGAGAGGCTGAGAGAGGGGAGAGAGGCTGTGGGAGGCTGGAGAGAGGCTGAGAGAGGGGAGAGAGGCTGAGAGAGGGGAGAGAGGCTGTGGGAGGCTGAGAGAGGCTGAGAGAGGGGAGAGAGGCTGAGAGAGGCTGAGAGAGGGGAGAGAGGCTGTGGGAGGCTGAGAGAGGGGAGAGAGAGGCTGAGAGAGGGGAGAGAGGCTGAGAGAGGCTGAGAGAGGGGAGAGAGGCTGAGAGAGGCTGAGAGAGGGGAGAGAGGCTGAGGGAGGCTGAGAGAGGGGAGAGAGGCTGTGGGAGGCTGAGAGAGGGGAGAGAGGCTGAGAGAGGCTGAGAGAGGGGAGAGAGGCTGAGAGAGGGGAGAGAGGCTGAGAGAGGCTGAGAGAGGGGAGAGAGGCTGAGGGAGGCTGAGAGAGGGGAGAGAGGCTGAGAGAGGCTGAGAGAGGGGAGAGAGGCTGAGAGAGGGGAGAGAGGCTGAGAGAGGCTGAGAGAGGGGAGAGAGGCTGAGAGAGGGGAGAGAGCTGAGAGAGGCTGAGAGAGGGGAGAGAGGCTGAGGGAGGCTGAGAGAGGGGAGAGAGGCTGAGAGAGGGGAGAGAGGCTGAGAGAGGGGAGAGAGGCTGAGAGAGGCTGAGAGAGGTGAGAGAGGCTGAGGGAGGCTGAGAGAGGGGAGAGAGGCTGTGGGAGGCCGAGAGAGGGGAGAGAGGCTGAGGGAGGCTGAGAGAGGGGAGAGAGGCTGTGGGAGGCTGAGAGAGGCTGAGAGAGGCTGTGGGAGGCTGAGAGAGGCTGAGAGAGGCTGAGAGAGGCTGAGAGAGAGGGGAGAGAGAGGCTGTGGGAGGCTGAGAGAGGGAGAGAGAGGCTGGAGGCTGAGAGAGGCTGAGAGAGAGGCTGTGGGAGGCTGAGAGAGGGGAGAGAGGCTGTGGGAGGCTGAGAGAGGGGAGAGAGGCTGTGGGAGGCTGAGAGAGGGGAGAGAGGCTGAGGAGGCTGAGAGAGGGGGAGAGAGGCTGTGGGAGGGCTGAGAGAGGGGAGAGAGAGGCTGAGAGAGGGGAGAGGCTGAGAGAGGGGAGAGAGGCTGAGGGAGGCTGAGAGAGGGGAGAGAGGCTGGAGGCTGAGAGAGGCTGAGAGAGGCTGAGAGAGGGGAGAGAGGCTGAGAGAGGGGAGAGAGGCTGAGGGAGGCTGAGAGAGGCTGAGAGAGGGGAGAGAGGCTGAGGGAGGCTGAGAGAGGCTGAGAGAGGGGAGAGAGGCTGAGAGAGGCTGAGAGAGGGGAGAGAGGCTGTGGGAGGCTGAGAGAGGGGAGAGAGGCTGAGAGAGGGGAGAGAGGCTGAGAGAGGGGAGAGAGGCTGAGGGAGGCTGAGAGAGGCTGAGAGAGGGGAGAGAGGCTGAGGGAGGCTGAGAGAGGCTGAGAGAGGGGAGAGAGGCTGAGAGAGGCTGAGAGAGGGAGGCTGAGAGAGGGGAGAGAGGCTGAGAGAGGCTGAGAGAGGCTGAGAGAGGGGAGAGAGGCTGTGAGAGAGGGGAGAGAGGCTGAGAGAGGCTGAGAGAGGCTGAGAGAGGGGAGAGAGGCTGAGAGAGGGGAGAGAGGCTGTGGGAGGCTGAGAGAGGGAGAGAGAGGGAGAGAGGCTGTGGGAGGCTGAGAGAGGGGAGAGAGGCTGAGAGAGGGGAGAGAGGCTGAGGGAGGCTGAGAGAGGGGGAGAGAGGCTGAGAGAGGGAGAGAGGCTGAGAGAGGGGAGAGAGGCTGAGAGAGGGAGAGAGGCTGAGAGAGGGGAGAGAGGCTGAGAGAGGGGAGAGAGGCTGAGGAGGCTGAGAGAGGGGGAGAGAGGCTGAGCGAGGGGAGAGGCTGAGGGAGGCTGAGAGATGGGGAGAGAGGCTGAGAGAGAGGGGAGAGAGGCTGAAAGAGGGGAGAGAGGCTGAGAGAGGGGAGAGAGGCTGAGAGAGGGGAGAGAGGCTGAGAGAGGGGGAGAGAGGCTGAAGGGAGGCTGAGAGAGGGGAGAGAGGCTGAGGAGGCTGAGAGAGGGGAGAGAGGCTGAGAGAGGCTGAGAGAGGCTGAGAGAGGCTGAGGGAGGCTGAGAGAGGCTGAGAGAGGCTGAGAGAGGCTGAGAGAGGCTGAGAGAGGCTGAGAGAGGGGAGAGAGGCTGAGAGAGGCTGAGAGAGGGGAGAGAGGCTGAGAGAGGGGAGAGAGGCTGAGAGAGGCTGAGAGAGGGGAGAGAGGCTGAGGGAGGCTGAGAGAGGGGAGAGAGGCTGAGAGGGGGGAGGCTGAGAGAGGGGAGAGAGGCTGAGAGAGGGGCTGAGAGAGGCTGAGAGAGAGGCTGAGAGAGGGGAGGGGGAGGAGAGAGGCTGAGAGGGGGGCTGAGGGAGGCTGAGAGAGGGGGAGAGAGGCTGAAGGAGGCTGAGAGAGGGGAGAGAGGCTGAAGGAGGCTGAGAGAGGGGAGAGAGGCTGAGGGAGGCTGAGAGAGGGGAGAGAGGCTGAGAGAGGCTGAGAGAGGCTGAGAGAGGCTGAGAGAGGCTGAGAGAAGCTGAGAGAGGCTGAGAGAGGCTGATAGAGGGGAGAGAGGCTGAGAGAGGGGAGAGAGGCTGAGAGAGGGAGAGAGGCTGCTGAGAGAGGGGAGAGAGGCTGAGAGGGGGAGAGAGGCTGAGGAGGCTGAGAGAGGGGAGAGAGGCTGGGGAGGCTGAGAGAGGGAGAGAGGCTGAGGGAGGCTGAGAGAGGGGGAGAGAGGCTGAGAGAGGGGAGAGAGGCTGAGGGAGGCTGAGAGAGGGGAGAGAGGCTGTGGGAGGCTGAGAGAGGGGAGAGGAGGAGGGGAGAGGGAGAGAGGCTGAGAGAGGGGAGAGAGGCTGAGAGAGGGGAGAGAGGCTGAGGGAGGCTGAGAGAGGGGAGAGAGGCTGAGAGAGGGGAGAGAGGCTGAGAGAGGGGAGAGAGGGGGAGAGAGGCTGAGAGAGGGGAGAGAGGCTGAAGGGAGGCTGAGAGGGGGAGAGAGGCTGAGGAGGCTGAGAGAGGCTGAGAGAGGGGAGAGAGGGGGAGAGAGGCTGAGAGAGGGGAGAGAGGGGAGAGAGGCTGAGAGAGGGGAGAGAGGCTGAGAGAGGGGAGAGAGGCTGTGGGAGGCTGAGAGAGGCTGAGAGAGGGGAGAGAGGCTGAGAGAGGGGAGAGAGGCTGAGAGAGGGGAGAGAGGCTGAGAGAGGGGAGAGAGGCTGAGAGGCTGAGGGAGGCTGAGAGGGGAGAGAGGCTGAGAGAGGGGAGAGAGGCTGTGGGAGGCTGAGAGAGGGGAGAGAGGCTGAGAGAGGCTGAGAGAGGCTGAGAGAGGCTGTGGGAGAGGCTGAGAGAGGGGGAGAGAGAGGCTGAGAGAGGCTGAGAGAGGGGAGAGAGGCTGTGGGAGGCTGAGAGAGGGGAGAGAGGCTGAGAGAGGGGAGAGAGGCTGAGAGAGGGGAGAGAGAGCTGAGAGAGGCTGATGAGAGAGGCTGAGAGAGGGGAGAGAGGCTGAGGGAGGCTGAGAGAGGGGAGAGAGGCTGTGGGAGGCTGAGAGAGGCTGAGAGAGGGGAGAGAGGCTGAGAGAGGCTGAGAGAGGGAGAGAGAGGGAGAGAGGCTGTGGGAGGCTGAGAGAGGGGAGAGAGGCTGAGAGAGGGGAGAGAGGCTGAGAGAGAGGAGAGAGAGGCTGAGGGAGGCTGAGAGAGGCTGAGAGAGGGGGAGAGGCTGAGAGGAGGCTGAGAGAGGGAGAGAGGCTGAGGAGGCTGAGAGAGGCTGAGAGAGGGAGAGAGGCTGAAGAGGCTGAGAGAGGGGAGAGAGGCTGAGGGAGGCTGAGAGAGGGGAGAGAGGCTGAGAGAGGGGGAGGGGGCTGAGAGAGGCTGAGAGAGGGGAGAGAGGCTGAGAGAGGCTGAGAGAGAGGGGAGAGAGGCTGTGGGAGGCTGAGAGAGGGGAGAGAGGCTGTGGAGGCTGAGAGAGGGGAGAGAGGCTGAGAGAGGCTGAGAGAGGGGAGAGAGGCTGAGAGAGGGGAGAGAGGCTGAGAGAGGCTGAGAGAGGGGAGAGAGGCTGTGGGAGGCTGAGAGAGGGGAGAGAGGCTGAGAGAGGCTGAGAGAGGGGAGAGAGGCTGAGAGAGGGGAGAGAGGCTGAGAGAGGCTGAGAGAGGGGAGAGAGGCTGAGAGAGGGGAGAGAGGCTGAGAGAGGCTGAGAGAGGGGAGAGAGGCTGTGGGAGGCTGAGAGAGGGGAGAGAGGCTGAGAGAGGGGAGAGAGGCTGAGAGAGGGGAGAGAGGCTGAGAGAGGCTGAGAGAGGGGAGAGAGGCTGTGGGAGGCTGAGAGAGGGGAGAGAGGCTGTGGGAGGCCGAGAGAGGGGAGAGAGGCTGTGGGAGGCTGAGAGAGGGGAGAGAGGCTGTGGGAGGCTGAGAGAGGCTGAGAGAGGCTGTGGGAGGCTGAGAGAGGCTGAGAGAGGCTGAGAGAGGCTGAGAGAGGGGAGAGAGGCTGTGGGAGGCTGAGAGAGGGGGAGAGAGGCTGTGGGAGGCTGAGAGAGGGGAGAGAGGCTGTGGGAGGCTGAGGCTGAGAGAGGCTGAGAGAGGCTGTGGGAGGCTGAGAGAGGGGAGAGAGGCTGAGGGAGGCTGAGAGAGGGGAGAGGGCTGTGGGAGGCTGAGAGAGGGGAGAGAGGCTGTGGGAGGCTGAGAGAGGGGAGAGAGGCTGTGGGAGGCTGAGAGGGGAGAGGGAGAGAGGCTGTGGGAGGCTGAGAGAGGGGAGAGAGGCTGTGGGAGGCTGAGAGAGGGGAGAGAGGCTGAGAGAGGCTGAGAGAGGGGAGAGAGGGGAGAGAGGCTGAGAGAGGGGAGAGAGGCTGTGGGAGGCTGAGAGAGGCTGAGAGAGGGGAGAGAGGCTGTGGGAGGCTGAGAGAGGCTGAGAGAGGGGAGAGAGGCTGAGAGAGGCTGAGAGAGGGGAGAGAGGCTGTGGGAGGCTGAGAGAGGGGAGAGAGGCTGAGAGAGGGGAGAGAGGCTGAGAGAGGGGAGAGAGGCTGTGGGAGGCTGAGAGAGGCTGAGAGAGGGGAGAGAGGCTGTGGGAGGCTGAGAGAGGCTGAGAGAGGGGAGAGAGGCTGAGAGAGGCTGAGAGAGGGGAGAGAGGGGAGAGAGGCTGAGAGAGGCTGAGAGAGGCTGAGAGAGGGGAGAGAGGCTGTGGGAGGCTGAGAGAGGGGAGAGAGGGGAGAGAGGCTGAGAGAGGCTGAGAGGGGCTGAGAGAGGGGAGAGAGGCTGTGGGAGGCTGAGAGAGGGGAGTACGGGAGAGAGGCTGTGGGAGGCTGAGAGAGGGGAGAGAGGGGAGAGAGGCTGTGGGAGGCTGAGAGAGGGGAGAGAGGGGAGAGAGGCTGAGAGAGGCTGAGAGAGGCTGAGAGAGGGGAGAGAGGCTGTGGGAGGCTGAGAGAGGCTGAGAGAGGCTGAGAGAGGCTGAGAGAGGGGAGAGAGGCTGTGGGAGGCTGAGAGAGGCTGAGAGAGGGGAGAGAGGCTGTGGGAGGCTGAGAGAGGCTGAGAGAGGGGAGAGAGGCTGTGGGAGGCTGAGAGAGGCTGAGAGAGGCTGAGCGAGGCTGAGAGAGGCTGAGAGAGGCTGAGAGAGGGGAGAGAGGCTGAGAGAGGCTGAGAGAGGCTGAGAGAGGCTGAGAGAGGCTGAGAGAGGCTGAGAGAGGGGAGAGAGGCTGTGGGAGGCTGAGAGAGGCTGAGAGAGGCTGAGAGAGGGAGAGAGGCTGTGGGAGGCTGAGAGAGGCTGAGAGAGGCTGAGAGAGGGGAGAGAGGCTGTGGGAGGCTGAGAGAGGGGAGAGAGGCTGTGGGAGGCTGAGAGAGGGGAGAGAGGCTGTGGGAGGCTGAGAGAGGGGAGAGAGGCTGTGGGAGGCTGAGAGAGGGGAGAGAGGCTGTGGGAGGCTGAGAGAGGGGAGAGAGGCTGAGAGAGGCTGAGAGAGGCTGAGAGAGGGGAGAGAGGCTGAGAGAGGCTGAGAGAGGCTGAGAGAGGCTGAGAGAGGGGAGAGAGGCTGTGGGAGGCTGAGAGAGGCTGAGAGAGGCTGAGAGAGGGGAGAGAGGCTGTGGAGGCTGAGAGAGGCTGAGAGAGGCTGAGAGAGGGGAGAGAGGCTGTGGGAGGCTGAGAGAGGCTGAGAGAGGGGAGAGAGGCTGTGGGAGGCTGAGAGAGGCTGAGAGAGGGGAGAGAGGCTGAGAGAGGCTGAGAGACGGGAGAGAGGCTGTGGGAGGCTGAGAGAGGCTGAGAGAGGGGAGAGAGGCTGAGGGAGTCTGAGAGAGGCTGAGAGAGGGGAGAGAGGCTGTGGGAGGCTGAGAGAGGCTGAGAGAGGGGAGAGAGGCTGAAGGAGGCTGAGAGAGGGGAGAGAGGCTGAAGGAGGCTGAGAGAGGGGAGAGAGGCTGTGGGAGGCTGAGAGAGGCTGAGAGAGGGGAGAGAGGCTGAGGGAGGCTGAGAGAGGCTGAGAGAGGGGAGAGAGGCTGAGAGAGGGGAGAGAGGCTGAGAGAGGGGGAGAGAGGCTGAGAGAGGGAGAGAGGGGAGAGAGGCTGAGAGAGGCTGAGAGAGGGGAGAGAGGCTGTGGAGGCTGAGAGAGGGAGAGAGGCTGAGAGAGGGGAGAGAGGCTGAGAGAGGGGAGAGAGGCTGAGAGAGGGGACTGAGAGGGGGAGAGAGGCTGAGAGAGGCTGAGAGAGGCTGAGAGAGGCTGTGGGAGGCTGAGAGAGGGGAGAGAGGCTGAGAGAGGCTGAGAGAGGGGAGAGAGGCTGTGGGAGGCTGAGAGAGGGGAGAGAGGCTGAGAGAGGGTGAGAGAGGCTGAGAGAGGCTGAGAGAGGCTGTGGGAGGCTGAGAGAGGGGAGAGAGGCTGAGAGAGGGGAGAGAGGCTGAGAGAGGCTGAGAGAGGCTGAGGGAGGCTGAGAGAGGGGAGAGAGGCTGAGAGAGGCTGAGAGAGGGGAGAGAGGCTGTGGGAGGCTGAGAGAGGGGAGAGGGCTGAGAGGGAGGGAGAGAGGCTGAGAGAGGCTGAGAGAGGCTGTGGGAGGCTGAGAGAGGTGAGAGAGGCTGAGAGAGGGGAGAGAGGCTGAGAGAGGGGGAGAGAGGCTGAGGGAGGCTGAGAGAGGGGAGAGAGGCTGAGAGAGAGGGGCTGAGAGAGGCTGAGAGAGGGGAGAGGAGGCTGGGAGAGGCTGAGAGAGGCTGAGAGAGGCTGAGAGAGGGGAGAGAGGCTGAGAGGCTGAGAGAGGGGAGAGAGGCTGTGGGAGGCTGAGAGAGGGGAGAGAGGCTGAGAGAGGGGAGAGAGGCTGAGAGAGGGGAGAGAGGCTGTGGGAGGCTGAGAGAGGCTGAGAGAGGGGAGAGAGGGGAGAGAGGCTGAGAGAGGCTGAGAGAGGGGAGAGAGGGGAGAGAGGCTGAGAGAGGGGAGAGAGGGGAGAGAGGGGAGAGAGGCTGAGAGAGGCTGAGAGAGGGGAGAGAGGGGAGAGAGGCTGAGAGAGGCTGAGAGAGGGGAGGGAGGCTGAGAGAGGGGAGAGGCTGAGAGAGGAGAGAGGCTGAGGGAGGCTGAGAGAGGGGAGAGAGGCTGAGAGAGGCTGAGAGAGGCTGAGGGAGGCTGAGAGAGGGGAGAGAGGCTGAGGGAGGCTGAGAGAGGGGAGAGAGGCTGTGGGAGGCTGAGAGAGGGGAGAGAGGCTGAGGAGGCTGAGAGGGGGAGAGAGGCTGAGAGGAGGCTGAGAGAGGCTGAGAGAGGCTGAGAGAGGCTGAGAGAGGGGAGAGAGGCTGAGAGAGGCTGAGAGAGGGGAGAGAGGGGAGAGAGGCTGAGGGAGGCTGAGAGAGGGGAGAGAGGGGAGGAGAGAGGCTGTGGGGAGGCTGAGAGAGGGGAGAGAGGGGAGAGAGGCTGAGAGAGGCTGAGAGAGGCTGAGAGAGGGGAGAGAGGCTGTGGGAGGCTGAGAGAGGGGAGAGAGGCTGTGGGAGGCTGAGAGAGGCTGAGAGAGGGGAGAGAGGCTGTGGGAGGCTGAGAGAGGGGAGAGAGGCTGAGAGAGGCTGAGAGAGGCTGAGAGAGGGGAGAGAGGCTGAGAGTGGGGAGAGAGGCTGAGAGAGGGGAGAGAGAGAGAGAGAGAGGGGGAGAGAGGCTGAGAGAGGGGAGAGAGGCTGAGAGAGGGGGAGAGAGGCTGAGAGAGGCTGAGAGAGGGGAGAGAGGCTGAGAGAGGGTGAGAGAGGCTGAAGGAGGCTGAGAGAGGGGAGAGAGGCTGAGGGAGGCTGAGAGAGGGGAGAGAGGCTGAGGGAGGCTGAGAGAGGGGAGAGAGGCTGAGAGGCTGAGAGAGGGAGAGAGGCTGAGAGAGGCTGAGAGAGGCTGAGAGAGGCTGAGAGAGGCTGAGAGAGGGGAGAGAGGCTGAGAGAGGGGAGAGAGGCTGAGAGAGGGGGAGAGAGGCTGAGAGGGCTGAGAGAGGCTGAGAGAGGCTGAGAGAGGCTGAGAGAGGGGGAGAGAGGCTGAGAGAGGGGAGAGAGGCTGAGAGGAGAGGGGAGAGAGGCTGAGAGAGGCTGAGAGAGGGGAGAGAGGCTGAGAGAGGGGGAGAGAGGCTGAGAGAGGCTGAGAGGGGGAGAGAGAGGCTGAGAGAGGGGGAGAGAGGCTGAGGAGGCTGAGAGAGGGGAGAGAGGCTGAGAGAGGGGAGAAAGTCTGAGGGAGGGAGAGAGGCTGAGAGGCTGAGAGAGGCTGAGAGAGGGGAGAGAGGCTGAGAGAGGGGAGAGAGGCTGAGGGAGGCTGAGAGAGGGGAGAGAGGCTGAGAGAGGCTGAGAGAGGCTGAGAGAGGGGAGAGAGGCTGAGAGAGGCTGAGAGAGGGGAGAGAGGCTGAGGGAGGCTGAGAGAGGCTGAGAGAGGCTGAGAGAGGGGAGAGAGGCTGAGAGAGGGGAGAGAGGCTGAGGGAGGCTGAGAGAGGGGAGAGAGGCTGAGGGAGGCTGAGAGAGGGGAGAGAGGCTGAGAGAGGGGAGAGAGGCTGAGAGAGGCTGAGAGAGGGGAGAGAGGCTGAGAGAGGGGAGAGAGGCTGAGAGAGGCTGAGAGAGGGGAGAGAGGCTGAGAGAGGCTGAGAGAGGGGAGAGAGGCTGAGAGAGGCTGAGAGAGGCTGAGAGAGGCTGAGAGAGGGGAGAGAGGCTGAGAGAGGGGGAGAGAGGCTGAGAGAGGCTGAGAGAGGGGAGAGAGGCTGAGAGAGGGGAGAGAGGCTGAGAGAGGGGGTGAGAGAGGCTGAGAGAGGGGAGAGAGGCTGAGAGAGGCTGAGAGAGGGGAGAGAGGCTGAGAGAGGGGAGAGAGGCTGAGAGAGGGGAGAGAGGCTGAGAGAGGCTGAGAGAGGGGAGAGAGGCTGAGAGAGGCTGAGAGAGGGGAGAGAGGCTGAGAGAGGCTGAGAGAGGGGGAGAGAGGCTGAGAGAGGCTGAGAGAGGGGAGAGAGGCTGAGAGAGGGAGAGAGGCTGAGAGAGGGGAGAGAGGCTGAGAGAGGCTGAGAGAGGCTGAGAGAGGCTGAGAGAGGCTGAGAGAGGGGAGAGAGGCTGAGAGAGGGGGAGAGAGGCTGAGAGAGGGGAGAGAGGCTGAGAGAGGCTGAGAGAGGGGAGAGAGAGGCTGAGAGAGGGGAGAGAGGCTGAGAGAGGCTGAGAGAGGGGAGAGAGGCTGAGAGAGGCTGAGAGAGGGGAGAGAGGCTGAGAGAGGCTGAGAGAGGGGAGAGAGAGGCTGAGAGAGGGTGAGAGAGGCTGAGAGAGGGGAGAGAGGCTGAGAGAGGGGAGAGAGGCTGAGAGAGGGGAGAGAGGCTGAGAGTGGCTGAGAGAGGGGAGAGAGGCTGAGAGAGGGGAGAGAGGCTGAGAGAGGCTGAGAGGGGGAGAGAGGCTGAGAGAGGCTGAGAGGGGGAGAGAGGCTGAGAGAGGCTGAGGAGGGGAGAGAGGCTGAGAGAGGCTGAGAGAGGCTGAGAGAGGGAGAGAGGCTGAGAGAGGGGAGAGAGGCTGAGAGAGGGGAGAGAGGCTGAGAGAGGGGAGAGAGGCTGAGAGAGGCTGAGAGAGGGGAGAGAGGCTGAGAGAGGCTGAGAGAGGCTGAGAGAGGCTGAGAGAGGGGAGAGAGGCTGAGAGAGGGGAGAGAGGCTGAGGGAGGCTGAGAGAGGGGAGAGAGGCTGAGAGAGGCTGAGAGAGGGGAGAGAGGCTGAGAGAGGGGAGAGAGGCTGAGGGAGGCTGAGAGAGGGGAGAGAGGCTGAGAGAGGGGAGAGAGAGGCTGAGAGAGGGGAGAGAGGCTGAGAGAGGGGGGAGAGAGGCTGAGAGAGGGGGAGAGAGGCTGAGAGAGGCTGAGAGAGGGGAGAGAGGCTGAGAGAGGCTGAGAGAGGCTGAGGGAGGCTGAGAGAGGGGGAGAGAGGCTGGAGAGGAGGCTGAGAGAGGGGGAGAGAGGCTGAGGGAGGCTGAGAGGGGGAGAGAGGCTGAGAGAGGGGAGAGAGGGGAGAGAGGCTAAGAGAGGCTGAGAGAGGCTGAGGGAGGCTGAGAGAGGGGAGAGAGCTGAGAGAGGGGAGAGAGGCTGAGAGAGCTGGAGAGAGGCTGAGAGAGGGGAGAGAGGCTGAGAGAGGCTGAGAGAGGCTGAGAGAGGGGAGAGAGGCTGAGAGAGGGGAGAGAGGCTGAGAGAGTGGAGAGAGGCTGAGGGAGGCTGAGAGAGTGGAGAGAGGCTGAGAGAGGGGAGAGAGGCTGAGGGAGGCTGAGAGAGGCTGAGAGAGGCTGAGAGAGGCTGAGAGAGGCTGAGAGAGAGTGAGAGAGGCTGAGGGAGGCTGAGAGAGGCTGAGAGAGGCTGAGAGAGGCTGAGAGAGTGAGAGAGAGGGGAGAGAGGCTGAGAGAGGCTGAGAGAGGCTGAGGGAGGCTGAGAGAGGGAGAGAGGCTGAGAGAGGGGAGAGAGGGGAGAGAGGCTGAGAGGCTGAGAGAGGCTGAGAGAGGGGAGAGAGGCTGAGAGAGGCTGAGAGAGGGGAGAGAGGCTGAGGGAGGCTGAGAGGGGGAGAGAGGCTGAGAGAGGCTGAGAGAGGGGAGAGAGGCTGAGAGAGGCTGAGAGAGGCTGAGAGAGGGAGAGAGGCTGAGAGAGGCTGAGGGAGGCTGAGAGAGGCTGAGAGAGGCTGAGAGAGGCTGAGAGAGGCTGAGGGAGGCTGAGAGAGGCTGAGGGAGGCTGAGAGAGGCTGAGAGAGGCTGAGAGAGGCTGAGAGAGGCTGAGAGGCTGAGAGAGGCTGAGAGAGGCTGAGGGAGGCTGAGAGAGGGGAGAGAGGCTGAGAGAGGCTGAGAGAGGCTGAGGGAGGCTGAGAGAGGCTGAGGGAGGCTGAGAGAGGGGAGAGAGGCTGAGGGAGGCTGAGAGAGGGGAGAGAGGCTGAGAGAGGGGAGAGAGGCTGAAGGAGGCTGAGAGAGGGGAGAGAGGCTGAGAGAGGGGAGAGAGGCTGAGAGAGGCTGCACTTTCTTGCTTCCCTTTAAAACAATTCGTTTTTTCATGCAGTTCGCTAACTCTTTAATACAGTCATTAAACATTGTGAGAGCCAGATCAATATCACGGTCAATCATTTGCACAGCCAAGTCTAATTTATTACGAGCTTCGTCTGTAGCATAACCATTCTTATATACATCACCAAGATCAGCATTCCAGACAAATTTTTCAATTACAATGTCATCTAAAACAGCCGGCTCTACAGTATTTTCTTTGGGAAAAACAATGGAAAAGGTAACAGGCATATGGTTGCTTTCCGTGCGAGCTAATACATTTAAATAACAACCATCAAACACAGAGGCTAAGAGATCACTTGACATTAAAAAATAATCAACAACACTGCTTCCTGCATCACAGATGTACGTAAAGCGTCCTTCACGGTCACCATGACACGTACCATTCAATATACACAAATTCAATGCAGTGCACACATTTAACAACGACTTCCCAAATCCATTCAAAACTTTATCTTGAGAACATCTTCCATAACTAGCAGTACTACTTTCACACGAAATTTCAAAGTCAACTTCAACACTAACAGATTGTGAAACAGAACCCGTTCTTCCATTCAGATCACCACAAATCAGAAGATAATAGTCATTGTTTAAAAGTGCGTGATCTAACAAGCAGTTTTCTAACAAAGAAATGCCGTCTCCATCAACACCCACAAACTGATAATATCTAGACCCTTCAGGCGGTGCGTATGCACATACATATAACACATCCTTATCAACACCAAACAGGCTTTTGTCAATCACAAACAACATAAAATTTCCAGTTTTTACTTCAATACACTTAACAAAAGGCACCATTTCATTTTTAATAAGGCAAACCACTCCACCTGACGGTCTCCCAGCATCTGACAACTTTACAGACGGCTGACAGAAAACTTTAAATCCAGCAAAAACATCAATAGTCAATGATGCAATGAATGTTTCCACCATACACACAAAATGAAATGATGAAACAAATGTAACAAAATCCTGATCAAAAAGTTTTGACGTCAACCCATCCACATTCCAATGCAGAAACAAAAACGGTTTATTTGTATTTACATTTTCACACTCCGAAACATCAACGGCAGCAACATCAGAAAGCGTTTCCGTATCATCTTCGTCACCACTATCCGTGTCCGGTGCCCCAAACAACGATTCATAAACATGACCTGTAGTAACCTTGTCCTTGACCTCACATGAACTCGAATTGGAGTATAAAGTTGACTCAACATTACGTGGCAGTAGAGAGTTTTCACGTGCAGTAACACTACAGACAAGGTCTTGAACCTGAGGGCATACACAATCAAAACAACGCCCCTGTGCCCGTGCATAACAACATTGATCTCTGTCGTCAACTTGACATGTAGTCTCCAAAAAATTAATTGCATTGGTGTTAATTACAGTAATGTTAACATCCGATTGACAAAAATCTCGTGCCAAACAGTCATCACGACTTGAGACTGAGTCAACATAGCTGGTAAACAATATATTTGCATCAGAACAACTGCACTTTGACAAAAACGGAATTTCTGGATATATACAACAACAATTTGAAACTTTCGAATGAAAGTTAGGCAAAATTTGTTTCAAATTGACACACGGGCGGCCACCACATTATTCCTCTCCCACGAGACTTTTCCCATCAGCAGACAGAAAACATTTCTTTCCGTCAACAATCAAGTGGTCATGCACCATAGTCACCCTCATACCCTCACCCCTCTTTTCTTTCAACAATTTGGTCAACTTCTTCCTAACCTCCCTCACTCCTCTGGTAAAGTCCTCTCCGATGAAAATGTTACTTCCTTTTAATTTTTCTTTGGCTTTGAGAACTTTAATCTTGTCTTTATAGAAAGTGCATCTTGCGATCAAGGGGGAATTGGGTTTAGAACTGACTCGATGCACCCGATCAAACTCAATGTCCTCTGCAAAATCAAGCCGATCAGTAAACAGTTCTTTTAATCTCAATTCACAGCTCTCATTGGTCTCACCTGGTTCTCTGTCCAAACCATAGAACAATAGGTTATTTCTTCTCGATCTGCCTTCCACGTCATCCAACGTCTTCTCAAATCCCACCACTCTCTTCAGCAATGCATCATTCGATCGCTCTAATTTTTCATTTTCTTTTTTCAGACTACTAACCTGCTCTTTCAAATTATCCACTTCATTCTGTAGTTTTCCAACTTGACCTTTGATCGCCGCCACGTCCGCCTTCATGTCGTCTAGTTTCCCGTTCATAGAACTGTCCATGACGTTTAGTTTGGCCATCACGTCCTCCAAAGTCAAGCTAGAGACACTTCAAGTCGACACCGTGCTCAGTCTCGTTTGCCGTGTTGTTGTAGTCTTGCTGTTATCCAAGGGACCTGGGTTCAACTCCACATCTCCTGCTCTTATAAGCAACACACTCCCCCAAAACATGTAGGATAGCACGAAGCCCATGATGAGACCACTAGTACGTCGTCGTAGGGACAGCACCCGAATCCTCATTTTTGCTCGAAAATTGGCTCTTTTCTTCATAAAATTAATGTAGATGTAAATGAAAGAGCCACACACAGACCTAAAATCAGTAGCGCTAGTAGGCATGATGCAGAGCTCAGGAAGTCAGTCAGGCAGTAGTAATTAGCGAAAATCACGGAGCGATATCAGACACGTCTTACTCCGACGAGCGCTATGCACACACTCCCAGAGAGAGAGAGAGAGAGAGAGAGAGAGAGAGAGAGAGAGAGAGAGAGAGAGAGAGAGAGAGAGAGAGAGAGAGAGAGAGAGAGAGAGAGAGAGAGAGAGAGAGAGAGAGAGAGAGAGAGAGAGAGAGATTTGGGAAAATATATTTACGAAGAGAAAAGGTTCACTTTATTAAACTTTTATTCCAAGAAATACCTTGAATATATGTCTCACAGTTACACGGAACAGACACACACACAAATACACACTATTACATTACATTACATGATTATTGCTTTAGGTCCAGCGGACTCTTCGGAGCCAAATCAGGACCAGTATAGCCGAATCAGGACCACAAAATCAAGACCACAACATCGCTGAAAGAGGATTCATCCCTGATCCGCAGAAAAGATCTGCCGAAACAACCCTAGTGGCAACACTGAAGGCACTCCACAAGCCGGTCATTTTACAATAAAGACATCCCACTCAGGGGACGCTGAGGCTATACTCTAATTTATCAAGCCCCCGTTTACAAAAACCAAATAGAATATAAACATCATTATAAAATATCAACAAAACGCGTACATATAAAATGCCTACATTGCCAAATAATAACATTATAGGAATCCCAGTGACCACCTGGCAGAAAGCGTCCAATATTTCCAAGCTGATCCAACAGACCTCACACACAAATGAGGAGTTTTGTCCCGGAAGAGTTTTGAAGAAAAAAGGTAGGTGACTGGTCTAGCGAGGAAGAAGATAGTATAGAAGATTGATAGAACAGAGAAGGAATGAGAAAGAACAAAGGAGAAAGACAGCGACAGTGGGAATTTTAAAGCACAAAATTTCCAGAAAGTGGGAATACTATTTATACTCAAACCCCGGCACCCCCACGGGGGTACACACACTATTGTAAGTATAGCAACTTTGTAGGTAGGTACTGGATAATTATAATCGCAGTTTGATTTGGTATCATTTTTGTTGAAAGATTAGATCTGCTAAGAAATAAAAAAATTGACAAATACGATCAACAAACAGAGAACTTAGGTACAGGCTAGTAAGCTGTATGTAATTTCCACACTATGAACTAGACCTTTGGTATTTCCACTATGAACTAGACCTGTGATATTTCCACACTATGAATTAGACCTGTGGTATTTCCACACTATGAGCTAGACCTGTGGTATTTCCACCACTATGAACTAGTCCTGTGGGATTTCCACGCTATGAATTAGACTGTGGTATTTCCACACTATGAGCTAGACCAGTGGTATTTCCACACTATGAACTAGACCTGTAGTATTTCCACACTATGAACTAGACCTGTGGTATTTCCATTAAAAAAATTAGCTGTGTAGTATTTCCATACAGCAAAACTAGATGTGTGGTATTTCCATACAATAAACTAGACATGTATTATTTCCATACAATAAAACTAGATGTGTGGTATTTCCATACAATAAACTAGCTGGGTAGTATTTCCATACAAAAACTAAACATGTATTATTCCATACAATAAACTAGATGTGTGGTATTTCCATACAATAAACTAGACATGTATTATTTCCATACAATAAACTAGATGTGGGTATTTCCATACAATAAATAGCTGGTAGTATTTCCATACAATAAACTAGACATGTATTATTTCCATACAATAAACTAGATGTGTGGTATTTCATACAATAAACTAGACATGTATTATTTCCATACAATAAAATAGATGTGTGGTATTTCCATACAATAAATTAGATATGTGGTATTTCCATACAATAAACTAGACATGTATTATTTCCATACAATAAATTAGATGTGCGGTATTTCCATACAATAAACTAGACATGTATTATTTCCATACAATAAACTAGATGTGTGGTATTTCCATACAATAAACTAGACATGTATTATTTCCATACAATAAAATAGATGTGTGGTATTTCCATACAATAAACTAGATGTGTGGTATTTCCATACAATAAAACTAGACATGTATTATTTCCAAAATAACTAGATGTGTGGTATTTCCATAAAATAAACTAGATGTGTGGTATTTCCATACAATAAACTAGACATGTATTATTTCCATACAATAAACTAGATGTGTGGTATTTCCATACAATAAACTAGACATGTATTATTTCCATACAATAAACTAGATGTGTGGTATTTCCATACAATAAACTAGCTGGGTAGTATTTCCATACAATAAACTAGACATGTATTATTTCCATACAATAAACTAGATGTGTGGTATTTCCATACAATAAACTAGACATGTATTATTTCCATACAATAAACTAGATGTGTGGTATTTCCATACAATAAACTAGACGTGTATTATTTCCATACAATAAACTAGATGTGTGGTATTTCTATACAATAAACTAGCTGGGTAGTATTTCCATACAATAAACTAGACATGTATTATTTCCATACAATAAACTAGATGTGTGGTATTTCATACAATAAACTAGACATGTAATATTTCCATACAATAAATTAGATGTGTGGTATTTCCATACAATAAACTAGACATGTATTATTTCCATACAATAAATTAGATGTGTGGTATTTCCATACAATAAACTAGACATGTATTATTTCCATACAATAAACTAGATGTGTGGTATTTCCATACAATAGACTAGATGTGTGGTATTTCCATACAATAAACTAGACATGTATTATTTCCATACAATAAACTAGATGTGTGGTATTTCCATACAATAAACTAGATGTGTGGTATTTCCATACAATAAACTAGACATGTATTATTTCCATACAATAAACTAGATGTGTGGTATTTCCATACAATATACTAGACATGTATTATTTCCATACAATAAACTAGATGTGTGGTATTTCCATACAATAAACTAGCTGGGTAGTATTTCCATACAATAAACTAGACATATATTATTTCCATACAATAAACTAGATGTGTGGTATTTCCATACAATAAACAAGACATGTATTATTTCCATACAATAAATTAGATGTGTGGTATTTCCATACAATAAACTAGACATGTATTATTTCCATACAATAAACTAGATGTGTGGTATTTCCATACAATAAACTAGATGTGTGGTATTTCCATACAATAAACTAGACATGTATTATTTCCATACAATAAACTAGATGTGTGGTATTTCCATACAATAAACTAGATGTGTGGTATTTCCATACAATAAACTAGACATGTATTATTTCCATACAATAAATTAGATGTGTGGTATTTCCATACAATAAACTAGACATGTATTATTTCCATACAATAAACTAGATGTGTGTATTTCCATACAATAAACTAGATGGGTAGTATTTCCATACAATAAACTAGACATGTATTATTTCCATACAATAAATTAGATGTGTGGTATTTCCATACAATAAACTAGACATGTATTATTTCCATACAATAAACTAGATGTGTGGTATTTCCATACAATAAACTAGACGTGTATTATTTCCATACAATAAACTAGATGTGTGGTATTTCCATACAATAAACTAGATGGGTGGTATTTCCATACAATAAACTAGATGTGTGGTATTTCCATACAATAAACTAGATGTGTGGTATTTCATACAATAAACTAGACATGTATTATTTCCATACAATAAATTAGATGTGTGGTATTTCCATACAATAAACTAGACATGTATTATTTCCATACAATAAATTAGATGTGTGGTATTTCCATACAATAAACTAGACATGTATTATTTCCATACAATAAACTAGATGTGTGGTATTTCATACAATAAACTAGCTGGGTAGTATTTCCATACAATAAACTAGATGTGTGGTATTTCCATACAATTAACTAGCCAGGTAGAATTTCCATACAATAAACTAGCTGGGTAGTATTTCCATACAATCAACTAGATGTATGGTATTTCCATAAAATTACCTAGTCGTTTGGTATTTCCATGCAATAAACTAACGATGCTTAGTACAGCGTCAGTGAGCCTCATCGTCCGGTGTTTGGAAGTCTAACCTCCCCGTGATGAAATTTCCCAGGGCGCTGGGATCTGCTGACCTGTAGTAGTCCGCTGATAGCTGTCTGAAGTACTGCAGGTCCACTTTGTGGCTGTTGTTCTGTACCATAACACCGCCATTGAATCACAATTAAGGAAGGGATTAATAAATTACCAAGCGCTAATTTAAATGAATCAATGAATTAAATATTTAAAATGAATGAAACTAGAATGGCAAAGCCCATGTTACTTACATGCTCCTTATAAAACTTTAAATTTCGTTTAAAAATTTATTTTTTAAATTGTATTTAATCAATGTGTAATGTTATTTCAACCAGGAAAACGAAAAAAAAAGAAGAAAACTCGCATGTACACTCATTCAGGGAACCAGGGAGGGGAGAGGAAGCAGAAAGAAATATTTAACTGCGTTGCATAATTCTCCTGGTCTATGCTTTTAAAGCCAGTTGCTATTTAAGCAACTAACATAAAGAAGTCAATAACTTTATTTGTAGCAATAGTTTCATCCAAACCAAAAAGAACTGACAATTTTGTCACGCTGAAACTAGCACAAGGATCAAAGTTCGTCTTGACCCACGCTGTCAAATCCGACCAAAACATTATCGTCCTTTCACAGTCCCAAAACAAAAGGTGTATTATGATACAAAAAGTTGACCTTGGGATGACCTTGACCTTCAGTGATCTATCATGCATGTCTGATAAAAAAAAACAATGTTGTTGCATATTATAGGTTAAATATCCAACTTCCACCGTACGATGACCTATTCTTTGTATGTTTTTGTAAGGTTTAAAATGACCTTGACCTTAAAGATCAACGCAAAAACGGAACATATATGAAGGATCAATCTATTAACTGTGAATATATCCATCGTGGGGGTACCGGGGGAGGGTGTGGGAGGGGTCTGTATAAATAATATTTGCACTTTTAGGAAAATTTAGTGCTTTTAATTCTCACTGTCGCTGGCTTTCTTCTTTGTTCTTTCTCATTCCTATTCTGTTCTATTAATCTACTATCTTCTTCGCTAGACTAGTCGCCTACCTTTTTTCTTGACAACTCTCCCCAAACTCCTCATTATTTTGTGTATGTGGTCTGTTGGGTAAGCTTGGGGATATTGAACGCATTCTGCCATATGGTCACTAGGGTTTTCTATGGTATTATTATTTAGCAATGTAGGCATTTTTATTTATATTTATGTGTTTTGTTAATGTTTTATAAGGCTGTTTATATTCTATTTTGTTTTTGTAAACGGGGTTTCAATAAACCAGAGTACAGCCACAGCGTTCCCTGCATGGGATGCCTTTATTGCAAGGTAACCAGCTGGTGGAGTGCATTCAGTGTTACCATTAGGGTTGTTTCAGCAGATCTTTTGTATGGGTCAGGGGTGAGCCCTCTTTCGACCAATGTATGGTCCTGATTCGACTCTTTGCAGTCCACTGGACCATATAAAAAAATTAATAGCTAACTAACTAATTTCTAAATGCAACAAGTTTGGACTTTTTATCTCATAGTTTAGGGTCAAGGTCACTTCAAAGTACCTATACTAACCGACTTTGGAAAGCTCCAGTGACCTTGACATTGAAATGGGTTTGACCAAATTTGTGTAGTGTGTGTGTCTGATTGATATCTACCATGCATAAAATAATCATAATAGTAATATCCTAAAAAATGAAATTTTGTGAAAATGTGTTTTTTGTAATACCATTTTCTGACTGTGTGATCTTGACCTTAAAGTGGAGTCATTCATTCACTTATAATTTTTTAGGTCTCATGGGTATACACCATCTTAACAAGTTAGGGTATGATAGTTGATATAGGTTCTGAGATATTAATCCACTTGCAAGTTTTGCACAGATAGATGGCGGACAGCCAGACAGACATTTTTAAAAATGTCATTTTTGGACTATTTAGGACTCACCTCGCACAGATTTGCAAAAATCTAGAGTTTGTGTGTGTGTGTGGGGAGGATGGGGAGTACATAGACTCACATTGCTATGCATGTGAGTCAAAAATGAACTGAAATGAAATAAGTATGACAATAGAACAACTGCTTTGGGCAGAGTAACTGTAGTGTAAAGTTCAGTCCTACTTCTCCAACTCTTCATCGTCCTCCACGTCCTCCTCCTCCTCATCATCATCATCACCATTACAATCATCATCATCATCATTGGACTTACGTTGGAAAAAAGAAGAAAGCAGTTCCTGGCGTCTTTGGAAGACACACCAAAATCCGACAACACGTATTCAAACTCTTCTGCATCTATCACGCCGTCCCCTAAAAAGAAAAGTGGAGAAGGGTTTTCTTCCTTTACATGTAGAATCCTCGTGCAAGAAAATGCAATTAAAAACGAAAGTAGACACCTAAATTTCTTTAAAGCGAAAGTATGGAGCGGGTTTTTGCTCCATGATACTTGTGCAAGGAAATGCAATTGGAAATGAACGCCGGTAACAATGTGCTAACCGTGCTTGTAACTCTTTTGCAAAGGAGACCTGATCAAAACTAAAAGTAGAGGGTAGACAGAGTAATCTCCCCAGTAACTGTTAACCCACCACAGCTGATGAATTGTTCTTGTACAGCTGGCGAAGTTGATGTGTTTTCTTGTACAGTTGTTGAATTGTTCTTGTACAGCTGGTGAATTGTTCCTGTAAGCTGATGAATTGTTCTTGAACAGTTTATGAAATTGTTCTTGCCAGCTCAAAGGGGTTCTGAAGGAGCTGGGCGGGACAAAAGGCGATAATTTATGCCAAGGTGCCAACTTGCTGCTTGATGCTACCAGTACTATGACTACCATTAGGCCTACTATGACTACCATCACTATGACTACCACGACTGCGCTTCCCTTCACAATGCTATGACTACCCTATAAACAATGACTAACAAATGCTATGGCTACCATGACTGCACTTCCATTCACAATGCTATGACTACCCTATAAACAATGACTAACTAACAAATGCTATGGCTACCATGACTGCACTTCCATTCACAATGCTATGACTACCCTATAAACAATGACTAACTAACAAATGATATGGCTACCATGACTGCACTTCCCCTTCCAATGCTCCTTCCAATGCTACTTCCAATACTCCTTCGGATGAGAGTATAAACCGAGGTCTAGTCTGTGTGTCGCATACATTCCATCATAACGGACTTTAAAGATCCTGACGCTCATGTCCTAGACGGGTGAGTGCCGGTAACAAGAACACACCCAGCATGCACTAGGTCCTTCTCCCCCATCCCTGGCTGGCCAGGATAGTGATCAGTTGTCCGGGCGTCAGACCATGCGCCCAAAGGCTGCGGGTGGGCGTCTCGGGCGGTTTGAGTTAGATCCTGTATCGGCCAGCACCTAGAGTCTGGTCTAGTACGGCAAGATAAGTGCGCTATAAAATTCCTCAATAATAATAATAATAATAATAATAATAATAATAATAATAATAATAATAATAATAATAATAATAATAATAATGCCTCCTCTTCCTCTTCCTACTCCTCCTCTTCTTGTTTTTGTTCTTCTTGTTCTTGTTCATCATCATCATCATCATCATCATCATCATCATCATCATCATCATCATCATCATCATCATCCTTGATTGAATAAATGTATTGTGAATGCACGTGCACATGAAACAATGAGTAATTGTAAGAATAAGCTGTAACCATAAAATTAAAATCCTTGTAACATGGTAATCTTATAATCGTAATGGTAATTTTATAATTCATCAGCTGTACAAAGAGAAATGTTATAATAGTATAAAGGAGTCTGAAGTCCTCCTGCTCTATTATTTACCTGTACGATCATAAAGGTTGAATTTATATTCCACGTAGCTCTCCAACCAATCCGGTATTTTGACCACTTCCTCCTCCTCCTCCTTCCTCTTCTTCTTTTTTCCCTCCATCACGCTTTCTTTGTGAAACTTGTGCCACATATTCAGCTGAAAGCACACATATTAGAGATGGTAATAATGATGAAGATGATGATGATGATGATGATGATGATGTTGATGATGATGATGATGATGATGATGATGATGATGATGATGATGACGACGATGATGATGACGATGATGATGAAGTCGCATAGTACAAACCCATTCATCAGCGGTGATTTTCCCGTCCAAGTCTTGGTCTCCCTCATCCTGTAAGCGACGCCAAATGTCGGTGAAAAGTTCTTGTGTCTTCATGAACCTGTCTGACCCGATCTTCCACCCGCTCAGCTGGCAGATTTTCTGTACACATTTGAACATCATATACCAAACAACTAAGCATTGGATCAAGCATACATTGGGGATGAAAAATTGGCAAAAACTTCTTTAAAAGAAAATTGTAACATCTCTCATTTTCTTTGCCACCGCTCAGTTGGCTGTACGCGAAAACGTTTTGCCCTCGTAATTATGTAACATTATAAATGGGCTTCAAGACTTGTACCCTTTACCTTTTTAATATCACAAAGGAGAGCTCAAAACCTGCGTCTTAGAACAACAAAGGCCCGGTCATTCTGATGATCAAACCTCAAAATGAGTTTTCCATTTTACACAAGAGGAGGAGAGGTAGGTGGCAATGGACTTGAGGTGACAGGTTGTGTCACAGCTGACTGTGGAAACGGAGCGATAGATAGAAAAACCACAGGGCATGGAACCATAATTCTGCGACACAACAGTCAACAGCTGTCGTGTCATTCAACTTCCATACACATACCTGTCAAGTGCTACGGATTTTTGCGTAGCGCTACGCATTTTAAACATTTTCCCATTGCTACGGCGTATCACAAAGCTGCTACGCAATTTTTCAAAAGTGACGATAATATTTTTTAACCAAGGGGGTTTTCGCGCGAAAGTAGTCTGTTCCGGTCGAGTCCGGTTTAAAGACACTTAGTAAAAGCACAGCACTTCCGCAACACGTGTTCGTTCAGAACTTCAGTCTACGATCAGTCTTTGTTAGGAAGAGACAGACGGAGTTGAACAAAGAAAATGGCAAAGCCTCCACCTAAAAAACTCAAACGACCAGGAAGGCACCTGCCTAAATGGGAAACCGATAAGGATTTTGAAGGCCTAGTGGAGAAGTCCAAAGAAAGTACTGTAGACTCAATAAAGTTTAGTAATAGCATATGAGTTACTCAATTATGCTATTACTAAACTTTATTGAGTCTACTGATGCATTAAAAAAATTGTTTTCCTTACCAGTGCTAGGAAAGTTTAGATCTACATGGAAGCCATGTAAATGATGTGATGCTGAACCTGGTCTTGAGACAAAATAGATTTTCCTACCGATTTCTTTTCTTTTCCTTTTTTTTTTTTTTTTTTTTTTTTTTTTTGCATTTTCACTTTTATTTTGAAAAACGTACATGAAATTTGAAAATGTTTATAATGGTAATAGCTAAAGTGTTGTGCATTAACAAGATTTTACAATAAATTTGTAAACACATTAATTGGATGTGTGTGTTTATATTGGATGCAGAAGTTTCCAGTTTTGTTGCGAATCGCGTGATTCACATTAGTGCTACACCAAACCTCCATTTGCTATGGTTTTTCTGATAAATTGCTACACCACAACCCCAAAAACCCTTGACAGGTATGCATACAAATACAGCCCTTCATTATTTCAACACCACCTTTTGTGTCTTCCACAAACACCTCACACATCCCGTACACCCAACCATCCATAGTATAAATAGACTACGCACAAACTTCAATAGACACTAAATTGAACTGCAGGTATACACACACAGAGCGCTCTCTATCATTGTCTGTCTGCCTGTGGCAGTGTCCTTGACCCAAATGGCCAGCGTAGTACAGGCGCCCACTTAAAACATTTGCGGGACTATTTTGTTAGCGGTGGCCTGTGCTTCCCCATTCCAATACATTGCTATTGTTAAGTGTTGATTGCCACTACACATGTTTAGATGCATCGTTATTGTTAAGTTGTGAGTGCCACTACACATGTTTAAATGCATTGTTATTGTTAAGTTGTGAGTGCCACTACACATGTTTAGATGCATCGTTATTGTTAAGTTGTGGGTGCCCATGTTTACATATATCGTTATTTTTTAGTTTTCAATGCCATTACATATTTTAGATCTACCTTGTTATTCATAGCCTTGTACTGTCTGTTGATGCTATTGACGTCATGAGGGTTATGTGTGTGGGTGGGTGGGTATTCGCGCGCGCGCGTGTGGGCATGTGTGTGTGTGTGTGTGTGTGTGCGTGTGTGTGTGTAGATACAAACAATGTCTATAGAAGATATATGTATTGATTCGTGTTTGTGTGACCTGTTGTTACCAAACCAGTTGTCTGTTGCTACACACACACACACACCCACACCCACACACACACACACACACACTCAAACACACACAATTACCTCTCTGGCCAAGTCAAAGTCTTTCCATTCTAGCGTCCCATCTTTGTTTATATCTGAAAGCATTCAATCAACCAGTCACCAGTCATCAATTAACAAATAACTGATAATAAATAATTGTTCCTATCGTTGTATATTTATTAATAAAAACAAAATTCCTTAATCAATAATAAAACAATTCATAAAAAATAATCATTCCTATCCTATCCCGTAACTTGAACGTCGTTGGGGCACCATAGATTATCGTTTAACCAGCGCACTCTATCTTTCTCTATCCTCATCAACCCTCATGGCTTCACTCAGTGTCAAGCCAGTCCATTCTCGAATGTTGTCTTCCAACTTATTTTTGTCTCCATCTTCTTTTGCCACCTTGCACTATGCTTTGCAGGATGGTATTTGAAAGGCCTGATGCTCTGGTGATGTGACCATACCATTGGTGTTCCCATTTTTTCACCACTGTGAGCAAGTAATCGTGTTGTGTGATTGTTTGTCGGACGTCCTCTTTGGTGCTGAGTATTAAAAAAAAAAACTTCTTTAGCACCTAACCTCTATGCTTTGCATTCTTCCTTGTATGTATTTGCTGTGAGGGTCCATGTTTCGCAAGAATATAGGAAGATGCAAGGAGTGCAGCAATCTCACATTCGAGTGTAGACTGATGGTCCTGTCTTTCCAAATGGGCTTCAACCTTGTCAGTCAGGGCAGCAGTTGTTTGTGCTATACGAGAGAGGACATCCTGTTGGGACCCATTGTCTGATACAACTGCTCCTAAATATTTGAAGCTGTGCACTGTGTTGAGGGATTGGCCTTGGACTTTGATGTCCGTGTTGATGCCATTGGTGTTGTTGGTCATCATTTTTGGTCTTCTCTACACTTATTTCCATTCCAAAGGCTCTGGAGGTGGTGTCAAGCCTCTGTACCAGCAGTTCAAGTTCTTGTTCCTCTCCAGCCAATCCATCAATGTCATCCGCAAAACAGAGATTGGAGGTTGCTCTACCCCCTATGCTGACTGTGCCTTTAAGATCTGCAAGGGCATCTGACATGATGCACTCTAGAAAGGTGTTGATGAATGTTGGAGAATAGGTATTCTTGACTCATGCCGATTGTTGTTCTGAACCAGTTCCCGATGGCGCTGTTGTGGAGGACTGCACTGGTAGCCTTGTCATACAGATTTTAATAACTTCAATAATGTGGGGGCTTATGTTGTACACTCATGGTTGTTTACAGAGCTGCATGCCAGGCTCCGTCAAACACTTTCTTGAAGTCTACAAACACACGATATAGGTGTTGTTGGTGCTGTAGGTATTTCTCGCAGACAATTCTGAGGTTAAAAATCTGCTCAGTGTTACTTCGCCCTGCCCTAAATCCTGATTGTTCTTCAGCTATGATTTGTTCAGCTTGAGTTTCAACCTGTTGATTATTATTTTTATTTTGTGTATAATTAATATCCTTTGCAAATCATTATGTAAGTAAATCATAATTCTACATCCACTTGTAAAATTGTATAGGCTGTATCAAGAAAGAAAGTAAAGAAAATAGCTTATTTATTATTATTGTTTACCAGTTTTATTTTCATTATAGTTAAGTGTGATTGTGGGTTAGGGTTAAATAGTTATATAAATTAGTTTATTTTTTTGTGAATGTTCTATGTGTTAGATTGTTGTGGTGGTTGTTCTCGCGTGATAAGCATGCAATTGAGAACCCACTGTTGAGGCAGTGGATGTGACAGATAGTATATGTTTCCAAAAGACAGCGGCACGTGATAATACCGTGTGATAGTGTCTAAAGGACAGCGGCACGTAATACTACATGTCTGAAAGGACATGTGTCAGGTTCCCATAAAATACATTTAACATCTGCTTTGAAATAACCACAAACATCAAAAGATGTTATCAACAACACCACAGTTTTACGACGACGCCTACTACTACTACCACCACTACTACTCCTACTTCGTCCCACTGCCATAGCTCAAGTGGTATAGCGTTCGCCTTGCATACCCATGACCCAGGTTCGAATTCCGTGATGGGCGAAATAAAAAGTAGCCATTTTCACTGTCCATTTTAGTAGTATGATTGCTCTGGTGGTTCAATTTTGATTTAGGTCTCTAATCCTCTTTCCCTGGGATGGTTATCCCCGTCTGCCATATCATCAACGGTGGGTGTAGACGATAAACCTCATTGTTCATTCACTACTCCTACTACTCCTTTATTACCACTATTACTTTTAAAATAAAACCGACCTTGACCTTGCTGAAAATCTTACCCATTTATTTTTACAATAAAAGCTGACCTTGACCCTGCAGGAAAACTTAGCCCTTTACTTTTAAAATCAAAACTGACCTTGACCCTACAGGTAAACTTAGCCAGCTCCTGTAGAACACAAAATGGCGTCAAGCGCCGACGGAAAATACGTTATTTCTCTTTTATCTTGCTATTTATAATACAGCAAATGAGTTATTTCTTTATTTTTTATTACTATTTATTATATAGGAAATTATAACTGTATTTTGTTCTTGTGACGGTGGGTCCTATTGTTGCTGGGCTCTGCACAATGGAATGCTATTACGGGGATCGGCTAGTTAAATCACCTTATGACTAATCTTAATTCATTTATATGTTTAGTCTGGACTCTGAGTGGATAGGGTTATAGATATAGGGAGAAACGTGTAAAAGATTCACTGACACACTAGCTCTCGCATGGCTATGAAACAGGTAGTGCAGCCACTTGTTAACAGTAAATATCACACATTTATTTCCTCTACTCTATAAATAATTTTCTTATCACTACACTAACTAAAATGTTCAAAACGTAATACAACTAGGAGTAACTTAACAGTCCAAATTCACTTCGAGTAGTTCGCTCCTTGATGCTGCTACTGTTCTCGATATTTGCTACTGTCTCATCATTGGGCTATTTGTTCTGGTTGGCCTAATGTTCGTTTTCAGGAGAGTGAACTACCGCACAGTCCTTCTAGATCAGTGTTTCTGCACATTTTTGGTGTCACTTAGCTGTATCGTTGAGGTGTGGGGCTGGTGTCTCCTCTTCTTGTTTGTTGACTATTGGGCTATCGGAGCTCAGTGCTCAATGCTCCACTGCAGGCCAGGCCATGTGTCAGGATTGACTCTGAATGGGGTCTATTTCCTGCTGCAGACCAAGCCTGCTTGTCTGCAAAACATAAGACGAGTTTCTGCAACGCCTTGTTTACAAAGGGTGTGCAGAGCGTCTCACTGATGGCAGAAACAGCCCTCAGTGATCGCGTCCACTTATACAGATAAGAGCTGAACAGTCTTCTAAGTCCGTGGTCCACTGGAATCTCCAACATAATTCCTATACATATGCATATCATGGCTGACATAAACACAAGGAAAAGTAATTAATAATATACACATTCTCCAGCACAGCCACTGGTCTGCAATAATACGAATAGGAGAAACAACAGTTGGACAGTGGGGGCTACCTCGTGGTTTCGATAACCGTTCGCAGGTCAGCCACGCAAAGTTTTACTAACATTCACAATTATAAAACATGGCAAGACTTTACAAGCATAATCCAACAATATTATCAATAAATCACGGTGAAACAAAAGATTGATCATTTACCCTTTTGACAATGTCAGGCCATGGCTATACTGCGATGAATTGAATTTCACCCGTCACCTGCGTAGTCTTCTTGAGAGAGCTTTCAGCGTGTGCGTCCTTCTCGGGTGCGATTCTAACAACAACTGATCTATCTTCACGCGGGGGTCAGCTTAAGTGCGTGATCTCCCGAGATACCTTTAGCGCCCTCTCGCGGGGGTGGCGAATATAGGTCAGCTGGATGATGTCACTGCCTACCTAGTGAAGAGTTAGCCTACACATGCTTAGCACAAACCTTACTTCGGTCGTCTGCTAGGCAGCGACTTTAAGTTACAAAGGCCTAATAAAGATTAACTATTTGAGGCGTGAGGCCTTAGTGCTGGGTCCAAACTAGACTATTGTGACAGTCCTTAGTATTTATTATATATAGCAAATGAATAACTTTACTTTAATCTTACTATTTATTATATAGCAAATGATTTACTCCGGGAAGAAGTTGAGGCAGCAGTGCAATCGCTAAAAAAAGGGAAGTCAGCGGGAGTGGACAACATACCCGCGGAATTGCTACAAGCAGGAGGAGAAGCGATGATTGATGCCCTCACCATTATTTGTAACAAGATCTGGCAGAGTGGGGAGTGGCCTATACAATGGACCCAGTCGCTTGTCATCACTCTTCCCAAAAAAAGGTAACCTTCAGGAGTGTGAAAATTACTGCACCATCAGCCTCATCAGCCATCCCAGCAAGGTCCTCCTGAAAATAATACTCAACAGGTTGAAACCCCAAGCTGAACAAATCATAGCTGAAGAACAAGCAGGATTCAGGGCAGGGCGAAGTACCACTGAACAGATTTTCAACTTCAGAGTAATCTGTGAGAAATACCTACAGCACCAACATCTATATCATGTGTTCATAGACTTCAAGAAGGCGTTTGACCGAGTCTGGCATGCAGCTCTATGGGCAACAATGAAAGTGTACACCCTCTGCCCTAAAATTATTGAAGTCATCAAAAGCCTGTATGACAAGGCTTCCAGTGCAGTCCTCCACAACAGTGCCATCGGGAACTGGTTCAGAACAACAATCGGTGTGCGTCAAGGATGCCTACTCTCTCCAACACTCTTCAACATCTTCCTAGAATGCATCATCATGTCAGATGCTCTTGCAGATCATAAAGGCACAGTCAGCATAGGGGGTAGAGCAATCTCCAATCTTCGTTTTGCGGATGACATTGATGGATTGGCTGGAGATGAAAAAAACTTGAACAGCTGTTACAGAGGCTTGACACCACCTCCAGAGCTTATGGAATGGAAATAAGTGCAGAGAAGACCAAAATGATGACCAACAACACCAATGGCATAAACACGGACATCAAAGTCCAAGGCCAATCCCTCAACACAAAGCATAGCTTCAAATATTTAGGAGCCATTGTATCAGACAATGGGTCCCGACAGGAAGTCCTCTCCAGGATCGCACAAACAACTGCTGCCCTGACAAGGTTGAAGCCCATTTGGAAAGACAGGACCTATCAGAGAAAGATGGAGTATGCTGGTTAAACGATCATCTGTGGTGCCCCTACGACCTCCGGGTTATGGGACAGAATAGGAAAGGTTAAATGATTTACTGTACTTTCATCTTAATGTTTATTATATTGCAAATTAGTTATTGTATTTTAATCTTACTTATTATATAGCAAATGAGTATAATTGTACTTTCATCTTATTATTTATTATATAGCAAACGAGTTACTGTACTTTCAGCTTAATATTTATTATATAGCAAATGAGTTATTGTACTCTAGTCTTAATATTTATTATATAGCAAATGAGTATAATTGTACTTTCATCTTATTATTTATTATATAGTAAATGAGTTACTGTACTTTCAGCTTACTTATTATTATATAGCAAACGAGTTACTGTACTTTCAGCTTAATATTTATTATATAGCAAATGAGTTACTGTACTTTCAGCTTAATATTTATTATACAATAAATGAATGACGTTACGTATCTATTTATTATGTTGCAAATGAGTTACTTCCCTTTTATCTTACTATTTATTATATATAGCAAGTGAATGACTGTACTTTAATCTTACTATTTACTACATAGCAAATAAATTACTTTACTTTTATTATACAGCAAATGACTTACTTCCCTTTTATCTATTTATTATAAAGCACTTTTCCAGCTCAAGAGCTGCTCAAGGCGCTGGTCAATACACAATCTAATTGGAGATCACTTGCTGCCAAAAGCACATCGCCTTCCACCTCAGACAACTGAGCACAATCTTGGCCGATCTGGGATGTAAGACAAGGGATCTAGTGCATGCTGGCTGTATTTGTGTAGCTGGCACTCACTCATCTAGGACATGAGCGTGTGGATCTTTAAAGCCCGTGCGTAGTCTACTCACCGAAAAACGTGTGAAATTCGTGCAGGAGTTTTTGTTTCTGGAAATCAGTCAGATCCGTGTCTGTTGAAAATAGTGCTCCCATCGTTTTCTTGAACAGGCTCTCCACTGCAAACAACAACAGTTACATGAAAGACACCTTGAGTTCAAGAATACAAGTAATTCAAGGACACCTTGATTTCAAGAATACAAGTAGTTAGTTTAGTTATTCACTGCTTACAGGGTCCAGCGGACTGCAAAGACCGAATCAGGACCACAAAATCAAGACTACAACTTGGTTGAAAGGGGACTCACTCTTGATCCGTGTCGCATGAGGACCAGTTTACCCCGCACTCTTTACGATTTTGCTTGTCAGTTAACCTTAGAAAGTTAATGAAGTTTTTAGCAGACGATGAGAGTATATGGAGGTACACACACAGCGAGTTTGACGCAAACAGTGTAGTGACGTCAGCACTGTGTGTTGAATCGGAAGGCTTGTCCAATAGGACTCAGGCAGAGCGGCTAGATCCAGTTCTGGCTGATTCAGGCCAAACCAGGTATTAGGGCAGTTGAGAGTAAGACGCCAGAGTGTACACAGCTACACCTGAGTAGAGCAATATCTCCACTGTTGGACCAGGAAGCAGGACTTGTGAATTTTAGAATTCAATCAAGTAGCCAAGGGCCTGACTTTGTCAAACAGGTAAATGAACATACTTCTGTTTCATCGTGATATATTTATATTATTGTTGAAATTATGTTTGTGGAATTTGATATGCATAGATTTGAATTGTTAATCCGAATTTGCCTTACCACGTGGAGAAGCCGAACACGTGTTACGCACGACCGGTTTTGACGCCATGTTGTATACCTGACGGAACCACTGTTGTTTAACCTAGATGTATGTTTGCAGACCAGTGGCTGTACCCGTGAATGTTTATAATATTATTAATTTTTTATGTGTATAGTTAGCCACGATTTATATTTATGTATGTATAGGAAATTAGAGTGGAGATGCCAGTGGACCACCGACTTAGCAGAATGTTCGTCGCTTATGTATAGAGATGTGGAGCTATCACTGAGGGCTATTTTGGCTTTCAGTGAGACGCTCTGCACAGACCTATTATTCAGGGTTGTGCAGAATTTCGTCTCATATGTTACAGACGAGCAGGCGAGATATATCGTGCGCCCAACTCAACAGAAAAAACGAGTTGGCTGTTTAGCCTCTACAGCACAGGACTGAGAGAGCAACCCTGGAAAACACTCTCCAAGACAACACAGCGTGTCAAGGAACCAAACTACACGACGACCCAACGTGCACCAGAAGCTACCTCAACGAAGGGCTTCAAACCCGCTACACGAAAGTTAAGTGCCGAGGAAACAGTGCACTAAAACTGATAGCTAAAGGACCACAGTAGTCCACTCTTAAGAAACCTATAAAACGGACCACAGTAGTCCAATCTTCAAGAACGCTAGTAGCCAGTGCCCTATGAAGAAATAACAGCTGCCTAGACTATCAGTGATCGAATCATTTGCAGTGACGTATGACTTTTTAACGTAGATTAGTACATCGAAGATCTTGTATAGAGTAGAAGAAATAAATGTGTGATTTTAACTGTTATCAAGTGACTGGACTACATATGATTCATAGCGGTGTGAAAGCTAGTGTGACAGTGATCTTTTACCATTTTTCTATCTATCTCTGTATCCCAGACTTAACACAGACCGAGTTAAACAAATAAATGTATTAAAGTAATTCACCGGGTGACTCACTAGCGGTTCCCATAGAATAAAGCGTGAGGGTTACATCATTCCATTGTGCAGAGCCCAGCAACACAGAAACCCCACGTGACAATCCGTATAAAAGATCTGCTGAAACAACCTCAGTGGTATCACTGAAGGCACTCCACCAGCCGGACACTTTACAATAAAGGTATCCCACGCAGGGGACACTGAGGCTATACACTAATTTATCGAACCCCTGCCAATCTAAGTACACATTTAGTTCAAGGATACATATTGTGACGGTGAGTCTATTGTTGCTGGGCTCTGCACAATGGAATGCTATTACCCACTCGTCTTTCGTCTGCGGAGACCGGCTAGTTAGGTCGCCCTATGACTAATCTTAATGCATTAATTTATTTGGTCCAGTCTGTGTGAGGATATGGAGAAACATGTAAAGATTCACTGACACACTAGCTCTTGCACGGATATGAAACATAGGTAGTCCAGCCACTTGTTAACAGTAACTATCACACATTTATTTTCTCTGCTCTATATCTAATTCTAAACACTATATCAACTTAAATGTTCAAAAAGTACTACAGCTCTGATTAACTTAACAGTCCAAAGTTCACTGTGAGTGGTTCGTAGAATCGGTAGATCTTTGATGGATCTATTCTGCTACTGTTCTCGATATTTGCTACTGTCTCATCATTGGGCTATTTGTTCTGGTTGGCCTAGTGTTCGTTTTCAGGAGAGAAAACTATCGCACAGTCCTTATAGACCAGTGTGTGTGCACTACTTCGGGAGCACTTAACTTGGTCATTGAGGTGCGTTGCTGTTGTCACCTGGTCTCGTTGGTTGACTACTGATAGATTGGAGCGCAGTGCTCTCTGCTCAATTGTTGCAGGCCGAATGTCCGGGTTGACTCCCTGTGGTCTATCTCCTGCTTCGGACCAAGCCTGCTAGTCTGCAAAACATAAGACAAGTTTCTGCAACGCCTTGTTTAAAAAGGTGTGCACAGCGTCTCATTGTTGGCAGTAACAGCCCTCACTGATCGCTCCACTTATATAGATAAGCGACAAACAATCTTCTATGTCTGTGGTCCACTGGAATCTCCAACATATAATTCCTATATACATACATCATGGCTAAAATAAACACATGGAGAAGTAATTAATAATATACACTTTCTCCGGTACAGCCACTGGTCTACAATAATACCAATGGGAGAAACAAGAGTTGGACAGTGGGGCTACCTCATGGTGTCGAAAGCGGTCGCGTGTGTCAGCCAACTGGTCAAGCAAAGTTTTACTAATATTCACAATCATAAAACATGGCAAGACTTCACAAACATAATACAATAATAATATCAATAAATCGGGTTGAAACAAAAGATTGATCATTTGCCTTTTCGACAATGTCAGGCTCTGGCTATACTGCAATGAATGAATTTCACCCGTCACCTACGCAGTCTTCTGAGACGGTTGAAAGGGAGGGAGGGTGGGGGAATTATTTATGAATTTGTTTTAATTTTGATCGATTATTTTATCATTTTTCTTTTAGTTTGTTTATGGGGTGTAGGGGAGGGGGTAAGGGCCTGGAGGCCTACCTTCAACTTTCTGTAAGACACAAAATGACATTTATAAGTACTTCATTCTTCACAGATGAAGTTGACAGGTTTTTTTCTTTTGTGTGTTTATTAATGACAACTAATTGTTACATGGGACCGGGAATGTATGTTAAAAGTGTATGTGTATGTCAGTAGTATGATGATTTCTATAGTTTGATTAATTATTTAATTAATTTGGAAAATATACATGATGTGCACATGGTAGATTTTGTAAATTGTTTATGTTACATCAGTACAACTTATGGTAATCTGACGAATAAAAATTGATGCAACAGCAACAACTTTTTAGACTTCTTTACTTCAAAAATCGCAACCATTCGCAAAATTCTCGACGACACTCCCTGTCAGTCTTGTCCTCCTGATCCACATTTCACTGGCATACTATTTCTCTCTTTTCAATCTGTCTCTGAGCCCGAGGTTGCTGAGATCCTCAGCACCATGTCGTTCAAGACGTGTGAGCTTGATCCCATCTCTACCTCCCTTTTCAGACTGTATCACCGACCTCCTTCCTGCCATCACGAACATAGTCAATTCCTCTTTGCAATCCGGTTCTGTTCCCGCCTGTTTCAAGTCCGCCATCGTGCGGCCACTACTGAAAAAAATCAAACTCGACCCAGAAGATTTGAAAAATTACCGCCCTGTCTCTAATCTTTCTTTCCTATCCAAACTTCTTGAGAAGGTTGTCCTGATACAGCACAACCCTCATCTGTCTTCAAACAACTTGTTCTGCCCGTTCCAGTCTGCTTATCGTCCTGACCACTCCACTGAATCAGCTCTTCTTTACATCGAGAATGACCTCCTCTCTGCCACTGACTCTGGTAAAATCTCTTTGTTGACTCTTCTCGATCTCTCAGCCACTTTTGACACTATCGATCACTCCATCCTCCTTTAGCATCTCCAGAACTCTTTTGGAATAAAAGACAGTGCCCTTAGCAGGTTCCGCTCTTACCTAACTGATCGCTTCCAATCTGTCTGCATCAACAACCACCTCTCTGAACTGTCCAGAATTGTCTTCGGTGTTTCTCAGGGGTCAGTTCTAGGCCCTGTTCTTTTCACCCTTTACACATTTCCTCTGTCTCACATCATCCAAAGCCATGAAACTTCCACCATTTCTAACCAGATGATACACAGCTAAAAACAGTCAAACTCCTCAAAACCTTCCATCCATTCTGACCAAAACTTCTGAATGCTTTGAAGACATTTCTAACTGGATGACAGTCAACAAGCTCCAACTCAATGCAAACAAAACTGAAGTTATGCTCACAGGTACCAAACCCAACCTGTCTTTTTCCTCTGTAGACATTGTCACTCTTGGCCAGACCACTCTTCCTATGTCATCTTCTGTCGAAAACCTTGATGTCGTTCTTGACAACACCCTCTCCATGTTAGAATTCATCCACAAAACCTGTCAAACATGCAACTTTCATCTCCGAAGAATAGGCCTTGTCCACAAACATCTGACCACCGACACTACTGTCAAACTCATTTCCTCTCTTGTTTTGTCACGCTTAGACTACTGTAACTCTCTCCTGGCTGGACTTCTTTCTTCTTCTATTTATCTGCTCCAACATGTTCAGAACTCAGCTGCACGTCTGGTTCTCAAAAAGAAAAAATCTGATCATATCACTCCCCTTCTACATTCACTCCACTGGCTTCCAGTGTCTCATAGAATTATCTACAAAATCTCTATTTTCTGTTACAAGTGCGTCCATGGCTTAGCCCCTTCCTACCTCACCCAGAACATTCAATTCTATGAGCGTTCTAGAAATCTTCGTTCTTCCTCTGACACCTTCATGCTTCACAAACCCCGCAACAAACACTTCCCTGCTGGCCGTCGATCTTTCTCAGTGCTTGGTCCTTCAACTTGGAACTCTCTTCCCCTCTCTCTTCGCAGCTCTCCAAACATAGCTACTTTCAAATCCAACTTGAAAACTCAACTCTTCCTTAAATGTTTCTGATCTTGCCTCCCATCATCATCGTCGTCATTCCTCCATTTGCTTTGTTTTGTTTTGATTCCGACCACCGCCATCACCCACCCCATCACCCATCCTTAGCTCTCTCCTCCTCCCTCCCTCATCTCTAATTCATTAGCAAGTGTCCAATTTTATTTTGTATGAAGCCGGGTGTTTAGAATGAATGCGTGAGTACTGCGCTTTGAACTGATATTGTTCATTGGGAAAAAGCGCGATATAAATATCCTTATTATTATTATTATTATTATTATTATTATTATTATTATTATTATTATTATTATTATTATTATTATTATTATTATTATTATTATATAGTAATTCATTGCTTACAGGGTCCAGCGGACTGCAAAGAACCGAATTACTGTTGGTGCTGTAGGTATTTTTCATAGATTATTCTGAGGTTGAAAATCTGTTCATTAATACTTCACCCTGCCCTGAATCTTGCTTGTTCTTCAGCTATGATTTGTTCAGCTTGGGGTTTCAACCTGTTGAGTATTATTTTCAGGAGGACCTTGCTGGGATGGCTGATGAGGCTGATGGTGCGGTAAACAGTAATATTTACTAACGGTACTATGACATAGATCTGCTTCATGTACTATGACATAGATCTACTACATGTTCTATGACATAGATCTTCTATATGTACTATCATAGATCTGCTTCATGTACTATGACATAGATATGTTGCATGTACTGTGCATGCCTATGAGACATGCTTGATCATAATTATATAATTAGGTAATTATTAAAATTAATTATGGACTGTTGATCTGGATGGAGAGAGTCTGTGTTATTTGTGGCATAATGTACTTTCTTGGTGTGTAAAATCCTATCCTATCCTATTCTATCCTTTAACTCGAAGGCCGTTGGGGCACCTCAGATGATCGTTTAACCAGCGTACTTCATCTTTCTCTGTCCTCAACAACCCTGATGGCTTCGCTCAGTGTCAAGCCAGTCCATTCTAGAATCTTGTCCTTTCATCTCTTTTTCGATCTCCCTCTTCTTCTGCCTCCTTGCATCGTGCCTTGCAGGGTGGTCGTTGCAAGGCCAAATGGGCTTCAACCTTGTCAGGGCAGCAGTTGTTTGTGCGATCCTGGAGAGGACTTGCTGTTATGACCCATTGTCTGATACAATGGCTTCTAAATATGTGAAGCTATGCACCGTATTGAGAGGGGAGTGGGAGGGGAGGGGTATTGATTTTGACTGACACGACTTATCATCACCTCATTGGCCAACCCGACGCATCTTTTTTGTTTTATGACTGGACTGTTCCTTTGTTCCTTTCGTTTGATTTTCTGTGGTACACGTCTTTCTTACCCCTCTAACTGGTGTTGAATGTGCTAATTCTCTTTGTAATTGTCTTGTTTAGACCCTCTCTGCCCCCCCCCCCCCCCCTTCCGTATTCTCTCTCTCACCTCCTCTCCAGATCTATCGCTCTATCAAGGTAGCGGCAAAAGCGTGCCGTGTTTTTTGGTATAGGCTCGAATAGGCTCGTATATCAGATTAAATATACGTTTTTTTCGGATTTTTCTGGTTAATTAGATAGCTGGGTCTGAGAGAAGGTTGTGTCGTTTTTAGTTCCCTATGATGAGAAAGAGATAGATAGATAGATTGATTGATTGATTGTTGCTTTAGGTCCAGCGGACTCTTCCGAGCCAAATCAGGACCGGACAACCCCCGATCCGCATAAAAGATCTGCTGAAACAACCCTAGTGGGAAAATTGAATGCCCTCCACCGGCCAGTCACTTTACAATAAAGACATCCCACGCAGGGGACGGCTGAGGCTTTACCCCAACTACTCGAACCCCCGGTTACAAAAACAAAATAGAATACAAACATCATTATAAATTATAAACAAAACATATACATATAAAATGCCTATAGTGCTAAATAATAACATCATAGGAAGCCCTAGTGACCACCCGGCAGAAAGCGTCCAACACTCCCAAGCTGATCCAACAGACCTCATACACAAACAAGGAGTCTTGTCCAGGAAGAGTTTTCAAGAAAAAAGGTAGGCCATTGATCTAGCGAAGAAGAAGATAGTATAGCAGAGTGATAGGGCAGAGCAGGAATGGGAAAGAGTAAATGAGGAAGACAGCGACAGTGGGAATTTAAAGCACTAAATTTCCATAAAGTGGGGATACTATTTATACTGAAACCCCCGGCACTCCAACGGGGGTACTGTTGCCGCATTGAATCTGTCATGCCTACAAAGGAAAGACAGGTTTTGAACTGGGGCTTTCACTTTTCCCTTTATAGGTTTGAACAATCTACAGTGGCAAGATTGCTCATGACCCCAAGGGGTAAAGAGATAGATAGATGAGGGTTTGAATGTGTTGTTCATCCTTTGTAGGGTTTTGTGGAAAGCTGTTGCTTTTGCTGCCTTTGCCACCAGACGTTGTTGTCGCCTTTGGATCTTTGTCGTTTCCAAACGTACTTTTCTGCCGCATATTAAATACATGATGGAAAGCTGCCAGAAAGGTCTTAACGTTTTGAAAGTTATCAGCCACACAGACTGGGGAGCAGACAGGCACACTCTGCTCCTCCTGTATCGTTCTCTGGTACGCTCTAAATTGGATTATGGGAGCATCGTATACGGTTCCGCTATGAAAGCCTATTTGAAAGCCTTGGATCCAATCCATCATCAAGGTCTTCGGATCTGTCTGGGGGCGTTTTGCACTTCACCGAAGGAAAATCTCTACGCTGAGGCTGGCGAACTTCCCTTGGAGATCCGCAGGCTTCAGCTCGCCATGAATTATTTTATCAAACTTAAAGCAAACCCTGAATATCCCGCTTATGATTGTGTTCTAATCCCGTTATTTACGCTTAAATACTCCAACAAACCGACAGAAGTTCCTCCTTTTGGTATCAAAATACGTCCTCACTTTGACACTGCAGTCATAGACGTTGACTCTGTTAATGATGATCAATTGCTAACTGTACACCCACCTTGGACCCTCATCAACCCCATTATGAACTTCACTCTCACATCCTTCAAAAAGACAGACACTTCCGAAGCTGTTTATAAGCAACTTTATATCGAACAATGTTCATTGTATAAAGGATATTAAAAAAAATGTGTACAGACGGGTCAAAGAAAGGAGACTCAGTTGCTGCTGCGTCGGTCTCTGGGAGATACCTAGACCAGCTTTTGCAACAGCGTATACCTGATTTTTGTTCTGTTTATACAGCTGAGCTCAATGCAATTCATCTAGCTCTGAAAAAAGGTTTATCAATCCAAAAAATCGTTTTTAATCATGTCTGATTCACTGTCAGCACTTCAGGCTCTTTCCACGAGAAAAATATGGCACCCTTTTCTGGCAGAGATCCATGACCTCCACACACAATTTGTTTCTGAGGGTAAATAGATAGTTTTTTATGTGGGTACTTAGTCACATGGGCATCCGCGGCAATATTGCAGTGGACAAAGCAGCTAAAGAAGCTCTGCATCTAGATTTCCCTTCAGAGATTTTGCAGTGTGTTCCATATTCTGACCTGCGTTGTATGACTGAATCTTATTGTAAACGGCTGTGGCAGACGGAATGGTCTAATCAAATCAATAACAAATTATTTTAAATTCTTCTATGATCCAGATTTGTCTGCTTCTTTGCCTAACTTTGCGTCCACCCGCAAAGAAGAAACAGTTTTGGCTCGCCTTCATATTGGGCATACTTATGTCACCCATAGTTTCCTTTTTAAAGGAGAAGAACCACTATGGTGCTTTGCATGTGACAAATCCTTTTCCGTTCGTCATTTTATGTCTAAATGTGCTGATCTGGTTGATGAAAGAGAAAGATATTTTGGTTCAATACCTTTCAAAGAGATTTTTTAAGTATGAAATAGTCAACATCTGTTTCAATTTTTACATGATGTTGGTTTGTTTTATCGCATATAAATCATATCGTCTTGTTTTGTATTGTTGGTTGGATTTTATTGGTAAGACTGATTTTAGTTACATTTTTATCATATTTAAATGTTAACAGTTTAGTCTGATTTTACTTTATTTTGTGTGGTCCTGATTCGGCTCTTGGCAGTCCGCTGGACCCTATAAACACTGAGTAGCTATCTATCTATCTTACAGCGGTCAAAAGGTACTTGTGTTTTGCGTTTTGTATAGGTTTTTGTTGCTTTGTGAAAATGATTATGTCCTTTTTGATTTTTTGGTTTTAGTGACTGATTTGATGTGAGTGAGCTTGGAAACTTCGATGGTATGGCCACGTCACCAGATCATCAAGCCTTGCAAAGACCATCCAGCAAAGCACGGTGCAAAGAGGCAGAAGAAGATGGAGACAGAAAAAGAGGTGGGAGGACAACATTTGAGAATGGACTGGTTTGACACTGAGCGAAGCCATGAGGGTTGCTGAGGACAGAGAAAAATGGAGTAGGCCTATGCTAGTTAAACGATCATCTGTGGTGCTCCTACGACCTTCGAGTTACGGGATAGGATAGGATATGAGCTTGTTCTGCAAATTGATTTGTTTCTTTTGTTGTTTTAGCTTTTGATTATCTTATGCTTGATAGCATTTGTTTTTGAGTTAGAACTTGGTTTTCTTTTGCCAGAAGAATTAGTGCGGTGAACACTTTGTTCAGGCTTTGTAAATAATAATAATAATAACGGATTTTTATATAGCGGGTACTCCAGCCTATGACCAGACTCACCACGATTTACATAGTCATTACATAAAAATACATGCACTCGATCAAACATCGCTTTTGCTACGATACACCAAAAGACGGAACAGTAAAGGTAAGAACTATTTACAACTATGTACACAAATGACAAAAAAGACAGAAATAGACTTTTTACAACTATGTACATAAATGACAAAAAAGACAGAAATAGAATAGCAAAAACCTATTCACAGCTATTTATATGCCCGGTTATAATAATAATAATAATACAGGATGCTATATACGCGCCTTTCCCCAAATCAATCAGGCTCAAAGCGCGGCGATCTATACCAACATACACGCTCACTTGTCTTATCCACCCTCACACACACACCAAATACACATCCATCACTCAAACAAGTGGTGTAAAGGCAGGGAGATCGCTATTAGAAGACGGAAAGAAAATCGAATTTTTATTTTTGAAATTTTTATATTGACTGCGTCCTGTACCATTATTGAAGGGAGGGAGGAAACCGGAGTGCCCGTAGAAAACCCTCGGTGACCTCACTAGTCTCATACCTAAGTCACATACGTTCGCCCCTTGCGGGAATCGACATAGGAAACCGGCGACTTATCCACTGCGCCACGAGGCCACCCCAGGAAGAAAAACAGTATAAATATTTACAGCCGTGTATACACTTACGGATCAGACAGAGACAAAAGAGGAGAGAATGGCAGCGGGATACAAATCAGTCTGAATAATGCAGTTTGAAGAGGTGGGTTTTGAGGGCCTTTTTGAATGCCTGTGTTGATTGTATGTTGCGGATGTGGGAGGGAAGGGAATTCCACTGCTTGGGTGCGGTGTAAGCGAATGCACGTTGGCCGTATGTCTTAGTGCGGGTGACGGGAACCTTGAGTGTGCGAGTGTCAGCAGAAGATCTTAAAGTGCGTGATGGGGAGTAGACAGACAGTAGATCAGCAAGGTAGGAAGGACAAGAATCTGTGAAGAAGTGGTGACAGAGAACAGAGAGTTTGTACTCTGTGCATGCTTGCACAGGAAGCCAGTGAAGGTAATGTAATAGAGGTGTGATGTGATCGCGTTTCTTTGCTCGGAATCCTCGTCTAGCTGCTGAGTTCTGAACTTTTTGTAGTTTGTCAATGATGTGTTTTGGGGAGCCAGCGAGGAGAGAGTTGCAATAGTCAAGACGAGAGAGGACGAGAGCGCAGACTAGGGTTTTGGTGGCAGTGACTGTAAGATAGTGGCGAAAGGAGCTGATTTGGCGGATGGCCGTGTATGCAGAGCGACAGACGTTGGAGATGTGGTTGTTGAGGGACAGGTCATCGGAGAGAATGTAGCCGAGATTTTTCGCTGAGGATGAGAACTGAATGTTTGTTGTCCCTACTGTAAGCGATGTTGGGAGAGGCGAGAGTGAAGAGGAGGTGTTGTGCTTGTGAATGAGGAGGGCTTCGGTTTTATCGTCATTAAGCTTGAGCTTGTTGAGTGTCATCCATGACTTAATGTCTGTGATGCAGTTCTCCAAAATCTGAACAGTGGAACTAATGAGAGAGGGGGCAGTGGATTTATAAAGTTGTGTGTCATCTGCAAATGACTGACTCTCAACAGCTTGCTTTCCGAGCAGGAGAAGCAGTGGCTTGGTGTACAGAGTGAATAACACCGGCCCTAAAACGGAACCCTGAGGCACGCCGCACATCAAGTCTGCTATGCTGGAGAAACAGCCATCGACAGTGACTGCTTGTGATCTGTCAGAAAGATATGAGTGGAACCACGCCAGGACCGAGCCAGAGATTCCAAAGTAGTGTTGAAGAGTGTTAAAGAGAATGTGGTGGTCGACTGTGTCAAAGGCGGCTGAGAGGTCTAATAAGGTGAGAATGGAGACGTTACCATTATCTAAGGCAAGCAACAGATCATTGGTTACCTTTGATGTACTATGTACTATGACATTGTTATTCAGTCCCAGACGAGCCCCCATTTTATTTTATATTTAGTACAGGGTCGACACGTATTATTATTATTATTATTATTATTATTATTATTATTATTATTATTATTATTATTATAACACTAGCACATTTCATGCTCCAAGCGTTCTCTCATATTATTATACAGACTAAATGTACTATCATACTATTTATACTATTATACAGACTGTTATGTTAGATAATTATACTGCATACACCATTATACTATTACATGTATAAACTAACAGTAATGCACTACACCTTTTTGTTTACACTTTATTGTCCCTTTTTATCAGGAAATTCTGGGCTGCCTCCCCTTGGGAAGGCTTTATTGCAGCCCTTGGTGCGTCAACCTAATATTAGTTGTTTTTAAATTTTTTTTTTTGTTTGTTTGTTGTTGTTGAGGGAGCAAGCCGCGTACCGGTACTCCTAACCCAAGAAACGTTGCCCGAATCGGAGCAAAATAACGCCCAAAGGCGGGATCGAACCCACACCTGTCAGGCGCCATTAGTTTCTAGCCTATGGATAAGGCAAGTTAGTCTCGCCTTAGACAACGCGGCCACAACGATCACTTGTATACTATTATACAGTGATGTTTGATGTACTACATGTACTATCATACTAGTGTACATATAGTTCAATGTTGGCTCAAAAAACCTCCCCTCGACCTAAACAATAACCATGTAATGTAATGTGAACCCTTCCATACTGAAGTTTGTCAGAAGAGCAAAGTGTGAAACTAGATTCAGTGACGTTTAGAGCCGATTGTGCAGTATTGAAGGTCTTAGGCTAACAATGGTACAGCTGTTGCACTCTTCCTGTACTTACTACACACACACACACGCTCACACACACACACACACACACACACACACACACGCACGCACGCGCGCGCACACACAATACTATGTCTACAGGAGATACGTATATCGATCCGTGTTTGTGTCGCTTGTTGTTACCTCTGTTGCTATGATGGTGGTGGTAGTGGTGATGATGATGATGATGATGATGATGATGATGATGATGATGATGATGATGATGAATACTCCCTTTTAAAGTTACTATGCAAAGGGTCATCACTCGTCTCTCAATTTCACAGGCACTCAATACTCGTCAATTACCTCGGCCTTAATATGTTGAGTCTTTCCAAATGAGCTTCAACCTTGTCATGGCAGCAGTTGTTTGTGCGATCCTGGAAAGGAATTCCTGTCGGGACCCATTGTCTAATACAATGGCTTCTAAATATTTGAAGCTATGCACTGTGTTGAGAGATTGGCCTTGGACTTTGAAATCCATGTTGATGCCTTTGGCGTTGCTGGTAATCATTTTCTCTGCACTTATTTCCATTCCAAAGGCTCTAGAGGTGGTGTCAAGCCTCTGTACAAGCTGCTCGAATTCTTGTTCCTCTCCAGCCAATTAATCCATCAGTGTCATCCGCAAAACGGAGGTTGGAGATTGCTCTTCCCCCTATGCTGAATGTGCCTTCGTGATCTGCAAGGAAATCTGACATGATGCGCTCTAGGAAGATGTTAAAGAGTGTTTAAGAGAGTAGGCATCCTTGACACACACCGATTGTTCTGAACCCGTTCCCGATGGCGTTGTTGTGGAGGACGGCAGTGGTAGCCTTTTCATACAGGATTTTGATGACTTTAATAAGGTTAGGGCTGATGTTGTACCCTCTCATGTTTGCCTACAGAGCGGCATGCCAGACTCGGTCAAACGCTTTCTTGAAGTCTAGAAACACATGATATAGATGTCGTTGGTGCTGTAGGTATTTCTCGCAGATTATTCTGAGGTTTAAAATCCGTTCAGTGGTACTGCGTACTGCCCTGAATCCTGCTTGTTCTTCAGCTGTGATTTGTTCAACTTGGGGTTTCAACCTGTTGAGTAGATTATTATTTTCAGGAGGACCTTGCTGGGATGGCTGACGAGACTGATGGAGTGGTAATTTTCACACCCCTGAAGGTTACCCTTTTAGGTAAGAGTGATGACAAGCGATTGGGTCCATGGTGTAGGTCACTCACACTCAGCCAAATCTTGTTACAGATAATGGTGATGGTTTCAATCATCGCTTCCCCTCCGGCTTGCAGCAATTCCGCGGACCAAAAATACCAACCCCACTACATAGTTATATACAGACATAAGATATTTATACATTGTCATTTCTTAAATACCCCCGTTGGGGTGCCGGGGATTTCAGTATTAATAGTATCCCCACTTTCTGGAAATTTAGTGCTTTAAATTCCCACAGTCGCTGTCTTTCTCATTTGCTCTTTCTCATTCCTACTCTGTTCTTTCAATCCGCTATACTATCTTCTTCTTCGCTAGACTAGTCATCTACCTTTTTTCTTGAAAACTCTTCCGGGACAAGACTCCTTATTTGTGTATGAGGTCTGTTGGATCAGCTTGGGAATATTGGATGCTTTCTGCCAGGTGGTCACTAAGGCTTCCTATGATGTTATTATTTAGCAATGTAGGCATTTTATATGTATGTGTTTTGTTGATAATTTATAATGATGTTTGTATTCTATTTTGTTTTTGTAAACGGGGGTTCGATTTATAAGAGTACAGCCTCAGCGTCCCCTGCGTGGGATGTCTTTATTGTAAAGTGACTGGCTGGTGGAGAGCTTTCAGTTTTACCACTAGGGTTGTTTCAGCAGATCTTTTATGCGGGTCAGGGGTTGTCCGGTCCTGATTTGGCTCGGAAGAGTCCGCTGGACCTAAAGCAATAATCATGTAATGTAATGTAATGTAATTTCTTAAATAAATATTGTTACAAGCTAGCCAATGATGATGTGATTTTGGGTAAATAATAGTAATTCTGTGTTATGTTCATTCGCTGTTGATAGACTGGATGTTGTATGTGTCCTGTATTGTATGCAGCTGGTCATTTTATGTCTTACGATCGATTGAAGTCATGTTTCACAGGGTTGAATGTGTAGTGATTGTGCTTCCGCTTAATCAAGCCACGATCCTTTAGGAAAAACTTGAATGAAGTATATTTGACTTGACGTGACTGTTATCTCATACATAAATATTGTACAATTAAACCCACAGCTGTCGCAACGTTGCTATGGAGACAATCAACAGAACCTGTGACACACGCTGAGGTATGATGACAAAACAAAGCACATCCATTTGGGGAAAAAAAGAAACTTTTTTTACGTCATTTTTGATGTTTTGGCATAATCATTGAGAACACGACGAGACGCCAAAAGGTTTGATTTGAATTAACAGCTCCTTCGGGTGAGAATATAAAGCGCATTCCGTCCCATGGACTTTACAGATCGCGACGCGCATGTCCTAGACCGGTGTTTGCCCGCTACACAATTACACCCAGCTAGCACTAGGGCCTTTCTTCCCCATCCCTGGGCTATCAAAATTGGGCTCAGTTGTCTGGGTTTCAGACAATGCGCGTAAGGCAGAATATGGGCTCCTCGGGCGGCTTGGGTATCGTAGCCTACAGCACAGGCAATATTTTACAAGCTGGTTAGTGTTGTCAAAGACATTTAATACAGGTGATTTTTACAAATCAGGTCACAAGTGCCGTGGGTTCATGTTGGAATCATACAGCAAATTTGACATTGTGTGACAGTTACAACTATAGGTTGACCCCGGATGTACAAGTTACCAATAGCCGTAAGGGCCGGACCTGGGAAAAATCGAAGGGGGGGGGGAGGTTACAGATTCAGCGAAGGCGCGAAGCGCCGAGCCTTCTAGGGGGGTCGGGGGCATGCCCTCCCCCCCCCCCCCCGGAAATTATTTTTTTCAAGGATGCAAAATGGTGCCATCTGAACCTTGAAAAAGCCATTTGTGATGGTCTGGGGCTTTGAGCTTTTTTAACAATTGAACTCACAAACTCTGGGGTACAAAAATTATCCTCTGCCCCTCCCTTAAAAAAACAAAAACAAAAACACACACACACACACACACACAAACATTTATTTATCAGCAGAGATGTTTTGTATACTATTATTATTCACTATTTTTTATTGATCGTTCACGGTATAAACTTGACTTGAATAGATTAACGTCCCCAGACACATGGCGTATAGGGGACAATACGGTATAAAGCTTTACCTTGTAGTTTATGAACATCACCGCCCTGCTTTCAGTTTCAGTCTTGCTGCACTAGGTTCCTCGGCATTAGTACAATTTGTGAATTGTATCTTCTGACAAAACAGTTCACTGCCTCTTTGAAGTCAATATCAACATCCCTGTGCACTTTCAGTAAAGCAAGTCCATTGAGTCTCTGTTGCCCCATTGTAGAGCGCAGGTAGTTTTTCAGGTTGCGCAACTGACTGAACGCTCACGCTCGGCAGTAGTGACAGGCAGGTTGCAAAGGTTCTTTCGCATGATGAACAGGTTGGGATAAAAAATACCTGTGACAATGTTTCAGTGCTTCTGATGCCGTGGATGGGATGATAGCTGTCGCATTCTCAACAGCACTTCGCCATTTGCAAACCCACAGTTGGTATTCTGCATCAAGGGTAGCGTTGTCTGGTAGGTCAGACTCCAACAACATTGCCAGTGTCTTCACCCCTTCTGGAACCTGCATGAAACCATCCTGGTTGTCTATTAAAGTGCTTGGCACCAGACAGAGACCATCAACTGCTAGGTCAGCATTTTTGAACCTCGAGTCCAATTCGGTTGACAGGTTTTCCAAGAAAGGAATGGCAATGCTAATCTTGAAATATTCTTCTAGAGTGGCCGCAGGTTGCATGTCACGGAGAGACTGTCGGGATGCTTGACGAGAAACAATAACATCAGTTGTCAAAGCATTTGCCATTTTGCTGACTTCACCAAACCAGGCAACGAACGCTGTGTTCATAATTATCAACTTAGCATCTTAATTAATATTTCTAAAAAGTCGTTTTGGGGGGATTAGGGCAGTATCGAGGTGAATGTGCTGGAAGAGGCTTGCGGCCAGATCTAGAAAATATGGCTGCATTTACTACTTTAGGATTCGGGGTTGGGTTACTTGGTCGTTTCAACGGGAAAACGCTTTGGACGTTTCAGCGGATCCATTGAAATGGATTTCCGTTGAATTGTCTATGAATAACTCTTTGTACCTTGGACCAAAAGTGACTAAAAAAACTGGAATGTTTTAAAAACAAATTATAAAAATTGAAACTTTTTGCATAAAAAAAAAATTCATTTTTTTTTTTTTAGTTTGGAGGGGGGTTCCGGAACCCAGGTAACCCCCCCCCCCTCACCCTGGTCCGGCCCTTCCGTTAAAGTTGTCACCTATATTATATTGTTAATGATAGTACTATACAGTGGAAGGAAGGAGGGGGAGTAAGGAGGATAACAGAGCGAAAATATCACATGAGAATAAGATGTTTGATGAAGAGAGGCTGGTGAATGGAAAGAATAAGAATTTAGGCTACAATTTTAGTAGTAGTAGTAGTAGTAGTAGTAGTAGTAGTAGTAGTAGTAGTATTGTTGCTGTTTCTCCATTCAGACTGAAAACGAGGCGAGACACTTTCACGTACATAACAAAAACACGTCTGTGTTAGCACTGTGTGGTAAAAACATGTCTATCCCTGTATAGACATGTGTTTACCATACAGTGTTAACGTGTGTTTACAACAAGTGATAACATGTGTTTACAACAAGTAATAATGTGTGTTTACCATACAGTGATAACGTGTGTTTACAACAAGTAATAATGTGTGTTTACAAGTGATAACGTGTGTTTACAAAAAGTGATAACGTGTGTTTACAACAAGTGATAACGTGTGTTTACAACAAGTGATAATGTGTGTTTACAACAAATGATAACGTGTGTTTATAACAAGTGATAATGTATGTTTACAACAAGTGATAACGTGTGTTTACAACAAGTGATAACGTGTGTTTACAACAAGTGATAATGTGTATTTACAACACAGAGAGACGTGTTTTTGTTATGTACCTGAAAGTATCTCGCCGCGTTTTCAATCTGAATGGACAAACAGCAACGATAATCCTTTTTTGTCTTAAAAACAATGTTAACGTTTACAACACAGTGATCACGTGTGTTTACAACACAGAGATAGACGTGTGTTTATAACACAGTGATAACGTGTGTTTACAACACAGAGATCGACGTTTGTTTATAACACAGTGATAACGTGTGTTTACAACACAGGGATAAACACACGTTATCACTGTGTTGTAAAAACACGTCTACCTCTGTATTGTAAACACACGTTATCACAGTATAGTAAACACACGTCTACCTATGTGTTGTAAACACACGTTATAACAGTATAGTAAACACACGTCTACCTATGTGTTGTAAACAAACGTTTATATATGTGTTGTAGGCTATAGGCCTATCTCTGTTTTAAAAAGAAAAGTATATCTCTGTGTTGAAAGCACATGTTATCAATGTATTGCAAACACACCTCTGTCTCTGTGTTGTAAACATAGTCTATCCCTGTGTTGTGAACATACGCCTATCTCTGTGTTGTAGCCTATACGTCTATGTTTTAACATATGTCTATCTCTGTGTTGTAAGCATACGTCTACCTCTGTGTTGTAAACATACGTCTATCTCTGTGTTGTATACGTCTATATATGTGCTGTATACGTCAATCTGTGTTGTAAACTTCCGTCTTTCTCTGTGTTGTATACGTCTTTCTCTGTTTCGTACACGTTTATCTCTGTGCTGTATGTTTGTTTGTAGATTATAGTCACACGACACTTTCGCATATAGGTGACTACTGGACCGATTTATACTGACACCAGCGGGCCAGTTGTTGGTAAAGGGGAAAATAATATGATCACACGTTGACCAATCCGGGATTCGAACCAGCGACCTTTCGGTTACTAGCAAGACGCTCTTACCAACTGTGCTGTATACGTCTATCTCTGTTTTTTATACGTCTGTCTCTGTGCTGTATACATCTATCTCTGTTTTGTAAACGCCTATCTGTGCTGCAAAAGAGATATGTTGCTTGCACACACACACACAGTCACACACCAACCCACTCACACACACATACACTCTATCACACAAACATACCACGCATACACACATGCACAGGCATGCGCGCAAATACACCAGCACGCATGCAAACGCACACGCACACACACACACACACACACACACACATCACATTATATCGCAGTCCAAGAAGCCAACTGGTTACGTACATGTTACGTACATGTAACATTATGGATAGATAGATAGATAGATAGATAGATAGATAGATAGATAGATAGATAGATAGATAGATAGATAGATAGATAGATAGATAGATAGATAGATAGATAGATAGATAGATAGATAGATAGATAGATAGATAGATAGATAGATAGATAGATAGATAGATAGATAGATAGATAGATAGATAGATAGATAGATAGATAGATAGATAGATATTCAATGCTTGTAGGGTCCAGAGGACTACAAAAAACCGACAGGGACACATGTGTAGACTTAACTTGTCCAAGCAATAATAAATGTTGAAATAAACGAGATAACTTTCTTACCGTCTTTTATGAAAGCACGAAGTGACTGTACAACCCCAGCCATGCAACCGACAGGTGTCACACACAGCGACAACTGCCTCGATCAATCGCCACCGAATCTCACTACGTTGGTCGTCGCGCCGCCAATGGAGTTGTTTGTCGTTTGCGGTAGTGGTGCAGCGCGGCCGGAAGTGATGTTGTTGTTGTCCTTCAACCTAAGGCAAAGGAAATAGGATAAAAGAGAATGCCTGGTGGACTGCACGGTGTCAGGAAAGCGGTAAACTGCACAGTATCAGGAAGCTGGTGGACTGCAGTTTCAGGATGCTGGTGGACTACACAGTGTTAAGAAGCTGTGGACTGCACAGTGTCAGGAAGCGGTGGACTGCACAGTGTCAGAAAGCAGTGGACTGCATAGTGTCAGGAAGCGATGGACTGCACAGCGTCAGAAAGCAGTGGACTGCATAGCGTCAGGAAGCGGTGGACTGCACAGTGTCAGGAAAGAGTGGACTGCACAGTGTCAGGAAGTGGTGGACTGCATAGTGTCAGGAAGTGGTGGACTGCACAGTGTCAGGAAGCAGTGGACTGCACAGTGTCAGGAAGCGATGGACTGCATAGTGTCATGAAGTTGTGAAAAAGAAGAGGAACGCGTATTATTCGTACCTTAACATTGGAGGCGGAACTGTTTTGCCATGTTTATTTCCTGAAAACGCACTATTTAAGTGTATTTTTGAAAATTCAGCCACCTAATATATAAAAGATAATATAGAAAAAACTATACATTTTGGTAACAATCATGGCACGTTCTTTCAAGAAATAAACAATAGAAAATACACTTAGGCTATTTACCTTTTGTAAGAAAATAACACTCACGTATCCACACTGTATGCAGAAATCCAAAAAGTTTTTGATATCCAGAACAGATTGTACATTCACCACAAAACGTGTTAGTTTTGCACTAATGGTAACAAAAAATTCAGGCCATATGTATCAAAATGTACATAAATGGTTCTTCTAGATCAGTTCACCTAAAATTGTCACATTAGAATTGGTTGCCATTTTGGAACTGAGGTAAAACACGTGCTTAACATGTACCCATGACAATTACTCTCACAGCAAAAATACTTAGTGTTAAAGTTAAATACTCGATTTTACTGTTAAAGCAAGATAACAAACCAATTAGGAATTATTAGTCTTGCTCCCAATTGTACTCTTCCTTTTAGTAGTAGGGTTGCGTATAACGGACACTATCGATCTCCCTAAGACGTGCTCCGCTGGCAACCATAAAAATAAATCCCGTATACTATGACGCGCCTAGCCGGCAATGAGTAAAGATGCAGAATCGTTTGCACTAATGAAACAAATGAAAATAGCTTGTCAGCGCACAATAACTGAGGTTAAAAGACAATATTGTTAACAAAAGACTGAGTAATTTTGTAAATGTAATGCCTTGGCTAATATCTGGAAACAAATAAAGCAAGGTAAATACACATTATAATATACATATAAATAATAATCCACTTGACAGAGATATGAACAAGGACAACAATAATGTACATAAAATAAAAGAAGAAAAAGCAAACGCCATTTAGGAAATAGTTTCTTTATGAGAAGGAGCATTAATAATACTATAACAATGCATGCCTGTAATACTAGTTTTCTTTCTCAGAAGGAGCATTAATAATACTATAACAATGCATGCCTCTAATACTAGTTTTCTTTCTCAGAAGGAGCATTAATAATACTATAACAATGCATGCCTGTAATACTAGTTTTCTTTCTCAGAAGGAGCATTAATAATACCATAACAATGTATGCCTGTAATACTAGTTTTCTTTCTCAGAAGGAGCATTAATAATACTATAACAATGCATGCAGGTAATACTAGTTTTCTTTCTCAGAAGGAGCATTAATAATACCATAACAATGCATGCCTGTAATACTAGTTTTCTTTCTCAGAAGGAGCATTAATAATACTATAACAATGCATGCCTGTAATACTAGTTTTCTTTCTCAGAAGGAGCATTAATAATATTATAACAATGCATGCCTTTAATATTAGTTTTCTTTCTTAGAAGGGACATCAAGAATGCATGCCAGTAAAAGTATTTCTTTCCACTGTTTTTGTTTTCATGCATGGTGTGTGTGTGTGTGCGTGTGTGTGTGTGAGAGAGAGAAAGAGAGAAAGAAAACGATGATGATGGTGATGATGTCCACTTGTACAGCGCATGTATCCATCCAAAACGAATGGTCTGTACGCATAAGGAGGATGTGAAAAAATTAACCAAACGATAGGAAAGACAAATGGGAAGGGAGCGTGGGGTAGGGAAGACAGTGAAAGTGAGAATGGTGCTTGGTGAAGTCCATACAAACAAAACGCTCTGAGGAGAATACATAAGTCTCGTGGGGTAGGGAAGACCGTGAAAGTGAGAATGGTGCTTGGTGAAGTCCATACAAACAAAACACTCTGAGGAGAATACATAAGTCTTCAGTCTCTTTCTGAACAATCCAACAGTCCCTGTGGTCTTCAGCTTCCGATCAAGCGTCAACATTGGCAGGACGCACTCTTTTCCAGGAGCAGACATCGGAAGTGACCACGATCTCGTGATGATGTATTTTTGGCTCCACTTGAAGAGAGTAAGCACAGCAAAGTGCACCAGACTGAAGTTCTACCTGGACAAGCTGCAAGAAACGGAGGTGGCAGAAATATTTCAGGTCACAATTGGAGGAAAATTTGCACCACTGCTCATTTTGGGAGCTGGTGAAGTAGATGTCAACACCATGACCGCCACTGAGATCCTTGGCAAGCACCGCCTAAAGAAGAAATTATGGATCACACCTGAACTTTTGGACCTGTGTGACAAAAGAAGAGAGATGAAAAAGAAAAAGAACACCTCGCATGACTACCAAAAAAAATAAATAATTACATCCGAAAGGTATGCGCACAGCAAAGGAGAACTGGATAGAAGATCAGTGCCAGAAAATATATAAACAGTCTGAACCTACCAGACTGTGAAGCTGCTGACAAGTGTTAGAAGCCCAAGGTCTCCACGATCCAAAGCAAGTCTGGTATATGTCTTACAGAAGAACAAGAAGTCTTGGATAGATGGACAGAGTACTGCTCTGACCTTTACAACCACACACCAAACGGAGACCCATCAGTTCTAGCATGTCCCGTGAACAGAGAAGAAGAAGAAATCCTCTCAATTCTCCGAGAAGAAGTTGAGGCAGCAGTTCAATCGCTGAATAAGGGGAAGTCAGCGGGAGTGGACAACATACCAGCAGAATTGCTTCAAGCAGGAAGAGAAGCGATGATTGACGCCTTCATCATTATCTGTAACAAGATCTGGCAGAGTGCGGAGTGGCCTACAACAAGGACATGGACAGTCGCTTGTCATCACTCTTCCCAAAAAGGATAACCTTCATGAGTGTGAAAATTACCGCACCATCAGCCTCATCAGCCATCTCAGCAAGGTCCTCCTGAAAATAATACTCAAAAGGTTTAAACTCCAAACTGAACAAATCATAGCTGAAGAACAAGCAGGATTCAGGGCAAGGTGAAATACCACTGAGCAGATTTTCAACCTCAGAATAAAAAGGTAAAAAGGTAAAGGTAGTCCCATCGCCTTGTGGCCGTAGGGGAGCGTGATGGTGGACATCACACTTATCTTGTTCCAGCGTAATGAGGGTGATGCCCATCTCTCTCCATAGCTGCTTTAACTTCCCCACCCTTAAGAGAATAGGCACTCAGTCACAGTTGAGTCGGCTGGGGGCGTTGTTATTTGTCGGTTCACGTTTTGCGGTCACCCATCCAAGTGCTAACCGCACTGGACGGTGCTTAACTTGCGACACAGTAGCGAGTGCTCCAACCACTGCGCTATCCGTAACCCCTCAGAACCTCAGAATAATCTGCAATAAATACCTACATCACCAACAACATTTATTTCGTGTGTTTGTAGACTTCAAGAAAGCGTTTGACTGAGTCTGGCATGCAGCTCTGTGGGCAACCTTGAGAGTGTACAACATCAGCCCTAACCTTATTGAAGTCATCAAAAGCCTGTATGACAAGGCTATCAGTGCAGTCCTTCACAACTGCGCCATCGGGAACTGGTTCAGAAAAACAATCCACAAGGATGCCTACTCTCTCCAACACTCTTGAACATCTTCCTGGAGCGCATCATGTTTGATGGAATTGCAGATCACAAAGGCACAGTCAGCATAGAGGGTATAGCAATCTCCATCTCCGTTAGGTGGATGACATTGATGGATAGTCTAGAGAAGAAAAAGAACTTGAACAGCTGGTAAAGAGGCGTGACACAACCTCCAGAGCCTTTGGAATGTAAATTAGTGCAGTGAAAACCAACGTGATGACCAACAACACCAATGGCATCAACAGGGACAATTCCTCAACACGGTGCATAGCTTCATATGTTTAGGAGCCACTGTATCAGAAAATGGGACTGTGACAAGCGGACGATGCACCTCTGAGGCTGACATTGTCCAGTCATCACTCCCAGGCTGGCCGGCTCAGCCGACTAAGCCGATTAAGCCCCGCCCCTCGGGGGATCTCTCTAAAAGCTCTGACACACCAACTCTCGGGGTCAGACGCATGCCTTCAGCCATCGAAGACCCATCAGCCTGCCTCGGACACGTCCCATCACCCGGTGTCCATTGAGCCTCGGCAGTACTCTTGGGATTCGACCCGTTCTTAGTCAAGACGGGCTCCTATTCGGGCGAATATACCGGCCCTGCCAGCTGTAAGACGCCAGACCCGCTGCGGGCGACCCTGACAACCCAGGGCGTCAATGTGAAGCGTACCTCCCAAGTTTCGTCACTCAGCCAGCCACGTGGGCTGAAACGCACTTGCATCTCCACTGGACATTGCACAACCAAGCCATTATCCAAGAAAGTGACCTACTGCCCCGCATTGGGCCCCAAGCTGACCACGAGAACTCTTTGATCCGCCGACCATCCAGAATCCTGGACCAACCACCGCCCTTCGCAATACGAAGCTAAGTTACTATCCTGCGGCCACCACAATTCGAAGACACTCTGGCTAAGCCACCCAGAACAATCCAGATATCCTCCTGCTCAGTGATGAGATCAGTCCTCAATCGCCCTAGCATTTCCAAAGCCGCCCACCCAGAATATCTCCAAGATACTCCCAACTATTATTGACAATATTCAGTGACTCATCCTTAGATTATCCAACTCAGACGACCTAATTCTACTTAATAAAATTGACTAGTTATATACTGTATCAACTGGACTCTCCCTTGTTTGAATTTCCTACTAGCTTAGCTTACCTTCTTCTCGTCTGGCCTTTTGACTGTCTCTCATTCTTTAGTAACCCCCCAGCCTTAGTCCCTTGAATGTCATCGCAACGTTGGCCTGTACAAGGGAGGCAACACAGTGCGAGGGATTAAGTGCTAACCCTCATCCCCCCCAACCCCTTTCTTTGTGACATTAACTTTGGCGACCCCGACGAGACTAAAGACTTAGATTTCCCACCCCAACTCGACGAGACAAAAGACTTAGCTTTCCACCCCAGCCCAGTAGAGATAGGACCTAGCCCCCTAAGCCTAGTAGTGTATAGCATAGCCCCATAGGTCCCTTACTGGCACTCCAGAATTGTGGTGTTTCGCGAAGGATTTTTCTTGCATTCATTTTTTTCATGCTTTGATTGATTGCAATTTGTCTCTGTGTCTGTGTTGTGTTGTACTCGCCCCTGTGCAATTTCATCGTAGTTCATTTCAGCCCGCCCCCTTGTTTTCCGTCAGTGTACCCCCTTGTGTGCGCCCCTCATCACGGTTAGGACCTTTTAAGGTAAGTCGCTTTTCTTGCCATGGCCGACCGGGGAGAGCTTGCTCTCAAGTACAAGAGTATTGGCGAGAGCTTAGGGCTCGCCGGCACTGAACTCAAGGATTACGTCCTGGCCAACGTAGATGCGGACGTTGCCGAGGAGAAGTTGAAGAGGGAGGAGAGGGCGAAAGAACGAGAGGCGAAGAAAGAGGAGGAGAAAGAGCGTATCGCCGCGGAGGAACGAGCCGCCGCACGGAAGATAGCCGAGGAGGAGAAAGTCGCCGCCCGGAAGAAGGAGGAGGAGAAGGAGCGCATCGCGGAAGAGGAGAGAGTCGCCGCACGGAAGAAAGAGGAGGAGAAGGAGCGCATCGCGGAAGAGGAGAGAGTCGCCGCCCGGAAGATAGCAGAGGAGGAGAAAGCCGCCGCACGGAAGATAGCCGAGGAGGAGAGAGCAGCCGAGCGGAGAAGAGAGGAGGCGAAAGATAGGATAGCAGAGGAGGAGAGGGCCGCCGCACGGAAGAAGGAGGAGGACGAGAGGGTCGCGGCACTTGAGGAGAAGAGGAAGGACAAGGAGCTAGAACGGCGCCAAGCACTATTCCAGCTCGAACGCGATCGCCGCGAGCTAGGCATCGGATCGCCCGCGAGCGAGGACTTCTCACTCAGCGCCCCCAGCTTCACCGCCAGCGCCGGAACATCCGCAATCCCCCCGCCGATTCCGGGGATGAACTTCCCCCTGGACCCCTTCGTCGAACGCGACGAATCGATAGAGGTTTATCTCGCCCGATTCGAGCGAGTCGCGGGTGAAAACCACCTCGACCCGCAGTACTGGTACCGAAAACTTAGTCATGGCCTTAAGGGGAAGGCCTACGAAATTCTAGCCAAGACTCCGACTGCCGAGGAGGGCGACTACCCCGCCCTCAAGAAGGCGCTACTCCATGGATTTGAACTCTCAGGCGAACACTACCGGAAGAACTTCCGGAACTCCCGGAGAGAGAAGGGGGAGAAATTCACGCAATTCGCCGACCGGCTAGCCACTCTACGGGACAAATGGATCGAGCAGACGGACGAACCTAAGACGTACGACGGACTGCTCGAATTGATGCTAGCCGAGCAACTCAGAGGGACCATGCCAGCGGAACTTCGGACCTTCGCCGCCGAACAGGGAGCCGCCCGACTAGAGGATCTTATAATAGTCGCGGACCGCTACCTTACCGCCCACCCCGACGACCGACAGCCTCGCCGGGATCCCCCCGCACCCTCGTCACCAGATACCCGCCACCAGCCTCGCCGGCCCGTCCCGCCAGCGAACAACCGTCCACCCCCGCCTAAAGGACGCCCAAACCCCGGAGCAGAGCCTGGGAAGCGGAGCGGAGAGCTCTACTGCGGCTACTGCCAGCGCCGAGGACACACCCGCGAGAAGTGTTTTCGTCGCCTCAGCGACCAGCGTCGCAAGCAAGGAACAGTATTGGCCCTACGCCAAGTCACTCCCGACGGGAACCCGGTAACCCCCGTCGTCACCCCCACCGATCGCCCGGCCGTCACCGAGCAGGTGACTGTCAACGACCACCCTGCACACTGTCTATACGACACCGGACTCACGTTCGACGCCGTCGTCCGCCGCTCGCTCATCAAGGAACAAGATCTGACCGGCGAAACGATCACCCTGAAGTTGGCCGACGCGTCACAGCCCAGCACCACGCTCCCTATCGCCCGGATCGAAGTCACCAGCCGCTACGTCACGGGATCCATCCAAGCCGCCGTGATGGACCAGCCCCTGTATGATTTGATCTTAGGATGCCGTTATGTATTCTTGGGTATGCCGCCCCAGCCTGTGGAGTCGATGGCCGCCGTCCAGACGCGCGCCCAGGCGAAAACAGCCGCGACACCACCACCGATACCCAACCAGATGCCGGAACAGATCCGGAAAGCCCAAGAAGAAGACGTCACCCTACGCAAGTGCTACGGAAAGCTACCCGCCGCACGCACTCCACCCAAGACCGGGGACTTTTACGTCGAGGACGGACTCCTGTACCGTCAGAAGGACGACCACTCCCAGCTCGTCGTACCTGCGACCCTTCGCCCCCAAGTCCTGGAACTTGGCCACAGCATGCCCCTAAGTGGTCACATGGGCATAGGAGCAACCACCCTGCGAATCAGCGCGCAGTACCACTGGCCCGGGATGACCGAAGACGTGAAGCGCTACGTCAAGTCCTGCCGCCAGTGCCAACGATTCTCGCCCCGCCATCACACCGTACCGGTAACCATCAGCCCCACCGTCGTCGTAGGAACGCCCTTCCAACGAGTAGCCGTCGACATAGTAGGACCCCTTCCACGGACCAAGAAGCGGAACCAGTATCTGCTCACCCTTGTCGACGCGTGCTCTATGTGGTGTGAGGCCGTTCCACTGCCGAAGATTGACGCCGCCCGAGTCGCCGACGCGCTCGTCACTATCTTCACACGAGTCGGATTCCCGGACAGCATCATGACCGACAATGGGTCACAGTTCACTGGAAAACTCATGCAGGAAGTTTTCCACCTACTTCGCATCCGGCATATCCGCACTCCACCCTACCACCCCGCTAGCAACGGACAGGTCGAGCGCCTGAATGGGACGCTCATCTCGATCATCCGCAAGATCGCCGACGAACAACCGGAAGCGTGGGACGCCTACGTCACGTCAGCGCTCTTCGCATATCGGGAGACCCCGCACACCTCCACCGGATACACCCCTTCCACGTTGCTTTTTGGGAGACCCCTCTCTGGACCCCTAGCCGCCCTACGACGTAGCTGGACCGACGCCAAACTGGACGAGGCACCGGTCGACGCCACGAAATACGTCACCAAGCTCCAGGAGACTCTCAAGGCCACATGGAAAGCCGCCTCCGCCAACCTGAAGAAGGCGAGAGAGAGACAGGCCCGATATCATAATCGCCGCGCCCGCGACCGAGAACTGCAAGTAGGAGACCAGGTCCTACTACTTCTCCCCAGCGGCACGAACAAGCTCGACATAGCTTGGCAAGGACCCTACCCGGTGCTGGAGAAACTCTCACGAACCACCTACCGCATCGAGGTAGGCGGAAAACCCAGGACCCACCACATCAACCTGCTCAAGCGGTACCTGGAACAGCCCGCAATCGCCCCGGACACCCACTCGCTACTCACGGTCGCGCTGGCCGTCGAAGTGGATGGAACAGAGACCGGCGTCGCCGAATTTCCGCTACAAGGGAAGGAATCCTTCCGGGACGTATCTCTGGACCCCTCACTCCCCGCCGGCCAGCAACGCCAACTACGCGCCATCGTAGCCGAGTACAAGGAAGTACTTACCGACATACCTGGGAGGACGGACCTAGAAGAAGTTCAACTAACCCTGACGGACCCCACACCCGTCCGCCAGAAACCATACCCCGTCCCGCTATCCCAGCAGCAGGTAGTGAGGAAGGAAGTTGAGGCTCTGTTACAAGCCGGAGTCATCGCTCCATCCCGTTCCCCCTACGTCTCCGACATAGCGCCGCCACGCAAGCCCCGCGGAAAGCATCGCCCCGCGCAGATCATCGTCAGCCGCCATCCCGCAACCGGCTCCACCGAGTCCCCACTGAGGGCCGACGCCCCAGCATTCGTACCCGCCGCCGCCCACTAACCGTCGCCGAAACCCGGCAGCTCCGCGGACCCCAGCATCGGGCATCCGCCATCTACCACCCGGAACCCCGCATCGCCCCGCATCACCCGGACCATCGCAACCATCTTCTCATCCCGCAGCAGACCTCAGAGCTGATCGGCCGCGCCTCCGTCGAGGCCTACGACCTCGCCTTTTTCCTTGGGGGGGCCTCTGTGACAAGCGGACGATGCACCTCTGAGGCTGACATTGTCCAGTCATCACTCCCAGGCTGGCCGGCTCAGCCGACTAAGCCGATTAAGCCCCGCCCCTCGGGGGATCTCTCTAAAAGCTCTGACACACCAACTCTCGGGGTCAGACGCATGCCTTCAGCCATCGAAAACCCATCAGCCTGCCTCGGACACGTCCCATCACCCGGTGTCCATTGAGCCTCGGCAGTACTCTTGGGATTCGACCCGTTCTTAGTCAAGACGGGCTCCTATTCGGGCGAATATACCGGCCCTGCCAGCTGTAAGACGCCAGACCCGCTGCGGGCGACCCTGACAACCCAGGGCGTCAATGTGAAGCGTACCTCCCAAGTTTCGTCACTCAGCCAGCCACGTGGGCTGAAACGCACTTGCATCGCCACTGGACATTGCACAACCAAGCCATTATCCAAGAAAGTGACCTACTGCCCCGCATTGGGCCCCAAGCTGACCACGAGAACTCTTTGATCCGCCGACCATCCAGAATCCTGGACCAACCACCGCCCTTCGCAATACGAAGCTAAGTTACTATCCTGCGGCCACCACAATTCGAAGACACTCTGGCTAAGCCACCCAGAACAATCCAGATATCCTCCTGCTCAGTGATGAGATCAGTCCTCAATCGCCCTAGCATTTCCAAAGCCGCCCACCCAGAATATCTCCAAGATACTCCCAACTATTATTGACAATATTCAGTGACTCATCCTTAGATTATCCAACTCAGACGACCTAATTCTACTTAATAAAATTGACTAGTTATATACTGTATCAACTGGACTCTCCCTTGTTTGAATTTCCTACTAGCTTAGCCTACCTTCTTCTCGTCTGGCCTTTTGACTGTCTCTCATTCTTTAGTAACCCCCCAGCCTTAGTCCCTTGAATGTCATCGCAACGTTGGCCTGTACAAGGGAGGCAACACAGTGCGAGGGATTAAGTGCTAACCCTCATCCCCCCCAACCCCTTTCTTTGTGACAGGGACCCTACAGGACGTCCTCTCCAGGATTGCACAAACAACTGTTGCCTTGACAGGGTTGAAGTCCATTTGGAAAGATAGGCCCATTCTCAGTCTACACTCCAAGGTAAGGCTGCTGCGCTCCCTTGTCATCTTCATCTTCCTGTACGCTTGGATTGGTCCTGATTTGGCTCGGAAGAGTCCGCTGGAGCTAAAGCAATAATCATGTAATGTAATGTACGCTTGAACATGGACCTTCACAGCAGATCTCCAACGAAGAATACAAAGAATGGAGATGATGTGCTACAGAAGACTTCTGGGTATTTCCTATACCCAGCACATAACCATGACGAAGTCCGACAGACCATCACACAAGCCATTGGACATCACGATGACCTGCTCACAGTGGTGAAGAAACGGAAACTCCGATGGTATGGCCACGTCACCAGAGCATCAGGCCTTGTAAAGACCATCCTGCAAGGCACGGTGCAAGGATGCATAAGAAAAAGGAGACAGAAAAATAGGTGGGAGGATAACATTCGAGAATGGACTGGCTTGACACTGAGTGAAACCATGATGGTAGGTTTTATGAGGACAGAGAAACGAGAATTTGTTGTGGCCTAACGATTTTCGAGTTACGAAATAGAATATGATAGGACGGGTTACCACCCATTCCAAAGAATGTCCACGCTTATGAGTTGGCTTTTTTATTATGACAATCTAAAGTCTATATCAGCCTCTTTATGTTAAGAGTCTTGTGGCTTATCAACATGGAAATTGATGATGAAATTAGGATTAAATTATGATAAATTTTCTTTTGCAATAACAGGCTCCAGAAACACAGGGAAACCGTCGTAAACCCAGAACTAGGGTAGGCGGGAGCGATAGTGGCATATTATTTCCTGTGTTCTTTTAGCTAGAGTCAGCCTTGCCACAAGATGCTCAAACATTTCATAAATAGAGGTTAGAGAGAGAGAGAGAGAGAGAGAGAGAGAGAGAGAGAGAGAGAGAGAGAGAGAGAGAGAGACAGAGAGAGAGAGACAGAGACAGAGAGCAGAGACAGAGAATTAAATTCAAATAAACAAATGTTTACTACCCACCACAAGAATTACTTCGTCATTTATTTCACAATAATAATAATAATAATAATAATAATAATAATAATAATAATAATACAGGATGCTATGTACGCGCCTATCCCCAAGGCTCAAAACGCGGCGATCTATACCAACATACACGCTCACCTGTCTAATTTACCCTCACACACACCAAATACACATACATCACTCAAACAGGTGGTGTAAAGGCAGGAAGATCGCTATTAGAAGATGGAAGAAAATCGAATTTTTATTTTTGAAATTTTTTATATTGACTGCATCCTGTACCATTATTGAAGGGAGGGAGGAAACCGGAATGCCCGGAGAAAACCCTCGGTGACCTCAATAGTCTCGTACCTAAGTCACATACGTTCGCCCCTTGCGGGAATCGAACCCGCGACCTTCGGCATAGGAAACCGGCGACTTATCCACTGCGCCACGATGACAAAACAAATATAATCATGAGATGTCAGTGACATGAATTACTTAGTCATTTATGCCACAATGAAAAACAAATATAATCCTGAGATGTGACAAAACAGTGACTTTCTACAGTCTGCAACAGGTTGTAACGGTTGATTTTCTTTTAGTACATTCACTGATTCAGACAATTTAATTAAAACTGTGTTGGAGATCGTACAGTTATTCTGTGTATGAAGTGCCTACTATTAACTAAATACATTTCTTCAAGGCTTGGTTTTGTACACTTACGCCATCAGTTGTATTACTGCATCTTTATTTTCATATTATTATTGTATCTTGATTGTGTTGGCATCTTATGTCCAGTGTCAAGGTGTTACGGATTAGACAAGGGAGGTAATTGTTTGTTAATTGTTGGGGTTGTGGGTCCAGATATAAGGGTTGGGGTTGGGTTAGATTTCCCATTCTCCTGTGTGTGTGCGTTGAATAAAAGAGTATAAATGTGCATCTGGCTTTTGTGTTAGTTTTTTTAGTTTGAATTTGCATCCCTCCACTCACTGTTTGAGCTGAAGTCACTGATCCTATTTGGGTGACGTGACAAGACTCTTTGAACATCTTCATGACTTCAAATTCCACAACACGCAAAACACAACATGTACATGTCACAAATTCATAAGTTTGTAATTAATAATCAATTGTTATACATAAACATAAAACATTTAAATTAAATATAACAAAATGAAAATAAGATATTAAAAAAAAAACATACAATACAGTATTATACCTGAACATAATTAAAAAATATTTACATATCATAAGTCAAGAAATTTTTATTCACAAAAAATACAGTAAAGTTAGTTAATCCTTGCTTACAGAGTCCAGCAGACTGCAAAAGCCGAATCAGGACCACAATATCAAGACCACAACTTGGTTGAAAGAGGACTCACCCCTGATCCGTATAAAAGATATGCCAAACCATCCTAGAGGTGGCACTGAAAGGTTTGGCATTTCCCTTGTAGTATACAAATAATCACATGCATAGACCAGCACACACAACGGGCAGGCTCACAGCTTTAAAAAAAAGAAAAAAAAAGAATACACGTATACACACAACGGACAAGCTCACAGCTAAAAAAAACACACCAATAACATATACACACAATACCCATAATAAAATACACGTTTACATTTACACGTTCTTAAGTTTGTGAATAACAAAACATTTGTTATATATTAACATAATAAAACATTTGTTATATATGAATATAAAATATATATTATATATAAACATAAAACATTTGTTATATATAAACATACGAATACGAATCTTTATTGTCCATGGTTAAAATACAATAACATGGAAATTTGTCTGGATCTGGATCTGGATCTGGATATCCCGCCTGTGGATGTAGGTTGGCGGGTGCGCCACAGAAGCCGATGACGACTATCAACGTGACGTTTTAGGGTGTGCGCAACTAAAAAAAAGATTCTTTAACAGTCATATTTACACTTCAGCTGGTCTTCTTGCTGCTGTACCTAGCGGTTTTAACAGTCCGTTTGCCCAGATGTAGGCAATGGGTACACTGTCTGTTTAAAAGGTTCTAATCTAAATAGTTAAAAACTTGATAAAAACACAGGGTTGTTCACACAGGTTTCTGCCGCCCTAACGCTGCTGAGAAGGCGTTGGGCGTGGGCATGGTGACGGTGGTATCGTCGAGGTTGTTCCACTCGATCACTGTCTTTATGAAGAATGAGCCCCTGTACTGCTCTGTCTTGGAGGGAGGAGCCTTGAAACAGCGGCTATTGTTGGTTGCCTGTCTCTGTATGATGTTCTGGTTCACATACCCCTCGTACGCTGTGGGTTTGACCCTACGTCTAGTGCCGCTCACAGGAGTGAGGAAGGAATCAGGGGGTAGGGCAGGTACAAGACCATTGGCGATCTTGTAGAGCATAGTCAGCCGGAGTTGCTGGCGACGTTCCTGGAGTGTGGGAAGTTTGAGGTACTCGAGCATCCTGCCAATGCATCCTGGGTCCCTGGACTTGTAGTCCTTGGTAATAAACCTCGCAGCCAGGCGTTGGATGCGTTCAAGTCTCTCAATGTCTTGTTTGTAGTAGGGATCCCATACCACCGACCCATACTCAAGGGTGGACCTAACAAGAGCGATGTAGGCAAGGCGACAGCACTCTTGTGGGCAGTTCCGAAGTAGCACAAAGACTAAGACGGAAAGATTAAAAACTAAACGAAATATTAACAGTTTTTGTTATATAAAACATTAATTATGACAATCATACGCATAACAAATAGCTTACTTCATTGCACAACTCACATCACATTAAATTACATCATCACGGTACACAGAAGAAAAATGTAGGTAACTGGGGGTATTACAGTTTGCTTAAATTTAAGATGCGGATTGCACTTGGTACATAAGAGTGGCCATACAAGTTTCTTTTCCAGGCCGGGGTTCTAAACCTCCGACCTGAGGGCAACAGTTCAAATGATCTACACATGGGATGACTGTTATCAGACATGATCTTTCTAGCTTTACTTTTTACAATATCTTTATATATTTCTGTTATTGGCTTTTGTGTCTTTCCTATCACTCTGCTAGCTAGGTTTACAATGCGGTTGAGTCTGTTCCTGTCTCTAACGCCAAGATTTCCGAACCATGTAACAATGTTAAAGCATAGAATACTTTCTACTGTAAACTATTTCTAAGATATGTACATTGACCCCAAAATTTTTCAACTTTCTTACTAGATACATCCTTTGATTGGCCTTTTTGCAAATAAAACCAACATGATCACTGAACTTCAAGTTCTTGTCTAAAACCGTCCCTAAATACTTAAAAGTTTCAACCTGTTCTACATTTTCAGATGCAATTTTCAGGGGACGAAGCAGGGCAGGATCTCTCGCACGTTGTTCTTCAAAGCAAATTTCTTTAGTTTTAGTTACGTTTAGCTTTAAATAACTGTCACTGAACCAGGTAAGAAGCGTACAAGTAAAATCGAAGTATTGCGAGAGAGACTGTTCATCTTTCAGCCTGCCTATTAGAGCCATATCATCCGCAAACTTTATCAAAGTAAAAATGCTGGTGTCGCACGTCAGTTCGTTGGTATAGAGAGAAAACAAAACCGGCGAGAGGACAAAGCCCTGCGGCACCCCAGTGTTTATAATAATCTCGTCGGACTAGCTACCGTCAATACTGACCCTCTGTGGCCTATCGCGGAGAAAGGAACGAATCCAGAGAACGAGTCCTGGACTAAAGTCAAGGTCAAGAAGACGCTTGATTAGTAAGTAAGGTTGAAGCGTATTAAATGCAGAACTGAAATCCATCATAAGGCACCATAAAACATAAAACATTTGTTATATATACTACTCAAAATAACTGAAGGGCCACTCTCATATTTCATTTAGTTTAATTATTTTTTGCTGCTATCAATAATATCGTTTATATTGCTTTTTTCAAAACTTATCCTGTACACTAGTGTACAGTAACATTCAAGACAACCTTATTCTGACAAGTAATCACATGTGTGAGTTTTGAACTTTCTGCACGAGTTGAAAAACAAACCCAATTTTTATTAAAAAATGACCCTAATTTACTGCTTTCGTGCTAATAAAGCAAAATTTTCAACATTAAAAAGTGATTTGCACGCAAAAGGCTTGCATTTTCTGAGTTCAGTTCAACAATCTGCGCTTTTTTCTGGGTATAAATGGCAGCGCTTTTGCTGCTTTTCTAACCATGCCCCCAAGGCGACGATTGACTGATGCGGATAGAGGCAGAGCTATTGCATGGCTTCAGTAAGGGGTGGGGGTGAGAGAAGTTGGCAGGCGGCTAGGAGTGTCCCACTCCATTGTCCAAAGGCTGCGGGAGCGCTTTAACAACACTGGAAGCGTCCAAGAACCAAGAAGGTCCGGACGCCCCCGCATTACCACTGCAAGACAAGACCATTTCATCACCCTGTCAGCTCTGAGGATGAGGTCCGCTACAGCAAACACCATCAAAAGACAGCTTCACGCAGCCAGCAATGTTAACGTCAGCGACCAGACAATTCGCAACCGTCTACACGAGGCAAACCTGCGATCAAGAGGACCAGCAGTATGGCCTTTGCTCACCCCAGCTCATCGTGCAGCGCGTTTGGCCTGGGCTCAGCGTCATTTGGTGTGGACTAGGCAACATTGGTCAAGGTTGCTCTTTACAGACAAGTCTCGGTTCTCTTTGTCTTTCAACGACCGTCGAGTGAATGTTTGGAGGCGTCCACGGGAGCGTTTTGCTGATGCGACGGTGCGCGAGCATGACCGCTTTGGTGGTGGATCTGTCATGATGTGGGGTGGCTTCGCATTAAACTTCAGAACACCCCTGCTCCAAATTCATGGCAACTTAAACGGTATTGGCTACAGGGATGACGTCCTACAACCTAGGGTTCTCCCAGCTCTAAGGACCATTGGGGAAGGTGCCATACTACAGGACGATAGTGCCAGACCCCACCGAGCGCGTATCGTCAATGACTTCCTGCAGCAACAGCACGTCATAAGGATGGATTGGCCGGCTCGATCACCCGATTTGAACCCCTGTTACGTTGAAACGTGAACGAAAGTATGTTGGAAGCGCGCACGATAGATCTAATCGTTTCGATTTGCAAAGTATTCAATAATGGAGTTTATTTACCTTTGATTTGAGTTTGCATTGTTGTTAGGAGAGGCTTTGTATAACGTTGATAATGTGCTTTGGTCTATATTACTGTAGAAGTTTCTGGATCTGAGTGTTTACTTTCTATAGAAATTTCCCGATGCATGTCGAAGCAAGAGGTCGTTCTGGAAGATATAAAAATATGTATTGACGTAAGTCAGTGATGACGATCTTTTATTCGATTGGTGGCAGTGCGTCATTTCTACGGTATTCGAAATCTTTCCGGAAAAGAGAGAGGTTATTTAATCGTGTGCCGAGATTGTTGTTGAGAGAGTAAAGTTGTTGATAGTGATTTGGAGAGTTGCTGTGAAAGTTGTTGAGTTGAGTTGAGAATTGTATGCAGTTGTTGATGTATGCTGAATAAAAGTGGAAAACTTCATACGTCGACTTTGTGACTTGTATGCTGTTTGGACGGGCTGTGTGAATAAACGAATCTGAGTTACACCCTATCAGGAATTCAAGCATCGGGGCTGAATCAGATACTGATAGAAAACACCAACATCAAACTGAGTGTAACATTTTGGGGGTCAAGCCGCGATTCACGCCATAGCCAAGGGTTCAACTGCTACAACAAGCGAGTCAACGTTACGAGAGGCAGTCATCGAGGGTAGCCGCCAACAAGTTGCGTCGAGAGGGGCCAACATACTGGGACTACATCCGATAGATTCGGGTTGACTGCAAGGGCGTGTAGTCGCTGAAGAGTTGCTTCGTGAGCGAACAACAGATCGGGACTACGTAGCTGCCGCAAGACTACGTCGAGGAACAGTCTCGGAGCTACATCGCCAGTATTACAGAGAGCGGCGAGCGAACGTCGCGTCTACTTCAGCACAGGAGCGTATACATCAACACCAGCGTGGTGCAGCGTCGCATACGACGAGGACAGCGGGGCCTGCGTCAGCGAAAGCGACTAGTGACAAGCATCAGCGCTACTGCAGAAAGCGTGCTGTTCTAGAACAGTCTAGAAAGGTACAGCACAGTCAAGAACTTTCCAGAAAAAAAAAGAACTCTACAGTCAAGAACTTTCTAGAAAAAGAACTTTCTAGAAAAGAACTTTCCAGAAGCATCAAGATGGCTGACTTCTGGCAGAAAGGGGTTGAACTGAATCTAAAAGGCAAGCAGCTGACGGAGTACGTCAAGTCTCAGGAGAGAATACGAGAAAGAGAATTGGAAGAGAAGCGTCTAGAAAAAGAAATAGAACTAGAACAGAAGCGTCTAGAAGTAGAAGAGCAGCGTCGCCGTGAAGAACGAGAATTAGAAGAGCAGCGTCGCCGTGAAGAACGAGAATTAGAAGAGCAGCGTCGCCGTGAAGACAGAGAATTCGAGCTGAAGCGTCTTGAGTTCCAGCTAGAAATGGCGCGTATCCAAAACAATCAGCATGCGCCACAAGTCACCAACGACCATACGGCTCCTAAATTGCCAGCTTTCGTCGACGGGAAGGACCAGATCGACAGCTATCTGGCGAGATTCGAAAGGTTCGCCGAAAGCTCTAACTGGCAACCTCAAGACTGGGCAATTCGACTGAGTGCACTTCTGACGGGGCAAGCTCTCGAAGTTTACACCAGACTGTCGAACGATGACGCCAAAAACTACGACGTCTTGAAAGAGGCCCTGTTGCAGTGCTACAACTTTACAGAGTTGGGCTACCGTAAACGCTTCCGTGAATGCCGGCCTAAGTCAGACGAGACGCCAAAGCAGTTTGTGGAGCGCCTGTCGTCATATCTACACAAGTGGGTGGAGTTATCAGGCGAAACGAAGTCTTACGACAGTCTCCATGACCTGATCGTGAAGGAACAATTTCTCAATGCCTGTCACAAGGACCTAGCGACCCACTTAGAAGAACAAAAGCTGCAGACGCTTAAAGATGTGACTGAGGCTGCTGAAAGATATCTCATCGCTCATGGGAAAACCCTGGGGCCACCCAGCGCGACGAAACATTTTCAGAAGACTGGAAACCATGTGAACCAGATCCAGGGGAGCCAGACGAACCAGAGACAGACGGACTCCACGCCTCCTCCAAGGGAAGGGCATTCAAGAGGCTGTTTCACTTGCAACGCTACAGACCACAGAGCGGCTAACTGTCCTCAAAACAAAAGTAGCGGACAGCGGAGCAGTACGGACAATGCAGCGGCGGGCAACCGACAGAGACGTTTCTCCAATCTACGGCAAACCAGTAGATCTGACCATCAAGTGTGCGGCGGGAGCGTCATTCTTCCGAGTGAGACCGAGCGCGCAGCTACTCCCGCGGACGTGCAAGAGTGCATAACCGATGGCCAACTTCTCCTTGCCAACGGGAAATCCATCCCCGTCGTCGCCAGCGCAGCTGTGACCGTACAGAACATGCCTGTTTCCAAGGGACGCGTCGGAAATCATGAAGTGACTGTTTTAAGAGACTCTGGCTGCAGTGGGGTCATCGTCAGAGAAGACCTAATCGCTAAAGAACAGTTCACTGGCGATTCAAAATGGACACTTATGGCCGACAGCAAATGTGTGAAAGCGCCAGTTGCAAAAATTCATGTCAACACCCCTTTCTACATAGGCGAAGTCGAAGCGGTTTGCCTGAAGAAGCCGCTGTATGATTTGATGATCGGGAACATCGACGGCGCGAGACGACCCGACGACCCCGATCCAGAATGGAGTCCTGCCTCAACCCAACACGTCGAAGTTGTGGAGGAGGATCCATTGCCGTTTCCCGATGGAGACCTTACAGAGCTGCTACGGGACAATGTGGTTACTCCGGCTCAGCCCTGCCGACCAGAGATCGTCGGTGCTGTTACTACCAGGGCCCAGGCCAAGAGAGACAAGACGTCTACGCCACTGAAGGTCGCCGACAACTCTAAAGCTGCCATCGTGGACAGAGATAAGCTGATCCAGCTCCAGGAAGCTGATAGTACTTTAAACAAGTACAGGAACCGCCAAGACCACGTGACCAAAGGCAGTGGTACGGTCTATTTTGAGGTGAAGGCCAAGATCCTGTATCGAATCTTCCAGCACCCGAGGGTCAACGGAGGGAAACCACTACGTCAAGTCTTGGTACCGTTACCCCTAAGGCGCCAGGTGATGGAAGTAGCGCATGACTCAATCATGGGAGGTCACCTAGGCATCAAGAAGACGTCAGACAAAATACAGGCGGTGTTCTACTGGCCAGGGCTTCATGCGGACGTCAGCCGTTTCTGCCGATCATGTGACATTTGCCAGAAGACCATACCTCGAGGAAGGGTCCCGAAAGTGCCTATGCAGAGGATGCCTCTGATCGACCGACCTTTCAAGAGGGTGGCCTTAGACTTAATCGGCGAAATAAGACCTCCAAGCGAAGAAGGTCATCGATGGGTACTGACTTTAGTGGACTATGCGACTCGGTACCCAGAAGCAGTGCCGCTGAAGAAGATTGACACTGAAACTGTAGCAGAGGCACTGGTGGACATGTTCAGTAGACTTGGAGTGCCTGAAGAAATTCTGACAGACCTCGGGACACAGTTCGTCTCTGACTGTATGAAGGAGGTCAACAGACTGCTGAGCATCCGGCATTTAACTACGACACCCTACCATCCGATGTGCAACGGGCTTGTCGAAAAGTTCAATGCTACGCTGAAGTCCACCCTGAAGAAACTGTGCAGCGAGCAGCCCAGACAATGGCATCGCTATATCAACGCCTTACTTTTCGCCTACAGAGAAGTACCGCAGGAGTCCACCGGCTTTTCTCCGTTCGAGCTGCTGTACGGAAGAACCATCCGAGGGCCGATGCACATCCTAAAAGAACTGTGGACGAAAGAAGTGGACACCCCAGAGGTGAAGAACAGCTACCAGTACGTGTTTGAGCTACGGGAGAAGCTGGAGCAGACTCTCGAGATAGCCAGAGAAAACCTGAAGAAGTCCCAGGACTGTGGAAAGCACTACTATGACCGTAGGGCTGTGAACAGGAAGTTTAAACCTGGCAACAAAGTGCTGGTGCTGCTACCTACCGATCATAATAAGTTGCTGATGCAGTGGAAAGGCCCGTACGAAGTGGAGACCGTGGTGGGAATCAACGACTACAAGGTGAAGGTCGGCCAGCATTCCAAGATATACCACGCCAACCTCCTTAAGCTGTACGTGGAAAGGCCATCAGAGACTGTGCACGCAGCCACAGCAGCTGTGACCGACGACAGCTTTGACAGCGAAGAACTGTTGGAACTGGGAGACTTCCATAGCAAAGAAGGCATCGATGACGTTAAGCTAGGACCAAGCTTGACGGAAGGTCAAAAGATGGAGCTCAAGGACCTTATGGGCGAATTTCCCCATAGCTTCAGCGATGTCCCAGGCTCTACGACTTTGGTCGAACATGAAGTCTACACCCAGACCTTGAGGGAGCTGTTCCACCGTCCCGCAGAAGCCAACCTGACCGTGAGACCCAGCGAATGCATTCTGGGAGCTGACAACGTCGACTGCGTCGGACATCCGACGGAAGAAAAAGACAACGGAGGACGCAATGATTCCAGGGAAGCCCACGTGATCATCGTCTTTGACCCTGGGCCGATGACGACCGCAACTGACGAGGGCGTCGATTCCTTGCGAATGAAAGAATATTGGTAATGACAGACTTGAAAATGAAAAACGTTGACTGGGTAAATGATCTGTGAACATTGACAGTATCCAGAAAGACTTGCAGATGAGAAACTTTGACTCTGTGTGAATGAACTGTGAACATTGACATTATCCAGGCAGATTTGAAGATGAAAACCATTGACTCTGTGTAGATAAGCTGAGCGCAATTACAGTATTCAGAAAGTCTTAAATTAGTTTCAATTGAGGACTTTGTTTGTGCATTACGTTTCAACGTTGTTGAAAGAAATTGGGTAAATTTCTTCTTGAGTGGGGGGTTATGTTACGTTGAAACGTGAACGAAAGTATGTTGGAAGCGCGCACGATAGATCTAATCGTTTCGATTTGCAAAGTATTCAATAATGGAGTTTATTTACCTTTGATTTGAGTTTGCATTGTTGTTAGGAGAGGCTTTGTATAACGTTGATAATGTGCTTTGGTCTATATTACTGTAGAAGTTTCTGGATCTGAGTGTTTACTTTCTATAGAAATTTCCCGATGCATGTCGAAGCAAGAGGTCGTTCTGGAAGATATAAAAATATGTATTGACGTAAGTCAGTGATGACGATCTTTTATTCGATTGGTGGCAGTGCGTCATTTCTACGGTATTCGAAATCTTTCCGGAAAAGAGAGAGGTTATTTAATCGTGTGCCGAGATTGTTGTTGAGAGAGTAAAGTTGTTGATAGTGATTTGGAGAGTTGCTGTGAAAGTTGTTGAGTTGAGTTGAGAATTGTATGCAGTTGTTGATGTATGCTGAATAAAAGTGGAAAACTTCATACGTCGACTTTGTGACTTGTATGCTGTTTGGACGGGCTGTGTGAATAAACGAATCTGAGTTACACCCTATCAGGAATTCAAGCATCGGGGCTGAATCAGATACTGATAGAAAACACCAACATCAAACTGAGTGTAACAACCCCATAGAACATCTGTGGGATGTCTTGGGTCGACAGACACGGGCAAACCTCCCTCCAGGAGCTAACATTGAAGTTCTGGCCCAAGTTCTCCAGCAAGAGTGGTTAGCCATCCCAGGAAACATCCTCCATAACCTGATACCGTCCATGAGACAATGATGCCAAGACTGCATTGATGCAAACTGTGGCCACACCCGATACTGACTCTATAGATTTTTGATTTCTAAAGTTTTGATTTTGTAAATGAGGGGTATGTCCAGTTAAATTGAATTTACTCGAATTTTAAGCGACTGATGTCTAAAATCTTTTTTGTTATTGATACAGAAATGATTGCAATAAAATATGATGAACTAATATGTAACCCCCATTATTTTCTCGCATGCTTTTGTCTAGTGTTTTATATTTTTAATAAGGAGAAAATAAGAGGAAGGGGGGGTGGGGGGGGGGGGATCGTGAGTGATAGATGTGACTATAGGTCAATAGGATAAAGAATACTAAAGCTAAGTAATAAAAGAAATCAAACAAAGAAATTGTCTTGCGGTGTTTTGTTGTTGGATTATTAAGTTTTATATTTCATGTAAGTATAACATATTTACTTTCCTAATGAACTTCAGTTTACATAACATTTTGTTCAAAAGTGCTCAAAAAATATGTTTACATGTGAGATCCCAAATTTTTATTATAATGTGCCTAAATTTAACAGGAGATTAGAAAAGGAAACAAAAACCAAAAACAAAAACCCAGGGCAAAATGGGACCCTGTTGAACAAAAAGAAAACTGCATTTTAATATCTATGTCATTCATGACAACTAAACACAAATACGTAAAACATGTAATACATTCATAGTTGCTCTCACCAACTCACAAAAACACAATACATACTCCCAGACAACACAAGATTCTGGTTCTGAATTTGACGTACAATTATGCTTACAAAACTAAAAGCTAAATAGTGCATCACCTAGGCATAAACCATGAATGCCATAATTTTAACAAGTCCTAAGACTCTAACCTTACTTCAACAGTAAGACACAATTCCGCCCCATTCCGCTATGGGTACCAACAATAGAACTATAATCATATCTTCTATTAGAGTTCTATTAAATATCATATTTTTAGCCACTACCACCTACAAAAACATCGTGAGAAAATTACCATGTTCTATTCAATTTTGAATTATCAACACTAGAATCCAAATAGAACTTCGCAACTTCACTCTGGTGAAATCTAAATTCACCACTAAAAACAATCAAGGAAAAATGTTCCTTGACCATAATTTACTCTAACCATTTAGACTACTTAAATAATCAGAATTCCTGACCACTAATAGAAGTCTACCATATGAATTGATAGAATGTGCACTCTACTACTGTGCTCAAAAACAGAACCAGAATAAGAAATCTATTCAATATTCACGATAATTCAATTTCACACAGTCTTCAATGTTAACACACAACTTCACAAATCATTGGAACCTAATATCAATAACTAAACATGAGTTATACACATTTTTGATCATTTTGACAATTTCCTAAATTTCCGTTAGATCAAACTCTGATTCCAGACTGGGTCGACCTCTCGGGTTAACTTAGATTTTTAGATCTCAAATCTATTTTCCAGTTTAAAATTTACATCAAACAATAGCTGACATCTGATGTACAAAATCTTATTATAAAAAGATTGTTCTCACCTTTTAGGAGGGTCTAAATGTCTGTAACAACAACTGGACGATCGCAAAACGTTTATCCGTTACATGGCAAAAAATAAATGAAAAATCATAACCAAGAAATAATCCGAAATAAAATGCACAAATAAGAAAAAAACATTCTCAATTGAATTAGTACAAAGATAATAGAATATTGTGATATTTTTAATGTGGTTTGTACAATTTGGAAAACCTATTTTACTATTTTTTTGTTTTTGTTTTTATAATCAAAGTAAAAATGTAATCTTAGAATCGGAATTACAAATAAATATTGTAATCATTCAATCAGGGAAACAACTCTTTTTTCAACAACCCCTAAATGAACACACTGTAGCAAAAATTATTTCCCTTGAATCAGTAAAGTAACCTAAACAAAAATTATTATAATTTATGTGATGGTTACAAATAAATTGAATTCGTGTTTCTGATTTAAAGAGAGACTCATATGTCCAAGTGGCCCTTGTATTATTTTGAGTAGTACATAAAACATTTGTTATATATAAACATAAAACATTTGAATATAAAAAACAAACACTTGCTCTCAGTTTGATGAGAGAATACACATTATCACAGTCCCATTACAAAATCACAAAGCAAGCTCACGGGAGACAATCTAATCCCAGACATATTTCATTTCACACACATACTATAAAGACACACAGCACACAAACATATCCTATGCACCCACACCACACATGCGCCATGTTCAATATGTGTGCCATACATAAAAGCATAGTTTGGGCCATAGTCGAATATGAAACGTAGCAATCTAGTTTTACATTGCACCAAAGCAAGGCATTAGTTAGATTTGTCCATAACAAATTTATTGCTTAGTTTAAAATGAGGTTTCCTGCATGTGACCCAATCCCAGTATTGCTTGCTAAACAACCCATTGCTTTGACTGCTAAACTGAACGTTCTGTTCCTTGTCCTTGGAGAGATAGCCATTGTAAAAGTCTGTTGCTGTCATGGTTTTCTTCAATGTGACAGAACCAAATGCCGCCCAGCCTCTCTGAAAACAGATAAGACAAAATAACTTTGTATTTCTTTCAAGTAATTACAGCGTGGAGTGCAGACAAACAAGAGGCATTACATTTATAACAACACTAACCAAATGCAGCTTATTTGCTATACATACAACTTAATGGACTCATACACCACAATATGACACCATTATTCACACACGCACACACCCACACACACACACATACACACACACACACACACACAGGCACACTTTAAAAATGAGTGAATCCTTGTATTTAGGTAAAGATCGTTCAATTTATACTGCAGAACTTACCGCAATTCTTATGGCATTACATAAAATCTTGAGTCAACAAAAGACCTTTTTTAATATCTTATTATGTGTAGACTCCAAATCTGTTCTTCAGAGTCTGGACTCTAATATTTATAAAAGCAGAGGTGATATTATATATGAAATAAAATATCTTATACATTGCTTAATTATCAATGGCACAAATGTTCATTTTTGTTGGATACCATCTCATTGTGGTTTAGATAATAATGATTGGGCAGACAGAAAAGCAAAAGAAGGGGCGAAAAATCAACACAACGTTAGACATATTGACATCCCCTTATCAACAAAAGAAATTTATAGTATAGTAGAAAAGAAAATAGAAAATAACTTTCCTTTAAAAATAATATATAGTGATAAATCACAGTATCCTCGAACAATAACCTCTTTAGCACATCGTCTTGCTTTAAATTCTTGGAGGACAAAATATTGCAAGGATATTGTTTGCATTTGCAAAGAAAATTTAACTATAAATCATATCATTCATGACTGCAGTGTAATAACACAATATATTCCACAGAACATTCATAATGTTCAAAATAAAAATAGTAAATATTGGATAACAATCGCTAAATCTATAATTTATAGTCCTGTAGGACATTTGTTATAAAAATTGCAAGTTTATTATGATTACTTCGTATATGGCGCCACCCAATAAAAGCGAGACACACACTCGGACACTCGGACAGTCTCAGACACAGACAGTCTCAGACACAGACACAGACAGTCTCAGACACAGACTCAGAAACACACTCGAGAAAGAGAACAAGAGAACGGGAGAACGAGTCAGACACACAGAGAGGGCAGAATGTAGCTGTTATGGATTGCCTTTTTGTAGGATGCACTTCGAAAATAAAACTTTCAACGGTCATCAACGAACTGGCATTGGAGAGAGAGCGAGAGAGAGAGAGAGAGAGAGAGAGAGAGAGAGAGAGAGAGAGAGAGAGAGAGAGAGAGAGAGAATGAGTGAAAATTCTTCTTCACCCTGATCTACTTTATCATCTTTTCTCTCCACCACTACATTTAAAAAGAGGGTATTTCATTCAAATGTATTTCCACACAATCCCCCACATAGCCGAAAAACTAAGCTTTTTCAAAAATGTTAAATTTGTTGGTGGTGTTGTGGTGTGGCTTTATCTCAATATAGCCAATTCCAAAAGGAAAGCATAAAAAGATAAGCCACTATCTGAAATATCTACACTATCAAAATCGGCTAAGTCAATTTTTAGTTTGGAAAATAGTCAAGCACAATGACCTTGACCTTTGCAATACAAATGATTATTATGCTTAGTAGTATGTCAGTTTTCTGTCACAGTTTCTTCTCTGATACCTGTCCATCCTATCTCAGTTTTCTGTCACAGTTTCTTCTCTGATACCTGTCCATCCTATCCTAGTCAACTCCTGCCTGCTTACTCACCTGCCCTACAGTTGCGTTCATCCGCAGACACTCATGTCCTCACCACACCAAGAGTACGCACAAAAACCTACAGTGAAAGATCTTTTGCTTTTTGTGGCCCTAAACAATGGAATTCACTGCCAGCTAACATTCGTAGTATTGCATCCACGCAGACTTTCAAGAAAGCACTCAAAACACATCTTTTCAAGCATTACTTTCCCACTGATTGAACTAACGAACATCACAATTCTTCCGCCTGCTGACATCCAGTCGCCCAGTTTTAAATTGTTACCTTGCGGTGAATGCTTGTGTCCGTGTTGAAGGTCATCTATTAATTTTATATAAGGGTATTTACCAATGTCATACAAGTTCTTTTATACTACTAGTTTAGTGAAATGTGTCTGTTGTAGTTGAGTCTAGTCCTTTTTAATGTTGTGATTCATGTCTTTTCATTGTATTTTACTGTTTTAAGAAATGTTTACACTCTTATGTTTTGTTTTTAAGGTGTGTAATGTTTTTAGTTGTATTGCTTTGTTAAATGATGTGATAATGAATGTTTTTATTGTGGACATGTACTTTGGCCAGGCGCTCGTGCGTCTGTGTGTGTGTGTATCTGTGTGTGTACTGTTAATTAATGTACATACTTCTCGTTTAGCAGTTTTTACTAGGCATGTTTTTATTTTACATATTTTATTTTCTTTTAATACTATTGCTTTTTTAGTGCATTGTAAAGCGTGGCGAGCCCATGTTTGTTGGGGTTACATTACATGATTATTGCTTTAGGTCCAGCGGACTCTTCCGAGCCAAACCAGGACCGGACAACCCCCAATCCGCATAAAAGATCTGCTGAAACAACCCTAGTGGTAAAACTGAAAGCTCTCCGCCAGCCAGTCACTTTACAATAAAGACATCCCATGCAGGGGACGCTGAGGCTGTACTCTAATTTATCAAATCCCCGTTTACAAAAACAAAATAGAATACAAACATCATTATATCAACGAAACACATACATATAAAATGCTTACATTGCTAAATAATAACATCATAGGAAGCCATAGTGACCACCTGGCAGAAAGCATCCAATATTCCCAACAGACCTCATACACAAATAAGGAATCTTGTCCCGGAAGAGTTTTCAAGAAAAAAGGTAGGTGACTGGTCTAGCGAAGAAGAAGATAGTATAGCAGATTGATAGAACAGAGCAGGAATGAGAAAGATCAAATGAGAAAGACAGCGACAGTGGGAATTTAAAGCACTAAATTTCCAGAAAGTGGGGATACTATTTATACTGAAACCCCCGGCACCCAACGGGGTTTTTTGTTGGGGTACCACGCTATATAAATATACCGTATTATTATTATTAGTAGTAGTAGTAGTGAAAGTATACACTAACTGCTAAGTAAAAATGATGACATTTAGTTCTTTATATTTAGAACGGCAAAATGTAGGTTTTAAACCAAAAAAAGGGAAATTGTGAGAAAGGGACTGACTGACAACTGGACTGCTAACAAAGGATAGTCCATGATTTAAATTACCTGTACCAAAGGATAGACCATGATTTGAATTACCTGTATACTAAAAGTCAACAAAATCACTTCAGCCTTTTTTTTTTTTTTAGATATTCAGCAAAACCAGTTTTGCAATGAAATGACCCCAGTGACCTTGACCTTTACTGCTCAGCAATTATGATGGCCACGAACATAGGTAATATTCCTATGAAGTTTGGTCAAAATCTGTTCAATGGTTCTCGAGATATGGCTTCCAACAGACCAACAGACAGACCAACAGACAGACCAACAGACTGACCAACAGACAGACCAACAGACTGACAGACCAACAGACAGACCAACAGACAGACCAACAGACAGACCAACAGACAGACCAACAGACAGACCAACAGACAGACCAACAGACAGACCAACACAGACCAACAGACTGACAGACCAACAGACAGACCAACAGACCGACAGACCAACAGACCGACATTTAGCTTGTTCCAATTCCCCCATCTTTTTGAAAGTATTTGTAGATAAGTCTGGTTCTGGAAATACAAAAAGCTCCTACCAGACACTTGACACAGACAGAGTGGAGATGATGGTCATAGACCACAGTCCCTGGCTCAGTGGGGAAAAGGTGGGTACGGCTGTTGGCTGCGTGAGGAGGAGCACAAGGTTCGAACCTTTCATCCGTATCCAGGACCATGTTGTGCAACTTCAAAGGAACGCCATTCCAGGTTGTACGCAATGGTAGCTGACAGGACAACAAGCACTGTTACAGTGTTACACATAACATATTCATACAATGGTATTTGTTACACATTACATATTCATTCAATGATAGCTGACAGGACTAGTACTGTCACTGTGTTACACATAAAGTACTCATATAATGGTATTTAATATGCACTGTCACATTGTTACACATAAAGTATTCATACAATGGTATTTAACATGCACTGTCACATTGTTACACATAACATATTCATACAATGATAGCCGACAGGACAAGCACTGTCACAGTGTTACAAGTATTCATACAATGGTAGCTGACAAGCACTATCATTGTGTTTCTATTCCATCCTATCTTATCCCATAACTCAGAAGTTGGTGGGGCACCACAGATGATGATGATGATGATGTCCACTTGTATGGCGCACATATCCATGCTGGCAGCATGCTCAGGGCGCAGGGGGTTGGGGAAAAAGGGTGAAAAAAAATTAAATTAAAAAAAAGAAAAAAAAAGGAAGAACTTCTCTATGTATACACTCAAAAATAGTAAAAAAAGATACGTCTTCAGACGCCTCTTGAAAGAGTCCAGTGTCTCTACGACTCTCAAGTCCTGGGGGTGAGTGTTCCACAATGCTGATGATCGTTTAACCACAGATGATCGTTTAACCAGCATACTCCATCTTTCTGTCCTCAGCAGTCCTCATAGTTTCACTCAGTGTTGAGCCAGTCCATTCTCAAATGCTGTCTTCCCACCTCTTTTTTGGTCTCCCTCTTCTTCTGCCTCCTTGCACAATGTCTTGCAGGATGGCCTTTGCAAGGCCTGATGCTTTGTTGACGTGGCCATACCATCGGAGTTTCATTTTCTTCCCCACTGTGACCAAATCATCATGTTGTCTAATGGCTTGTGTGATGGTCCATCGGACTTTGTTGTTGGTAATGTGCTGGGTACAGAAAATGCCCAGAAGTCTTTTGTAGCACCTCATCTCCATGCTTTGTATTCCTTGTTGTAGATCTGCTGTGAGGGTCAATGTTTTGCAAGAGTATAGAAAGATGAATGTCACAGTGTTCCACATAACATATTAATATAAAAATCCTTCAGCATAAAAATGAACAGCTTACCAATAATAATAATAATAATAATAATAATAATAATAATAATAATAATAATAATAATAAAATTAATAACAATAAATTTGTTTAATACCATGTGTGCCAGTGCTCTGTACTGTTGTTGAACTTGTCCACTACTGTGATGTTCCCAATCTACCACTGCTAAACCTGGGGTCGCTTTGTGAGCTGTAGCAAATAAACCTTATACCATTACAATATAAATTTTACAACATAAACATAAAATATTAACAATGGAATAAAACAGAAACCTGCTAACATTCAAAGGTAACAATAAAAACAACTGGATGAATAAAGTATGAAATTTCTACTGTAGACAAGCAATAGAAAACTCATTTTGGAACTGGACTCTTGTTGTGACAGACAAACAGTGAACTAGGTTCTTGTTGTAACAGACAATGAACTAGGCTCTTGTTGTGACAGACAGACAATGAACTAGGCTCTTGTTGTGGCAGACAATGAACCGGTGTCGGTCTGCAACGCAAGCGTTACAAACGTAAACAAACACAGCATGCTCTCAAAGTTCTTTGCTTCAATGCACAGTTGTGTCGTGAGACAGCTGATGACATTCATGATTTAATTATTGATCACAAAGCTGATATAATGGTGATAACTGACACCTGGCTTTATGAAAAGGGTGACAAGAGTTACATGAGGAAAATCACTCCTGCTGGCTATGTTCATGAACCCTTTCCGCGTACAACAGGACATAGGGGTGGTGGAATCCTCGTAGTTGTAAAGAACAGTTTGGCATCCTCTGTGTTCTATAAACGTATTTCTAATTTCACCTCTTTTGAGGTGTGGAGATGACAATCACACTAAACAGGGTCACTACTACATGTATCTGTGTGTACCGGCCTCCACCTAGTAAGACGAACAAACTGACATCGGCCATGTTTTTTCGCGAATTTCCGGAGCTCTTGACAATATACGCCGATCGTAGCAGGGATGTGTCTTTTATGGGGGATTTCAATCTCCATGTAGATAATCATGCTAATTCTCAGGTTCGCCATTTCATGACTATGCTCAGCGACCATGGATTTTCACAGCTTGTAAATGTACCAACCCAGCGTTCTGGTTACACTTTAGACTTGGTTGTGGTGCGCAGTGATGACAGTCTCTGGTCTTTAGAGGCTGTGGACGACAGTACCTACCACTCCCGTTTATCTGACCACTACCTCATCGTCTGCAGGCTCGCTCTCGCTCGGCCTCCTCTTCCGACGCGGTTGGTGACATCAGGAACCTCCGCGCAGTTGACCCGGCCGCTCTCCAAGCTGACGTGCAGGCGCTGGCCTGTCCGGCCAGTGAGCAGCAGGAAGACCTTGATGTTGATGGTCTCATCACTGTCTACAGCGATGGCCTTTGCCGGATCCTCAACCGCCTGGCGCCCTCTGTTACCAGACGGGTGAGAGATCGCCCCTCCGCGCCCTGGATGTCCACCGAGGTCCGCGAGGCTCGTCGGGGGCAGAGGCGGGCAGAGCAACGCTGGCGGAAAAGTCGCCTCACAGTGCACAAAGAGATCTTTATCAAAGAAAGAAAGTGGTTAAGTTGTGCGTGTCGGCGGCGAAGAGACGCTACTATAGTGATAGAATAGCTTCTGCAGCGTCTTCAAACAAGGAGCTATTTGCGGTTACCGGTGAACTGTTAGGCCAGAAAAAGTGCCGTGTTCTCCCCTCTTTTATTTCTCGTTCGGAACTTCCACAAGCTTTTTGTACCTTTTTCACAGACAAGATTCGCGGTATTCGAGACAAACTTGAAGCGCGCCCATGTGACGCTCTATCTTTTGAAGTGTATGATGGACCTGCGTTGTCATCCTTTCAGCCTGTTTCGGAGCGTGACATTCATGCCTTGATTGCGCAGTCTCCTACAAAGTCTTGTATGCTTGACCCATTGCCAACCCCTCTTGTGAAACATAACCTTGCTGATCTTGTGCCTTTGATTTATGCTATTGTAAATGCTTCTCTTACTACAGGTACTGTCCCAAAGCAGTTTAAACAGGCAGTTGTGACACCGTTATTGAAAAAAACTGGACTTGACAGCGATGTACTAAACAATTATAGACCTGTATCTAATGTTCCATTTATTTCCAAGATCCTGGAGAAGGTTGTGTTAAAACAGTTACAAGATCATCTATCTCAAAATGGTCTTCTGGAAGCCTACCAGTCAGCATACAAGAAGAATCATAGTTGTGAGACTGCTGTTCTCAGTGTCCTTGATTGTTTACTTAGACAGGCTGACGAGATGCGTGTTTCTCTTGTAGCATTGTTAGATCTGACTGCTGCGTTCGACACGCTGGATCACCACATACTTCTAGAGAGATTGCGCACTACATTTGGTTTAAGAGGGACTGTTCTTGAGTGGTCTTCCTCGTACCTCACTGAACGTTACCAGTCTGTTGTCATTGATTGCAATACCTCTACTCCTAGTCCCCTGTTATGCAGAGTCCCCCAAGGTTCTGTGCTCGGTCCTGTTTTGTTTTTGTTGTACTCCCAACCACTATCTAATGTAATCACAGCCAGCAACTGCATGTTCCACAAATAGGCAGATGATACAGAACTGTCAAAGAGTGGTCAGGCAGATGACTTCCCTTCTGTTGTGTCTGAAGTAGAAACATGTATTGACAGTGTCCAGGCTTGGATGAATAGCAACAGGTTGATGCTTAACCCTGACAAGACCGAGGTTATACCTGTAGGCTCATCTTCCCGTCTTAAACTGGTCGGCAGCGATTCTGCAAACATCGGCGGCAGCACCATCCCATTTAGTAATATTGTTCGTTATTTGGGTGTCAAGCTAGATAGTTCTTTGTCCATGCATGACCACATCAGTACCATCTGTCGTGTGTCCTTTCTTGAGCTTCGGCGTATTGCGTCCTTGAGGTAGTTTCTTTCGAGGGATGCATGCACACAGTTGGTCAGCGCTTTTGTGACATCAGACTTGATTATTGTAATTCAGTTCTAGCTGGTCTCCCCATTGATGAAGTTAGCCGACTGCAGCGTGTACAGAACTGTGCTGCTCGGCTTGTGCTTAAAAAGCGGAAACGTGATCTGTGTCACGCCTCTTTTAATGCAGCTCCACTGGCTCCCTGTCAATTTCCGCATTGAATACAAAATTGCTGTCCTAGCTTTCCGTCACTTCGACCAGTCACTTCCACCATACACTACAACCCGTTCTTTGCGCTCATCAGATAAAAAACTGTTGAAAACGCCCAAGCGTCTGCTTAAGACAGTTGGCGACCGGTCTTTTAGTTTTCAAGCACCCAAGGTTTGGAATGCGCTGCCTGCCGGTTTAAGACAGTGTACAGACCTTGTTTCCTTTAAGAGCTGCTTAAAAACGGACTTGTTCCGCAAGGCGTTTTCTGTGTAAATAGTACACACCAGCTCAATGCCTATGTGAGCAGCACTCTTAGGTTCTCCCACATTTTGCTGGCTGCGGGCTATTTATAGCTTGCCTACACTCTCCCTTTCAGTGAAAGGAAAGGAAAGAAGAGCACCGGCGAAGCTATTTATAGCTAGCCTGGCTGAACTAACTTGAAAACCTAAAAGCTTTGATTGAGTCGGTGTGAGTATGAACAGTAATAATACTTTCTCAATGATGCTGCACATGATGTAGTGCGAATGTTGTGATGATGCGTACGAAAGATGTGTGTAAGTGCATTGAGTTGTTATTCTAATGAAAAATGCATCGTATAAATGCAATTTATTATTATTATTATTATTATTATTATTATTATTATTATTATTATTATTATTATTATTATTATTATAGAACAGAGTAGGAATGAGAAAGAACAAAGGAGAAAGACAGCGACAATGTGAATTTAAAGCAGTACATTTCCAGAAAGTGGGGATACTAATTATACTGAAATCCCTGGCGCCCCCACACAGGGCAGGAGAAGGAAGAGGAAAATGAAGTTTGCTGGCTGATACAGAATCTAACTCAACAGTGCTGGCTGATACAAGATCTAACTCAACTGTGCTGGCTGATACAGGATCTAACTCAATGGTGCTGTCTGATACAAGATCTAACTCCACAGTGCTGGCTGATACAGGATCTAACTCCACAGTGCTGTCTGATACATGATCTAACTCCACAGTGCTGTCTGATACAAGATCTAACTCCACAGTGCTGGCTGATACATGATCTAACTCCACAGTGCTGTCTGATACAAGATCTAACTCCACAGTGCTGGCTGATACAGGATCTAGCTCAATGGTGCTGTCTGATACAAGATCTAACTCCACAGTGCTGGCTGATACAGGATCTAACTCAATGGTGCTGTCTGATACAAGATCTAACTCCACAGTGCTGGCTGATACAGGATCTAACTCAATGGTGCTGTCTGATACAAGATCTAACTCCACAGTGCTGGCTGATACAGGATCTAACTCAATGGTGCTGTCTGATACAAGATCTAACTCCACAGTGCTGGCTGATACAGGATCTAACTCCACAGTGCTGGCTGATACAGGATCTAACTCAACAGTGCTGGCTGATACAGGATCTACCTCAACCGTGCTGGCTGATACAGGATCTAACTCAATGATGCTGGCTGATACAGGATCTAACGCAACAGTGCTGGCTGATACAGGGTCTAACTCAACAGTGCTGGCTGATACAGGATCTAACTCAATGATGCTGGCTGATACAGGATCTAACTCAACAGTGCTGGCTGACACAGGATCTAACTCAACAGTGCTGGCTGATACATGATCTAACTCAACAGTGCTGGCTGATACATGATCTAACTCAACAGTGCTGGCTGATAACAGGATCTAACTCAACAGTGCTGGCTGATACAGGATCTAACTCAACAGTGCTGGCTGACACAGGATCTAACTCAACAGTGCTGGCTGACACAGGATCTAACTCAACAGTGCTTGCTGACACATAATCTAACTCAACAGTGCTGGCTGACACAGAATCTAACTCAACAGTGCTGGCTGACACAGGATCTAACTCAACAGTGCTGGCTGATACAGGATCTAACTCAACAGTGCTGGCTGACACATGATCTAACTCAACAGTGCTGGCTGATACAGGATCTAACTCCACAGTGCTGGCTGATACAGGATCTAACTCAACAGTGCTGGCTGATACAGGATCTAACTCAACCGTGCTGGCTGATACATGATCTAACTCAATTATGCTGGCTGATACAGGATCTAACGCATCAGTGCTGGCTGATACAGGGTCTAACTCAACAGTGCTGACTGATACAGGATCTAACTCAACGATGCTGGCTGATACAGGATCTAACTCAACAGTGTTGGCTGACACAGGATCTAACTCAACAGTGCTGGCTGATACAGGATCTAACTTAACAGTGCTGGCTGATACAGGATCTAACTCAACAGTGCTGGCTGATACAGGATCTAACTCAACAGTGCTGGCTGATACAGGATCTAACTCAACAGTGCTGGCTGACACAGGATCTAACTCAACAGTGCTGGCTGACACAGGATCTAACTCAACAGTGCTGGCTGACACAGAATCTAACTCAACAGTGCTGGCTGACACAGAATCTAACTCAACAGTGCTGGCTGATACAGGATCTAGCTCAACAGTGCTGGCTGACACAGGATCTAACTCAACAGTGCTGGCTGACACAGGATCTAACTCAACAGTGCTGGCTGATACAGGATCTAACTCAACAGTGCTGGCTGATACAGGATCTAACTCAACAGTGCTGGCTGACACATGATCTAACTCCACAGTGCTGGCTGACACAGGATCTAACTCCACAGTGCTGGCTGACACAGGATCTAACTCAAGTGGCCTGAGGCACACACTTGCTGCCTTAGATGCATTGTCAATGACCCAGACACCTAAGCACAATCCTGAGCGACCGAGATTGGGAACAAGGGACCTAGTACATTCACATGTCTAGGACATGAGAGTTAGGATGTTAAAAAGTCAACTCTTTACTGGCAGTAAATACTAACGATATGTAGTCAACACTGCCAGTAAACACCATAAGTAGTCAACACTTATAGGCAGTAAACACTTACCATAAGTGGTCAACACTTCCTATCCTATCCTATCCCGTAACGCAAAGGTCATTGGGGCAACACAGACGATCGTTTAACCAGCGTACTGCATCTTTCCCTGTCTTCAGCAACCCTCATGGCTTCGCTCAGTGTCAAGCCAGTCCATTCTCGAATGTTGTCCTCCCACCTCTTTTTCTGTCTCCCTCTTCTTCTGCCTTCTTGTACCGTGCCTTGCAGGATGGTCTTTTAGAGTCCTGATGATCTGGTGATGTGGTCATACCATCGGAGTTTCCGTTTCTTCACCACTGTGAGCGTGTCATTGTGTTGTCCAATGGCTTTTGTGATAGTCTTGTTGATGTGCTGGGTAAACACTTACCCTAAGTAATCAACACTTAATGGCAGTAAACACTTACCATAAGTAACACCGTCACTTGCTTGTGGTACTGCCGTGTCTATAATTGCTGGCATGCTTGCAAGAGTCTGCAGCAACTGGAAACAAAGGCAACGTGTTGCTAATGAAACACTGTGTTACCTAGCAGCATTCAAGTGTGGATAGAAAGATTATGGACCAGCATAGCCACTGTTATATAGCAGTGTTCATGCATGGATAGAAAGATTATGGACAAGCATAGCCACTGTTTTATAGCAGTGTTAATGCATGGATAGAAAGACTATGGACCAAAATAGCCACTGTTATATAGCAGTGTTCATGCCTGGATAGAAAGACTATGACCCATTCTTATATAGAGCTTTTTCAGCTCAAAATGTGCTTAAGGCGTTGGCCGAAATAAGATCTAACTCAAGCTGCCAGAAGAGCCACTTGCTGCCTTCGGCAGATAGTCTGACACTCAAACAAGCCAGTGTTCATGTGTCAATAGAAAGACTATGACCCAGCACAAAAACTGTTAGTTGGTTTCAGTGTTAGTGGGTACTAAGAAAGACTTTGGGCCATCATAGCCACCAATATGTAACAGTGTTCATGTGTAGATAGACCATAGACATGGTTACATAGTTTGTTTATGTGTTCATGTATAGATAGAAAGACCATAGACACGGTTACATAGTTTGTTTACGTGTTCATGTATAGATAGAAAGATACTAATGGTAACATAGTTTGTTTCAATGTTGATGTGTAGATTGAAAGACCATAGACACAGTTACATAATTTGTTTCAGTGTTCATGTGTAGATAGAAAGAACATAGACACACGGTTACATAGTTTGTTTCAGTATTCTTGTACAGATAGAAAAACCATACCAACCGAAACATAGTTTGTTTCAGTGTTCATGTGTAGACAGAAAGACCATAAACACAGTTACATAATTTGTTTACATGTTTATGTATAGATAGAAAGACCATAGAAACGGTTACATAGTTTGTTTATGTGTTCATGAATAAATAGAAAGATGATACCAATGGTAACATAGTTTGTTTCAGTGTTGATGTGTAGATAGAAAGACCATAGACACAGTTACATAATTTGTTTCAGCGTTCATGTGTAGATAGAAAGACAATAGACACAGTTACATTGTTTATGTGTACATGAATAAATAGAAAGATGATACCAATGGTAACATAGTTTGTTTCAGTGTTGATGTGTAGATAGAAAGACCATAGACACAGTTACATAATTTGTTTCAGTGTTCATGTGTAGATAGAAAGACCACAGACATACGGTTACATAGTTTGTTTACGTGTTCTTGTACAAATAGAAAAACCATACCAACAGTAACATAGTTTCAGTGTTCATGTATAGATAGAATGACCATAGACACAGTTACATAGTTTGTTTCAGTGTTCATGTATAGATAGAAAGACCATAGACACAGTTACATAGTTTGTTTAAGTGTTCATGTATAGATAGAAAGACCATAGAAACGGTTACATAGTTTGTTTCAGTGTTCATGTGTAAATAAAAAGACCATAGGCACAGTTACATAGTTTTTTTTTAGTGTTCATGTGTACATAGAAAGACCACAGACATAGTTCCACAGTTTTTTTCAGTGTTCATGTGTACATAGAAAGACCACAGACATAGTTCCACAGTTTCTTCAGTGTTCACGTGTACATAGAAAGACCACAGACATAGTTCCACATTTTTTTCTGTGTTCATGTGTACATAGAAAGACCACAGATATACTTCCACAGTTTTTTCAGTGTTCATGTGTACATAGAAAGACCACAGACATAGTTCCACAGTTTTTTCAGTGTTCATGTGTACATAGAAAGACCACAGACATAGTTACACAGTTTTTTCAGTGTTCATGTGTACATAGAAAGACCACAGACATAGTTCCACAGTTTTTTCAGTGTTCATGTGTACATAGAAAGACCACAGACATAGTTACACAGTTTTTTCAGTGTTCATGTGTACATAGAAAGACCACAGACATAGTTACACAGTTTTTTCAGTGTTCATGTGTACATAGAAAGACCACAGACATAGTTACACAGTTTTTTCAGTGTTCATGTGTACATAGAAAGACCACAGACATAGTTACACAGTTTTTTCAGTGTTCATGTGTATATAGAAAGACCACACACATAGTTACACAGTTTTTTCAGTGTTCATGTGTACATAGAAAGACCACAGACATAGTTCCACAGTTTTTTCAGTGTTCATGTGTACATAGAAAGACCACAGACATAATTCCACAGTTTTTTCAGTGTTCATGTGTATATAGAAAGACCACAGACATAGTTCCACAGTTTTTTCAGTGTTCATGTGTACATAGAAAGACCACAGACATAGTTTTACAGTTTTTTCAGTGTTCATGTGAACATAGAAAGACCACAGACATAGTTACAGTTTGTTCAGTGTTCATGTGTACATAGAAAGACCACAGACATAGTTACACAGTTTTTTCAGTGTTCATGTGTACATAGAAAGACCAAAGACATAGTTCCACAGTTTTTTCAGTGTTCATGTGTACATAGAAAGACCACAGACATAGTTCCACAGTTTTTTCAGCGTTCATGTGTACATAGAAAGACCACAGACATAGTTACACAGTTTTTTCAGTGTTCATGTGTACATAGAAAGACCACAGACATAGTTCCACAGTTTGTTCAGTGTTCATGTGTATATAGAAAGACTGTGACAAGAGAAGAGTGGTAAATGGGGGAGTAGGACCAATAGAAAGATAAGAGCTAGTTGACTAGAACAAAAAAAACTTGTAATGTTAAGCACATGTTGTCATTGCTATGTTGTGTTTATATGGGAGGGTTTCAATGTAGGCATGTTCTATTGTCCTCTGTTGCCATGGTTGGTTAGTACCAAGACAAAGCACATTTTGTTTTGTGGAATAAAGACTTGACTTATCAACAGTGGAAATGTAACAACAGAGAATGGGAGTTTTACCACACCAGCTCCTTCTCTTGACAAAGTTTCCATCAGTTGTAAAGACGTGCTGCTGTTTGCCACTGCTACTGTCTTCTGCATCAGGACAGGACCAGTGTCAAAACTGAAACGTTTGACCCAGTGTGTTACATAATAATAATAATAATAATAATAATAATAATAATAATAATAATAATAATAATAATAATAATAATAATAATAATAATATATTTTTAAAAAATAATAAAAATTGCAGATAAACACTTTTGCAACCATACCACACTCCCACTCCCCACACCTACATCAGCATGGCTGAGTGAAGGCAGTTACTTCAGAACCCTAACCCTAACCCACACCAACATCAACATGGCTGAGTGAAGGCAGTTAATTAACTTCAGAACCCTAACCCTAACCCACACCAACATCAGCATGGCTGAGTGAAGACAGTTAATTAACTTCAGAACCCTAACCCTAACCTACATCAGCATGGCTGAGTGAAGGCAGTTAATTAACTTCAGAACCCTAACCCTAACCCACACCAACATCAGCATGGCTGAGTGAAGGCAGTTAATTAACTTCAGAACCCTAACCCTAACCAACATCAGCATGGCTGAGTGAATGCAGTTAATTAACTTCAGAACTAACCCTAACCCTAACACACACCAACATCAGCATGGCTGAGTGAAGGCAGTTAATTAACTTCAGAAGCTTCGGGAAGGAAATACTGTTTTTTTGTAGCTATGTATGTGTGAGAGTGATTGTCAGGTATCCAGTGTTGATCCATCCAAAGGAAGCATTGTCATTAATTACTGTATCATTAACAACACAACACTTACTCTCATGCTTGAAACAGTGGGACAATTTAACATTTATTTATTTTAATTGTTGTAATATATAGCGCTTGTCCAGCTCAAGGTGCAAGCCAATACAGGATATAAATCAAGCCACTGGCAGTGTCTGACACCCAAACAACTGATCATAATCCTGGACAATAGGGTATGACACCCACACAACTAAGCATAATCCTGGACAATAGGGTATGACACTCAAACAACTGATCATAATCCTGGACAATAGGGTATGACACTCAAACAACTGATCATAATCCTGGACAATAGGGTATGACACTCAAACAACTGATCATAATCCTGGACAATAGGGTATGACACTCAAACAACTGATCATAATCCTGGACAATAGGGTATGACACTCAAACAACTGATCATAATCCTGGACAATAGGGTATGACACTCAAACAACTGATCATAATCCTGGACAATAGGGTATGACACCCACACAACTAAGCATAATCCTGGACAAGAGGGTATGACACTCAAACAACTGATCATAATCCTGGACAATAGGGTATGACACCCACACAACTAAGCATAATCCTGGACAAGAGGGTATGACACTCAAACAACTGATCATAATCCTGGACAATAGGGTATGACACCCACACAACTAAGCATAATCCTGGACAATAGAGTATGACACTAAAACAACTGATCATAATCCTGGACAATAGGGTATGACACCCACACAACTAAGCATAATCCTGGACAATGGGGTATGACACTCAAACAACTGATCATAATCCTGGACAATAGGGTATGACACTAAAACAACTGATCATAATCCTGGACAATAGGGTATGACACCCACACAACTAAGCATAATCCTGGACAATAGGGTATGACACTCAAACAACTGATCATAATCCTGTACAATAGGGTATGACACTCAAACAACTGATCATAATCCTGGACAATAGGGTATGACACTCAAACAACTGATCATAATCCTGTACAATAGGGTATGACACTCAAACAACTGATCATAATCCTGGACAATAGGGTATGACACTCAAACAACTGATCATAATCCTGTACAATAGGGTAATACACCCACACAACTAAGCATAATCCTGGACAATAGGGTATGACACTCAAACAACTGATCATAATCCTGTACAATAGGGTAATACACCCACACAACTAAGCATAATCCTGGACAATAGGGTATGACACCCACACAACTAAGCATAATCCTGGACAATAGGGTATGACACCCACACAACTAAGCATAATCCTGGACAATAGGGTATGACACCCACACAACTATACTAAGCATAAACCTGGACAACAGGGTATGGGGAGAAAGCACCTAGTGCTAGTTGGGTGTGTTTAATCAATGGGCACTTGCCCATCTAGGACATAAGCATCATAATATTTACAGTCTGTGCGGCTTGAAGAAGAAGATAGTACAGTAGATTGATAGAACAGTGTAGGAATGAAAAAGAACAAAGGAGAAAGACAGAGACAGTGGGAATTTAAAGCACTAAATTTCCAGAAAAAGGGGATACTATTTATACAGAAACCCATGGCACCCCCACAATTAGGAATGTTGAGAGTGATACAATGCTGTTCTTACTGCTAGGGATGGATACTGATGACAGAAACTGCATCCATCAATACAATAATGAGTGTTGAGAGTGATACAACGCTGTTCCTACTGCTAAGTTGTTATATCAATTTTTATTCATCAGATTAACATAACTAACTCTACTGCTAGGGATGGGTATTGATGACAGACACTGCATCCATCAATACAATAATGAGTTTTGAGAGTGATAAAATGTTGTTCTTACTGTGAGGGCTGGATGCTGATAACAGACACTGCAGTTTCCTTGTCCTGAGACAGCACGGTGTGCACAATAGGTGATGCCCCACGCCAGCGAGGCAACCGAGATGGGTGCACGTTGATTATGCCACTGACAATACCATACAATGTATTCAATACAATTTATGCAATAAAATTTTATACAATACAATTAATACAATTCAATATCATACAATGCAATGCATATTATTATTATTATTATAATTATTTTTATTGTTGAGGATTTTTATAGCGTACTTATCTCGCTGTACTAGACCAGACTCTAGGCGCTGGCAGATACAGGATCTAAGACGCCCACCCGCAGCCTTTGGGCGCATGGTCTGATGCCCGGACAACTGAGCACTATCCTGGCCAGCCAGGGATGGGGAGAAGGACCTAGTGCATGCTGGGTGTGTTCTTGTTACCGGCGCTCACCCGTCTAGGACATGAGCGTCAGGATCTTTAAAGTCCGTTATGATGGAATGTATGTGACACACAGACTAGACCTCGGTTTATACTCTCATCCGAAGGAGTAGGAAACGGGAGTAAAGTGTCTTTCCCAGGGACACAACACAATGGCCCGGACAGGGCTCGAACCCGGGACATTCAGATCCGCAAGCCAAAGCACTACCATTAGACCACCGTGCCTCCTTATAATCCAATATATTCAATACCATACAATGCATACAGTACCCACAGTACAACGTATACAATACAGTACCTACAGTACACTGTGTACAATACAGTACCTACAGTACAATGTATACAATAAAATATACACTATACACTACTTATAGTACAATGTATACAATACAAAGTATACAATACAGAATTTCTTAATTTAAAAAACCAACACTTTTATATAGCGCTTTTTCAGCTCATGAGTGGCTCAAGGCGCTGGTCAATACGAGGATGAGGATGAGGAGAAGGGACCTAATGCGTGCTAGTTGTATTTGTAAAGCCGGACATGTCTAGGACATGAGCGTCTGGATCTTTAAAGTCAATGTGATGGATGCATGCATGCAGAGACTAAGGATATGTAATACAATACAACAAATATAATCTATACAATATATAGATAATATGAATATAAATGAATAGAATACATACAATATAATACTATACAATGTATACAATACAAAATCATACAATGTTATTGGTCACCAATAGAGTGAAATTGGAGCTGCCTTCTCACGACAGATACAAGAACAGCATCACCCAGGACAGGGGGAGAGGGGAGTGGGGTGGGGGAACAGGACTTATAAGGGCATGCTGGGTGTATTGGTGTTTCTGGAACTCGCCCATCTAGGACATGAGTCAGGATCTTTCAAGTCCAATGCATGAGTGCACAGATTTTACCTCAGTTTACTCTTTCATCTGAAGGTGTTTTATTGTCTGACAACCAGAAATGTGCCTGTAGGTCACCATCCATACATGCAACAACATCTTACAACAGACTGACAAACACCTGACAACAGACTGACAAACATCTTACAACAGACTGACAAACACCTTACAACAGACTGACAAACACCTTACAACAGACATTTTACAACAGACAACAATTATTTTACAACAGCCAAACAAACATCTTGCAATACATTGACAAACAATATCTTACAATGCACTAACAAACAATATCTTACAACACACTAACAAGCATCTTACAACACACTGAAAAACAATATCTTTACAACAGACTGACAAACATCTTACATCTTTGGTAATAAATCTTATTTCTATTTTGCAATTCTTTGCGTATGACTTCAAGAATGGGTGTGCAGTTGAGTGAGAGTGAATTTGTTTGCTCATGCCCCTAACTGGACTGGTTTGACACTGAGCGAAGCCATCAGGGCTGCTGAGGACAGAGAAAGATGGAGTATGCTGGTTAAACGATCATCTGTGGTGCCCCTATGACTTCCGGGTTACGGGACAGGATAGGATAGGATAGGATAGGCCCCTAACTTTCCATCCCATAATTGTACTAACCAACAATCTTACACTTTTTTGTGTCTGTTCTTTGGAATCTTTATTCAATTTCCTTTCATTTGATATATACTTTTATATATCTAGGTGTAATAGTTTAGCAACAATGGCATATATAATAACTCATGTGTGTTTTACAATACAATACAAGATTATTGCTTTAGGTCCAGCGGACTCTTCCGAGCCAAATCAAGACCAGAGAGACGTTATCTTAAAATATTATAAAATGTTTCAAATCTTAAAAAACAAGCCTGTTACACTTAGATACTCAAACAAACTTTCACATGACACCTCTTTGAAAGTATCCTTTAAAACTGATGTATTAAAAAATTGTTCTCTTTCTTCAATCAGTTCACTATATTCAGTCCAGTCAATAAAATCCAAACTAAACAAAACATGTCGATATGATTTTTATGCGATAAAACAAACCAACATCATATAAAAATTGAAACAGATGTTGACCATTACATACTTTAAAAATCTCTTTGAAAGGTATTGAACCAAAATATGTTTCTCTTTCCTCTATCAAATCAGCACACTCAGACATGAAATGGCGAACGGCAAAGGATTGATCACATGCAAAGCACCATGGTGGTTCTTCTCCTTTTAAAAGGAAACTGTGGGTGACATAAGGATGCCCAATATGAAGGCGAGACAAAACTGTTTCTTCTTTGCGAGTGGATGCAAAGTTAGGCAAAGAAGCGGACAAATCGGGAAGAATTTGAAATAATTTGTTGTTGATATGATTAGACCAGTCAGTCTGCCACAGTCGTTTACAATAAGATCCAGTCATATAACGTAGGTCAGAATAGGGCACAAACAGGAAAATCTCTGGAGGGAAATCGAGATGCAGAGCATCTTTAGCCGCTTTGTCCGCTGCAATGTTGCCGCGGATGCCCATGTGACCAGAGACCCACATAAAAACTATCTTTTTACCCTCAGAAACAAGTTGTGTATGGAGGTCATGAATCTCTGCCAGATAAGGGTGTGATATCTTTCGCGTGGAAAGAGCCTGGAGTGCTGACAGTGAATCGGACATGATTAAAAACGAGGTTCTTTTGGATTGATAAATTTGTTTTAGAGCTAGATTAATTGCCTTGAGCTCAGCTGTATAAACAGAACAAAAATCAGGTAAACGCTGTTGCTAGGGCTGGTCTAAGTATCTCCCAGAGACCGACGCAGCAGCAACTGAATCTCCTTTCATTGACCCGTCTGTAAAAAGTTTTTCATATCCTGGGTATAAGGCACACTGTTCTAAATAAAGTTGGTTATATACGGTTTCAGATGTATTGTTTTTGAGGAAAGTGGACAATTGCCAATTAATGTTGGGGGGGTCAGTCCGAAGCTCATCATCGTTGATGGAAGCAACATCGATGCCTGCTTTTTCCAAATGAGCCTGCATTCTGATGCCAAACGGAGGTATTGTGTTACTGTTAGGTTTGGCTTCAAATTTCTGAACAAAATCTGGGTTGAAAACACAGTCATAAGCAAGGTTCATGGGATCAGTTTTTAATTTTAAATAGTAATTCAGTGACAATTTTGTACGTCTCAGCTCCAGCGGGGGTTCGTTAGCATCCACGTAAAGGCTTTCACAAGGGGAGGTGCGAAACGCACCCAAAGCAATGCGTAGGGCCTGATGAGCAACTGGGTCTAACATTTTAGGATAAGATTTTCTAGCAGAACCATAAACAATGCAACCATAATCTAACTTGGATCTAATTAAAGAACGATATAACAGCAATAAAGTTTTCTTGTCAGCTCCCCGGTCTGTACCACTGATAACCTTGAGCAAGTTGCAGGCTTGTTGACATTTAGTTTTCACATTTTTCAGATGAGGAAGGAAGAATAGCCTTTGATAAAAAATAACACCCAAAAATTTGACTTGTTGGACCGCCTAGCCTTTATTGGAGTTTTATTGAGGGTAATATTAGGATCTTGAATAATTCCCCGGTGCTTGGAAAAGTGAATACATTCAGTTTTTGCTTCAGAAAATTTAAAACCATTTTGTAAAACCCAGTCTTCAACAGCATTGACACATAACTGTAGCTGACGTTCTGCAGATGCCAAGGTTTTACCTTTGGCTACTAATGCAAAATCGTCAACAAACAAAGAATTGTCAATTCCTCGTTTAACGGAACGAACAATATTATTTATTTTAATATTAAACAGCAAGGGAGACAAAATGCTACCCTGAGGTACTCCAATCTCCTGTTCCCTCGACCTCGTATCTGACAAAGATCCCTCAACCTTCACCTCAAAAATTCTGTCCGTTAGAAAGTTGGATATAAACAGAGGTAAATGTCCCTTTAAACCCATTTCTTGTAAATCTGAAAGAATGTAATATTTCCATGTGGTATCGTACGCTTTTTCCAAATCAAACATGATGGCTACAACATGTTCACCCTGGACGAACGCATTGTGGATAAAAGTTTCCAGTCGCACCAGGTGATCGACAGTACTTCGACCACTTCGAAAGCCACACTGAGTGTTGGATAATATATTATTTGTTTCCAGATACCACAGTAAACGGGAGTAAACTATTCTTTCCAGCGTCTTGCATAAGCAGGACGTTAAGGCTATTGGTCTGTAGTTTGTTGGGTTAGTATGGTCTTTGCCAGGTTTAGGAATGGGTACAATAATGGCCTTTCTCCAAGAATGAGGAAAGATGCCAGTGATCCAAATCTGATTGAAGATGTCAAGCAGTTGAGACTGCGAGTACCGTGTTAAATGTCTGAGAAATTAATAATGTACATCATCCGGTCAAACTGCTGAATCTGCACTTTTGTTAATTGCATCGTCAAGCTCGACTAACGAGAACGAAATGTTGTAATCTTCAGAATTATCAGAGGTAAAATTAAACCGTTGTTTTTCTTTATGTATTTTAATTGTTTGGAAAGAGACGGAATAATTTTTAGAAGAAGAATTTGCAGCAAACGAAGAGGCCAAAAGATCAGCTACTAGTTTTTTATCTCCGATTACGTCCCCCTGCACAGTAAGGCATGGGCTGACCTGTCTGTTACTTTTATTTTTGAGTTTGCGGACCACTTTCCAAACCTTCAACAGTTTCGCTTTCGAATTTAGCGTGGAGCAGAAACCTCTCCACGATTCTCTTCTCTTACTTTTGAAGAGCTGTCGGCATTGGGCTCGCAAACGTTGGTGGTTCTGTTTATTTTCAGAACTTGGATGCAGATGCATCATTCTTAAAGCTTTTTTACGGGCTTGCTGAAGTTTTTTACATTCACCATCAAACCAGGGTTTTTTAATTGTGTACGGTTTTGATGAAGTTTGCGGGATGGACTCCTTGGCACTGTTTATAACTATGTCAGTGTAAAGCTGTATTGGATCTATGGCATTAGAAAAATCCTGTTCCTTAGCACGTAACTGAACCTCAGACAGGTTAGAAAACAGACTCCAGTAAGCTTGTTTCAGTTTCCACCTGCAATGAGTTTGCTCAAGGTTGTCTGAATCATGTTTTAATAAAACCGGAAAATGGTCGCTGCCATGGAGATCTTCTAAAACTGTCCATTTAAAATCCAAAAGTAAGGAGGGATCACAGATCGATATATCAATGTGGGACAAAGAAGCGGTTCTTGAACAGGAAAAAGTTGGAGCACCCTGGGTCAAAGTTACTAGGTTCAACGAGTCTAAAATGTCTTCAATTAATTTCCCCTTAGAATCAGTACGATTGCTACCCCACAGGGGAGAGCGTCCATTAAAATCTCCCAACAACAAAAAAGGGGTAGGTAACTGTTGGATTAAATTCTCAAGTTCACTTTTATTTACATTTATTGATGGGGTCAAATATATAGAACAAACTGTGAAGGATTTAAAAAGAGATACTCTGGCTGCAACTGCTGTTAAACTTGTATTAAGTGAAATTGGGTTAAATGGGACGTTTCTATGAATAAAGAGTGAAACGCCTCTAGAAGATGTACAATCTAGAGACGAATAACCAGTAATATCTATAAGATGTTTCTCTGACAGGAGAGTTTCCTGAATGGCTAACACCTCGGGTTGATGCTCTCCGTCAGCAGACAGCAGAGCTCCTCATAATTTGCCCTTATCCCTCGGATATTCCATTGTAAAATGGCCATAAAAATGAAGTAAAAGAATGCTAAAATTTTCATCTCTGAGAGCACAATTACGTCTCTTTAGCTTTCGGACCCTCGTCCATCTCTTCATGGTCCATCAACCCCCCGAAACGGTCCTCCGTTTCGAGAGGCTGATGCTGCTTGGAAGAAAGGGGTCTGGGCCTTTGATTTTTTGTCAAAGCCCCGGAACCCGAACTGCCAGCCGACATCCTCCCCTTCTCCCGAGCACTGGACTTTATATCTTCCCTCTCCCCACTCACCCCTTCCAACCTTTCCCTCTCCTCCTCTGACGCTATTCTGCTGAGCAACAAGAATCTTAGCCGCCTCAGCAACTACCCGGTCGCTAAAACCGGTCGTTGCTGGTGCGGCGACCTGAGGCCTAGCCTCCTTTGCAGCAGGTGTGACGGCTTTAGACACGACCGTCTGCGTGTTGTGGGTGACGGTTGGGTACGTGCCCGTCAGCGGCACGTTCTCCAGTGTAATCGGTGGGGCTGGAGAACCCCCCCTTTTGCACAAACAAAGTGAGCATTTTTTCTAGAGCATCCATCCGTCTGCACAATGTTTCCAAGATCTGCGTCATTTTATTCATGGCAGTGTCCATTGACGGGTGTGCGCTAGGTTCCACATGAGATGTGGAACCCGCCACAGACGCAAAGGACCTCTCTTTAAGAACCGGCCTACTTTCAAGTAATTTTTTTCTTGCGTCTCCGAAGGAGCAACTCTAAGTGGCCTGCACCTTTTGGATTTCCAGCTCCAACTGCCACTGAGGACAATCTTTGGAGCTGGAAGAATGATTCCCGGCGCAATTCACACAGCAAATCGGATTTTTGTATTCATTTTCATGTTTGTCTTTTGCACAATCTCGACATAATTCTTTGCTTTTACAGGTTTTGCTACCGTGACCAAACCTTTGGCAACGGTAGCATCGCAACGGTGACGGTACAAACGGTGTCACCTTCACCCTAAGGTACCCCACCTTGAGTGACTCCGGCAACTTGGTCATAGCGAAGGTCACAAAAAGTGTGTTGGTGGGGATACGTTGGGGTCCTTTGGTGACAAAGACCCGCTGTAGTGCTATGACCCCCTGGCTGGAGAGCTCATCTCAGATTTCCAATTCCGACATGTCGATCAAATCCTGACATCGGATGACTCCCTTGGAGGAATTCAACCGTCCATGCACAGAAACTTTGATTTGTCTGTCATCAAAGATGGTCAAATTCCTCTTTAGAAGACAATCCGATGCCCTTATGGTTGAGCATTAAACCAGGTAGGCCCCAGATCTCAGTTTTTTCACATCTTTGAACCCGATTGTGCAGACGGATTGGAAACCCTTCTGGATGGCGAACGGAGACAGCTTACCTAGTGGCATAGCCGGATCCGCCCCCTCCACAACCAAAAAACGAGGCCAGGCCCCTTCCACCCCAGATGCACAAGCTTTTTGTCTCGTCTCCATGTCACTGTCCGTGTCGGTGTCCAGTCCGTCATCGTGCAGTCGGTTTTTTTTGGTTGATGCCATGTTAATTATTTGTTAATTCATCCCCCCTGCTCCCCACCCACCACGGAGTCCAACAAGGGGATGCGTCCAAGCGGAAAATCCAGCAAGGGAGCGCACCAGGGCTACAGGGGGGATTATACACCCAGACAATCCCGCACTGCCACTACGGTTTTGTTCAAGTTTGACCCATGAGCCGCAGCCTTCTAGCAGAGCTAGGGCAATACACGACCAGCTGCTTGACTGACGCCGGCCACGGCAGCCTCCCGTCTAAGAGAAGTCCGGGCCAAAGAGGTGTGTTAGTGTGAGGGACCGCAGTCCCTCAGTGACCTCAACCTCCAGGATCCCATTCTCCCCCGACACGGGTTGCCCTGCATGGCAAACGCAGGGGGCCAAGAGAAGGCCACAGAGAAAAAGGAGGGTAGAAAAAGAAGAAATGATGGGGAAAAAGAAGACAGGAAAAGTCTGGTAAGGCAGAAGAGAGGAAGTCAAAACTGCAGTTTAGTGGGAGAATTTACGGGTGAAGAGAATATAGGTGAAAGGACCAATAAGACAGAAACAAGACAAAAGAGAGAAAAAAGGGGTAGGCAACTTTGTCACCCAGCCAGAGAGAGGCATGGGGTCCACCCCCCGGCGAGCGGAGCCAAGCCCGTGGGGGCGTGTGTTTTTAATCGTAAGTCAAAATTTTCTTTAGCACACAGCAGGAAAAACATGTCAGCAGGCTAAGGGTTAAGGAAATACTAAGGAAATACTAAGGAAATGCAGACTATCTTTCCATACTCACTGATGAAATGCAGACAATTAGTACACGTGTACTAAGGAAATGCAGACAATTAGTACACGTGTACTAAGGAAATGCAGGGATGAATTTTACATACTTACTAAGGAAACGCAGAAATGATTTTTTTGGGTACCAACTTGCCGAAGGAAACTAGAACACCCAGGTCAAAGAGGTTGAGGCTGCTAGAGTCAGGTGGCCAGGTCAGCAGGCCAAGGTCATGTTCCTTTGCAAACATGGCCACTGGGGACTGTAACAAAGCAAAAGTAATGCTCCATTCAACAATAACAGCAAGTGCATCACAGGGGGGTGGGAGGTGGGGGGTGGGGTGAAGTTTACTTCGTGGTGTAAGTGACAACAAAACAGCCTGGAGTACAGAAAACACAACATGTCAGGTAGTGGTTGGAATGTAATTGACAGCCTGGAGTACAGAAAACACAACATGTCAGGTAGTGGTTGGAATGTAATTGACAGCCTGGAGTACAGAAAACACAACATGTCAGGTAGTGGTTGGAATGTAATTGACAGCCTGGAGCACAGAAAACACAACATGTCAGGTAGTGGTTGGAATGTAATTGACAGCCTGGAGTACAGAAAACACAACATGGCAGGTAGTGGTTGGAATGTAATTGACAGCCTGGAGTACAGAAAACACAACATGTCAGGTAGTGGTTGGAATGTAATTGACAGCCTGGAGTACAGAAAACACAACATGGCAGGTAGTGGTTGGAATGTAATTGACAGCCTGGAGTACAGAAAACACAACATGTCAGGTAGTGGTTGGAATGTAATTGACAGCCTGGAGTACAGAAAACACAACATGGCAGGTAGTGGTTGGAATGTAATTGACAGCCTGGAGTACAGAAAACACAACATGGCAGGTAGTGGTTGGCAGCTGGTTGAAGGCCTGGACTACCCTACAGGCAAGCAACCCTTACTCCTTATAAACTCAGGTCTAGCCTAGTTCATATTGGACCTGTGTGACAAACGAAGATAGATAAAAAAGAAAAAAAAAACTCACAGGGAGCTGATGCCTACAGAAAAATCAACAGTAGCATTCGAAAAGGCAGGCGCACAGCAAAGACGAACTGGATAGAAGATCAATGCCAGGAAATAGAGATTAGTCTGAACAAGAACAATAGCAAGAAGGTCTATCAGACCATGAAGCGAAGCGGCTTACAAGTGTTAAACAGCCCAAAGTCTCCATGATCCAAAGCAAGTCTGGTATGTGCCTTACAGAATAACAAGAAGTCTTGGATAGATGAATGAATGAATGAATAATTTATAAAGCGCGTAAATATCTCCACGCCGACGGGCATGATCGCAGCGCTGGTGGGAGGGATGTGGATAAACACACACACACACACACACACACACACACACACACACCCACACAGACAGTGGCAGGAAGGGTGCATACATCATAACTTAACATTTTAACTTCTTCACTATCGCTCAACACATTCTAGCAGGCAGACCAGTCAATTAACATTTATGCAAAACTTTCACGCAGTGACTTATGAAATTGGGATGAGATCAGATAATTATACATCCAGATTAGCAAGAAGAGAAGAAATGTGTTTTTAAGTTTCTGCGAAATGCACCGACAGAGTCTGCTCTCTTTATGCCTTCTGGAAGAGCATTCCACCAGACCGGTGCAGTGTATCTGAAAGACCTCTGGCCATACCTCTTAGTCCTACACTGCTTATGCCCAAGAACAACAAATAAAGACTTGGAAGCTGAGCGGAGGCTGCGAGATGGTTCGTACACATTCAGAAGTTCGAACAGGTATTCAGGAGTGTGCTCTTTAACTGCGCGATAGGCAACTGAAAGCAGTTTGTGTTTAATGCGTTTGTAGACAGGAAGCCAATGGAGTTGCTCAAGAATGGGGGTGATATGGACTGATTTACGACTTTTTGTGACCAATCGAGCTGCAGAATTCTGCGCAGATTGGAGGCGTTTGATCTGTGCTTGAGGCAGATTGGCAAGAAGGCTGTTGCAATAGTCTAGTCTTGACAAGACCAAAGAGACAGCAACAGTGTTTGCTGCACTACGAGTCAGAGAAGAACGGATTTTACCAAGAGCTCTTAAATGAAAGAAACAGGATCTCACTACTGCCGAAACATGCTGTTCAAGTGAAAGGTCACAGTCAAGCACAAGGCCAAGAGTCTTTACAAAAGGAGAGAACTGAATGTCAGCATCACCGACCCGCAGGGACTGGAAGGGACAAGATTGTCTTCTAATTCGCGGTCCACATAGCAAAGCTTCTGTCTTCTGTTCATTCAGTTTCAACTTGTTCGCATTCATCCACATCTTGATCTCAAGACAGCACTGCTCAACATTTCTGACGGCTGCAACAGCAGCATCACAATCAGCTGGAATTTTGGAATATAGTTCCGAATCATCAGCGAATAAGTGATGATCAATGGAGAAACTGCTTATGAGGTTAGACAACTGGCGAACATACAAAGAGAACAGAAGGGGTCCAAGGACAGAACCCTGTGGAACTCCACAGGAAAGAAGAGTTTCAGGGGAAGTGCACCCCTTGACATGAACACATTGATATCTGTCCGACAGATAGGAGGAAAACCATTTCAGTACAGTGCTGCAAACGCCAATCTCAGAATGGAGCCTATCCAAGAGGAGTGCATGATCTATGGTGTCGTATGCGGCACTGAGATCAAGAAGAACAAGCAGTGCGTTACTACCCCCATCAACCATCCCCAGGAGATCGCTTAGAACTCGCAAAAGTGCAGTCTCAGTGCTATGTCCACTTCTGTATGCCGACTGAAACTTGACATGCAAGCTGTTTCCATCTAGATGAGACCGTAGCTGATCAGCAACAGCTCGTTCAAGAAGCTTGGATGCAAAGGGCAAGTTGGATACTGGGCGATAGTTACCCAGGACCTCTCGATCCAAACTCGACTTCTTCAAAAGAGGAATTACGGCAGCAGATTTACATTTATAGATGGACAGAGAACTACTCTGACCTTTACAAACACACACCAAATGGAGACCCATCAGTTCTAGCATGTCTCCAGAACAGAGAAGAAGAAGAAATCCTCCCAATTCTCAGAGAAGAAGTTGAGGCAGCAGTGCAATTGCTTAAGAAAGGGAAGTCAGCGAGAGTGGACAACATACCAGCAGAATTGCTTCAAGCAAGATGAGAGGCGATGATTGAGGCTCTCATCATTATCTGTAACAAGATCTGACAGAGTGGGCCCAGTCGCTTGTCAGCACACTTCCCAAAAAGGGTAACCTTCAGGAGAGTGAAAACAACTGCACCATCAGTCTCATCAACCATCTCAGCAAAGTCCTCCTGAAAATAATACTCAACAGGTCAACAAGCTGAACAAAATAATAGCTGAAGAATAAGCAGTATTCAGGGTAGGGTGAAGTACAACTGGGGAGGTTTTCAATTTCAGATTAATTTGCAAGAAATACCTACGGCACCAACAACATCTATATTATGTGTTTGTAGACTTCAAGACAGCGTTTGACCGAGTCTGGAATGCAACTCTGTGGTCAACCATGAGAGTGTACAACATCAGCCCCAACATTAATGAAGTCATCAAAAGCCAGTATGACAAGGCTACCAATGCAGTCCTCCAAAACAGTGCCATCAGGAACTGGTTCAGAGCAATAGCCGACATGCGTCAAGGATGCCTACACTCTCCTACACTCTTCAAACATCTTCCTGGAGTGCATCATGTCAGATGCCCTTGCAGATCACGAAGGAACTGTCAGCATAGAGGGTAGAGCTATCTCAAACCTCTGTTTTGCGGATGACATAGATGGATTGGCAGGAGAAGAACAAGAACTTGCACAGCTGATACATAGGTTTGTCCCCACCTCCAGAGCATATGGAATGGAAATAAGTGCAGAGAAGACCAAAATGATGACCAACAACACCAATGGCATCAACACGGACATCAAATTCCAAGGCCAATCCCTCAACATGGTGCATAGTTTCAAATATTTAGGAGTTGTACCAGACAATGAGTCCCGACAGGAAGTTCTTCAGGATCACACAAACTACTGCTGACCTGACAAGGTGGAAGCCCATTTGGAAAGACAGGACCAACAGTCTACACTCCAAGGTAAAGCTGCTGCGCTCTTTTGTCATCTCCATCTTCCTATACGCTTGCGAAACATGGACTCTCACAGCAGATCTACAACAAAGAATACAAAGCATGGAGATGAGGTGCTACAGAAGACTTCTGGGCATTTCCTATACCCAGCACATCACCAACAACGAAGTCCGACAGACCATCACACAAGCCATTGGACAACACGATGACATGCTCATAGCGTTGATGAAATGGAAACTCCATTTCAACATCACCATCATCCATGCCTATGCCCCAACATCAGACTATGACGACAGCAAAGTGGAGGATTTTTATGAAAATCTATAAGCTGTCCTTGACCAAGTGCCAAAGAAGGACATAGTCATAGTGGAAGGAGAGGCCAAGATGCGCACGACAACTGGGGAGACACATGTGGACCCCACTGCAACAACTAGACAAATGACAGGGGTCTGAGACTCTTGGAGTTTGCCAGATACAACAATCTAATACTGGCAAACATGCTTGGTCTCCAAAAAAAAATCCAGACGATGGACATGGCACAGTCCCGGCGGGGAGCATCACATCCAGATCAACTACATCATGGTCAAGAAACGCTTCAGATCAAGCATCAACATTGGCAGGACACGCACTTTTCCAGGAGCAGACATCAAAAGTGACCACAATCTCGTGATGTCTTTCCGGCTTCACTTGAAGAGAGTAAACACAGCAAAGTGCACTAGACTGAAGTTCAACCTGGACAAACTGCAAGACCCGTAGGTGGCAGAAATATTTCAGGCCACAATTGGAGGGAAATTTGCACCACTGGTCATTTTGGGAGCTTTTGAAGTAGATGTCAACACCATGACCACCACCTTCAACTTAGCTGTGACAAATGCCACCACGGAGATCCTTGGAAAGCACCGGCCAAAGAGGAAGCTGTGGATCACACCTGAACTTTTGGACCTGTGTGATAAACGAAGAGAGATTAAAAAAAAACAACTCACAGGGAGCTGATGCCTACCGAAAAATCAACAATGACATCCGAAAAAGCATGCGCACAGCAAAGGATAACTGGATAGAAGATCAATGCCAGGAAATAGAGAACAGTCTGAACAAGAACAACAGCAAGAAGGCCTACCAGACAGACTGTGAAGGGGCTGACAAGTGTTAAACAGCCAAAGGTCTCCATGATCCAAAGCAAGTCTGGCATATGCCTTACAGAAGAACAAGAAGTCTTGGACAGATCGACATAGTACTGCTCTGACCTTTACAACCACACACCAAATGGAGACCCATCAGTTCTAGCATGTCCCGAGAACAGAGAAGAAGAAGAAATCCTCCCAAATCTCCGAGAAGAAGTTGAGGCAGCCGTGCAATCGCTGAAGAAGGGGAAGTCAGCGGGAGTGGACAACATACCAGCGGAACTGCTTCAAGCAGGATGAGAAGCGATGATTGACGCACTCACCATTATCTGTAACAAGATCCGGCAGAGTGGGCAGTGGCCTCCACCATGGACCCAGTCGCTTGTCACCACTCTTCCCAAAAAAGGTAACCTTCAGGAGTGTGAAAATTACCGCACCATCAGCCTCATCAGCCATCCCATCAAGGTCCTCCGGAAAATAATACTCAACAGGTTGAAACCCCAAGCTGAACAAATCATAGCTGAAGAGCAAGCAGGATTCAGGGCAGGGCGAAGTACCACTGAACAGATTTTCAACCTCAGAATAATCTGCGAGAAATACATACAGCACCAACAACATCTATATCATGTGTTCGTAGACTTCAAAAAGGCGTTTGACCGAGTCTGGCATGCAGCTCTGTGGGCAACTATGAGAGTGTACAACATCAGCCCTAAAATTATTGAAGTCATCAAAAGTCTGTATGACAAGGCTACCAGTGCAGTCTTATACAACAGCGCCATCGGAAACTGGTTCAGAATAACAATCGGTGTGCGTCAGGGATGCCTACTCTCTCCAACACTCTTCAACATCTTCCTAGAGCAGATCATGTCAGATGCCCTTGCAGATCATGAAGGCACAGTCAGCATAGGGGAAGAGCAATCTCCAAACCTTCGTTTTGCGGATGACATTGATGGATTGGCTGGATAGGAACAAGAACTTGAACAGCTGGTCCAGAGGCTTGACACCACCTCCAGAGCCTATGGAATGGAAATAAGTGCAGAGAAGACAAAAATGATGACCAACAACACCAATGGCATCAACACGGACATCAAAGTCCAAGGCCAATCCCTCAACACAGTGCATAGCTTCAAATATTTAGGAGCCATTGTATCAGACAATGGGTCCCGACAGGAAGTCCTCTCCAGAATCGCACAAACAACTGCTGCCCTGGCGAGGTTGAAGCCAATTTGGAAAGACAGGACCATCAATCTACATTCCAAGACTGCTGTGCTCCCTTGTCATCTCCATCTTCCTATGCGCTTGCGAAACATGGACCCTCACACAGTGATGTCCCGAGGCCTCGGACATCGGTCATGGTCCGATTTGTTTGGAAAATGACCGAATGCAAACACCTGTGTCCCGTCAAATGTCCGATTCTATTGCGAAATTAGCGGTCATTGTCCGATAGTATTATGACTGGAGCGGTCACTGCAAGAAATTTATTTAATCGTTCTTATATAGCGCTTTTCCAGCTCAAGAGCTGCTCAAGGCGCTGGCCGATACAGGATCTAACTCAGGCCGCCCAAGATGCCCACCCGCAGCCTTTGGGCGCATGGTCTGACGCCCAGACAACTGAGCACAATCCTGGGCAGCCAGGGATGGGGGAGAAGGACCTAGGTGCATGCTGGGTGTGTTCTTGTCACCGGCACTCACCCGTCTAGGACATGAGCGTCAGGATCTTTAAAGTCCGTTATGATGGAATGAATGCGACACAGACTAGACCTCGGTTTATACTCTCATCCGAAGGAGTAGGAAAACAGGAGTAAAGTGTCTTTCCCAGGGACACAACACAATGGCCCGGCTAGGGCTCGAACCCGGGACCTTCAGATCCGCAAGCCGAAGCACTACCACTAGACCACAGTGCCTCCAGAAACATATGTACAAACTGGAGTGTCAAAGCCGTTAAAACGAGTTTGAATAGTGGACAATGCTAGACTATTATCACTCTTTAGTACATTCCGTCGGACAACAAAAGGGCATTTTTAAACTGTTTACACAACAGAGTTTTTGTTTTACTTTATTCATATTTATTCTCAGTCACTGTCTTCTAAAGAAGCACCATTAATCAGTTCGCTTCACAATCTGAATGTCCTATTGCTTTTATGTAGTCAGGACATGATGTCCGATTAGTTTTATGATTTAGGACATTTTGTCCTATTGCCCTCTAATCCTAGGAACACCACTGCTCACAGCAGATCTCCAACGAAGAATACAAAGCATGGAGATGAGGTGCTACGGAAAATTTCTGGGCATTTCCTATAGCCAGCACATCACCAACGACGAAGTCCGACAGACCATCACACAAACCTGTCACGTCACCCTAGTGGGTTCCACGACGTTCAGCTCATACACCGAGTGAGGGGATAAAAACTCAAACAAAAGAAACTAACACAAAAGCCAGACGTACAATCACACTCTTTTATTCAACAACAAACACACACACACACACAGGATAATGGGAATCTAAACCACCCTCAACCCCTATCTAGGCCCACCACCCAGTATTTACTGAACAATTACCCCCCCCCCCCCCCCCCCCCCCCTTGTCTAACCTGAAAACCCCAGAACTGTACACAACAAAATGCCCGCAACAATATGCAACAATAGCAACAATCAATTTTCACTTCATATAAATACAGTTTCAGCTGAGAAAACAAATCAGCAAGTCTTAGAAATCAATTGTACTGCATAAACTAACTTACAATCTAATTTCACTGTTTGTAACTTAATTGTTTTTAACTGAGCTCAGAATAAACTATAGACGATGATCACACAGATCGTTGAAGTAATTCACACGAAGTGCTGAAGATAGGGGTAGGTTTTATGTGCGTGAAATGCGAATCTCTGTGTGTGTCGGTGTGTGCGGCACAGATCCTGCAAACCCCGATGGAAAGCTCCCGGTCGTCCGAAGTACCAGGGCAAGTCCCGGCGGCGATGGAGGATCACACCCAGCAGCAGCGCCCACGACCGAGAAAAGACGTGGCAGTTGTGGTGACGAGGCCTGGCAAGTCCACACCTCGCAGTGGCAAAGGCAGGGTCCTCAGAGGCTGAAGTGTATGTGGCACAGTCGTACAGCCGTAGTAATAATACAGGGTGTTCCAAAAGTCTTGGGCACATTTTGACATTGAATATTTCCGAAACTATTAAGGATATAAAAACGCATCTGGTAAATTCAGAAAGCTTGTAATCTCAATTTTTACATGGAATGTTCAAAGATGTTCAATGTGAGCACCATTGGTCACACGACACACATCAAGCCGATATTCAAATTCTTGCCAAACGCGTCCCAGCATTTTCTGGTTGAGTGAACGCCATTAATGGGTCTGAAAAGAAATTAAAAAAATCAACAGCTTTACAAAAACTTAATGTAATTAGCTTTAAAATGGCACAACTTTTATCTTACTACCATTCATAGTAATTGAGATAAGGGGACTTCAAATGTGCCCAAGACTTTTGGAACACCCTGTAGTAGGAGTAATAGTAGAATATAACAGCAACAGATAACAGCAGGCCCAATCTGTCAGCAAATAAATTGTCTCACTAGTTCATCCTAAAAAATGTAAACACTGCATAACAAATACTCCTTCCGCCGTCCGCCATCTTGACCTTTTTATATATGCATCTCAATAATTCAGTGCAATGCTTAATTCTAATAACTTATATTTCTTTCATAAAACATAGTTGTTTATATAAATATACATAATTATTACACTTCCAGTCATGCAATCCCGACTCATCTAATCCTCACTTCCATCTTCATCACCCCTCTCCATGTTATAGCACATTATCTCCCTTCATTCACAATTATTTCTATCACGCTATAATGCATCATCACCCTTCCCTCCCCTCATATTCATCACCTTCATCACCCCTCTCCAACATAGTACATTGTCTCCCTTCCTTCATATTCCTCACCCCCCTCTCTTTCTCTCTTTAACATGCATACTTCATTGTCACCCTTTGATCTGTTTTGGCAACAACATTTCCCATTTACATATTTAAACAAGAAAATCATAATTATGAAAATCATATAAAAATCAATAAATTACTATTTATCAAAATACATCCCTTTCCCCCTCATTCCCCATCATTCATTCACGCACGCAAGCCCGGAGTGCATAGCCACTAAGGAAATGAATCACAGGATTCACACTCACCTTTTAGTTCTCGGCCTGTGACACACGGATACACGTACACATACACAACACCACTATACAGCACAAAACAGTACACACTGGTTATCCGTTTGAGAGACTCAAAGTTCGTTCTGTGCTAATGCTATGCTTTGCACTGGAGCATCTCAATACCGACGAGGTACTTGAGCCTTGGCAGGTGCCCAAACGAGGGCTACACAACCTTAAGACAGAACCCTACCCTTATTCCTTCCTGAATAAATGGCCATTACAGTCTTTCAACAACAGTCTTTTAGTCATTCTTGTCCCGAGGAGGGCCCAAGACATTGGGTAGTTCGAAACCCTTACAGAATCACTTTACTCTAACCTGACACACACTGTCACAAAGTTACTTCTGTCCAAAAAAACGACTGCTCGCAAAAGCTTCCAAAATGACTCTGCCAGCTAAATCTTCTACCAGTACACAGGACCAGGCATCGAGTCGTGCTCAGTAACCCAATTCCCCACCTATGCATTATGCTCTATGCGTTAAACACGTGAAACCCACACATACTTATCTTTCATCCTATCCTATCCTATCCTGTCCCATAACCCGAAGGTCGTAGGGGCACCACAGATGATCGCTTAACCAGCATACTCCATCTTTCTCTGTCCTCAGCAGCCCTCATGGCTTCGCTCAGTGTCAAACCAGTCCATTCTCGAATGTTGTCCTCCCACCTCTTTTTCGGTCTCCCCCTTCTTCTACCTCCTTGCACTGTGCCTTGCAGAATGGTCTTTGCAAGGCCTGATGATCTGGTGACGTGGCCATACCATCGGAGTTTCCGTTTCTTCACCACTGTGAGCAGGTCATCGTGTTGTCCAATGGCTTGTGTGATGGTCTGTCGGACTTCAACGTTGGTGATGTGTTGGGTATAGGAAATGCACAGAAGTCTTCTGTAGCACCTCATCTCCATGCTTTGTATTCTTCGTTGGAGATCTGCTGTGAGGGTCCATGCTTCGCAAGCATATAGGAAGATGGAGATGACCAGAGATCGCAGCAGTCTTACTTTGGAATGTAGACTGATGGTTCTGTCTTTCCAAATGGGCTTCAACCTTGTCAGGGCAGCAGTTGTTTGTGCGATCCTGGAGAGGACTTCCTGTCGAGACCCATTGTCTGACACAATGGCTCCTAAATATTTGAAGCTGTGCACTGTGTTGAGGGATTGGCCTTGTACTTTGATGTCCGTGTTGATGCCATTGGTGTTGTTGGTCATCATTTTGGTCTTCTCTGCACTTATTTCCATTCCATAAGCTCTGGAGGTGGTGTCAAGCCTCTGTACAAGCTGTTCAAGTTCTTGTTCCTCTCCAGCCAATCCATCAATATCATCCGCAAAACGAAGATTGGAGATTGCTCTGCCCCCTATGCTGACTGTGCCTTCGTGATCTGCAAGAGCATCTGATATGATGCGCTCTAGGAAGATGTTGAAGAGTGTTGGAGAGAGTAGGCATCCTTGACGCACACCGATTGTTGTTCTGAACCAGTTCCCGATGACGCTGTTATGGAGGACTGCACTGGTAGCCTTGTCATACAGGCTTTTGATGACTTCTATGATTTTAGGGCTGATGTTGTACACTTTCATGGTTGCCCATAGAGCTGCATGCCAGACTCGGTCAAATGCCTTCTTGAAGTCTATGAACACATGATATAGATGTTGTTGGTGCTGTAGGTATTTCTCACAGATTATTCTGAGGTTGAAAATCTGTTCAGTGGTACTTCGCCCTGCCATGAATCCTGCTTGTTCTTCAGCTATGATTTGTTCAGCTTGTGGTTTCAACCTGTTGAGTATTATTTTCAGGAGGACCTTGCTGGGATGGCTGATGAGGCTGATGGTGCGGTAATTTTCACACTCCTGAAGGTTACCTTTTTTAGGAAGAGTGATGACAAGCGACTGGGTCCATGGTGTAGGCCATTCCCCATTCTGCCAGATCTTGTTACAGATAGTGGTGAGAGCATCAGTCATCGCTTCTCCTCCTGCTTGTAGCAGTTCCGCTGGTATGTTGTCCACTCCCGCTGACTTCCCTTTCTTCAGCGATTGCACTGCTGCCTCAACTTCTTCCCGGAGAATTGGGAGGATTTCTTCTTCTTCTCTGCTCTCGGGACATGCTAGAACTGATGGGTCTCCATTTGGTGTATGGTTGTAAAGGTCAGAGCAGTACTCTGTCCATCTGTCCAAGACTTCTTGTTCTTCTGTAAGGCAAATGCCAGACTTGCTTTGGATAGTGGAGACTTTGGGCTGTTTAACACTTGTCAGCCGCTTCACAGTCTGGTAGGCCTTCTTGCTGTTGTTCTTGTTCAGATTGTTCTCTATTTCCTGGCATTGATCTTCTATCCAGTTCTCCTTTGCTGTGCGCATGCCTTTTCGGATGTCATTGTTGATTTTTCGGTAGACATCAGCTCCCTGTGAGGTGTTCTTTTTCTTTTTTAACTCTCTTCGTTTATCACACAGATCCAAAAGTTCAGGTGTGATCCACGGCTTCTTCTTTGGTCGGTGCTTGCCAAGGATCTCAGTGGCGGCATCTGTTACAGCTGAGTTGAAGGTATTGGTCATGGTGTTGACATCTACTTCGCCTGCCCCCAAAATAAGCAGTGGTGCAAATTTCCCTCCAATTGTGGCCTGAAATATTTTTGCCACCTCCGGGTCTTGCAGTTTGTCCAGGTCGAACTTCAGCCTAGTGCACTTTGCTGTATTTACTCTCTTCAAATGGAGCCGGAAAGACATCATCACGAGATCGTGGTCACTTCCAATGTCTGCTCCTGGAAAAGTGCGTGTCCTGCCAATGTTGATGCTTGATCTGAAGCGTTTCTTGACCATGATGTAGTCGATCTGGTTGTGATGTTCCCCGCCGGGACTGTGCCATGTCCATCGTCTGGATTTTTTGTGGAGACCAAGCGTGTTTGCCAGTACCAGATTGTTGTATCTGGCAAACTCCAATAGCCTCAGACCCCTGTCATTTGTCTCGTTGTTGCAGTGGGGTCCGCATGTGTCTCCCCAGTTGCGGTGCGCATCTTGGCCAACCTTGGCATTCCAGTCGCCTTGCACTATGACTATGTCCTTCTTCGGCACTTGGTCAAGGACCGCCTGTATATTTTCATAAAAATCCTCCACTTCGCTGTCTTCATAGTCTGATGTTGGGGCATAGGCCTGGATGATGGTAATGTTGAAAGGGGTTGCTCTCAGACGGATGGTAATGAGTCTACTGGAGACTGGGCGGCAACCCATGACAGTGGCTAGAATGTTCTTGTGGACCAAGTAGAAACAAACTGCCAATTCGACTTTGTACACTGTATCACTAGAGATGTGCAACTCTGCACAATTGTAACTACCTCTAGTGTGTGCTGAAAACTCGTGTCATCACAAAGCCATTGGCCAACAAGATGACCTGCTCACAGTGGTGAAAAAACAAAAATTCTGATGGTATGGCCACGTCACCAGATTATCAGGTCTTGCAAAGACCATTCTGCAAGGCACAGTGCAAGGAGGTAGAAGAAGAGGGAGACCAAAAAAGAGGTGGGAGGACAACATTCGAGAATGGACTGGTTTGACACTGAGCGAAACAATCAGGGTTGCTGAGGACATGGAAAGATGGAGTACGCTGGTTAAACGATCATCTGTTGTGCCCCTACGACCTTTGAGTTACGGGATAGAATACGATAGGATGGCCAGCGCCTTGAGCAGCTCTTGAGCTGGAAAACAGCTTTATAGAAACCATAAAATAAATAATATCTGATGTATCATAACCAAAAATCATTATGATGATCGTCATTTTTAACATCATCATCATTATCATCATCATCATTTTAGCATCATCATTATGATCATCATCATTTCAAATGGAATAAATAAAGATACCCTTGATGATGTTGAAATAACTTGTAAATGGTTGACAACTGCGTTCATTGAATCCACAGATCTACAAAAAGAAGAACACGAAAATTGTTAGAGAACACAGCATTTCATAAGGATGAAAAAGATTTGGAAACGAGAGGAACATTTTTTTTTGGTGGTCTACATCTGATCAGGTCACCTACTCCTTGGGATGAGAGTACAAGCCGAGGTCTAGTCTGTGCACAAATTCATTCAATCCTATGGACATTAATACCCTGACATGCAGGTCCTGGACTGGGGAATGCCTGCTATACAAATACACCCTTCTTCCCTCCATCCCCAGTCACCTAGGAGTGGGCTCAGCTGGCTCTGCACCAATCAGCAAGTGGGTGGTCAGAGCTTTGAGCAGCTCTAGAGCTGGAATAGCGCTATATAAAAACAATAATCATATAAAGATATAATTAAGTAAATATATACATCAGTACATAAAAACAATAATCATATAAAGATATAATTAAATAAATAAATATATACATAAGTATATAAAAACAATAATCATATAAAGATATATAATATATACATAGGTATATAAAAACAAAATAATTATATAAAGATATAATTAAGTAAATATATACATAAGTATATAAAAACAATAATTATATAAAGAGATAATTAAATAAGTAAATATATACATAAGTATATATAAAAACAATAATTACATATAAAGATATAATGAAATAAATAAATATATATGTACATAAGTATATAAAAACAATAATTATATAAACATATAATTAAATAAAGAAATATATAAGTACATAAAACCAATAATTATATACAGATAGAATTAAATCATGTACATAAGTTAAAAAAAATCAAAATGTGCTTTTTTAATTAAAGTGCAAGACTAAGTTTAAAACAGATTTACAATTGAAAACGTAAGTACAGATTAAAAACAGATGAAATAAATAGATAAATTTGTTATTATTGCATGAATAAATAAATAAATACATTAGTGAATAAACAAACATAATACAGTAGGTAAAATAAACAAATTAATGAAGAATGACATATCAAATGTACAAATTAATAATAAGGTCTCCAAAAATAAGCCAGTTTAAGGGGAAAAAAAGGGGGGGAAAAAAAGGTGGGTAGGTAGTTTTTTTTTTTTTTTTTTTTTTTTTATTCCTAAACCTTTTTTACTCATGATGCATGATGTTTCACCAAGTTCATTTCTTGGCTGTTTTTCATTTTTTTCCCAGATGATCCCAAAACAGTTTAAGGTCGGGATTCCGTAAACAGATTTTTGTGTGTTTGGGAGGGGGCAGGAGAAAGGGGGAATGGATGGAGGCATGGATTTTAAATACATGTATGTATAAATTAAAAATAGATAAATAAATAAATAAACCAACCTGTTAAGACTGAGTGCTTTGAGTGTCTCCAAAGCAAAGGTGTCAGTACCAAAGAACAACACATTGAAGGGTGGGGCACATCCCCTCTCTGTAGCTTTCATACCATTCCTGCTGCTGCTGAACATTGCACGAATGTAATACTGGCAAATAAATGGCGAGAGCAATTTCATTTCCATAGGCATCTCAGAAATCTGTTCAACAAAAAATAAAAGTTTGCTCATTTTTTATACTGAAACAGTGAAAGTGAAAGGAATGATTTCAAACTGAAACTGAATGTTTGAACTCCCAACTTCAAAACATATATATATATATATATATATATATATATATATATATATATATATATATATATATATATATATATATATATATATATATATATATATATATATATACTTTATAGAAGGTAGAGAGTGAAATAAAGATAATTTGCTGATGACACTGGTCAAGATTTATGCAGGGATAGATGATGGAGAGGAGTCTAGTGAGAGAGTGCAGAAAGGTATTGTTAAAAATTAAGTTGGTGAGTGGACAAAACACATAGCTATTAAATCCAGTAGCAAAAAATGTAAAGGTGTTGCATTTGGGCAAAAACAATCCTCAGCATGGGTATTTTATGAGATGATAATAAGAGAATGAGTCAACTGGTGCCAAGAGAAATCTTGGGGTGATTGTGGACACGGAACTCGGCTTTGAGACTCATATTGGCTATTTCCTCGTCCTACACTGGCTACACTACAGGGTCTTCATAGCACAACGAAGAAGATTAATTTAAGAGACTTCCGACCCTGTGCTTGGTTTTAGCATAGCATAGCACAGCACAGCACAGTTTAGCATGTAGACTTTGGGTCTCATATTAGAACCATGATGTCCTTGGATTCATTCTATCCTATCCTATCCTGTAACTCAAAGGTCGTTGGGGCACCACATATGTTTAACAGATGTTTAACCAGCGTACTCCATCTTTCTCTGTTCTCAGCAATTCTCATGGCATCGTTCAGTGTCAAACCAGTCCATTCTCGAATGTTGTCCTCCCACCTATTTTTTGGTCTTCCTCTTCTTCTGCCTCCTTACACCGTGCCTTGCAGGATGGTTTTTGATAGTACTCTGGTGACGTGGCCATGCTATCAGAGTTTCCGTTTCTTCACCACTGTGAGAATTTCATCATATTGTCCAATGGCTTGTGTGATGGTCTGTCGGACTTCGATGTTGGTGATGTCTTTAATTTTTCTTCTTCGTAATACTGTGGATACCCCGTTTTCGAGGAAATTACTCCACAATTACTTTGACATGCTCAGCGAAGGGTGTTCACAGATTTAAAATCAGGCAAAAGTACTATTTGAGGATGAAGCCCAAATGAAAACCTATCTCTTCCTCTTACACCTGTAGAACATCCTCCCTTGCGGACACCCTGTTGCGCTGATACCTGAAATGTGTGTGTGTAGGGGGGTGTGTGTGTGTGTGTGAATATGGGTGTGAATGTGTGTGTGTGTGTGAATGTGTGGGTGAATGCGTGTGTACGTGGATGCATGTGCGTATGCGTGTACTACTACTTGTCTTAAAATTGTTTTGCTTTTTTAAATGACATCTGATCCCTCTTAACTTGTTTTCACTGTAAATGAAATTAGAAACTGCTATTATTATTATTATTATTATTATTATTATTATTTATTATTATTATTATTGTTATTGGTGTTGTTACTATAATTATGTGAATCACAAATATGTTTTCTTTTTAAACCAGATTAATGCCATTACACAAGCTTTTATTCTCTTCATCTGGCCTGTCATACGTTGTAACGATGTTTAGTTATTCAACGATTATTCTACTTTTAAAACTGCTGTATTTCACCACCATTTACACTTTACATCTTAGATGAGGCATTGTTGATCTGCCTCTTTTGGTATTAACGTCCCTCTCTTAAATTTTTTCTGTGAAATTATTCATTTATTTTATATTTAAGTTTATTGATTGATTGACTGATTTTATACTTTTATTTGTTGGTTTGTTACCTTTACTAGGTTTACATGTTGTCTTGTTTTTAAATGCAGAATAGATTTATTATGCGTGTGTATCTGTGTGTGGCTGCGTGTGATCAAGCGCTTTGTGAAGCATTTTATGTTTGAATTGCGCTATACAGAATAAATTATTATTATTATTATTATTATAAAGCATGTAAGGTAGTCTGACTCAGTGACTGGGTTAAAATTGTGTTAAGACATATGTACATCGGCATTCATTACAAGATGTTTATGCTCCAGTCTGTCAGCGATGCTCTAAAAGATCTTCTTCTTCTTCTTCTTCTTCTTCTTCTTCTTCCGTATATGCCCACAATCAATTTTGATTATTATGGCACTTTTTACCAAGGTGCATGCTGGGTGTGTTCTTGTTACCGGCACTCACCCGTCTAGGACATAAGCGTCAGGATCTTTAACGTCCGTTATGATGGAATGTATGCGACACAGACTAGACCTCGGTTTATACTCTCATCCGAAGGAGTAGGAAAACAGGAGTAAGATGCGACAGACGAGGCTGATGCTGATTCAGCGCTCAGTAAGTTCCATAACCTGGGGGCTGACGGGAAGAAGGAGTGCTTGTATACATCTGTTCTAGTGTGGGGGACAAGGAGTTTCATGTTGTGACCCCTAGTGCTGGGTATAATATAAGAAATGCCCAGAACGGCAGAAGTCTTCTGTAAGTAACACCTCATCTCCATCACATGATTTATTGCTGATGATTCGCAAATTATATTTATGGCTTTCGTAACAGTACTCTCAATCTTCTTCTTTTTCTTCAGTGTGCAGTGGAGACCCCGTAGGGCGAAGAAAAAGCCAATGTTTCCTCGTCCTACGGGGTCTCCACAGCACAAAGAAGAAGAAGATTGAGAGTGCCTGTGAAAGTCGTCCAAGTTACTACAGTAGACTGAGTAGTGTCCTTAGCAATTTTTGTGAATGAGACATTTGAAAAGATAGTGAACAGTTAAAAAGCTAAAGAGCTAGAAGAAGGGACCCTTGGTTCAACCATTAAACTGTATGCACTTACCAAATTCACATGAAATTCCTCATGGAAAAAATACTTCGTACTGCAAAATTAATAGGCCTAGATAACAACATGTGCTCGTTTCCAAGGGACTGTACTCCAATGTTAAAACTGTAGGCCAATGTCAATTCCGGTGTCACATCCTCCAAGTTCCGGGTCTCCTAGTTTATCTGGGCGCCTTTGCGCATGCGCCAGTTTATGTCGGGCCGGCTTTTTCACGATGTTCTTAGGCGTCGTAACCCTAACCCTAACTCTAACCCAAACCCTAACCCTAATCCTTACTAAGACTACGATAGCACTGTGCGCATGCGCCGAATTTTGTAACGCGTCGACCAATCAGAATGCTCCCAGTCGCTCCCAGCCAAGCTAAGATACTAGGAACTGTGGCGATGTCACACCGGAGCGAGTTTCCCAGCACAATGCGCAAGCGTGCCCACGCCGATTGCGTATGCCTGCCGTGCGTTTCATTTGGCTAGCAAAGCGAGTATCTACGTAGAAAAGTAAGATGAGGCGTTTCGCTGCCGATCTGCCTGCACAAAGCAAAGCTAGCATGAAAGCTTTACTTCACGAGTCTGCGTGGGATGTGCTACTTCTACCTAACAAGATCAATTTGACGATGGCGTCCACGAAAGTTGCGTTCTTGTTTTTGGATGATTCGTTAGCAGCAAACTGGAGAATTTGGCACGAAGTAAGTATCTAACTTAGTAGCCTAACTATTGCACTATTATTATTAAATTTAAAGGGACAACCGATTTTTTAAGGGCAAATTTATTCTAGTACCGATAATTTTAACTTCATTGTCCATTGCTGATGACACTAAAATATATAGGCCTAATACAACATCGAAATCTAAGGTCATTCAAGTTGATTTACATATAAGCTACAGCAATGGTGTGAGAAGTGGAGTTATTTAAATGTGCAGAAGTGCAAAGTTATGCATGTGGGGAAAAGAAATCGTGGATGCGAATATACAATGTAGCAACAACACATGCCAAGAGTTGTCGTCCGTGATGACGAATAGAGTTATCCCAAAGTGTGTCCACAGAACAGCAGTATGAAATTACGCGCTATTTCTAAGCGAAAACTTATCAGAAATAAATAATTTTAACCAATAATTATTAATGAAAGCCTGTAGCTTCGGGGTTTTTGCAAAAGGAGACGTCCGCGTTCTGGTAGCTGAAATGGCAAGTGAAAAAGCGGGTTTTATCGTAATAATTGTTATTAAATAATAAGACCCCTCGCTAAAACTTTGTGTACAGATAATTGAATGCACTATTTCCATGTCAAAGCAAAAAAAAAAGTGAAATTCGACCGTAAAATCCTTGAAAAAGTGGTTTTTAGTTCCTGCACGTAGCATCAACACATGCCAAGAGTTGTAGTCCGTGATGACAAATAGAGTTATCCCTGAGTGATAGGCCTAATAACTCTGAATGATAGGCCTATTTTATGCTTACACACTTCAAAACATGGATACTACATTACGGTCAGTGCTTCAAAATACAAATAATTTCTCATGCATGATACATTAAGTTTGAGTTTTTTTTTATTTGTTTACAAAGATCACATCGAGGACTAACTTATTAAAGCGTTAAATTAACATTCTGTCCAATATATAAGCAGGCCATCGGCCGGTCACCTAAAATGGAAAAAGAGCTGAAACTGTTGATTCGGCGTTTTTTCTTTAATGGCTATTAAAAAAAAAGTTTTCGACTTATGTTAAAAAAATGAATTTGTTTTGCAATATGCATGTTATCCTGTATTAAATTTAGGCAAAAAAAAATTTGGGGGGGGGGGTTTCGAAAAAATGATGTGTTGTTGCTATACAAGGTTAATAAAATATGAAGTTTATAAATTAAATGTAAGCGATAATGAAAAAGACTTAATTGGGTGTAACTTTTGATTGCAAGTTAAAATTTGACGCATTATATTCAGAGAGTGGTAACTAAAGGCAAAGCAAACCAAATGTTAGGCATAATCAAAAGAGCTTTCACATACTTGGAAAAAGAAACGTTTTTAAAATTGTATAAAGCTTTTGTAAGACCTCATATTGAATATGCTAACGTAGTTTGGAGTCCATATTCAAAAAGGCAGTCGGGACGGTAGCAATAGAAAAATTCATTGGCGAGACACAAAACTATTATGAGTGTCGTGACATGACATATGATGAGAGATTAAGGTTTCTGGGCCTTCACTATCTGAAAGGATGTAGGATCAGGGGAGATTTAATTCAGACATTCAAGTTAATTATTGATGTAGAGGATGTTAATACTAATACTTTTTTCTCGCTTGATCAATGAAACATGAAAGGGAAGAATGCCAGGTAGAGAAGGACCTAGGAGTCTTTGTAGATAGGCAGCTCAACTTTAAGAACCACATTGCCCAAGCTACCGCAAAGGCCAACAGAGTTCTCGGCGTAATCCGCAGATCCTTCGACCACCTGACAGAGGACACCTTCATTTAGCTGTACAAGTCCCTGGTGAGGCCCATGCTAGAGTACGGCCATTCACTCAATCTGGCAGCCCAACCTTAAGATGCTCTGTGGTGAGGTTGAGGATTTGCAGAGGAGAGCAACCAAGCTTCTTGCCTCAATTAAAGACAAGCCATACCCCGAGCGACTAGCTGCCCTGAAGCTGCCTAGTCTTGAACACCGTCGTAAGAGAGGGGACATGATCGATGTCTACAAGTACATTCATGGCATCTACGACACAGACAGGCCATACCTGGAGCTATTCCAATTTCCAGGGCAGAGACACGAGGGGGCACAGCTTGAAGCTTGCAAAGGCACATGCACATTGCAGACTCAACGTCAGACAGAACTTCTTCTCACAGAGAGTTGTTTCCACCTGGAATGCCCTCCCTGATGAGGTGGTGACAGCCCCTTAGTAAATGCCTTCAAGAACAGACTGGACACCCACTGGAGCGATCTGCCATCCCTTTATGATCCCTAGTGTCACCAATAGGAAATAACTAGTATGAAGACTATTTAAAATTGCCACCTTTAGTATATATACTTTACTATACAAGATTATAAATGCCACACATGCCACAGTTAATAATAATAGCAATCAACAGTAGAACCGATGAACTGGCCATTTCCGGCCTCAAATATAGAAAACATCAAGTATCAATCTAACAGAACTAGGAAGTGTAAAGGTAAAATTTTTATAAAATATTGTAGAACTAACCAACGAAAATTTTCGTTTGCACATAGAGTAGCTAATTATTGGAATTCTTTACCAACAAATATTAAATTTGCACCATCTGTAAATAGTTTTAAAAAAACCACATAGACACTGATTCCGAATTTCAAGAATTATTCTATAAATACGACTAGAAAAGACTTTCAAATTATTGCATGCAAATCATAATGTAAACTATATATACCATAAACAACGAGGGGATGTTTTTATAAGCCGCGAGGCTTTAGGCAGCGATGCCTGTCCTACATCTACTACTACTACTACTTTTGACTGTCTTGCTTCACTGTGTTTGGTCTAAGTTTGGTGTTAGATGAAGATGACGGGAAGTTTTTTTTTTCCCTTCTCTTCTGTGTTAGAGATTTTTGCCTTTGTTTTTTGTTTGTTTGGGGTTTAACTTATTACTGAGCAACACACAAAAGCATAATAACGCGGTGGCATACGCCGCATAGCCATAGGTCCTATCCTATCCTATCCCGTAACCCGGAGGTCGTAGGGGCACCACAGATGATCGTCTAACCAGCATACTCCATCTTTCTCTGTCCTCGGCAGCCCTGATGGCTTCGCTCAGTGTCAAACCAGTCCATTCTCGAATGTTGTCCTCCCACCTCTTTTTCGGTCTCCCTCTTCTTGTACCTCCTTGCACTGTGCCTTGCAGAATGGTCTTTGCAAGGCCTGATGATCTGGTGACATGGCCATACCATCGGAGTTTCCGTTTCTTCACCTATAGCCTATAGGTATATTGGTGAAAGGCGTTAGGCAGTGATGTCATTTTCGTCGGCAAATCAGACATCACCGATAAAATTCCAAAATGTCCGAAAGAGTCATGTTCTGATTGGCCCGCTGTCCTAAGGTTTTACGCCTCAATCGGCCACCCTTTGTCCGTTTTTTGTTTGCTTGTCTCATGTCTGTTTTGTTGTTACTGCTTCTGGCCATATTAATTTCCCATTGGATAAATAAAGGTGTTATGAGTTATTGTCGAACATCGTGTATCAGAAGCGCCAAGCACATGAAACATGCATCAGCAGATAGAATTAGATCGAGTAACTCCCCTTGTTGCGAACTGCGTGCTTCTGGCAATAATATTTTTCGTTTTCAAAATGCTGCTGAAAAAGAAGCCGAAACTTATCAGTGGCCAGCGCTTCCTCTCATTTGGTGTTGGAAAGAAGGATAAAGAGAAAGAGAGTGGCTAAACTCAGAAAGGTTTAAAGTATAAACCTAGAAGTGTGTCTTCAGAGATTGAGGGACATAAGTAGCCATGTCAAGTGTCATGCCAGTACTTTTTTTATGGGGGGGAGGGGGATGGGGTGGGTTTGTTTTATATGTGGAGGCACTGTGGTCTAATGGTAGTGCTTCGGCTTGCGGATCTGAAGGTCCTGGGTTCGAGCCCTGGCCGGGCCATTGTGTTGTGTCCCTGGGAAAGACACTTTACTCCTGTTTTCCTACTCCTTCGGATGAGAGTATAAACCGAGGTCTAGTCTGTATGTCGCATACATTCCATCATAACGGACTTTAAAGATCCTGACGCTCATGTCCTAGACAGGTGAGTGCCGGTAACAAGAACACACCCAGCATGTACTTGGTCCTTCTCCCCCATCCCTGGCTGTCCAGGATTGTGCTCAGTTGTTCGGGCATCAGACCATGCGCCCAAAGGCTGCGGGTGGGCGTCTCAGGCAGTTTGAGTTAGATCCTGTATCGGCCAGCGCCTTGATCCTTAGGATAAGGCGCCTTACAAATGACGAACATTATTATTATTATGTGTTTGCGTCAGGGATTCATCTAAGTTCACAGTTCAGTTGAAGAGTGTATTAGTCATCTATTCTAGTCATTTCATCAAATGTTATGTTGTTTTGTTGTTAAATTATGTAAATAAAACTGTTTTCATCAGTGTTCTGTGTATGGTATTGGTTGCAACATTTTTGTAAGTCAAAATGATGGCCGAAAGATTTTCAAAATGTTCTAAAGGTTTGTGATTGAATCGGCCAAATGGCCTATGCTGAAAATTTCTAGCAACATCACTGGAAAGAAAGATTTTTGGTCCATCTTCTGCTTCTTTGCTTCTTGTGTGGAGTAGCATGATCAAGCAGATGATCATTCTGCCAAACGACCCTGAGAGGGAAGGGTGAATATTTTGATATATTTTGTGATGTTTGTTGTCTTTTTCATCAGAGCCACCAAAACTGGGTATGTGGTGATAATAATTATATAAAATTTGCTCATTTCGGCGAGTTTCCTCCTCCCTTCATTACGACATTAGCTACTTTTAATCAGCTCTGAAGTCTTTTCTTTCGTCTTTGTAAACTCATGGGCCTCCTAAATATTTGCAGGTATAGTATGTAATTGAGGCCTATGACAGAAGAGACTTCCCAGCCTGCGTGGTTTGTGGATTTATTATTATGGAAAAAAAAACTACACTCACACAAAATTACTTTTTTTTAACATACTTTTATTTTAAGCGGTATTATTCAATACTTTTCATCTTTATTTCTCTTGCCCGACTTGTGTTCCTCATTGGATGTGAAGCACAAGCATCAAGAGACTTATAGGGTGTAAAGCACAAGAATGGAGAGACTTGATGGGATAGAGACAGTTAAGACATAACAAACAGCGAGCACTGTACTTTGTCTTATGGTGGTTTTTTGTGTGTTCAACAGATGAATTTGGGAACCATGACTTGCAGTCATTTGCTGGCGAACTTGCAAGCAAGCTTGGAATACATTTATCATCGCCTTTTGTGAAGGAGGTAATTCAGGGCGGTCTTCACATTGACCATCCAGAAGTCCGTGATAATGTGCTATTCACCATTACGGACCGGCTGTTGCTCCTCCTCTTCCTCCAGTTGACAAGCATGCTCTAGATCAAGATGATGCTTTGGTCAGCAAATCTCAAACTTCAGGAGGTATATATCTGCTTTCTTCAGGTTTCCTTACATATATCATGATAATCTTACGCCTTTTTTTTTTTTTAACGAAAGGATAGATTACAGCAATTCAGTTGTCACCTTCATTTTAAGAATTAATAACAGTTGACATGTGAGATGTTTGCTTGTCAAGGTATGAACCATCAAAAATGAAGATTTTTGCTAATGAAACGTAAAAATGTAGCGTGCCATTGTTGAAACAGCCATGTTTGGCAGCTGATAGTGATAGCATAAAAAGTTACAAAGCAATCATGACAAAATTCTGGAATTTTGTTTAGATATTATATGGGTAGAATGTGCCCAATTTTTTTTTCAGGTATACAAAGTTAAATACTTTTAAATAATTTTAGAGTCAAAAATAGCTTCAAGTCATATTATGCACAAAGGAATAAAAAATTTTCTTTCGTTTTAATTGCTTGTTTCGTTTTGTTTGGTGAGATTTTCTTGAGTATGTGCTTAGCAACATATCAATACAATCGATTTACGGTTCACTGAACTGAAAGCCAAATCTGTTTGGCCGATTTAAAACTTTTTAGTTTTATTTTTGTTTATTATTTATATTTGTTCTCCTATTTATTTGTTGCGAATAGAAATCGACTGGTATAATTAGGTAGTCAAAGCCCTTCATTGGCTCTTGTCCACTCGGCAGGTTTGACCCAGTTTTGACTTCACTTTCAACACTTATTATTAATGTAAAACTGCATTAAAACGAACAGTGGCTGTATTCAAATAAAAATTGAAAGCTTTATCTTTACATCTGTGTTGTTTTTAATGCATGTATATGCGAAAGATTCCGAGAAAACAGCTTTTGAATACGCCCCTATCCGAGCGCTGAATGCCTGTGCGAAAAAGTTGTCAGCGTCGTTTGCTGAGAGGTGGCTCGTTTCAAACGCTAAGCGCTTTGAGATAGTTTTTTGGATGGCCTAAAAATAAGAACTAATGAGAAGTTCAGATACTTAGCTTCATTTACATATAAATATGGTGGGCTCTCATGTGTAAAAGTTTTGTTACGAGCCGAACAAAGTGGATAAAGCGGTTTTGTTGTAAGTTTGATTTTAACTAGAAGTTTAAAAATTAGCAAGAAATAAAGAGCAGACTTTCCTTTATAAATCTAGGGTATTTAATAATTTGTGCATTACTCTATCGCAGAGCGCTTTGCCATAGAAAAGTGTACACAAACGGTGTTCGGGTTTTCTTGCGGCCATGGCCAACTCGTAGGCCTATTCAGCGACACGAGTGCTGAGCGTAGTAGCACACTAGTAGGCCTATAATTTGCCGGCACGCATGCGAATTTGATGATTTCCCAACTTTGAAGCACCAAAACGGCTGAACATTGCATGGAATAGGCCTGAAGAAAATTGGGCTTGGAGTATTTGAAGGGGTTACCTGTCAAAAATCAGCTTTCTGGTATCAATATTGGCTTCACTTTGAGACTCCAAAGTTGTCAATTTCTTCAATTCCAAAACGTTGCCAAAAAAACACCAACATTCGGCATTTTCACACATTAATAACTTTTTAACCGATTTGTCCTATGGGGGAAAAAAATATACCACTGTGTTCAGAATGAAAAGCTCTTAAATCTATGTCAGTTTTGTGATGAGGAAATCATTTTTTTTTAATGGCTTTTGACTACCTAGTATAATAATGCCAACTGAGCACCATGGCTCCTCCCCCCCCCCCCCCCCCTGCCCCCCTTCTCCAAGTTAACGGGTTTGGAATTAAGTTCTGCGGATAGTTTTGTGTGTGTGTGTTATTTTCTGTTTTGTTGTTATTTCCCGCTGTTTGCGTCTTTTGCTTGTCTTCTGCTTTTTGACCGAGAGTTCAAAGGTTATTCATTTTTATTTATTCAGAAGCTTAGTTTTAACATTTGACGTAAATAAATCTCATAGCTGACCAAAGGGATGACAATAATGGAGAGAGAGAGAGAGAGAGAAAGAGAGATGGGGGGGGGGGGGGGGGAATAAAATCACTCTTCGTCATTTTCTCGTCAAAGTTGTATCACCCAGTGTTCAAATCGAGATAAAGCGTTCATAGTTTTGTCCAATCAGTGGTATTTAATAACAGTGACTGAAATTACAACAAATATAAAATTTAAAAAAAGGAAATAAATTACTATGAAAAGCAAGTTTATTACTGATGACATAATTAAAATAATTAAATTATTTTTTTTATTAATAAAGCGCACTTGCCATTAGTTTTCATTTACAAAAGCGCAAAGCATTAATAAAACACCACCAACAACAAAACACAAAGACATAAGAATAAAAAGACATTAGACTGATTAAAAACAGCAAAACAAAATTTAAAATGATTATTTCAATAAAATAACTAGAATGGCAAAGCCCATATGACTCATATGCTACTTATTTAACATAAAAATGAGAGCCCAGAAAAAAAATGAAACGGTGGCATTAAAATGCAAAGTAATACAAACTTTGATCTTTCTAAGCTCTTGACCTTGAGATGGCCCTGAACTCTGGTTCCAAATACACTCATGTACTATCAAATAAAATACAGCAAAAGTTGTATTATGTAAAAAAAAAAACAAAAAAAAACCAAACAACGGTGACCTGGATCTTCAGTGACTTTGACTTTGGGGTGACCTTAACCCTCACGTTTCCTCTCATGCATGTCTGATCAAACTAGTTAGTTATTAATTGCTTACAGGGTCCAGTGGACTGCAAAGAGCCGAATCAGGACCACAAAATCAATACCACAACTTGGCTGAAAGAGGACTCATCCCTGATCGGCATAAATGATCTGCCGAAACAACCCCAGTGGTAACATTGAAGACACTCCACCAGCCGGTCACTGTACAATAAAGGCATCCCACGCAAGGGATGCTGAGGATATACTCTAATTTATCGAACCCCCGTTTACAAAAACAAAATAGAATACAAACATCATTATAAATTAAACAAAATAGAATACAAACATCATTATAAAATATTAACAAAACACATACATATAAAATGTCTACCTTGCTAAATAATAATAACATAGGAAGCCCAAGTGACCATTTGGCAGAAAGCTGATACAACAGACCTCACACACAAATAAGGGATTTTATCACGGAAGAGTTTTCAAGAAAAAAGGTAGGTGACTGGTCTAGCGAAGAAGAAGATATTATAGCAGATATATAGAATAGAGTAGGAATGAGAAAGAACAAATGAGAAAGGCAGCGACAGTGGGAATTAAAGCACTAAATTTCCGTTAAGTAGATTACCATCCCCGGACACAAGTGGGGATACTATTTATACTGAAACCCCCGGCACCCCCACGGGGGAATGGTGGAGGTGGAGGGGAGGGTGTCTGATCAAATAACGCTATGTTGTTGCATACTATGGGTTAAATAAACAGCCATTCCACTGTTTAATTACCTATTTTTTATGTTTTTTTACAAGGCTAAAAATGACCTTGACCAAGATAAATGCAAAAACAGAGAACGAATAAAGATCATTCTATACTCTCTAAATACAACACGTTTGGACTTTATATCTCTCATAGTTTAGGTTTAAGGTCTCTTCAAAGTACCTATACTAACCGACTTCGGACCCCAATGACCTTGATCTTAAAAGTGAGGTTGGAAAAATGTGTATAGTATGTGTGTCTCATTGATACCTATCAAGGATCAAAGATCATAGATGCGCAATATCAATACCCTAGAAAACAAATTAACATTTTGTAAACATTTTTTACCCTGTGACCTTGACCTTGAAGTGAAGTAATTCATTCACTGATCATTTATGGAGTCTTGTGGGTAAACATTATCTTGTCAAAATTGGTTGTGATAGTTGAAATAGGTTTTGTGTAATTAATGAACTTGCAAGACGATGACAGAGGACGGCAGACGGCTGATAGACAGATGGACGGACGGACTTTTTTTTTTTTAAACTGTAATTTTTCGACTATTTAACCTCGCACAATTTTGCACAAATCGGTTTTATTTTGTTTTTGTTTTATTTTGTAGAGAGAGGGGAGTTGGGAGGAAGGTAAGGGGGGAGGGGATGGGGGGGATAAGTACATAGCTATGCATGCCAGTCAAAAACACATAATTATTTAAAAGACGAAAATTACAATAAAACCACCGAACATGCGGTCATCTACAGACTTTCAATAATAAGATAGAGACAAAATGGTACTAAGTATAATTAAATGTAAATCAAATGAAACAGAAAAGTTTTAGAATTTTAAAGACAGACTTGTTATGCAAAAAGACGAGTTTATCATTCTATGACAAAAAAGCTAGTTATTTTCTTTTCCATTTAAATATTATTTATTTTGTGATGATTTTCCTAACCTAAATTTTTTTTTTACACAATCATTAAGTTGTTCTTTTTTTTCCTTTCATGTAGACGTTCATTCGTCTGGTAGCTGAAGTCTAAAATAGTATTCTTCTTTACACGGGCTTTTGGATTTTAATATAAAAAAATATAAACTCTTTAAGCAAATGAACAAGAATGAACTTTTTTGCCTTTACAAACTAAACAGTGGCATTAAAATGCAAACACCAACTTTGATCTTTCTATGCTCTTGCCCTTAAGATGACCTTGACCTCCAGACGGCGGACACTTTTTTTTCTCACATTCATTTTTGGACTATTTCAAACTAATCTCGCAAAGATTTTCAAAAATACAGATTTTTTTATTTTGGGGGGGGAGGGGGGGGGGATAAGTACATAGACTCACATTGCTATGCATGTAAGTCAAAAATAAACTCGCTACATTATAATCCTGGACAATGACGCTTGTCATTTTTATAAAATTTAAAAACAAATTGACAATTTAAATCATTTTTTCCAAAGCATAAAGACAGCTAAATGGTTCACTCAGTCACTGATGAATGTGATGTAGATGTCGTATATCGTCACGCTCATAAGATAATTGCCTAACTCAATTTTCATAGTTTTGAGATAAACGATAAAAACATGGTTTTTTTTTTTACTTGAAGATTCTTTCTGAATTTTTTTTGCATATATCTTCACAGAGTGAAGTTGCCAATGTATGTTGAAGCCAGTTTTGAGAAATGTTTGTTCGTTTGCCTGCAAACTGATTTAGGCAGAATGAGCACTAACAAAAGCTGAGATAGGCAAGAAGTGAAAGTTGAGATAGGCATAAGACAGTTTTTAAAAGACAAAAACGCAAGATAGGCAATATTGATTTTTTTTAAAAAATTTCATCAATAACATAAAGATAAACAAAAAACTTCATGTAATTTGCAATATCAACGGTAAAACTAATTTTGTACTTGACTCAAATGCATCATAGATCACTCCTTCTCCCCTCCCCTTCTAACTGCACCCACTTAAAAAGTATTATCTTACTTTTATTGTAACATCTTCTTAGAAAGCAGCATCAACCTCTACAAGATTAGGATTAAAGTTGCAAAATGTACTGTGTTAAATCAGTACTCAGCTGTTACGAGTCACTACTGATATGGGAGATTGTCAAAGAAGGCTTTGACACTGGTGGGCATGACATGTTTGAGTGATTGAAGGTCTTTGTACTTTCGTTCTTTGATTGGGAGACGGCTGTTGAACAGAGGCCTTCCCCACATGACAGTTGTGTGGGCCATTCGTTGAGGAAGGTTTTCCCACACATCAGAAAACTGTATTTTGTATTGGACAAGGGGAGTCGGCTCGTATTGGAGTGCCCTTATGTCTGACACTGTGGTGTCGCCCGCGACTCTGCCGGGACGAATGCCTGTAATGTAGGCACCAGAAAAACCTTTCATGTCGGAAAATAACAGGTCTTTGACCGTGTAGGGGAAAGGGTTTCTTCTCGCACTTTGCATGAGAACGACATACTCACGCGGTGTGAAGATATCTCCTGCTACTGCTATCTGGCGCTCTATCGTGCTGTGCATGGAATCACACTCCATTTGGGTGTGCCCGGAGACCAAATATTTCTGTTGTATCACCACCCCCCTTTGTTTTGACAGATGTAGGTAGGCGTTGGCGACGTTTGTGTTTTTGTTCTGATAGCTGCAGCCATCGCTCCACACAACTAGGGTTTTGACCTCTGGGTGGGCATCAAGGTAAGCATCAAAATGCTGAAACTGAATCATGAATGGAAGCAAACACTTCGCTTGACAACCCCCCTTCACTTTCATCCCATACATAGCAAAACCCTTCCTTGGTCTTCATGTTAAAGAAAGTAAAATTATGTACCTGGAGTTTTGTTTTATAATAGAGGGCACTTGCTTTGGTGCGTGGACAAAGCAACACAGCTTGGACATCCATTGTCCACACTGAGAGTTCGTCAGACGCACTCTCTGTGTCTTTGCGTTTTTCCTCTCTAGCCTCTTCTTTTCCGCAAATGTGAGCGGCATATTTGTGGGGCTGAGCATTGCCATACTTGGCACTTACACACACGTCACACTGGTCCTTTCTGGGAACAAAGATGGACATTTCCATGGTCCTAAACACCTGCCTGAAAAATGTGATGCTTGCCACTCTCACCCCCTTTTCCCCACACTCAGCAACATACTGATCATACAAACATGCAATTTGTGTCCCCGGGTACAAAAACCGCTTGTCTCTATAAGACGGGAGATTGCGGCAGTAGTGACTTGGTACAGTAGGCAAGTCTAGTAGCCAAGATTTGAGAAACTCTAACTCTCTGTCAGTAAAGGGTGCCCTAGGCCCAGATTTGGGAGCTTTTGAGCTTTGAGGGAGAGGAGGATTTAAAGTTTGAGTGTGTGACGAGTCTGAGATTTGTGTGTGTGGTGGATCTGTTTGTTGAGTTGTCCTGTTTAACTCTTGGGGGTTCTGTGAAAGCCATGAGCGAACTGTTCGTTGGGAAATCCCTAAAGTTGAACAGAACAACTTGTTGCAAACTCTGACCGTCTAGCCCCCAATAGGCAAGCTGTACAACAGCGTGTTTTTTCTGCGAGATTCTAAGTCACCCCTTTGGGTTTTTTGCCTGATTTCCACCCTTTGCACCAATGTCTGTATCAAAGTCTTTTTCTCTTCCCAAGTGGACATACGCCAGAAACGTGCATGTATTTGACTTCTGTTGGTTTCGGACACGTTGCTGCAAGATCGCTGGTGGCTTTGTTGACAAAACACCGAAGTGCATGGAGGCCCTATTGTACGTGCAGGCTTGTCAATTCCACGTCGAGATTGATAGGGTTGTCCTTCTAGTCGACTCCGTTTGCTTTTGCAATTTTTCCACAAGTGCTTTTGGGGCGTCTTGTGGCGCTTCCTGGGAGGAGACACCTGTAGACAGAGAGCTTCATTCAGTGTCAAGATCATCTAAGAATGAAATTGAGTCGTCTATTAGTGACCAATGATAACAAGACTTTATAGACGTCATATCAATCCAGTGCTGCGACGTAAACAAATGTGCCACTCGAAGATACAACGTTAGTAAGTCTTTTCCGGACAGGACGTCTTTGTGTGCTCTGTAGAGCTCTATCCAGGGCTGCCATTTCCATCTTGGTGTGAAATGGAACAATTTCAAGTTCTTACAAGACACTAATATCTGTTACACTAGACCAGGGCTAAACCATGTTAGACGCTCAACGTGAAGCACCTGCAACAATTTTGTTTCACATAAAGTGGCAGTAACTTCCTCGGGGTGATCTTCCAGTTGTGGCAAAGTGTGAAGTTGCAAATGGGTAAGCGGTAGTTGAGCTAAGCAGCTCAAGTCTGAGAGGGAAATGCTCGATTTCCCACTGGCCCTAAACACACTTTGATTCCTACCTGCTGCCCATGCAATTGTCTCTTGGACAACGCCTCTGGATACGATGACGCCATCTGGAAACAAAAACAAAGTAGTTAAGGCTGTAGTATCTTGTTTGGCCTTAAAATTGTCAGTCAAATCGAGAGAAAAACTAAATACACATGTTCAGATTTGTATTGAGTTGCCTATTTCTAACTGCCTTACATCGGTGTCTGTGGTTGCACTGGGGCTGAGGAGCTTGTGCACAAGACTTCCTACGTCCATGTCATCTTCCTCACTTGACGAGGAGGCCTCCGGCTGGTAGTCAGCATCCCGCGCTTCATCGTCGCAGTCGTTTGGATCTATATATATTTATATACACAGACGCATCTATAAGTAAATATGCTCGATATTTTATGTAATATAAATAATGTAAATAGCCAAATATTTTAACTTTATTTAAAGTTTTTACAGTCAGTCTGCCTTTTAAGACAAAATGCCTATCCCAGCTCTGTCTTAATTTGCAAATTGCCGATATCAATCGCTTCACATTGAAGATGACGCTTGGAACAGCATTTAGATCTAAAGCCATTTTTCAGTGATTATTCCTACAACACCTAAGAATGACAAGTTCTAAAATTGATTACTTACCTTCATCTTCTGATTCAAGTATGTTTTGCAACATCTCTGTTGCTTTTTCCGCCGAAAATTGCTCCGTGCGTCTGGGCGCCGCCATATTGGCTGCAAAATGCCTAAGTCAGGAATGAGATAGGCAATTTGGCATACGAAGCTGTGGCGACCGTTACAATTTAGATAGAGACTAGTACTCTCTAGCACAGATGGCTTGTCTTCCCAGGGCTTTGTTTTTACCCCTATTGCACAACTGCCTAAGTCTGAGTTAGGCATTTATGTTATGAGCGTGACGATATGTCTTTGAAAACTAAAAAACACTACTTTGGTCATTGACTGACATATTATAAAAATATTTTAAAGATGCTGGCAAATGTTTGGCTTCAAGTTCAAAAGGAAAAAGCAGAGACATTGGGAGTACTAAATGTCTGTTGTGTTTTCCATCTAAACCTAGAACCCTACGTAATTATTTTTAGGAAATGAATGAAAAGAGTAGTACTCAGAGATTTGAATTATCAAAATTGGGCTTTGAAATCACATCAGATCATTAATCCGAAGACTGAACTACCTGATGTGTGATATGGTGAAAAGTTTTGTTTATCTTTTTTACAGTCTAAACAAAACTTGTTTTACAAAAATACAAGCTTTGGATCAAGCATGCTTGTTCTTTTTCACTTTGTTGTACAATGAAGTCCTTTATGTTTTTCCATGTTCTATTTCTCACAACTGGCTCCTTTGCACGAGCTGACTCAACTTCATGTTTTTGAGGTACGCGATTCAAAGTGATACAAAATGACAAGTGTCGCATGACAGCTTCCACTTCTTCTGCTGACCACTGCCTCTTTCGAACAGCCCTTGAGGATATCAAAACCTGCTTGCTGGTGCGTGGAGACGTTGCTGGCATTTTGCCACAACTACCGACCGCTTGATTTGTTTTACTTTTCTTTTTTTCAGTGATGTCATCGTCTGATTCTGTTGTTGGTGGTTGCCTTTTTTTATTTCTGGAGGATTTATGTATCTCTGATAGCGAGTTTGAAGATGAGGTCAGTGTGGTGTTTGGCTGTTCCACGACAGTTTTGCTACTGCTGTTTACACTGACCTCATCTTCATACTCGCTATCAGAGGTTTCATCACTTGAATACTCTGTATCATTTGGTGTATTAGTTTCCAAATCTTCCTGCACACCAGACATTCCTTTGTTGACGGCAAAAAGAATCTTCGCGACTTTTGCTTTTTGCAAAACTGACAATGGTCTCATATACGTTTCCCTGTGTACACGGATATCGTGGCCAAGAAAGCCAGCCAAGTGACTCTGATCCCACTTTGAAATCTCCAGTGCTTGAGAAAGCGTTGCAACTTGTTTGCGAAGATTTGTGCATGTGAAGAGTTTGATTTCCTGCGCTCTTGCTTCTACAGCAAATTCCTGAATTACATCACTTCCTCTATATGGCCTTTGACCCAAAGGTGTTGCAAAAATGTATTTGCTGGAAATAGGTGGATTCATGGTTGATCGGATGCTGAGAAGAGCTTCAATGCTCTCAACCATAGTAGGTGTGAGTAGCAAAGGAACCATTCTATTGAATTTGCCTCGAATTTCTATTCTATCCAAGAAGTCAACAAGCTTTTTCTCTGTTTCTGTTAATCCCTTTAAAAACTGAGGTTGATTTGACTGTCCACACTGGCGACCTTTGTAAAAATCATCTACTTTCATGCGCTGAACTTCTCCACCTCTTTTCCTGTTGAACAAAGATATGCAGCATAACGTTTCTTTTGCTTTGAGGTCTGGATCTTCTCATTCACAAGCATGTGTACTTTTTCAACATCAAAACAAGACGGGACAACTTTTGGCTTGTTGAATTTATCTTTTTGGACAGACTGTGCTGCAGTTGAAGACACAAAATCATACCAATCCCCTTTCACAAGAGCATCAAACCTGTCTGCTTCATTTTCGGCGTTTGCATCTTGGTCCTTGATAGCATTGGCCCTCTTGATTGCATTGCATTTCTTCAGAGAATAGCCAAGTCTGAGTGCCAGACTGACTTTCTTAAAATGATGAGTACCTTCATCAAATTCAGCCATTTCACGAACGGCTTCAATCAAAGATCTGAAATTTTCAACTTGTATAGCCTGTGAAAGAGATGAAATTCTCATGTGAGAGTTTTGCCTCATCAACTTTATAAGTCTGCCCAGCTCTCGCATACGGGCACTGATCTGATTGGGTGTGTGCTCTTCATGATCTCTTCTAGAATGACAACGTTCCCCAAGCTTTAGTATCAATGAGTCACTGGCGACAACTCTGTAAATATCATCTTTGTTCATGCTAGACACAACCTGTTCAAAAAAAGCAGAAGACATATCTGGAGGAACTGGGGCCATGAGAACTCCTTTGCGCCTTGCCTCTCTGACAGTCTTTCCATCTTTCATAAATGCACTTTTACATCTGTGTCAACGACACCTACTTACAGGACTAGCAGACTCTGTTTCCTGACCCCGCTAGCGGGGGCCAGAGTCTCACTTGCCAAAAACACTTAAAAGCTGAAGGAGCAATCAAATTACAGTTGCTAGACACATAGTGTAAATATGTAAGGACTAAAATGTAATGGTATAAAATATTTTGTGATAAATTCTGCTCTTTTCTATAAAGTGATGCTATTACTAATACTGTAATACATAGGTTAATTGTGTCTACCTGACATTATGTTAATCAGTCAAAATTATACAAAAGAGACTCTCAGTCTTGCCTAAAATATTTAAACAATTGAGTAAAGAAGTCTATTTTCTTATGTAAATGTTACTTTTTTAAAACTAAACAAGTGATACAAACCTATTTAGTATATTTTATACAAAGATGGAAAGAGGTTATACAAAGATGAAAAGAGCCGGCCGACAAACAAGCCAATAGACAGCCAGCTCTAGGCATAATGACACTAAAGAAACTAGTCACACTGACAATTCCAACATAATGGCACAAAAGGAGAGAGAGAAGGGGAGAGAGGGAGATAAAGGATGAAAGTGGGAGAGAGAGAAACTGAAACTGAAAAACGTTTATTACATAAGGATAGTAGCTTTAGGTCCAGAGGTCCTTTCTTCCAGCTAGTCCTTAACACATGCAAATATATAATAGATGTGAGTACATTGTAACAACATACATGAACTACAAATAAGTAGTATGAATACTATCAGGATAACATACGCATACACACAAGCAATCATACTCACAAAATTGAAATAAAAGTACTATATATATATATATATATACAATGTACAGCGTATCTCAATACAAATGCACATATACATGAGATATGCGGCATATATACTCACGCATGTGAGAAAGAAAGAATACATAATCGTGTCTTCGAAATTTTGTTTAGGCTTTTTACTTTACAACTAGTTCTGAATTAGGGCAGACAGTCCAGCCTTAAAGGAGGACAGGGAGTTTGCATATTTTAAATGTTGTGACAGGGAGTTCCAAAGCGATGCGCCAGAGTAGGAAATGCTAGTTTTAAACAGATCTAACCTGGGTGTGATACATACAAAGCTATTCCTTGAGTTGCTATAAGGTGAGTGTGAAGGCACGAAAAGAGATTTTAAGTATATGGGTCCGCCAATGGTTAACGTTTTAAACAAAAACACATATTTGTTGAACAAGAGCTGTTGGCTAAGTGGTAATATTCCTATTTTTTTAATCTTTTGATCGGTGGTTAGAGAAGGGTCTTGGAGAATAAGTTTTGCAGCTCGACGTTGTAGGCTGTTCAAACTCTTCAGGATATTATCGCTGCACCCGTCCCACACCACAGAAGCGTAATTAATATGTGACAGAATATGAGCATAGTAAAATAACTTCTTTGCATCCAAGGTCAGAATATTCTGAAGGCGTGAAAGTAAATATATATTACGGCTTACTTTTTTGCTCACATTGTCAACATGGACGTGCCAACGTAGGGATTCATCTATAGTGACACCAAGTATCTTATGTGCCGTGATGTGCTCTATAGTGGCATCAGCTAGGCGTAGATGTAATTTAGGATGTGTTAACTGGTGGTGTTGGCGGGTGGTAACTATCATACTCTTTGTCTTTGATGTGTTGATGTGCATGTGATTGGAGCGACACCAGCTAACTATATCATCAAGACCTTTCTGGAGTGAATGTTGAATGTGAGGTACGGTCTTATTAGATGAGGATATAGAGGTATCATCGGCTAACATATGGCACTCAATGGATTTATCTGTAAGAGAGAGTGGTAGGTCATTTATAAATATACAAAATAACAGGGGACCCAATACAGACCCTTGAGGGACGCCAAACTTAACACACCTCTCAGCTGAAGATAATCCATGTACATGTGTATACTGCTTTCTACAAGAAAGATAGGATATAAAGAACGGGAGTGAGCGTGAGGCGTTCAAGTACAAGGACAATTTTGCGAGAAGAATATTATGATCTACCACGTCAAAGGCTTTTATTAAGTCTATGAATACAACTCCAGACATTTTTGATTTATTAATGGCGGATAGCCAGGAGTCTGTCATTTTGGCAAGTGCAGTGCTACAAGAATGTTTGCTTCTGAAACCGGACTGTAGTTCATGAAAGAGAGATCGCTCTTCAAGATACTGAGTCAGGTGCTTATGAATGTGCCTTTCAAGGACCTTGGAGATGACTGGCAAGAGAGAAATAGGTCTGTAATTGGCGGGTAAAGACGTGTCTTTGCTTTTAGGTAATGGAATAACCTTAGCGGTTTTAAACAAGTGTGGGAAATGATTTCGCTCAATGCAAAGATTAAAAATGTGAGTTAAGGTATCACTTATGTATGGTAGTGCTAATTTTAGTAATTTACTACTAATATTGTCACAGCCTGTTGATTTCTTATTTTGTAATTGCGCTATGTACTGAGCGACCTCAAAAGTAGCAATAAATGGAATAGAGAAGGGCGCAGTACCTCCAGTGCGCTTTTGACAGAATATCTTTAGCTCATCAGAGCATCTGTATAAGTCACTTGCTGGAAGAGGGTCTTGTTTATTAGACAAACTGGAAGTGATAGATACAAAGTAATCGTTAAACAATTCCGCTGTCAAAGATTGTGGAATAATATTCGCTTTAGTTGATTTAGGGCCCTTTGTCAGAGCATTAATAGCTCGCCATAACTGGGAAGTATTTGTGTTGTTTTCCACTAACCTATTAAAATAGTCCTTTTTTGCATTTCTTACAAGGTTTTTCACGCGATTTCTGGACGTTTTGAACTCTTCGAAACGTGTTTGCTTTTTTAACTTATCTCTCTTGGCCATGGCTTCTATGATAGTTTTATTTAGCCATGGAGGAAGTTGTTGGTGCTTTACGCGTTTAGTTCTCAGAGGGGCGTGTCTGTTGATGATAGAGAGGAGAGTCCTGTACCACACACACAAAGCCATGTCTGGGTCTGTGAAATCATACACTTTAGAGAAGGGTGCAGCATGAAGTTCACTGCAGAACGCAATGGGGTCAAAGTGTTTAAAGGAACGAAAATGTATGCAAAAATTAGTGCTATGGGTGCCCGTAGATACATTATGATACCTGATACAGCCAATGGGAGAGTGGTCACTGACGCCGAGATCAGCGACATATGACTTTGAAATTGATTTAGGGTTGTTTGTATAGATATGATCAATCAGTGTTGACGAAGACGCAGTAACTCTGGTTGGTGATTCGATAAGTTGTGAGAGTCCAAGTGATTCGCACAAGCATTCCCAGTGCGGTTGCTGAACTAGCAGGTTAATGTTAAAGTCACCGAGCAACAGCACTTCGGCATCGGTATTAGTGTTATAAAAAGTATCCATCATGTCACCGAAAGAGCTAAACCAATCCCGACCTTCATCAGGGTTGCGGTAGACAAAGCATATAAATGTAGACGCCTTATTATTAGGTTTATATTCTAACCATATACACTCTACTGAGGGGGGTTCTAAGTCTTGGCGCCGAGACACAAAGTTGTACACCGAGTTATGAATGTAGACAGCAACACCTGTTTGACCTTGAGTGCATTCATCACGTCGTATTATAGAATAATTTGGAATGGAGATGGATGTATCCAACATATTAGAGGTTAAGCGGGATTCAGTAATGCCATACATATGATAGCACGGCGCGGCTTTGGTTAAGAATGTACACAGGTCCGCAGTTTTGCTGTAGAGATGAAAAATGTTTAAATGACCAACACGAAACATACTTAAAATGTACGCTACCGATAGTTACAGAAAAACAACAACGAGAACAGATAAAATAAGGAGCACCTTTTTTCAACAAACTAAAGAACACAAGTACATGAAAAACGGCAAAATGTTAAAACAAGAGATATAACCAAAGAAAGGCCACTAAGTTTAGGGCAGAGTTCGGAGCACCAAATTCAATATACAGAGTGCCAGAGTCACAGTTTTACTGACAACTAGAGTGTTCAGGAAGAAACTCACAACGAAACGCGGAAATGAAAGTCTGTGCGGCCTAGAAGGTCCGAGCAACGTCCACAATAATGAGTATACTGTTAATGACACACAGCTTATACTTTATAGTCACACGAAACGTAGGTTCTTTGCCAACACAACGCTCTTACGCACAAGGAATTGTAAGGAGCGCAAGAACCCTGATAATGAGAACCAACAAGATACAATAACAATTATTAAGTACATATCGTTTAAGTCCAAGCTTTTAAAGGTGCGCTTCAATAATCGAGACGCGGAAATGATTCGTACGTAAATTATACAAATTTAGGTGGCAATACAACAGAAAAATTCAGTTTAATTATTATTTTGAGATGAGTTTTCAAGTTTGAAATACAGTTATAAAAGGAAACATTCGCTAATAATACGCTAGGCCAAATTGTCACATACATACAACACACACGCATGACACAAACTACTGTGCATGATCTGATTAAAGTCTGCTTACAGTTACAGTTCACAATTCATATATTGTTATCGAGAATGTGGAAGAGGGAGGTGTGCAGGTCCATTGTATGGATGAGACAGTGGCAGGCCCTTTTGATGCTGGTAGGTGCCGGTTAGGTCGCTATGTTGACCAGCGTCGCGCGTCTGCTGATACGGAGGGGACCACCCGTTGCAATAGGGATGGCCCCAGGGCGTGGGCCAGCGGTTGCCATGGTGCCCAGCGTCGCGCATTTGCTGATACGGAGGGTACCATGGATAGCTCCAGGGCATGGGCCAGCAGATTCCGTGTTGACTACTGACCTCAGATATCAGCTGTTGAAAGAGAGAGAGAGAGAGAGAGAGAGAGAGAGAGAGAGAGAATGAGAGATCAAGAGAGAGGGAGAGAGTGAGAGATGATACATTAGAAACATTTACATGCTGTGCACAAAGAACATTACCCTCACACATCCCTTCCACACACTGATTAAGATTCAGAATTATTTTTCAGAGACATACCAATTGGTGACTCTCAATTCGCCAACCGTGCCCTCTTTACCGACGTCTGGAGCAACACCGCGTTCTTTTGGTGGTCTTTTTCCATATTTTGCAATCCGTTAAGAAGCACATTGGACAAAGAGCTGTACATCCTGGGGGAGTCCAAATCGATGTTGTTGTAACTGGCCATGATGGAGAGAATGTTAGAGAGTCGCTTGCGGCAGCATGCACGATGTCGCGCCTGATTGACAAAACACAGTCCAAGTCGAACCAGTTGAAATGTACAGTCATGAGGAATTTTGAGGGATCCATGGGAGACAGTCTCAATAAAGTCTTTCACCTCACTTGTCACAACTGGTTCTTCTTCGTCAAATGTCAAGCCGCACTTGGTCTCCAACCAACCAGCTACATAAGCACAACTGCTCTCCTCATTCACACTGAGGGTCACACCTGAAATGCAATTCTCGATAGCATCTGCATCCTCAGTGATGACATCCCCCAAGCAGACGTGTGTTTGGGGCTCAGGCTGGAGCTCAATGAACTGGAGAAAGGATGCAGCATACCGAGCGAGCCTGTTCTTGCATGCTGTTAAAACATCCCCGGCTGTCATGAAGACATTTGACCCAGTCGAGTGTCTGTAAACAGCAAATTCCCCTTCCAAACGGTCACTTTGAAGTTCTCGGAGAACAACATAATCAAAGTTTGCTGTTGAAAGCAGGTAGCTGCACGCTGCTTTCAGTCCCTGCATAGTTTGCACTAAGGCTTTCTTGGTGTCGTGAGTGAGGCATTTGATGCGCGAAGGGCCATGCCCTGAGTCAGCTTCCTGGAAGATGTTGATGTAAGTGTCAAGACTGGAGGAACTAGATTCTTGTACGGCACGATGGGGGTCCCTCAAGCGCTTATCCAATCCTTTTTTTGCGACATTGACTGTGTTCCACCAGTTCACGACAGTCTCTATCACTGATGCAGTTTCAATGCAGCCTTTCATCTTCAGCGCTCCAACTACTTTTTCATTAAAAACTTTGAGAACATGTTTGACATTCTGCAACTGAAGTTTTGATGGGTTGACAGAGGCATTGGTCAAAGGGGTGGTCTTGAGGATGCTGTCTTTTTCCTCTTCGTAAAGGTTTTTGACTTCAGAAAAAGAAGCCACTGACTGGCCATTGAGACGAATTTCCTGTGTTTTCTCAGTGATCCAGTTGTTTCGAATGCATTTTAAGAGGTGTACGGTGTCAAAGAGGAGAAACCAAGGTCGCTCACTATCAAGTGGATGTCTGGCTGTGGCTCTGTTCTCGTCTGGTCTGTCAAAAAACTTGCAGAACTGTTGATTGACCTTATGATTGTCAGTGATGGAGCCTAACACGCAACCCCCATGTCTCTCTACAGCCTCAGCTGCTTCCATCACTGCCTTGAACTGGAACTCTGCTGTCAGCTTGTGCACAGGGATCGCTGACAACATCACACTGGGACCTTTGCGCAAAGATTTCATCATTATGCACAGCATGGATGTTGCACGGCACTCTTCGTTGTTCTTGGCCATGCCGCTGAGAACCCCGCCAGCAAACGCAATGGTAGGTCGTATCTTGACCTCATCGATTAACAAGAAAACATTCTTTTGTTGAGGCAGCAAAACTTTAAATGTGTTACACAAAACTGCATCCTTGTCAACTGAAGAAACGACATTTTGAAGTTTGCGCTTACTTGGTAGCACTAGGTGTTCTCTCAACTGTTCATAGCTACAACGAGGAAAGCATTCAATTGCAAAGCAAATGTCCCTAGTTGTGAACTGTTTGTGTGCTAGCAACTCCAACTGGTGTGTTAAGAAGTCTAACTTCTTTACCTTGTGGTCCACAGAAGTAGAACAGTCTACTGCAGCTTTCAAATTAACTGTCACTTTTTTAACTACTTCTTCCAGGGGAATCTCATAGTTGACAGCAAAATGAAGAGCATCAAAGAACTGCGACTTGGAGTTAAGGCCATTATTTGGATTCAAAATTGAGCCTAGAGGAACTCTGACGCCCTCTTTGAACGCACTTAGGGTCAGGGGAGAACACAAAGTCTGTTTATTTTCCATCACAACTGAAACACTACATTCACTATAATCATCCGACATCAAAAGACACACAAATCGATCATGTGAACGTGAAATCAAAACATTCTTATACTTCACTAGTAGGTCTTCACTAGGATCGAAACTTTCAAAAGAAATGATCTTGTCCCTTGAAAAAAAAAGCTTGGCTTGACGATCTTCATCTTTCACTGGGCGAGGTGAGGGCTTAGGTGTAGGCAGGCATGGCTTGGGCACGTCAAAAACACTAGGTGGAATCGCTGGGCGAGTGGAACCACCCGGAATTTTAATCATAGGCGGATTACTCCAATGCCTTTCACAAATGAAGCAATTCTCACGTGTAGGGATGAAATTTTCACGTGGAGGCAGTACACCTAACCATTTTTGCATTTCCGTCTCATCTTTTGGCAGTCGAAACACACGAACCTTATTCTTCTCATCATAATTGCCTCTGCAATTCACAATACTACACTTTTTCACCATTTTAATGAAGAACAAATAGCACTTAAACCATCATCAAACAAGAAAACAAAAGATCGCCATTGCTATTCCAAAACTAGCGCTTCAGGCAAACAACGTTTCCTGTTAGTAACCCAATGCGCAAAGAAAATAGTGCCAACTTTGTACTATCTACAACAGCATAAATACGTTAGAAATGCAAAGAAAAGCAGCAGTTGTCAAATAAATAAAAGCATTAAGTATCAGAATGTAATGAGAAAGTATTAAAACAATTAAAAATTGTTTCATATTAGTTTAAAGATTATTCTTCCGCCACATCACAACAACTATTATGGGATGGCTGAGCGAGCACTTGTCTAATTTTAGTTCTCCAATTTCGCATCATACCGCAAGCGCGCGCTCTCTCTCTTTGACTCTCGCTTTCTCTATTGCCTCCGCTAATTTGACGGGAAAATCGCGGTTCTAGTCCTTATTATAGGTGTCGTTGATCTGTGTATGTGATCACTAAGACTGTTTTGGCTATACATACCTTTGCAAAAATGACAAACGATCATCTTATCTGGATCTGATAAAGATTGGTTCCTGTATTTGGGAATAATTGTCTTTTTTTTCACGCAACACTTAATAATTATGGGCATAATCACCTTCATTCAACATATTGACCCAAGCCTGACGCCTTTCATCACTACCCTTCTGCATTCCCAAAACAGCCTTAACTTCCAGCTCATTCTTGTGTTTTCTTTCCATGTGCCTGCTCATCTTTATCACAAAATTATGACAAAACTTGCAACAATGTTTTTTGTCCCATTTGTAATAGTTTTTGAGCTACTGTCCTTGCCTGTGTGCCTTTTCTTGGTCTTTGAGTAACACTGCTTGTTCATCCATTGGTCCTTCTCCGGTTTCTCCGGGGTCAATTCAGGAAATATACTGGATGCACTAGAATCCTCTGAAGTTTCCTGCAATCATTAATCAATAAATTATCATTGACTCTGTTCACTCACATTTCTTTCAAATAACCTTAAAGACTAGTTTTCTTTTTTCTGTTTATATTTTTATTTTATTTCGTGGCAATCAAATTCTGACTTGGTAAAGCTATAAAGTATTTGTTATCAAAATCAACCCACAACGCTAGCCAAATTAATACCCCCGCTCCACACATCCGTTCTAGCTTCGTTCCCAGACATCTTGAGGACGGCTACAACTATACACGATCAGGCCACTGCGCAAATGGCCGTTTTGGCATCTTTTTGCGCTCCATTAGTGTTCTGTTAACATCATTCAATACCGTTCTTTTCCATAGTAGCGCCAATGATTAGCGTCCAAGCAACGTTCAATAGCGAACAATCCGACACCGTTCCGTTACCGCGTTAACCGTTTAATACCGCTCTTTAACGATATCACTCCTCCCATATTTTTTCGGTCTCCCTCTTCTTCTACCTCCTTGCAAAGTGCCTTGTAGGATGGTCTTTGCAAGACTTGATGATCTGGTGCCGTGGCCATACCATCAGAGTTTCCATTTCTTCACCACTGTGAGCAGGTCATCGTGTTGTCCAATGGCTTGTGTGATAATCTGTGGGACTTCGCCATTGGTGATGTGCTGGGTATAGGAAATGCCCAGAAGTCTTCTGTAGCACTTCATCTCCATGCTTTGTATTCTTCGTTGTAGATAGGGTGTGATGATCCATGTTTTGCAACATTCTCTTCAAGTGGAGCCGGAAAGACATCATCACGAGATCGTGGTCACTTCCGATGTCTGCTCCTGGAAAAGTGCGTGTCCTGCCAATGTTGATGCTTGATCTGAAGCGTTTCTAGGGGGCGCTACTCTGGAGCGACCGGACAGGTTTTGATCACGCTCGTTCATTATTTGTATTTTAACGTTTTCAATGTTTTAATTCTTCAGATTTTAACCTGAATGTGAATGCAGTTGTCTGTAAGAGTTCGGTACATGCAGGGAAGTGAACGGCTATGAAGTGTGAGCATTCAGCGCGCGTACTTTTCAGTTTTCTTCTCGCAGCTACTCTAGTGTTTACCGTTGTACCTGTCATGGCTGCCAGCGATACAGTGTGTACAGTACAGGGCCAGCATTGTGTGTCTAAGTACACGAAGAATGATTTGCTGATGGTGGTTGCCAGCCTACCCCCCAGCCCACCACTTGAGTCTTGGGTACCGGTTATTCGTCCCCCAGAACAGCAGCAACAAAGCGATGGAGCGCTGAGTGGCGATGTCAATAACAACAACAGCGGCAGCAGCCGGCATCGTGTGTTCTATACGAGGGATGATTTACTAAAGATGAATACCAGCCTACCCCCCAGCCCACCACTGGAGTCCTGGGTACCGGTCAGGTGTCCCCCAGAACAGCAACAACGAGAAGGAGCGGCGATGGCGACAAAAACAGCAGCAGCAGCAGAAGGAAGAGAGGTAAGAGAGGTGGCGTTAGGCTACGGCTTCGAACAATCAAAACAGCCGTCCCTCTTCCTTCTGTTATACTCGCCAACGTTAGGTCATTCGGCAAACACGTCAATAACAATACGTTTGAAGAACTTTATGCCAATGTCAAATATATTGCCGACTACCGCGATGCATGCTTGCTGTGCTTCACAGAGACATGGTGGTGTGCTGACACACAAACTGATGCCATAAAACTTGATGGTTTTGGTTCCCCTTTCAGGATGGACAGAGATAGTGATGTGACTGGGAAAGGGAAGGGTGGTGGGGTGGCTGTGTATGTCAATGAAAGATGGTGTAAGAAGAGCAGTGTGATTGTGAGAGAACAAATGTGTACAGTGGATCTTGAGCTCCTGGCATTGTCACTCAGGCCTACTTATCTGCCTCGCGAGTTTGGTCAACTGTTCTATGTTGTTGTCTATGTGCACCCCAATGCAAACATAACGCGTGCCGCTGCTGCTGTTGCAGAGTGTGTTGACAGGCTACGTGCTGTATCACGTGACGCGCCTGTGTTTGTTTTGGGAGATGAAAAACACCTGTAATCTAAACACTACATTGCCTGATTTTCACCAATATGTGACCTGTAAAACTAGAAGAGACAATACTTTAGATAAATGCTATGGTACCATCCCAAGTGCTTACAGATCTGTCTTGAAGGCTCCCATAGGAACATCAGATCACAATGCAGTATTATTGTTACCCACCTATGTTCAAAAGTTGAGGAGAGAGAGGGTGGAAACTAAGCTGATTAAGGTGTGGGATTCTGATGCTGTGGAGCAGCTGAGGGGTTGTTTTGACTGCACAGACTGGAAGGTATTGACAGAGGAAGTCACCGATGTAAGTCATGCCACTGATGTTGTCACAAGTTATATGTTGTTTTGTGAAGACATGATCATGCCAAAGAAAAAGATTAAAATTTATCCAAATAACAAGCCTTGGATCACTAAGAAGCTAAAGGCTAAGATTGTACAAAAAAACAAGCTGTTTGCTGAAAACAAAAAGTCTGAGGGGAAAGTATTACAGAAAGAAATAAACAAATTGATTAAAGAAGAGAAGTTGAGATACAGAGACAAAGTGGAGGGGAGGTTTGTTTCAGGGTCTGTCAGGGATGCATGGAGGGGACTGAGGGAGCTGGCGGGGAGGGGGGAGGTCAGGGAGAGGGATGATGGAATGAATGAGGAGGAGAGGGTGGATTTTGCTGAGAGACTGAATACATTCTACTGCCGTTTTGATACGCAGGACTTCTCACAGGAAAGGAATAAGATATGTGATACTCTGAAAGAGAATCTAGATAGTGATATGATTCCAAAAATTGAGCAGGAGACAGTAGAGAAGGTTCTTAGCAGGGTCAACCATAACAAAGCCTCAGGACCTGATGGTGTTAGTGGCAGGTTGATCAAGGCATGTAGTAAGGAGCTTGCTCCTGTATTCTGTGATATTTTTAATGCTTCAATAGAAACACACAGTGCCTCAGTCTTGGAAGGCGGCCACTATCTGTCCGGTTCCGAAGAAATCCAACCCCTCCGGCCTGAACGACTATAGACCAATAGCACTAACCTCAGTACTAATTAAATGTTTTGAACGGATATTGCTGGGCATGCTGAAACAGCAGGCGAAGCCTGCGCTTGACCCTCTTCAATTCGCGTATCGGCAGAACAGAGGTGTCGAAGACGCAGTTATCTCCCTGCTTCATTTTGCTCACTCTCATTTGGAATTCGGTGGTGCCTATGTTAGGATCCTCTTCGCAGATTTCTCTTCCGCGTTCAACACTGTTCAAACCCATCTCCTTGTAAGCAAACTCCAAAATATGAATATCAATCCGTACCTGACCCTCTGGATCTCTGACTTTCTTAGCAACCGTACGCAAGTTGTTTGTGTAAGGTCCTACTCTTCTTCTTCTTCTGTCTGTTTCTCATCAACCAAGTCTATCAACACCGGAACACCCCAGGGGACAGTTATCTCACCTTTCATTTTTACTCTTTATACCAATGATTGTAGGAGCTCCAGAGATGATTCGCAGATCATCAAGTTTTCAGACGATGCCGCAGTAGTGGACACTTCCGACTCGGCCATAAGCTTTGAGAGGAGTGTGGTTGACTTCGTCACCTGGTGCGAAGGTAACCATCTGGAGCTCAATGTCGGCAAAACGAAAGAGATGTTGGTGGATTTCAGAAAGAATCGGACAGATGGGGCTGCACTTCACCTCAGAAATCAAACTGTAGAGAGAGTGGAACAATATAAGTACCTTGGGACCATGATTGACCACAAGCTTTCTTTCACAGCTAATGCCAAAATGATATTTAAGAAATGCAGGCAGCGTATGTACATGTTGTACCAACTCAGATCTCTTCTGGTTTCGCAGAGCATACTTAAAAATTGTTATCGTGCCTACGTGGAATCAGTTCTTACGTTTTCATTCATTTGCTGGTTTCAATCTCTCAGTGTCAAAAGTAGGAATTCCTTGAACAGTATTACCAATACCTGTAGCAAAATAATTGGTGAAAAGCAGACACCTCTGTGTGAATTGTTTCAGAGAAGGGCCCTAGGCAAAGCCATCAGCATCAAGGATGATTCCACCCACCCTCTCTCTTCTTGGTTTAAAATTCTACCTTCTGGGAAACGCCTCATGAGCCTTAAGACCCGCACTGTACGTTACCGATCCAGTTTTCTCCCCTCTGCTGTGGCCTTGATCAACTCAAACCTGACGCGCTGATGGCTCTGCTTGAGGCTCCTTCCTCTTCCTCTTGCTTGTTGTAATCGGCTCTACAGTGTGTAAGTGTGCGTGTGGTTGTGCATGTGTGGTTTGATGAAGCGGAAGGGGGAGGGAGGATTACTTTATACTATGTTTAATTTTTTATTTGCATTTTTCTTTTTATTTGTTTTATTTTAGTGATCAAGTGCCTGTCATAATTCCTTGTAAGAGGTAATAAAGATTTGTTGAATTGAATTGAATTGAATTCTTGACCAAGATGTAGTCGATCTTGTTGTGGTGCTCCCCGCCGGGACTGTGCCATGTCCATTGTCTGGAGTTTTTGTGGAGACTAAGCGTGTTTGCAAGTATCAGATTGTTGTATCTGGCAAACTGCAAGAGTCTCAGTTCCCTGTCATTTGTCTCGTTGCAGTGGGGTCCACATGTGTCTCCCCAGTTGTGGTGCGCATCTTGGCCAACCTTGGCATTCCAGTCGTCACTATGACAATGTCCTTTTCCTGCACTTGGTCAATGACAGCCTGTAGATTTTCATAGAAATCCTTCACTTCGCTGTCGTCATAGTCTAATGTTGGGCATAGGCCTGGATGATGGTGATGTTGAAAGGGGCTGCTCTCAGACGGATTGTAATGAGTCTACTGGAGACTGGGCGGCAACCCATGACAGTGGCTAGAATTTTCTTGTGGACCAAGAATCCAACTCCGTGTTCGTTCCTGTCATCTCTACCGCTGAAATAAAGCTTGTGGCCTTTGTCGGTCGTTGTTTCACCTAGGCCTTTCGCAGTTCACTGATACCTAAAACGTTCCATCGATAGTGGTCCACTCGTGGGCCAGTTCTTCTAATTTTCCATCCGCAATTAGGGTCCTGACATTCCAGGTTCGTATGACGATGTTTCTTGTGCGGATCTTGCTAAGTTGTCCATCAATAGCACACTTATCACCTCCGTCCTGGTGGCGAACGGAAGGCGCGATCCTTGGTGACCCGGGCGACGACCTATCCGATATGGAGTGAATGGTTCTATTCATCATGCAGTGTGTCTTGGGCAAGAAAGACCTAGCAGGACCCAATCCTCTCCAGGTTGTTGGCCACAGCCGATTTCCACGAATACAGTGTGGCTCGCCTTGGCCCCGAGCATGTAATCGTTGAACCTGCAGTAACATGAGGTTCCTCTTTCCTGGCTGGTGACTTCTGTGTAGAAGACTTTCGCCCAGTGATGCCGTGCTGACCTCACCCCTGTTAGTCGACTCTTACGACACGCCGGGAAACGTTGTGTCTATTCTATTCAGTGCCCGAACCTACAGGGCGAAACGCTGTAAAAAAAACAACTTATACTGTCGGTATTTGAACTGTACGGCTTTGTTGCTATCGTTAACAGAGCGCTATTGGAGCGCAAATCTGCAAAAACACGGCCGTTTGCGCAGCGGTCTGATCTTTGTGACAGCCGTCTGAGAACAGAAGCTAGAACGGATGTGTGGAATGGGGGCATACGTCTATGTAGTTAGTAAACGAGGGGAGTCAATTTGTGACTGTAACACTTGATTAAAATGATTTCAAGAGCCATGATTTTAGTGTGTGGGTGAAAACTCGAAAGGATTCACCAAAAACTACTACTACTGCTACTATTAAGTACTACATGTACTACTGCTAAATCTAATACAGCAATGTGTGAGTAATCTATACACATTTAATTTGTTGGGGTTTTTAATATATATACATTATAAAATACAGATTGTTTGCTTCAATTTTATTTGGATGTATATATTTTTGCAAGTGTTTTTTTTTTAAGATGATAGAGCAAAATAATAGAATTACAATTATCAAACCAAAAAATTTAGCATAAAACCGAAAATAATTTTTTTTTTTTTTTTTTTACAAATGAGCTGTGATTGAAGAACAATTTTTAACACAGTCATGTAAGACTTGGGCCCATTTCGTAAGTGAGATCCCTGTCTAGACCCCAGTTAAAATCATTTCTTAAAAGACTGTATGACAGTAAACTTGTTGAACTGATAAGTCTGATTGTTTGTCTAAGCTAAAAACGCTTTAATATTAAATGCCATACATGATTTTGTGTGCAGAAACTTTAAATTGGGGGGGTTTCATTTAATAAACTATATATAATAAACTATATACAATTGCATTTTTGGAATTTCTTGGAAGTGTTTAAAATTTGTAATTCTAAGTGGATTTTTATTTATTTATTTTATTTTATTTTTGGGAGAGGCGGAGGAAAAAACAAGACAACACATCAAAATCAAAATAAAAAAGTTAAAATTTAAAAAAAAAACTTGTATTTTTTAGTGGGTTTTTTGTTTGTTTTTTAACAAGAATCCAACTGTTTACATGAAACACCATAATAAAAATAATAAAGCTTATAAAAATAATATTGAAAATATAATATTAGTGTCTCTTGTATGTGAAAAGTCTATAATAAAGTGTCTTGTTTTGGTAAAAAAAAATTACAATATTTTTCTAAAATAATGTAGATTAGTAAAAATTGTTTAGGTAACAAAATTATTCATTAAAGTGGTTTTACAATTTTATACTATACCTCTACGATGTCTACTGTCATGGAAGGCAAAGTATTCCCTTCATCTTGGTCTGCTACGAAAGTTGAAGGCAATGAAGTATTCCCTTCATCTTGGTCTGCTCCGGAAGTTGAAGAAAAGGAAGTATTCCCTTCATCTTGGTCTGCTCCGGAAGTTGAAGAAAAGGAAGTATTCCCTTCATCTTGGTCTTCTCCGGAAGTTGAAGAAAAGGAAGTATTCCCTTCATCTTGGTCTGCTCCGGAAGTTGAAGAAAAGGAAGTATTCCCTTCATCTTGGTCTGCTCTGGAAGTTGAAGGCAAAGAAGTATTCCCTTCATCTTGGTCTACTCCGGAAGTTGAAGGCAAAGAAGTATTCCCTTCAGCTTGGTGTACTCCGGAAGTTGAAGGCAAAGAAGTATTCCCTTCATCTTGGTCTGCTCCGGAAGTTAAAGGCAAAGAAGTATTCCCTTCATCTTGGTCTGCTCTGGAAGTTGAAGGCAAAGAAGTATTTCCTTCATCTTGGTCTGCTCTGGAAGTTGAAGGCAAAGAAGTATTCCCTTCAGCTTGGTGTACTCCGGAAGTTGAAGGCAAACAATTATTCCCTTCAATATGATCTGTAAACATATGAAATATAAGCAAACAATTATTCCCTTCAATATGATCTGTAAACATAATATAAGTATGTTCGACCCAGAAAGGCTCATTTTGGTTAATTGTAATTTTCGGTTGTTGCATTCCCTTCCCCCTTCCCTCTCCCCGCTCTCACAATCAATGTGGCAAATAAGTGGCCTTGAGTGTATTGCTATGCAGTTACAATTAATGACTGTGCTCAAACCATTTCAAATAATTTCAATCTGTATCAAAAACCCTATTGACTAGGGACCACGGTTTGAAACCAAAGTTAAACTACTGATCCATATTGGACCCTGTTCATATCCGCAGTATAATTTTCAATTAAAAATAACATATTTATTTCAATGTTGAATCAACTTTTTTAAATTTTATTTTTTAAATTTAAAATTGAAATAGAAAATTGAATATCTCGTTCAATTTTCAATTTGAAATCAGAGATATAAAATAGAAGTGACTCAATTTTGGCTTTGGTGTTTATGTACTATATAGAAAATTAACACGTGCCTCCCATTTTGTAATTTCTATTTCATACTTACAGAATGCTGAACCAAATGTGTATTTCCCACTTCCTATTTGGCAATTAAAGTCAGAAATCACAACCTGCTTTACATTTCCTCACCACTAATTGAATATAGCAAAATGAGGCTATCCGTTCAAATTCCATGACTAAATATGAAAACTGAACATCGGAAGTACGGAAATTGTCGAAATTCGCCCACAACCACCGAGATGTTACGACGAATATAATTTCATTCGCGCAGCTGGATAAGTCTACAAGCAAGAAAGCGTTTGACCAAGTCTGGCATGCAGCTCTGTGGGCAACCATGAGAGTGTACAACATCAGCCCTAAAATTATTGAAGTCATCAAAAGCCTGCATGACAAGGCCACCAGTGCAGTCCTCCACAACAGCGCCATCGGGAACTGGTTTAGAACAACAATCGGTGTGCGTCAATGATGCCTACTCTCTCCAACACTCTTTGACATCTTCCAAGAGCGCAACATGTCAGATCACGAAGTCACAGTCACCATACGGGGTAGAGCAATCTCCAACTTCCGTTTTGCGGATGACAGGAGTGAGATTTAGCGGTCGCCCGAGGCGACTTAAAACTGGCTCGGGCGACCTCACTTTATAATTGAGCCAGCCCGCCTGGCGACCTAAAAAAAATATACTACTTGCAGACTTTTAGAAGCTCGGTCCAAAGCGAGAGCATTCTTAGGTCACTGTTCGTCTGCTACGAGTATGAAGCATTCGCGAGCGTTATTTCCCTTTGCCTACTTCCCTTTCGCGCCAAGCGCGCTGTGTGCTTTGTTTGTGAAAAAAAGACACTCGCAACAAATTACGTGTATTGTCAAAATTTGTGTTTTATATGTGAACGATTGTCGGGCTGCCTAAAAACCATGCGGGCTACCTCACTTTACTTACTAGCTAGCCCGGCGGGCTAGTTAGTCTCCTGGGTTAAATCTCACCCCTGGGATGACATTGATGGATTGGCTGGAGAGGAACAAGAACTTGAACAGCTGGTACAGAGGCTTGACACCACCTCCAGAGCCTATGGAATGGAAATAAGTGCAAAGAAGACCAAAATGATGACCAACAACACCAGTGGCATCAACACGGACATCAAAGTTCAAGGCCAATCCCTCAACACAGTGCATAGCTTCAAATATTTAGGAGCCATTGTATCAGACAATGGGTCCCGACAGGAAGTCCTCTCCAGGATCGCACAAACAACCTCTGCACTGACCAAGTTGAAGTCCATTTAAAAAGACAGGACCATCAGTCTACATTCCAAGGTAGTGCTGCTGTGCTCCCTTGTCATCTCCATCTTCCTATACGCTTGCAAAACATGGATCCTCACACCAGATCTACAACGAAGAATACAAAGCATGGAGATGAGGTGCTACAAAAGACTTCTGGGCATTTCCTATACCCAGCACATCACCAACAACAAAATCCGACAGACCATCTCACAAGCCATTAAACGGGAAACTCCGATGGTATGGCCACGTCACCAGAGCATCAGGCCTTGCAAAAACCATTCTGCAAAGCACGGTGCAAGGAGGCAGAAGAAGAGAGAGAGACAGAAAAAGAGGTGGGAGGACTACATTCGAGAATGAACTGGTTTGTCACTGAACGAAGCCATGAGGGTTGCTGAGAACAGAGAAAGATGGGGTACGCTGGTTAAACGATCATCTGTGGTTCCCCAACGACTTTTGAGTTTCTGGATATGATATGATAGGATAGGACAGGATAGGATAGGATAGGACAGGATAGATTAGGATAGGACAGGATAGATTGTCCCAAGAGAAGGCTGACTGGTCGTTCAGGATGTGCGGAGAAATTTTTGTCTTCCCAGAACATCAAGAGACCAATAACGGGAACCGCCTGCATGCATGTTTTAAGACTGCGGCATCCTGAGAGAGAGAGAGAGAGAGAGAGAGAGAGAGAGAGAGAGAGAGAGAGAGAGAGAGAGAGAGAGAGAGAGAGAGAGAGAGAGCAGACATGAGATTCTTCCGACTTTTGGCGGAAATCCGATTTTTCAGAGGTCGCCAGGGTCATTTTTAAGATCGATCCAAATCCGGTGAGAAAATTTGGGGGGGGGGGGGGGGGGGGGGTAAGAGTTAAAAGATTTAGGGCTGACATCGCTGAGTCTCAAACTCAAAGGAAGACAAAACCATTAACACAAGCGGGCATTCACTCCACTGAATCACGGCGTCAACGATGACAAAACTGCATGAAAGTGATTACTGAGACGGGCATAGTTTTAGTTTGAATGTAACCCTGACCGGGAAAGAGAAAACTTTTGTGAGGCCCTATAAGGGTCGATTGAGAAAGATGCTTCAATGCTTCAAACGATGATTATAATTGTATCCCTTACAGTGCCTCACTAATATGGAAAATTCCACTGTTTGTCGCGTCGAAGATTGCCGATAGTTTCCGAGACTCGCCGATCGACGCCATTTTGATCAGTGGCAAAGCACATGTCAAAATGATCAGAAAGTTGAAAAAAGAAGAATTTGCCCTTGCGGTGGAGATTGATAAAGGACTGAAAAACAAGTGGAGTCCTTTGTGGCTTGAGGCTACAGTTAAAACAACGTTGGTGCTGCCTAAGGGGAAAAAGGAAGTGGAGTTGCGAGTTGGCGACTCAATTTCGAAAGTGAACGTTGCCGAAAAAGCGATTTGTGACTTCTGCCAAGACACCATCAAATATGCTTCGAGAGGGAAGGCATGTCTTATCAACCACCTGACAACTGAAAAACATCTGAAACATGTCAAAACTCGACTGACGAATGAGTTCTCAAGTCAATTGCTGCTCTGGACCCAGAGGGCGAGCACAGTCACAGCTCAGTGCAAAAGTGCTTGAAAGCACTACCAAGCATTGTCAGCAACATCTTAACGTTGTCGCCGCAAGAGGAACAAGAGTGCTCCAATGCTGATGAGGTAGAAGATAAAAAGATGAAGAAGAAGGACCTCTACAACCAACAAGTTGATCTGTTCTGTTCATCACACACTCTGCCACCCGGGAAAATAAAAGACAAACCTGTTGAAGTGGACCAGTGGTGGGCTGCAGTCAACGAAGCAAAAAAGTACCAGCTCCTGTATGACATGGCATCTGCAATGTTGACATGTTTCCATGGCCCTAAAGTGGAGTCTTCTTTCAACCTGATGGGGGACATAATGGATAAGAAGTCATCAAGGGTTAATGTTGACAGATTACTAGCCTCCATACAAACTGTAAAATATGCCATCACAGCCACCAAAAAGTCAGCTGTCCAGTCTTTCTCCCGGGCTAGTAAGTTGCACACACCTGTCAACACCAACTTGTGCAGGCTGCTTAGAGGATCACATGCCAAACATAGGCAGCAGCAGCAGAAGCAGCAGGAAGAAAAAGAGGCCAAGCGAGTGGCACTTTCCAAAAAGAAGAAAGACATCATCAGTAAACAAAAAGCGAAACAAAAGCAGTCAGAAGCAGAAAAGTTAGCCCATCAGGCCCACAGACGACTAATGAATGAGCGGTTAATGGAACTGGCCATAAAGAGGAAAGCTGATAAGCAAGAAGGGAGTGCCAGCTCCAAAAGACTAAGACTCTCATAAATTATCCCCATATCCGTGGAATGTGGGTGGGTTTTAACAGCAGTCAACTGATAAAAGGTAAACAAAAATGTCCCCTTTAGTTTCTATGTCAAAAGCTCAATAGAAGTTGTGTTTTAAGCCAACTATGATCGACACCACAAGTATATCAACTAACAAGTTAGTATCTCGTATTGCCACCAGTCGACGTGCGGTGGTCCCGTTTAGCCACAAGCTGGAACGGGGATATCCGAAACCTAAAAATAGAATAGAGAATTCTGGGAAATCTGTTCTCGCGAAGATGTGCTCGCTGAAATGAAACGAAAGTTGGGAGAGGAACTGCATATTTCTGGTAGTGAACAAAGGCAGAAACTTGTCAGCAGTATTATCAGCGATGGAGTTATAATGGACGAAGTGCTCCATACCTATGAGGTTGCCTTTGCTCGAGCAAAGAAACTAAAGAAGGATTTGGACGACGTCATTTCAGAATAGGATTTCTCTACCCATAATTCCCCTGGGTTTTGAAGTTTCTAAAAAGTTATTTTAGGCCGATGACGCTTTATGGAGCTCAAAGCATGTAAAGGGAAGCAACCGGTTGTACGCGCACGTCGATAGAGACATAGAAGAGAGATACTAACTTGTTAGTTGATATACTTGTGTCGACACATAATTGAAAAACCTTCAGCTCGAGGGGGCTTCGACCCCTCACCCCCACCAAGGGCGTTGCCCCTGGACCCCACTGGGGGCCTACGGCGGCCCCCAGACCCCTGCCAACATTTCAGACTTTTTCAACTTTTCGGAATCTCATGTCTGGAGAGAGAGAGAGAGAGAGAGAGAGAGAGAGAGAGAGAGCATCCTGTATTATTATTATTAATAGAGTACAAGTTTTATTTACACTCGGTCTGAATTGAGTCAAATGCATTTGAGCGGAGAAAGAGTGTCAGGGTATGTGCCAATCATTGAAATAAAATAACACCAGCTGGTGTGCTGATGCCCAAGAACTGTTGCAAGTTTGCCAGCAGTACAGGCAGCGGTTTGGAAACTTGCAGCAGAGGAGACTTCTTTCCTAAGATCACCTACTGAAATTGCAGCTCTGCCTTGACTGCCCGTAATTTGTCCGCTGCATGGTCATACTTTCCGATGAGGCGCCTTACATCTTCAACAACTGAGCATGGACCATTGTCAGATTGTGAGGCTTGAGGTTTTCCACAATGTCCTTTTTTCTGCTCCTTTTCCTCTTTTTCCTCCTTTTTTCTTCTTACTTCTTGCAACAGCCTCTGGCGCTCAACTAGAGCATCCTTTTCAGTCTTTCTTCCTGCGCAGATCATTTTTCTTTGCAGCAGCTCTTGTTATGGCAGATGCTTGCTCTTGAGGTGTGAGATTCATGAACCACTCACTCAATGTCTTGTTTCGTTTGAGGATGTTCATCGATGAATGGTAATGCACAGATGCATTCCTGCGCTTGAAAAGTGAAAAGTCAAGGTCGCCAAAGGCCTGCTCACCCACAAGATTTGGTATTTTTGAATGTTTTAATTTCTCCCTCAGCAGTTCATCTTCAACTCTATAACATTTTCCGCCAGGCAGAAAATCACTAAGCTGCTTTTGAATGACATCAGTGAATGCAGAAAACAGTGCCTTTAGGTTGACATTCACAGCCTCTTTCCGATTTTCTGGCAGACTGACCAGAGACCTAGAAGAAAATAAAATTGTAAATTTTAGAAACTTTCACACACTGTGAACTTAATTACCATTAATCAGTACATAACACTTAACACATTATAACAGTAATGGTGAACAGAGAGGGTTTTGAAACAAAAAGTAGGACTAGCAACAAACAAAATCAGCTAAATAAATCAATAACTCTGACGTTCTGTCTGCTGACATATTTTTGGCCAAAATAGTGAATAACAGGATAAACTGGTACAAGACAGTTTGAATTCCTTAAAGACACACACACACCTGAAAACAGCACTGCCTTGGCATTTCAAGTTGATCCCAAACAAGGGTATGAAGTCACTGTTGAAGGCATCCGGATTGTGGGTCCATCTGTGACAGAAAACCAATTATTACACTGGCATGAATACGTTATCAGTGTATCAGTAAATTCTTGGTTAAAAAAAGATCATCACTGCTTTCTCGCCATCATAATGCAACACCCCCCCACCCACCCACCCCCACCCCCCATCAACAACAACAACAAAAAAAAGGTACCTTTCCCAAAAGTGAAGCATTTGTACCACATGCTGATAAAAGTCAAGATAGTGGACATCCATTGACAAAAGCTGCCAGTATGGAGCAGTGAGGCGAAAATAAAGAAGGCCCAATGCCACCAAGCATTCATCCATGCTTTCACTTCTGCTGTCAAGTAGGACACCTTCTTGCTTCCAGTTGAGGTTCGTCATACAGGAGCCCAAAAACTCTTGGATGTGCTCTCTGTGGAAGTGTAGAGCTGCAGCCACCTATGACAGAGAGAAAACTTTTAATTATTAAAAAGATAGTTAATTTATTACCAAAATGGCAAATATAATGCAACACCAAATGATCAATACATGCAACTTTAGTACTTAATTAATAATTATACTACTTCAGTGTGTCAAAACAAAAAGTATTGCTTCAACAAATTTTACCTGAAACAGGTTGCTGAAGCTAGGTACAGGCAGGTCAAAATTAAATTTCAGGGGAAGTTAATTAAAATGATAAAATTATGAAAGAGGGCAAAAATACAAACACAAAAAACTAAACAATTTCTTTCTATCTCTACTAGAACCAGAGATACAGACCTTTAAATACGGTACATATTCAGCCGTTTTGGGCCGTTTTTGTCAAATTTCTTGACAAGCTGATTTTGAGAAGCTGTAAGAAGCCACCATTTTCATAAAACATGTTCAAACTAATACAGTTTGTTGCATTGTTTATGTACATGAGTAACCCTATTTTTTTTTTAGTCTATCAAACCCATAAAGCCTGACCACTGGTATGACCTAAAAGTTGCAGTTTCTGCAAATTTCAGCTGCAGCTGTGTGTAAGCTTCAAATAGCTGTAGAATGTAACATTATTGTTCGATGTTCAAAATTCAAAGTGTTCTGCAGCCTTCTCCCTGTTTAACTCCACAAGTACACAGTTTTTATGTTTTGTGTCCGCCAGTTCTGCATTGACATCATGTAGCTGTCTCTTCCTCTTGGAGAGGGCATTTGTTGTGGAAGCCAAAGTCAAATCTTCCGGTCTTGCTGGGGTCACTGTCACTGGCAAAACCTTCTTTGTGAAGTCTGCTGGCTCCTCTAAGAAGAGCTGCAGCTTCTGCATGCCAGCTTCACCTGTACACTTCTTCAAGTAAGCATACTTATCTTTTATCTGGCTGAGCTTTTTGTTGAAAAGGTTGTCTGACAGAGTGCTCAATTCAGCTCCTAAATTTTCAAGTACACATCGCATGTTCACATTCACTGTCTTTTCTTTGTTCTTAAAGTTGATGATGTCAACCACAATTCCGTTGCCGAGGACAGATACATCCACAGAACGCGTGATTACTGGTGATGGCGCAGAATACCATTTTTTAGCAGGTGTGGGCCAATGGCAATGTTTCTCCCTGAGATGCAAACACCACGTTTGGGGAAGGGGTCTTCATAGCAGCTGCAAGGACATTTTTTACTTCCCTAAACAGCGAACGACCTTGGAGGGGGTCAGCTTGGTTCATCAACTTGTTAAAGAGATCTTCCAAATCCTGCCACGGTGTCAGTGTTCTGCACACAAATTAAAATACATCTATGCAGAATTTTTTAAAGTTTTCTTTCTCTCTCTCTCTCTCCCCCCCCCCCCTCCTCTTTTTTTAGTTTAAAAACAAAATGCTTTTACAAGACTTTCAATATATTGTACAGTGCAATTAAAGTGTAGTGCTTTATTTAAAAATAACAAGTTTATATCTTTGGCCTCATGGTTTCGACCAAACTTCATAGCTGCAGGCAAATTTCTTTCACATATATTGTAGTCGTTTGAGTGCAACAGTTTCTTAGCTGTACTTGTACCATCCCTTGCACTCAGTACTTTTTTAATGACAGATGCTGTAAGGAGGCCAGTCCTCATGGAAAACCAGTTTTTATTCTGGTGCTGCCCTCGGGTATCTTCCTCTATCATCTTTCTCTCCAATGAAGAGTAATGCAACGTGTTGATAACTTCATCGCTACATTTGCAAGCAGTTGTTGCACAAGAATGATCAACGACGAAGGCAGAAAGACGAGCAGATGGTGTTTCCACTCTGAGTGGAGGCACCGCTGAGGTGGATGGTTCTCCTCGAGCTTCATAAAGATCTAAAAAACAGCTGTTTGGTAAATGTTCTTTAAGCCCATCATAAAATTTCTGTACTGTAGGCAGCAACACAGTGTCAGGAACAGGATTGTAGGTTTCTTCTGTGGGACGCTGTGACACCCTAAGATGCACACACAAAAAGACATTACTTCAACTTCAAGGCTCTGTTAATGTCAATGTATCGGGACATTTATTGGATTTTCACTATCTCACACCTACGTATGTGTCCTGGTTTGGATAATCAGTGCTATTTGTGAAAATTAATATTCTACACTAGTTACATTGTAGAACTATTACTAGTATTAGTCTGAGTCTTTATTGTGAGCTGCACTGTACTAGTTGCATTGCACCAAAAACAATAGGGGTTTCATAGAAGGCGGCAACGGGACAGGTTGAACTATATTGTGACTGAACAGTCGCAGCTAACTGCCAATGATCATCACTTTCTGATAGTTTTCCCTGCTCACAGCAAGCTCAGAAGCTGTGAGTGTTCAAATACAGCATAGCTACAGCCCACCATGTGGCCACCTATTTTTTAAATGTGGCATCAGTCCAACAGTGACTTAGGCTAGTGATCCCAAATGGAATCTGTTTAACAGTGACCTAGTGCTTTCAGCTATCTGCTCAGTGCAGCTCGTCAAGTGACCGAAGCCTTAGTACTTGTATTACTAACATAATTAAGGTCACCTCTCCCCACCCCTCTCTCTCTCTCCAAAATCAACAAAAACAATGTATAGCAAACCCTAAATAGCCTAATACAGTCATTTGTATTTAATTTAAATGAGCTGGCAATAAATTAACTATGCACATCTCCATCATCATATTAAAAATGTGATTAAATGTTTAGATGACTTACTGAGACTCTTGTCCTGTAGGCAGCTGGCAGCTTTGTTTCTGACCAGTCTCCACATCAGTGATCAGCACAGCCAGATTTTTCTGTTTGAGAACGTCGAACCCACAGACAGGCTTCGGATGTCACACTGGTCTTTTTGTCATCCAAGAAATCGATCACTTCAAAAAGAGCTGCTAAGATGTGGCGACAGCAACCATCCATTCTGTTCAAAATATAGCAAGAACAAAATAAGTGAATTGTACATAAAAAAAACAACAAAAAAACCCACTGAGAGCAGTGGGTCATGGCTGTTATTATTACTGTTAGCATAAGAGTAAAAGTAACAGCATTTAGTTCAGAATACAATTTAAAAAGTAGAACTCAACTAATCAAATTTTTCACTATTGCATCACTATTTTTGTAAAATATTATAAATTACTTTTTGGATTAAGAATAAGACTATTTAGTATTTATAAAAAAAAACAACTGCTCATTAATAAAATACAAGTCTAGTAGTAGTAATACAAGTATTTAATTATATAAGGGTTACATTCTGATAATAATGCTTTGATGTTTTTGCCCCAACCCTATTTTTACCAAATTTCATACCCATCATACTCCCTATATAAATATTTACAATTTCACATCAAGACTATGGCCGACACACACCATCCCTCGTGCTTCATGATGGCTATATATATTGTGGGCTACATTTATAGCAGTATAGGTATTAAAAAGGATATTATTATTATTGTTACTTAAATGTATTTCATTAAAGGTTGATGTGCTTGTCAGTGTTTGTGTTAACCATAAAATTCATTAATATTAATAATTTTCCCCCCCCCCCCCCCCCTCATGTGTTCATCATTCTGGCTCCTACCATTTACTATTTAATTCAAACAAATATTAATTATTACTAAAAGTAATACTAACGGTAACACAGAGAGCAAGTAATAACAAAACAAAAAAAATCTAGTAATAACTAGTGCATAGATAAGACTATTACTAGTATTAATATGTATAGTATATTTATTATAAAATCTACTATATGTACCATAATTATATGGTAGATCTATATAAATAGCAATATTATATTAGTAATACTAATAGTAACAACTAACATAATGATAATTAATAATCTTGACCTACCCTCCTTTGCATGTGCAAAATGCTGACAATATTCTGCTTCTGTGGTCTGTATCCACATCAGTGATAATCGCCCACAACAGGTAAACTGGTCGGCCACTCAAAGGGTCTTTTTCTCGTGTGCGAGGCTTGACTGAAGCCTTCAGTGCATAATAACCGTGTCCGTGCAAGTTTTGTGGTCCAAGTTTGAGTGCCTCAAGGTGTTTCACATACCCGTCTTGCATAAGTGTGTATGCTTCCGATCGTCGGTAATCCCTGATACTTGTCAACGGAACTTCGTTTGACATTAGATATGTGCACATGTCAAATACAGATGTAACATTACAGTCCATCCTACCATTAGGTTGCCACCCACGCCAAAGTCGCCGCGGTAACCAAGCAGCGTCCTGGAAGTGTGTGGAGCTTGGCGGTAGAAACGTAATGTTATTAGGCATTATACTTTGACCGGATATTTTTTTTATGATTACGATTCATAGTTAGCGCAAATTGCATGTCGCATATAACCCCAACGTATTCATTTTTGTAAACAAGATGAAGAAGGGACGCTGGAAAGTCTTAACGGCCTAATATATTAAATATAGTCCCTATACCTATAGACCCAATAGTGCAAACACTATTTCTATATAGATATGATATTCTCAGTGGGAAGAAAAATAAATAGTGTAATATATTTATAAAACAAAAACTCGGTTATATTACACTAACAAATTAATTTCCCACTTGAGAATATAATTGTAGAAATAACGTTTGCTTTTAAACACTTATTTTATTATCAAGTGGTCAAAGTATAATTGCCGGTCAAACCGTAATATTATACTTTGACCAACCATTATACTTTGACCGCATAATTTTTTTCTATTTAATACTTGATTGAAAGCATACCCTTTTTCTGTATGATATTATGCAAGTGAGAAGCAAAAAGGAGAGTGTAATATATTTATTTTAAAAAAAAAAAACTTTTTATTACACTCCCAATGTGATTTCCTAATTGAGAATATCATTTTGAAATAGCTTTTTGCTGTTAATCACTTATTTATTATCAAGTGGTCAAAGTATAATGGCCGGTCAAACCTTAATATTATAGGCATTAAACTTTGACCAGCCATTATACTTTGACCGCATAATTTTTTTCTATTTAATACTTGATTGAAAGCATACCCTTTTTCTGTATGATATTATAATAATAATAATAATAACGGATTTTTATATAGCGGGTACTCCAGCCTATGACCAGACTCACCACGCTTTACATAGTCATTACATATAAGTACATGCACTCGATAAAACATCGCTTTCGCTACAATACACCAAAAGACAGAACAATAAGGGTACAAATTATTTACACTTATGTACACAAATTACAATTTACAACTATGTACACAAATGACAGAAAAGACAAATAGAATAGCAAAATCATATTCACAGCTATTTATATGCCCGGTTAGGCCCAGGAGGAAAAACAGTATAAATATGTACAGCCGTGTATACACTTACGGATCAGACAGAGACAAAGAGGAGAGAATGGCAGCGGGATACAGATCATTCTGAATAGTGAAGTTTGAAAAGGTGGGTTTTGAGGGCCTTTTTGAATGCTTGTGTTGATTGTATGTTTCGGATATGGGAGGGAAGGGAGTTCCACTGCTTAGGTGCGGAGTAAGCGAATGCACGTTGGCCGTATGTCTTAGTGCGGGTGACGGGAACCTTGAGTGTGCGAGTGTCGGCAGAAGATCTTAAAGTGCGTGAAGGGGAGTAGACAGACAGTAGATCAGCAAGGTAGGAGGGACAAGAATCTGTGAAGAAGTTGTGACAGAGAACAGAGAGTTTGTACTCTATGCGTGCTTGCACAGGAAGCCAGTGAAGGGAATGTAGTAGAGGTGTGATGTGATCGCGTTTCTTAGCTCGGAATACTAGTCTAGCTGCTGAGTTCTGAACCTTTTGTAGCTTGTCAATGATGTGTTTTGGGGAGCCAGCGAGGAGAGAGTTGCAATAGTCAAGACGAGAAAGGACGAGAGCGCAGACTAGGGTTTTGGTGGCAGTGAGCGTAAGATAGTGGCGAAAGGAGCTGATTTGGCGTATGGCCGTGTATGCAGAGCGACAGATGTTGGAGATGTGGTTGTTGAGGGACAGGTCATCGGAGAGAATGTAGCCGAGATTTCTTGCTGAGGATGAGAACTGAATGTTTGTTGTCCCTACCGAAAGCGATGTTGGGAGAGGCGGGAGTGAGGAGGAGGTGTTGTGCTTGTGAATGAGGAGGGCTTCGGTTTTGTCGTCATTAAGCTTAAGCTTGTTGCGTGTCATCCATGACTTAATGTCTGTGATGCAGTTCTCCAAAGTCTGAACAGTGGAATTAATGAGAGAGGGGGCTGTGGATTTATAAAGTTGTGTCGTCTGCAAATGACTGACTCTCAACAGCATGCTTCTAAGCAGGAGAAGCAGTGGCTTGGTGTACAGAGTGAATAACACCGGCCCTAAAACGGAACCCTGAGGCACGCCGCACACCAAGTCTGCTGTGCTGGAGAAACAGCCATCGACAGTGACCGCTTGTGATCTGTCGGAAAGATATGAGTGGAACCAAGCCAGGACCGAGCCGGAGATTCCAAAGTAGTGTTGAATAGTGTTAAAGAGAATGTGGTGGTCGACTGTGTCAAAAGCGGCTGAGAGGTCTAGTAAGGTGAGAACGGAGACGTTACCATTATCTAAGGCCAGCAACAGATCGTTGGTTACCTTTAGGAGGGCTGTCTCAGTGCTGTGGAAGGGTCGGTAGGCAGACTGGTTGGGGCAAAGTAAAGCGTTATCATATAGGTAGGCAAACAGTTGTTTGAGAACAATTTTTTCTATGACTTTGGACAGGAAGGAGAGGTTTGAAACAGGTCTATAGTTCTTTAGATTATTTTTGTCTAAACTTGGCTTTTTAAGGAGGGGTTTGATGACAGCTGTTTTGAGCACAGACGGAACAACACCAGAGGACAGACTCTCGTTGATAATGTGGGTAATGGTCGGGAGTAGAGGGTCAAGTGAGAAACAAAAAGGAGAGTGTAATATATTTATTTTTAAAAAAACAACTTTTTATTACACTCCCAATGTGATTTCCTAATTGAGAATATCATTTTGAAATAGCTTTTTGCTGTTAATCACTTATTTATTATCCAGTGGTCAAAGTATAATGGCCGGTCAAACCGTAATATTATAGGCATTAATTATGCTTTGACCAGCCATTATACTTTGACCGCATAATTTGTTTTTCTATGTAATAAATGATTGAAAGCCAGCGCAAAGTGAAGAGTGTAATATATTTATAAAACAAACAAACAAACAAGGTTATATATGACACGAACAAATTGTTTTCCCACTGAGAATATCATTTTAGAAATATCGTTTGCTTTTATTCACTTATTTATTATGAAGCAGTCAAAGTATTCTGGCCGGTCAAACAATAATATTATAGGCATTCTACTTTGAAAAAAAGAAAGAAAGAGATTTCTCTTATATAGCGCACTTACAAGCTCAGAGAGCTTCTCAAGGCGCTGGCCCGTAATATCCAGCAATCACAAAATAGTTTGCTGAAGTCAGGATTCGAACCCACGTCGCCCAAGACGCACTCACTAAAGTCGTGCGCTCTGACCACTGAGCTATCCCTGCCGCCTTTGACCAGCCATTATACACCGCAGGGCGGACCGTTTTTTTTTTTTTTATGATGTCCTCCCCTCTGAGCATTATCTCGGAGCTGTCCAATGTGTAACATTTTTCTATCGGTTCTCATGCTTTTCCATCTTATCTTATGCTTACCTTTTCTATCCTTTCTTTCTTTTTCTGCCTTCCAGCCCAATCACCTGTATTTTTTCCAAACCCCTCTTCCTACATTGGCTTCATGGCTCCCACTTACGGGTCATGTATTTTGGAGTTGGGAGGTGTATACTTAGTTGGTGGTGCTGTGGCTTTGTTCTGCCATATGGCACTAGTATTTGGCTTTTTCTGCCTGTTAATTATTTATGTTTAGTATTTAAGATATTTATATTACCTTTTAAACTGTTTTTTTTCTTAACTTGGAGTTTGAAAAATTGAGGTCTCCAGCGCCCCGTAACTTCATGACCTTGTGAACATGATCCTTGTGAGGTGCCATGAAGCTGATGTCATGTGTGTTGTATTATCCTGTCCTGTCCAACGGTCCTGATACGACTCTTAACAAGTTAACTGGACCTTAAGCAATTTATTTATTTTTAAAAGCCATGATACTTTGATCTAAAATATTTATATAAAAAAATGTTAAAATATATTTTAATAAGGATAAATATTACAAGCTAATCCTATATCCTATCCTGTCCCGTAACCCGGAGGTCGTAGGGGCACCACAGATGATCGTTTAACCAGCATACTCCATCTTTCTCTGTCCTCAGCAGCCCTGATGGCTTCGCTCAGTGTCAAACCAGTCCATTCTCGAATGTTGTCCTCCCACCTCTTTTTCGGTCTCCCTCTTCTTCTACCTCCTTGCACTGTGCCTTGCAGAATAGTCTTTGCAAGGCCTGATGATCTGGTGACATGGCCATACCATCGGAGTTTCCGTTTCTTCACCACTGTAAGCAGGTCATCGTGTTGTCCAATGGCTTGTGTGATGGTCTGTCAGACTTCGTCGTTGGTGATAGTGTTGTGTATAGGAAATGCCCAGAAGTCTTCTGTAGCCCCTCATCTCCATGCTTTGTATTCTTCGTTGGAGATCTGCTGTGAGGGTCCATGCTTCCAGAAAGTGGGGATACTATTTATACTGAAACCCCCAGCACCCCAACGGGGGAAACTGCTAAGTATCTTGAAGCTAAAATCACAAACGCAACAAAGAAATATCAAAGATACTTTTAATTATGTAACAAGACAAGACAAATGAATTTTCGAGCTATGCTTTTCTTCAGATTACAAACTAACAGAAAAAAGCAAAAATGCAGTTTACATTACATTATTGTTGCTTTAGGTCCAGCGGACTCTTCCGAGCCAAATCAGGACCGGACAACCCCCAATCCGCATAAAAGATCTGCTGAAACAACCCTAGTGGTAAAACCCAAAGCTCTCCACCAGCCAGTCACTTTACAATAAAGACATCCCATGCAGGGGACGGCTGAGGCTTCACCCCAACTTATCAAACCCAAAAATGCACAAGAATGTACAAAAATGCTGCTTCCATGAATAAAATAAACTTTGTTTTTATTGTATTCATGGAAGAAGCATTTTTGTGAATTCTCGAGCATTTTTGTTTTTTGGTTTGTAATCTGAAGAAGAGCATAGCTCGAAAATTCATTTGTCTTGTATTGTTACATAATTAAAAGTATCTTTAATATTTCTTTGTGTTTATGATATAAGTCAAAACTAAAACAACCAAACAAGAAAACAGAAAAAGGAAATAACATATTTGTTTATTTTAAATCAATTAACAAGACACAAAAATGTTTTTGAGCTATGCAAAAGATAAAATGAGAAGTGCAAGTGGTACAGACTGGAGCAGATGACACTATCTCAGAAGGGTGATACCAATAAGAAAAATAATCTTTCTTACCCCCTACCCCCCCCCCCCCCCCTCTTTTGCAGTCTGCCCTCCCCTCTCTCCCACTTATCAATAACTCCACATTAGCCATGTTGTATGTACATGTATTTCTTTCTTGCATTTAAATTTTTCTATGTGAGAACCTCCCCCCTCCAAACACACACACTCCCTTCTCACTGACCACAGTAATGAAATAATCGAACACACCCTATATAGATGTCTATATACATATTTACAAAATGTACAGCAGTGAGTGATCGAAAAGAAGAAATGTACAGTAATGAAATAATCGAACACACCCTAGATATAGATGTCTATATACATATTTACAAAATGTACAGCAGTGAGTGATCGAAAAGAAGAAATGTACAGTAATGAAATAATTGAACACACCCTATATAGATGTCTATATATATATTTACAAAATGTACTGCAACAAATGGACGAAAAGAACAAGAAATGTACAGTAATGACATAATCAAAAACACCCAATATATGTGTCTGTATACATATTTACAAATATACATATAAACACACACTTAGTAGCAAAGCCTTGTATTAATATAATATATGTGCACATCAGATGTCCCGATTTTATGATGAACAACACAATACATGTAGCAACAATCATCATCCCTAAATAAATTTTGAAATGTACTAAAATAATTTATTTGCAGTTATAAAAAAAAGTTTTAAAACCCCCCCCCCCCCCCCCCCCCCAATAAAAAAAATAAAAATAAATAAATAAATAAAAAACTGCAATTTATGATAAAGTATTTAATAAGTAAAACAAAACAGATAAACAAATTACAAAATGAAAACTAAGACAGTGTGTACAGCTGCACTGCAATACAACAGTCATAATATTTACAGCACCACTCAAGCAGCAAATACCATATGTACAGTATTATACAAATCTACAAATGTACCATTGACATATTTTGAGCCATTACAAATTCTTGAACTAGTACATTAGGGGAAGGGGGGGCTAAAAGTCACAAATTTGTGTTTTAAGTAGATTTAAGACCCTATTTTTTTATTCAAACCTAATGAAATTTATCACATAGCAAGCAATACATTCATACAACAATAACAATACCAGAATATATTTTCTTTTTATTTATTTTTTCAACATTGATTTTAAGTTGCTTAGTTGTGATTGTGACAACGTACCCCAGGGTGGGGTAATTTGTCACATAGCATGGGGCAAAAAGTCACAAGTTTAGATGATCAAAAACAAAATCACCAGAGATTAATGTTTGAAAAATCAACTTGAAAAACCAGGCCGGATTTGGTTCTGGCGGTTGTTCCTGAGCCCACTGGACTGGGAAGAACAGCATGAATATCTTCTTTGGGAACAGTTCCAAGGTCGCTAATGTCCGGCTTTAGGAACTTCCCATTGATCTTTGTGCTTCGCCGAAGAAAATAAATTTCAACCTCACCATCACTGTCTTCCTCTTTAGTAACACATCCCACTAAATATTTCATGTGAGTGTCCCTGTTGAAAGCAACTAGCACATAGTCATTGACATTGATGTTGGTGACCTGTCCCAATTTGATACCACCTGACTCTTCCTTTTCAGGTTCAGACACAGTGTCATCACTGTCATCATGGACAGAAATCTCCGCTTCAGATTCTGATTCAGATTCTTCTGAAACTTGTTTCTTTCCTTTTCTGGAAGCAAGCTCCAACTCTAGCCTTTTTTTCACAGGGGAGGAAGTGTAAATTTCTGACGACATTGACTTCCTCTTTTGTGTCTTCCGGGGTGCTGCCTTTGCAAACGGTTTCACTGCAAAGGGAGACACATTTTCTTTTGTGCCTCCAGTAGGCTTAGCAGATTTTGAGTGGCTGGGCAAATCACTCAAGCCTGTGGTGCTGGGACCTTCAGCTGAATCAGGACAACTGGTGGCTTTGGCTTCAGGAAGGGGTCTGTCAGTAGTGTATGATGGAAGAAACTTGTCTTCTGAGATCACATTTCTGTCAAAAGGATAGATTCCTGTTGATCGGAAAGCAGACAATATGTTTTTCTGGTTGAAGGCATGGACAAAGCCATAGTTAACAATTGAAGGAAGGGTTTGTATTGTCATTGGCTTCCCAGCGTTCAACGGATCATGGCACCACCGGTCCGATGCCTGATTGCAGAAAGTCTTAAATGGCCCAAAGACACACTTGTCCAGTGGCTGGAGCTCATGGGAGCAGTGAGGAGGAAAGCTTAGCATCGTAATGTGGTTCTCCCTGCAGAAGTTCACAGATTCTAGAGAAATGTGAGATTTGTGATTGTCTAGCAGAAGAAGAACAGGATGTTCTGCAGTTGGCTTCGTGAATTTTGCAAAGTGTTTCAAGTATGACAAGAAGTTCTCATGCGTCATCCATCCACTTGCTTTTGGGTGGCCTTCTACTGCAGATCCAGGTGGCAAATGAAGTCTCCAGTGGTCTTGGGTGTTAACTCTTGGAAAGATAAGAAAAGGTGGGATGTGATTGCCAGCAGCACTGATTCCACAACACACGGTGACAAGCGTTCCCCGCTCTTGGGCAACAACAGCACCAACCCTCCTTTCTCCTTTTTTAGCTATTTGCTTTGTTGGTTTTTGGACTGTAGTCACACCGGTTTCATCAATATTCCATATTCTGTCACAAGTGATTTTTTTATCCACAACTTTCTCCAGATTGCTGTAGAAACGCTCCACGTTGTGTTTATTGAAGGAAGTCGTGCGCTGGAGAGATGTTGGCTCTGGAACTCGCAGTGCTATCTCATCTTTATGCCTTTTCATAAAGCCTTTTGCCCATTCTGCTCCTGCTAGTCTAGTTTTCGTCCAAGTCTCTGGAACTGCAATTCCATTAGCTTCTGCTAGCTCAAAAGCTAATCCTCTCAGCTCATTCATAGTCAGGCCATGGAAGATTTTTCCTGCTGTGATTAAGTATTCCACCAACTGGTTTTCAAGCTCTGCTCTAAAGATGAGTCTTGTTTGCTTGTAGCCAAAGCTTTTGTTATCCAAAGAACCATACTCTTTCTTGTGATCAACATATCTACCCAAAGTCTTATAGTTTACTTTATGTTCTTTGGCAGCTTTTCGGAGCGACAGTCGATTGTTCATGACATCATCAACAGCTGCTGTCATGTCCTCCTTGCAAAACTCCCCTCGAGTTGTTGACCGAATGTAGTTACGCATGATCTGGAGAAGAAAAAAAGGTTGACTATAATTCAACATATAGTTTGGTTTTGACATCATAAACATAAAGGAAATTTACTTAACATTCTGAAGCTTAACATAATTATGTGTGTACCAATCAGTTTTTTTTATATCTCTTATTGCATTTAGTAAAAAATATAAGCAAGCAATAAATATAAATGCTTCCCTTAAAATTATTACTTAGTTTCATTTATAACATTAAAAAAAATAGAAGCAAAACAGTACTAACATAAAATTTTCCAAGAGTTTTGATGCTTTTTTTTCGATGGGGCAAAAAGTCACAATTGTGACTTCTAGCCCCACTTAGTGTGACAACCTGCCCCAAGCCATTTGTTCCCTGATGCAAACACATGTTACCTACAATTGTTAAAAATGGAGAAAAACAGAAGTCCTAATGCGTAGAAAAGACAATAAAGTATAATTCTGCTTATTTTCGCAATCATATTCATATAACATAAGGGAATACTTACCAAAAAATAATGAAACTCAAATCCCGCTTTGAAAGAATCTGAAAGCATAGCACTGCTGCATGTGCTCATAGATTAGTGTGAGTGACTTCCCTTTAACAGAGCTATACACACATTTAGTAAGCATGTTAATGATAGTTTCGTATTTCGGTTTCACTTTCATACATAGGCCACAGAGCTGTTGTGACAACTTACCCCTGTGACTTTTAGCCCCCCCTTCCCCTACATTTCCTGAACTAGTACAACAGTAACAGTTTTCTGAGTATCTGAATATGTGCTAATGCCACCAACACTACTATCAATTACGCATGTTATTTAATTACAAGTAGCAAGACACTACATCATCAAGACCCTAAGAAATGAAATAAAATGGTGACAACAAAAAGGAAAACACAATGATTAGTCAATCAGCTTCACTTTCATTTTCCTACCACCTATTACAAGCTACACCTATTGCAGTGAAAGATAGTAGACTGGTGAACACGACGTGGCAAAGGCTGACATTTACGATGGAACCACTCTTGACAGACCATTACCATGAAACGTTTGCGCAGGTCTGGCTGCCTGCACACACAGTAGATGCGTTCCTGTTCCTGGTGCACTATCCCAGTCTTCTGACGGCAAGCTGTTTTGGTTGGAGGCAGCGTCATCACTCCCTGACTAATGCAGTCTACCAGATGGTCCCACATCCGCTCCTGGTCCCAATCGCATTCGTCTGGAAAAATACCTGAACACAGAGCAAAGGCATTTGCTAAGGCAAACAAGCCACATGCATGACTGCCTGACTGTCGGTCAACATTTGGCCACATGATAGTAATTACTGGTTCTTGTGTAAAGAGCAGCCATGAAATCTGCTCAACAAATTTTTTCCTATACAAACTTGGGGTTTGGGTAAAAACAGAATCATACACCTTAATCTGACCTTCTAGGCAGTGAATATTACTTACAGTTACCCAGTGATTGCCAACCAGCAAGACCTGAACGAATTTACCCCCTGGTGTCCCAACGCGTGCATGATTGCTAGCCTCAAAAACTGAACAACGCTGTAATCCGTCTATGTCTGGAAACTGTTCTATTAACAGTGCACTACAGTGATCAATATGAGAATCAGTGAGATCTTGTCTGCGCTGAAGAGATCTCTTCATAAAATCAATATCTGCTGGAATCCTCTTGCATCTTTGAACAGGAAGGGGTTCAGCACGACGCCGAACAGGCCCTGAAACACCAGTTAAGATTATATCTCTTTCAAGCTTCTTCTCATGCCTGCCACGCAGATTCATACATTTCCATGGGTTGGGTTCCTTGGTGTGGCTGGTGACCTGTGTTGGAGTTGGCAACTGGTGAGACCCTGCATCCATGTTGTTGACTGGAACAGAAGAAGGAACAAAGTGCATATCATCTAAGGGTAAACTATGTTCAACACTGTGTCCAGCAAGAGTGGCTCCTACAGACTCTGTACAATTCTGTTCAGTGCTGGAGGCCTCTGGAACATCCTTGGATTCCATGGCATCTGGAGCATCACTACACAAACCTGTAGAAAAATCATCAGTATCAATATCAACACTAATTGCTATATTGCTTTCTAGGCTGACAGAACTCTTACAAGTGAAATGTTTACTTAGCTTATGAGGCTTCAGTTGGTCATAAGGCACACTGCGGGTTAGAGGGACATCTGGTGCCCCTGGTCTCACAGTTGCCAGATAAACTGTCTGGTTTTCTTCCATCCGTAGAATCCTTTAAACAAACAAAAAGTAAGGAAAAAACACATGAATGTAATTATAAAACATAGTGGTTTACATTAATTATTAAACTCAGTGGTTTGCATGTCAAAGTTAGCAAATTCTTATAAAAGGATGTATTTTAAGCGTAAAAAACAACAAACCTGTAAGGGCCAGTCCATAAAGGGTCAGTCTTTGTTCCCCTACGACCAATGTTTTTCCTTCTGTAAACTAGGTCTCCAGGCTTCAAAATGAATGTTTTCACCCCCTTGGACATTCGAGCATCATAGGCAGCTTTTTGTCTTTGATGAGCCTGGTCCTGATTTTTAACAGCCTGTTGACATTTTCACAAAATTGTAATAAAAAGGTATTATGTAACTTACATAATACAATCAACCAACTTGATTTAGAATTAAAACTAATTTTATTTTTTGAGGGTTTAATCAAATGTGCAAGGGCCATATCAGGACTGTCGTACATACACTGCAAAACATTATAAACTAACAAGTATATTAGTACAAACTTGTATTGTTCAGCTGTTGATAAGGACCAATAATGGATTAAGATTCAGATTAGAAGTAGACTTGATTAAATAAAAAAAAATAAAAAAAGAAAAAAAATAAGTGTAATTATTGGTAAACTTTAGAATATTTGTGACTGGAAAACAAGTCATAAGTATCCACTCCACAAATAGACTAAGTACACACAAAAATGGAAAAAAAAGTACCTTCTTAAAAACTGCTTTTTGCTGGAGTGTGCGCTTTTCCACATATTCTTGAGGATCATCAATTGCAAATTCCACATCAAAACTGGCTTCTTTCATCTGCACGTCAACATATTCCAAATGACTAATCTATCTATATATATAAGCTTAACAGAGTGACATGTATTATTAGTAGAGCTTACCACAAGCCAACAAGGAAAGTTTGCCTTCACAAAACTCATGCCAAAAAGAAAATGATCTAGAGCAATGAAAATATTTTGGTTAAAATCTGTATTAAAAAGAATTTATTCTCGCTCATTTAGGTACATTGCAGGTCTGGTTTGTACTGGGGTGGCCCATAGCACAGTTGCTTAGGTATTGGTTTCCTATATTGCTCAACAACTCTGTTCTCGTCTACCTTTCCAATTCACCCCATCTCTATATTCCCTCTAACTCTCTTCGCTCAGCCTCTAACCCTGCACACCCCTTGCTCCAAACTCTCCACCTTCAGCATACACTCTTTCTCTGCCTATGGCTCACATATACGAAACACCCTCCCACCATCTGAAACCCCCTATCTCCTTGTCCTTCCAGTCTGCCCTCAAATGGAACACCCTTCCAATTTCCCTCCGCCCGAAACCCTCTCTCTCCACTTCCAGTATGTCTGCACTTGTTTAGTAGTCATACACTGCGCGTGCAAGAGCTTTTAGTTGTAGTATGTGTATTCCATCTAAAGGTGTGCGTAAGTGCTGAGTGCGTGCTTACAACTATAACTATTTATAGGATAAGTGCATTAGAATTGTTATAATTATTATTGTTATTGTAAAAGTCAAATTTCCTCTTAGTTTCCTAATAGCAATCTTCCTGTCTTTACATCATGTGTATATGTATGTCTTATATACTGTTGTCCATGTTGTGTGTCTGTAATCTGTTTGTTGCACCTGAGTGTGCATGTTGGTGGAGATTGTCAAGCTTTGAGTTTGCTAGAAAAAAAAGTGCATATTAGTAACCTATATCATTGTTATTAAGAAATTCTCACCTCCATTGGCAAGCTAGCTTCTCGTCCAAACATAAGAAAAAAAGGAGTGTACTTAGTGGATGCCCGTTTCTGGGTGTTAATTGACAGGGCAACATCCTCTAAGTACACATCCCAATCCTGCTCATGTTGTGTTGTAAATTTGCCAAGGCGGACCTTAACAGTCTGATTGGTCCTCTCGTCAAGGCCGTTTGTTTGAGGATGATATGCTGATGTTACGGAGTGTTTGATGCCAAACTGTTTGCACATTTCCTCATTGATCTGGAAAAAAAAATTTTTTTAACGAAAGTACAAACACAATTGTTTATACTAAATCATGTAAACAACCTTTGTTTTAACTTTTATACATTACACTCTTAAACTGGTTTTTAAGCTAAAAGAAATAAGACTTTTTTACTAATAAAATACAATAATTACAACATTTATAATGTGCTTATCTTATTATAATTATAGATATAACTCTAAGCATGCACTCAATACTTCTGCTTTTAAACTACGCATACCACAAAAGCTAAACTTAACCCTCACAGGTATATGACTACAACCAACAAGTGCAGGCAGACAGTCTAACAAAATAGCAAGAGCTGAACTAAATATATATACTAAGAAGGAAAGTGCTGGACATTCTGAAAGACAAATAGGTCTTGAGGGCAGACTGGAGGAAGGAGATGAGAGGGACCGAAAGTGGAGAGTTTAGAGTGAGGTAATGTGCCGATTGTTCTTCAGTCCTTACTGCATGCTTGAGGACATGCACATTTTCATTTCATTCAGCAAAGGGACATAGTCTACGACACTGAACCCCACAATTTATTACTTGAGCAAGAAAATAGAACAAGAAAATAGTGTTTGACAGCCCCGATTTTCTCCAATTTTCAATTGTTTTGACAAGCAAGAGGAACATCCATCATCAACAATAATTATTATTGTTAAAACAAACGACACTAACCTTGTTACAAAACTCCTTTCCTTGATCAGATAACATTCTTTGTGGACATCCCCATCTGTGCCAGAATAAGAGACATTATCTTGTAACAATCTAAAACGAGTCGTCTGATGTCTTGAGTGACCCATGGATGGTTGACTTTCTTGCGTGCGAGCTTGTGTGGAATGTGCTCCTCTGCTGCTTTAAGCAGGCCCTGCTTGAAAGTAGTCCAGAGCTCCTCTAGTGATGCTGTGGCCTGCATCTCCTGCACTATAGCGCTGATTTCCCTTGCAGCCGTCTTCAGGTTCTCCCAGTTAGCTTTGGAGTACAGAGCAATCTGGTGAGGGGCCTGGCGCTTCTTGTGTGGGGTCAGGGAAAATTCGCAGTATGGGATGCAGTGGTCGGATAGGCCTGGGACTACTTCTGTGCGGGGTACAAGTTGGGGGGGAGTTAGTGATCAGGAGATCAAGGGTATTGCGGTCTCTTGTGGGCTCTTTCACAAGCTGCTCAAGGCCGTTATCATGAATCATGCTGAGGAAGTCATTGTGAAGAGTAGGATAATTTTCATTACCTTTCAGTGTCTCGGTCTCCCAGTCCCATCCTGGAAGATTGAAATCGCCTCCTATGAATAGGTAAGCATTATTTAAACTTGATGCTCTCTGTAGGGACTGACTGAGGAGTTTAAGGCTAAGCTCATCAGATTCGTCAGGGCGGTAGAAGGCACAAATGTACAGAGTTCTCCTGCCTTGCAGCTTGACGCGCGCCCACAGAATTTCGCAATCCTCTACATCAAGTTCTGGGGCTGCATAACTATCTAGATTGTCTCTGATTGCAAGAAGAACGCCACCTCTGTCACCTCTTTTGGGTCTCTATACATGTTGTACATGTTAGGGAACATTTCAGCAGATGACACAGATGGGTCTAGCCAAGTTTCAGATCCTATTACAATATCCGGCTTCAGGGTGCTGAGTAAGTTGGGTAACTCCGCCCTCTTGGAGCTCGCCGATTGGAAATTGATGTTTATAATTCGGAGGGGACGGTGTTTGTATTTATTCTGTTGATTAGCTCTTGTTGGAGTGAAGGCATGTTGTGGGTGGAAGTTGTGAATGGTACTAGGGCCCGGTGATACTGATAGGTCGGCCAGCGAGTTGGAAGACCACTCCACACCGTGCAGGTCGAAGGCTGTTGCACTGTTGGGGTTGCCACATATCGCACAGTACCAGGGAGAGTCGCTGATGCCCAGCGCCTCATAATTGTCGGCATCAACACTCTGGCACTGCCCATGGAACCACTGACCGCACTGTTCGCAGGCTAGTCCCCTGTCGCTCCAGCCCACAGGCAAGTCGCAAGTTCCACATATCCATGAAGAGTGGGTCTGTGATGAGGAGTGAGAATCTACTGTGTTAGATGGAGAGCTAAAGGTGGATGGGCCTGGGTTGGGTTCAGGAGAGTACGAGTTACTTATCAGTAAGCTGCACAAGTACAACAATACAAGTCTCTGTCTAGTTGATGGTTGGATCCAGGCTTTCTTGTACAAAGAGTGAGCCAAAGTGCCCACAAACAAACTGTAAGTGGTACCAAAAGATCGAAGCACAGTTTTTCCGAAGAAGTTAATATTGACATTGTTGATCACAAAAGATGATAATCGTGGTGTGGTTGCATCTTCAAGAGTTTTGTTCACAAGAGCACAAACAAGAATAAAAGTCACACAAATGTTGTTTTGAAACATAATTTAGCCTTTAGAAGAGCACCTAACATTAAAAGAAAAGAAAAACATCGGTGCCACATTTCGACAACACAACGAGTGAGAGCCCACAGGGCTGTAAAGAGCGCCATGTTTCTAACACACTACTGCATGAGACAGAGTAGAAAATTTCGAGTTGAATATCTAACTATCTACACGTCATCTGGCAAAATAACAAAACTAAGCACGTTCCGGGAACGCAAGTCTTCAAATCTAAACGTCCTATGGGCACTATCACTGTGAAAAACTTAATGAAAAAGTTAATTTAATGCTCCAAGACGTCGGAGCAGAGAAGAAAAGCAGCCATCTTTGACATGCGCACATAACTCCGTCAGTTGCCCCCTTCAATCCCGGGTTATGAAATAGTCAGGCTTCGGGCCAATGGGAAACATCCATTTCCTGGACGCTGCCTTTTACGATACCTTCCAGCACAGCAAAGTTTGGCGCAGCCTCCAATTTCTTCTGTAGATCAGTGAAAAACGTCTGCCTGTTGACGGGACTGGAGGCACTGGGATGTCCTCTTCTTCAAGTTCTTGGATTTGCCTTGTTTTGGTGAATGTCAGTTTTGTTTCCGCACAAGGCTTAACAACACGGGATGCGGAACAGGGGGCCGCACTCAGCCCCAGACAGCCATTGCAGAAGCAGGTCAGGTTCCTGGTGATCAGTTGGCATTCACCCAGTCCCTTCACATGCTGTATCCTCCGTGTTCCGGGTACTGTTTTCAGGGCTGAAGATGACAGCTCTCTTTTGACATCCTCTAGCAAGCGAAAGGAGCGGATGATGTGACAGAATTGCCCTGGCAGTGGTATCATTACCAGGAGGCAGTGGTATTCCGACAGGTGTTCGAACATGGCTTTGGCACTTTGGATTTAATAATAATAATAATAATAATAATAACAGGCAATTTATACAGCGCTTTCCAAAATCACAAAGCGCTTTACACAAACAAATGTAAACACAACATGCGTACATTGGTCAATAACACGCAACCACATATACATCTCAACACCAAAAATAACTAACAACACTCACTCATGGCGCCTAAGAAAAGGCCTCTCTAAAAAGATGCGTCTTCAAGTTCGTTTTAGTGAAGGACTGTGACGGACGGACCGAGGTAGCGAGTTCCAGGTCTGAACGGAGAAGAAACTAAAAGCTCTACCACCGTGTCTCACCCTGTGGTATTCTGGTACACGGAACATCCTTTCATCTGCAGAGGAGCGGAGAGACCGAGAAGGAACATAGACAGTCAAAAGTTCGGAAAGATAGCTAGGAGCAGTTCCAGAGATGATGTGGTAGCAGAGACATGAGGTTTTATATTTAATTCGTTGTTCAATTGGGAGCCAGTGTAGCTCTTGAAAGAGAGGCGTGCAATGCTGTGATTTCTGTGCTTTGAAGATGAGTTTAGCTGCAGAGTTTTGGACTTGCTGAAGAGGTCTAAGGACTTTCTGTGTGCAACCTACAAGGAGTGAATTACAATAATCCAATCTAAACAGAATGCATGCGCTAACTAGTGTTTTTGTTGCTTCTTGTGTGAGATACTGTCGAATGGAGCTTATGCGTCTAAGTTCAATGTATGCAATCTGACAAGTTTTTGCAATGTGTTGCTGCATGGAGAGATCCTGATCGAGAAAAAACCCAAGATCGCGAACAATGTCAGAAAAAGAAATAGAAGTAGTTTCAACAGTGATAGTTGAGGGAAGAGAAGAGGGGTCTGCAGATGACGGAGAAACACGGAGGGCCTCAGTTTTGTTATCATTTAGCTTGAGACGGTTGTTTGACATCCAAGATTTTACCTCAGTAACACAATCTTGAAGGGTCTGAACTAAATGATTGTAGTTAGAAGGAGAGTCAGAGTGATTAAGTTGGGTGTCATCAGCATACATTTCGTGGCAGACAGAATGTGAGTTAATGAGACGTGAGAGAGGAGAGGTGTACAGAATGAACAGAATAGGGCCAAGCACAGAGCCTTGAGGAACGCCAAAATCAAGCGGTTGTTCGGTAGATTTAATACCGTTCACGAGAACAGCTTGTTTTCTTTCTGAGAGATAAGACCGAAACCAGATAAGAGCACTGTTTTGGATTCCAAAATCGTTATTGAGACGTGATAACAGAATTTCATGATCGATAGTATCAAAAGCGGCCGAAAGATACAAGAGAAGAAGAACTGAAATTTTGTCTTTGTCTAAAGAAATCAGAAGATCATTTAGAACGCGAAGAAGAACGGTCTCTGTGCTGTGCCCAGGACGGTAAGCAGACTGATGAGAAGTAAGAAGACTGTGAGCAGAGATATATGGGAGAGAAGTTGCTGAAGGATGAGACGTTCAAGTAGTTTAGAGAGAAAAGAAAGATTGGATATTATAGGTCGGTAATTCTTCAGATCATTACCATCGAGGTTGGATTTCTTCAATAAAGGCTTGACGATAGCAGTCTTGAACTCAGGGGGAACAATACCAGATGTAATAGACTCGTTCATAATGTTGGTAATAGTGGGAAGTAAAATGTCAAGGTGCTCAAAGAGAAATTTGGTGGGCATGGGGTCAAGTTCACATGACTTGGGAGGAGTTTGAAGGATAGTTTTTTTGATGAAATCCTCTGAAACAGGACTAAATTTAACCAGTGGAGTGCCAGAAAAAGTTGAAGAATGCAAAACAACAGACTGGTCTGGAGAAGGAAAACTTTGGCGAATTGTGAGAATTTTTTTGCAGAAGAAATCAGCAAAAATTTCCGGGAGCAGTTTTATATCAGACACAACAGAAAGAGACACCGGTTTTACTTTACCCAAAAGTGAGGACATGTTGTGAAACAGCTGTCTGCACGTTGAAGAGCTTGAAACAAGAGAGGAATAAAAAGCTGTCTTTGCGCTGTTTACTAAATCCGTAACCTTCTGCCTTGCAGCGTCATAGATCTGTTTATGTACTGTTAGCTGTGAGGCTTTCCAAGAGCGTTCAGCACGCCTGCGCTCTCTCTTCAGCTCACGTAGCTGATCAGAGACAGCACTGTACCATGGCGTTGGCTTACCATCGCGAACTTTCAGTCGTCGCACAGGCGAATGCTTGTCGAAAACGGCAATGAGGGCACCATTCAGACCAGAAACCGACATATCGTGCGTCACAGATTGAGCCAAATCTTCTGCAAACTTTATGTGGTCAACTTTGCTAATGGACCGAGTTGACACAAACTTAACGCGGGACGTTTTAGTTTTTCTACTGCAAGGCGGGACACAACAGCAAAATGATCAGATGACAGATCATGACAAACATGAGTGGAGTGAATAATGTTATCATCAGTCCTGCAAATGACTAGATCAAGACAATTTCCTTTCTTTTGAGTTGGTTCACTAACAGACTGCGTAATTCTAAGACTATGCATGTCCAGCTGTTCACAGAATGTCTTGGCATTTAAATCAGAAAAATCATTGACATGAAAATTAAAATCGCCAGCTAAAACAAAACTACATTGACATTCAACACAGAAATCAAGCAAATCGGGAAATTCATCAAAAAACATTTGAGCAGACAGTTTGTTTTTCCAGTTTGGAGTAGTTCTGTAGACGAGGAAGAAAGATATCCGTCTTTGGAGTATCGTCAAAGTCAGCTGAGCCAGTTCAAAGGTCACGTGGGGGAAAGAAAAATCAGTAATTTACAATGTTCGGCAAAGTAATCCTTGATGAGAATGGCGATGCCACCCCCACGCTTTATCGTAGCATTGTGAAGTCTTGGGAAGGAATACAGCTTGTAGCCTGGAGGTGTTAGATCACGGCACCTTGCTTCGTCGCCAGACTCACGAAGCCAGGTCTCAGTCAGCAATAACACGTCTACATCATGATCGCGGACGAAATCGCAGATTGATGAGCGTTTGGCTGGAAGACCCACAGACTGTGCATTAAACACGCACAGACAAAGGTGATTGGAAAGAGTGTCAGAGTCTTGAAGAGGAACAGTGATCAAGTTAGAGAGGTTGCACCCCCAAGGTCGCGGAGGGAGAGTGACGTCAGACAGGACAAAAGGAGAAACACGCCCGGTGCCAGCAGACGGACGAGCCAGGGGGACGCCGACAGGAGAAGTGCCACAAATAACCTCAATCCTGTGACGTTTTCTTCTTCCACCACGATGGGAACGATGACGAGGTAGATTGTAGCCTATTGACAGAGTTTTAAGGTGGCTAATCAGGTTGGGGTCAAGGCGGGCGCCTGTGGTCCTGATGGCAAGTAGCTGCTGGCGTGTGTAACTATGCCGTAGTGTTGTTGTAGAAGCTGACTGGCAGGGGTCAGGGGTCAAAACTTCACGCGGCGCAGCAGGAATCAGAGGCGATGGTGATAAACGCTCCCACTCCACGGACAAAAGTTGTTGGCACATAGCCGAAAATGGGGGCTTGCACTCCAAAAGAAGGGAAAGTCTTACCAACAGAAACCAGGCCAGTATTAACAGTCTGAGAGGCGGAGGAACTCCGTAAAGCCACAGAAACATGGTCCGATCCATCACAGACCACCACAGTCGATTTTACACAAAAACAGACGCTCACTTCTCACAAAAACAATCAGAAATGCGGGAGCGAAGCGAAGCTCTGCCTGCTAGGCGGCCATACTTCCTCCCTTTCAGCTCCGTCCCTCACATCCTGGTCACACTGCGACTTCATGACACCCCCGCATGCATTGCAAGCGCTCTTACCATGGCAGGAACCAAAGAAGACCCATTTGACTCTCTGTTCTGCTGTGAAGAAGAACGGCAGTTTAGACTTGTATTGGCTGGAACAGCCATCGCTGAACACTACAACATTCTGCAGCTTCTTTGTTTTCAAGTGCTTGCTGATCAGTGTGGTGTCCCTCACCATGTGTGCGTCATGCAGGAGGTCATCCGACAGCATGACAATATATTCAGTGACAAGTTCACCACAGGAGCACGAGTAGTAGAGGACACAGGGGTGAACTGTCACCTGGTTGTACCCCCAATGGGCAGACTGAACCTCATCTTGGAACCCACACAGGTAGTTTTCTGCGAAATCGAAGACAGTGACAGCTGTGTCCCTCATGGAGGGGAGTCTGCTCAGCAGGGCTCTGTACTGGGTGTGCTGCCAGCGGTGAACGAAGATATGCTTCGACAAGGTGGTCAAACTGTCAAGAAGCTTTCTGATGAGGTCTTTCAGTGATCCACATTCCTGCACCTTCTCTCTCCTTTGACCCTTTTCCTTTTTGACCAGTTTCCAGGTGTACCCTGTGACTGGGATGTTCATGGAACTGATTACCACCTGTGTAATTTCATCTTCGACAAGCTGAAGGCCACACCTTGTGCATTCACTCTCGATGCACTCATACGTCGGGTCTGTGCACAGGCTCATTTCCGACCGGCAGTCCCATCCATTAATTTTGTTGTCCATGTGCCTATTCAGTGTGTCCAGTAGGAGGTCAAAGTTCACACAGACTTCACACAGACTCTGCCTCAGAAACTGAGCTTTGTTTGTGCAAATATGGGATGGCCTGTGTCTGTATATGGACCACATGGAAACTTTGCATCCCGGCTTTGCCTTTACGAACTCCTTGTGAAGCCCTTTCATGCGCTTCGGAAGGACCTTTCGCTGTTTGCCGTCACGTTTGGAGACTGACTGCTTGGATGACAATGGAATTGCAGCATCTTCCATAAACTGGACAGCTTCTGGAACTCCGCTGTACAGTTTCTGCACATGAACCTCAGACTGTGGTTCTGTTGGTGGTTTCAACAGATTGAACAGGAGTTTTCTCTTAGCTATTGCTTCTTTGGTTCTCTTTTTCTCTAATCTCTTTAGTTCAGTAGACACATTCTCTTTCAAAGTATTTGTCTGGGGTGTGTCCGCTTTGCTGCTTTTTTTCTGAATAGGCTAGAAAACGTTTGCCCCATCCCTAACAATGCTTTCTTTAACCGATAACGAGCCTTGATCATTGCTGCCTTGGATGTGTAGGGTAGGGGGTATGGTCTGCCACTGGCATTGTGCTTTCATGAGGCGTAGACTTGCTGGCAATTTCTCCATTTCCTTGTGGCACAGGATGGCAGGATTCTGTAGGGGGAACAAGTGGATAATGCATAAGCAAAGTCTACAAATTCATTTATAACTAGGTGTCAAAAGGTGGTCACAGAAAAGGACCAATAATGTCAAAAATGAACTTAATAATAATAATAATACAGGATGCTATACGCGCCTTACCCCAAATACACGCTCACCTGTCTCATCCACCCTCACACATACCAAACACACATCCATCACTCAAACAGGTGGTGTAAAGGCAGGGAGATCGCTATTAGAAGACGGAAAGAAAATCGAATTTTTATTTTTGAAATTTTTATATTGACTGCGTCCTGTACCATTATTGAAGGGAGGGAGGAAACCGGAGTGCCCGGAGAAAACCCTCTGTGACCTCAATAGTCTCGTACCTAAGTCACATACGTTCGCCCCTTGCGGGAATCGAACCCGCGACCTTCAACATAGGAAACCGGCGACTTATCCACTGCGCCACGAGGCCAACTTAGCACAAACTAAATTTTGGTGCATAATATACCTAATATACTTTTATACCCTGAAAGGAAAAAGCAGTAGGACTTTTCATTTTTTGGTTATATATGAAAATGACATGAAAATTTGGACGGTGTCGTACGTTAATGATGACGGACACAAGCATAAAAAATTAATAAAAATATTATTATTTTTACTGTTTATGCTGCTTTTAAGTTGAAGATAAAAAGCTCTTATTAGTGGATTTTAATCTTGACTTTTTTGTTTTTTTTTTTAACTTAATTAAATTCACTTTTATGTCCATCTGGCATCAGCATAACATATGACACCACCAGGAAATTTAGATTTAAAAAAATATAAGTTATGTTTATAAAAAAAACCAGCCACCTCAAGTCTATCCATGCTATTAATATAAGCAAACCAAGAAAATTGGAATAAAATGTATTATTTTGCTTTTGTATTTCTTAATTTAGTGTCTGTTATTGCTGACAGACATAGTCAATTTATGAGATTTCTTCACTTTATCATTCAAATATGCAGTTAATTAATTTGCATTTCAGAGATGATGATAAAAAAAATCACATGCATGCATAAATTATACAAATGAATTTCTCTAACTACTAAATTTTGATTTATGTAAACAAATGTTTGTTAAGTACTGGTAGGCCTACCAGATTTAAACTTTAAACAGAAACGTTAAAGACAACAAAATAAAAGCAACAACAAAGTATTAACCAATAGACCAATCAAAACACAAGATATATGTTAATTTTTTAAATTGTATTCAAAACATACATAAGAATAAAGAGAATCATTGAAGTAAATGTTTGTTTACATGCACACAAATCATCACCAAAAAAATCATGCACACTCATGTGGGTAGATCCAAGAAAAAATTCAAACACAAAAATAGTGAAAAAACAATTGTATTACTTCAAAAAATACATTAAAAAAAGAAGAAATCCAAAATTTGAGACAGATATCTTTATTGGTTCATGAAATATTTGCATTTGAAAATCGTCCGAAAGGTCATTTTTGCTTAAAATTGATAAATCACCAAGTTTGAGGCATCACAAAATACAAATTTCTCAAGTTATTGTTATAAAATGTTCAGAATAGTTTCATACCTAATCATAGTTTAAGCCTATTGTTTTCAGAGTGTACAAGAAAACCACTTAGAGTTATTACCACTAAAAAATGACAAAATAATCAGTTTTCAAAGGTGTCAGGGGAAAAGCAAATATGAGTATTTTGCGCATATTAGTTAAACAAGTATAATTCGTGAACTATTTAAGATACAAAAAAAATTTACATATCAAAATCTTTAGGAAGGAATGAAGCACCTAAAAACACACAACAAATAGTGAATAAAACTTTATTAGATTATAATAGATTAAAATAACAAATAATTCATAAAAACGCTGAAAAGCATGCAGGCATGCTTGCATTGAAGGAAGTGAAATGACAATATTCAATTATATAGTTTGTAAAAAAAATAACATATTTAAAATATGTTTGCATACATTATTAAATAATAATACTAATTTTTAAAAAAAAACAATTTTTAAAGTTGTAACGGATGGTTTTTGTGTATTTAATTAAATAAATATATGTATAACTACTTATGGTGTAATGAGTGTGTGTGTGTGTGGCTGTCTGACGCTCAGTATAAAGGTGTGTGTTCTATCTTTGTTTACTTCAACTTCTCATACTTCACCACACACATGCTTACAGACAAGGACAAAGTCTACACAGTTACGTCCTGTCAGTTAGGCTGATGTTTCGTCTCTAACCTAACACAGTTCACAAACTATTCGAAAATTAACGCAGTGACGTCATCACGTCTTCATACACAAATGTGTACGAACTGCGGTCGTTACAAAAGTAACACTTTTAATCTATGACAATATTAGAATCTAATTTTGACTTATTTACTAAAGCAAAACAACAAAAACAAATTAACAAAAACGTTCATTAGATCAGCACAATTTCTCAAGGCAGCAATAAGCTGACACTACTGGCACTTCTCAGCAAAAAGTCTGAACAAAAGATTTCCACTTTTTCAGGAGCAGTGGCCACTCCTCATCTAACACCTTCCAAACGTGGTGCTGTGATGTTATTATAAAATTAGCGAAAAAAACAAACTTTGCCTCCACCTCCTCCACTCTCTCCACGTCCGGCCACTTGAAAATGTTCTTGTCGTCTCTTTGCACCATAAAGGCAACCTCTGCTCATCCTTTGTCTAGGACTCGGCATGTTTGTCCAAGGTAAAAACCCTCATCATAAAAAAATGCGATGTTGATTCCAGCTGTTTGGAAGTTAAAGTCAGGGTCGTTATATTCTTCAACTTCTTCTTCGTCTGATGTCAAGTCGACTTCCTCTTGCTGAGAATCAGGCTCTCCTGTATCCAATTCCCCAGCACACAGATCACTCAGATATGCTGAGAAATTGGACAAGAGGTCTTCAAATGGGATACTCAGCTCGAGTCGGTCATCCTTAACATCAAAAAAAAGTTTCTGGTACCTAATTTGTTCTTTCAATGCTGCGTTTTTTGCGGTTTTGTGAGGAAGACAATCCATTAGTCGCTTCAAGTCGGCATTGTTTTTACAGGGGCCTCCCTGACGCTGAATCTCCTCTGAGAGTTTCCTCTTCATCTCTGTAATTTTCAACTTCTTCGCAGTCTCTTCCTCCTGCTGTTTCAGCATTGCTTCCTGTGTCTCTTGCAGGACGATGAGGCTTGCTTGCCTGCTGGCCAGCCTCATCTGTGGAGCAAGTCGACCGCCGCAGTAGGCTGCTTTGCTCCTCCAGACCTAAAGGAAAAACATACAAAGAGAAAGAAAAAGATGTCGAAATTTAAACTAGAAAAAGTACAAATGGATGAAAGACAAATTACAAATTTGACAAATAAACGAATTTCCTTTTTATTTTAACCCTAATAGTAATAGCCTTATATAAATAGTAGCTAAAAAAATTGCCCAAAAGTGCAGAGGAAAAAAAGCATTAAATTACCCAATATTAAAATAGCAGGAGTTGGCTAGACAAAAAAAATTACCTTTATTTTGCAGCCAACTGCCAATGGGATGATTTCTCTTGGCCATGTTCAAAGTGGAGTGGTGGTGTAATGTTGCTCCTCTGTGTTTAAACATGCTGTAATCGAGGTCTGCAAAGCAGGCCTCCCCTAACAGGTTTGTGAGTTGGCAGTGCTGCATCCTTTGCCTGGCTTCTGCTGTTGGTGCAGAGCTGTACTTGCCCCTTGGCAGGAAATCGGACAGCTGCCGCTCAGTGACTTGCTGGAAGTGTTCAGCCAGGGATTTCAGCGTTCCAAGCAGCAAGCCATCGCTGATTTCAGCAGCTGCGGATCTTTCCTTAAGCACTTCATCTATCACTGCTGTACTCTTGAGCCTGGCAGCTTCCAAGTCATCAGGAACATGGTTGATCAGCAGCTGTGGGTGTTCTGCCAAATTCTTCAGCTGACTGTGGAAGAACTGGATGAATTGGTACTGGTCTAGGTAATGTATGTCACTTCTCACAAAGTTACAGAATGGGCCAGTGAAGTATACATACATCAATGCAAGAGCAATGACCATTACCCAGAGCAAGTCGCAAGCAGCATCAGTACACACACTCCTCTGCTTGAAATTGGAAGGAGATCGGAGTTGGAAGAAGTGGGTGAGATCAGCTCGATGGTACACTAGTGTCGCAGCAGCGCTGAACCGGTTATTAAACCTATTAGATCTATAAACATACCAAAGAGGAAGTTCCTTAATATTTAAAAATATCTAGAAATCAGAAACAAAATACACAAAAAACACCAAGAAAAAAAAAAAAAAATATATATAAAAATATCTAGAATGCTTGTGAATATATTTTTTAAATATGTCTAGATTGCTTGTGATCAGATGTAATGCATTGACAAGTTACTAAACAAGAAACAGGAGGGTAAAACAACTTGGTTTAAACAAATATTTTTATTCAAGGAAAATACATATAATTTCAAACAATGATTTACAGGATAGGCAACAAGCAAGCTTATATAAGCCCACTCTGTATGACAAAATTCGACATAATAATTAAGTGACAGGCAACTAGTAATAATTGCATATAAATAAAGAAGAATACAACTTACAAGAATACAAGAAAACAACTTACCGAAAGCTAGTGAGTGTGCTGGGCTTTTGCTGTGTGTCGCAAAAAGCAAGCCACAGCTGATGACAACCAGATTTCTCGTCTCCTCTTGGTCCCAATGCGTCACAAGCCATTGATTCTTACAAATATGAAACATTAAAATAAAAATTTCATTAAACAAATGAGCATTGAAGGTATTGCAGAAAAAGCAATGGCATACCAATTTAACACGTTTATATATATCAAGTACTTGAGCTATAAAGAATTTATTATAATTACCTGCATGCTGCAGTCGAGTCACTTGAATCACATGATTCATACTGATCAGCCTTGCAAAATGTGCAAAAACAAGAAAAAACCCTTGTTTCAAGTGTACCACCTTCTCTAATCGCAGGTGGGGGAAACGCCTGCAACTGTGCTGACACTAGGTGAAGTTATTTCCCTAGTAACATCAGACTGACCAAGATAATGAAATTGCCTTGCTTTGTTTTGTGTTCACACACAGTTTCAGAATTTTGCGCAGTCATTGAATCAGCACAAAGCTGGTACACATCTTTTGCAGAGCGAATATCCACTCCTGCGGCGATGTGCCTGTTGAGAAGGCGTTTAATGGCTCCACCTGACCAATCAGAATCATTCTTGTCATGCGGAGAGCCAAAAAACACCTTTTCAACAGACACACCAGGATGCACAGATCGTGTAAAGAGCAGGAAAGGCAATTTACTCTTGAACTGTGCAGTGCAGCCATCGCTAGCCAAAATAACTTTTTTCAAAGATGATCCCAAGCGCTGCCTCAGAATAGTGACGAATGCGGTCAACGCATGCCTGAGTCAGATAGGCATCGTGCCTGAGATCATCTGAGAAAAAAGCTATTTCCTCTCTTTTCACGCCTTCATTGCAAGGGCCCTGGTAGAAAGCAACAGAAGGAAAAAGAGTGACTTCCTTTTGACTATAGTAGGTGCTCTGAGCAGCATCCTGCATCTTGCACCAATGCCCACCCACTTGGCAGTTCCTTTTTCAATTCCTGCAGTTGCCTCCGTTGCCAATCTGCAGTGAAGACGTGGAGGTATAGAGGCTCCAGCTCTAGCAGTAGACCATCAAGACACTCCTGCACAGTACCTGTGTTCTTTACACGATCAAGTCTTGAAACCCTCTCCTTCACCATCTCCCATTCAAACCAGTTCACTCTCTCATTCACCTTCTCATCAAGCTCTTCTTCCATTGGCTTCTTCATGCCAAACACCCCACACTCACCACATTTTCTTTCAACACAATCTCTATTTGGCCACTCTCCCTCAAACTCGCACACACTCTCCACCAACAAATCACGCACACATTCACACTTCTCTTTCAAAAAGCGGTTCAAGGAATGTAGCTTCAGTTTGGGATTTAGGCAAATTTCACACAAACACTGGCGAAATTTGGCCATCACAAATGAAGCTACATTCCATGGCCTGTAGCGAAAAAAGGTTCTAAGAAATCCTCACAGAAGGATGGTGCTTCTTGAAATCGGAGAAGAGTTCTCCTACTGGTTTAAGCAGCTGCCTTCTGTGAGGATTAGAGGGATCTGCTTGAGAGTTGTCTTGGTAGAAACTCTCCACCATCTCCCTCTTCCCATTCCCACCTCGCATGTACAACAGCTTTCTTCCGCTGGCCTTCGAGGCAATCCTACTTTTTTGCAACTACTACTTTTTCGCAACTACTGCTTCCGAGCACTTCTTTCAAATGTCTTTTGAAAAGGCAGCTGTTAATGTCTCTCTTCCTATTTGAAACAGTCTCTAGGTGATTCCTAATGACTTTGCATGGGGAAAGATCAGGAGTGTGCGAAGTGGCAAAGTCTTGCTCCTCATCCTGCTCCATGTCCACTTGGACGCAGGTTTCTTGGAAACGTTCCAAGCGTTGTGATTCTCTCTTCCTTCGGGGCAGGTCAGCATCTTTCCGCCGTTCTGCTGTCCTCTTTTGGGAGCTCATTCATGCTCTGCTGGCCGCCTTGTATTGATGATTCTTTTCTCTCCTCTCATCAGCCTTTCACACCTCCTGCCGAGTCTTCGGTGGTGATGCTTGTTTCTTGGCTTGCTTTTGGGCCCTGTAATCATCCAAAAAAATTGAGAAATACATCAAGAAAAGTACAAATAAGCAGCAAAACTGCTGAGCGCATTAATTGGTAAAAGGGCTGAAAGCAAATATAACAAATGTTACAAACGAAGTCTTCCACAGCACCAAGCAGCTTCCCTGGGAGATAAATAAAAAATATAGCAATCAGTTCAATTTATTCATCAACATTTTCTATCGCCTGTACACAAGTAAAATTTTCTCAGATTTTTAAGTTTTCTTTAAAGAAAATTAAATTTAGATAAACCAGCTCCTCCCATTCAGCTATCAGCTAATTCATTTTATCATAGAATAATTTGATTGAAGTATATTATATACTCACCTCATGCATAAAATAGAAAAACTTGTAACATAAAATAAAGGTTAGTCTGGAAAAAAATAAATGAACTCACTGAAACTTTTGCTGACGCTCATTTTTTTTCGCAAGGTAGTCTTTCTTCCTAGGATCATCCTTAGGAAGTGCAGCAATAGCTTCTCTTCGCGCCTTGTTGCGTGCCTTGGCTTCTGCCAGTTCCCTTGCATACTTGTCCGGATAGAGGTTCTTGAGTTTCTCCCTTCTCCGTCTGCATTTCTCAGCATTGCTGATGGCCATTGCAGATCATCACCTCCAAATAAAATAACGTTTAAAACTTAATTTATAACCACAGCATTTGCAGGTTTAGTTTTTTCTTTATAAATTAAATGATTTATTAAATAGTGTTTTGATCTAGTGCTTAATTTAAAAAAATCTCTCGACTGAATACAACTTTACCAGTCAAAAGTTGCAGCATTTTCTTGTATTTTATTATTAATAGATGTTAGCCTAAACTTTGTGCTTCTGAATTAATTGTCCCAGCATTAAAACCTTAAAAATAGGCTTGCAACCTACGCATTTTGTTACATTTGTGTTCATGTATTTTTGTTTTCAGGCACCTTAACTTCCCAATTGTCTAATCATATTTCAATGTTTAATCATTGTTATAAAGTCATGTATAAATTAGACCTAAAGTAAATATAAGCAACCATAAATCTATACAAATAGAATTTGAGGAGGTTGGAAGGTGGGGGGAGTAGAAATGGTACATCATGGTAACCATGCTTTAACATAGGCCCAGCCTACTGGTTGAAGACATGCATGTTACTTAGCTTTAAATATTTAAATTAAATGTCACAGCATTTTGTGTTTATGAATGAAAACTAAGACAAAAACAACTAAATATTGATAAAAGCTATAGATATTTTGATAATTTCATGATTTCGAAATAAATTTTAAATTACTTTATCAACCACTAGATGCTAATATTCAACCGGAAGTGAGAGCCATGTGGTGATATATGCTACTCCAAAAATAGGATTAATTTCACACACTATACCATGACTCAAAGGTGCAATGTTATTGGTGTTGCTAGGTGAGTGCCCCTCAAAGCAGAAGCTGATACAAATCAAAACAATCATAGAGTTGCTTCCCCTGCACTAACTTACCTCGTGCGTCACGTGCTACAACACGCGTCCAAACGCTCACGGCAAAAAGCCGCCCACCTCGTCCTCTTTTGGCACTTGTTGAGTGTGGTTGTCCCTACTTCAAGCTCTGTGTTTGCTAGCTTACTTTCGCCCTGTCGTTTGTTGTTGCTGCCACCGGTGGAGTTTTAGTTTTTGCGTTTTCATGTCTAACGCAGTTGTCCGTCGGCTTCTACCCCGTCTCTGCGGGATTCTTTATCTTCGTCGGCCGTTCATACTAAGAAGGATCGTTTTTCGATTTGCGGTGCCGACTTCTGCTGCTTTCGCGGCACCCTTGGGCCAAGGTTTCTTCATTTCTTTTCGGACGTGAAGTCTCTGTGCCTTTGTGCCAGCCTTCTGCTGACTACCCCTCGTTTTTGCTGCGTTGCGCTCCGCTGCTGACCACTCCTAGGCCTTCTTCAAGGTTGTCTTCTTCGTTGTCTTCTACTTTCAGCTCAGTAGAAGTGGTGGTAGTGAGGTGGGGAGTGGTGGTAGTGAGGTGGAAGTGGTGGTAGTGAGGTGGGGAGTGGCGGTAGTGAGGTGAGGGGTGGCTCCTTGGTCTTGCCAGAAGTGTCCTTGGAGCCGTTTCTGGTCTAGGTTTTGACCAGAAACACGGATGGTCGCTCTAGTTTAGGACCACTTCCGTTTTTTCCGGCAGGGACGCCCCGGTGTACCCGGATAAGCTACCTGCCGAAGCCTTCCCTCTGTTTCCTACGGGATTCAGATAGCGGTCGGGACTTCTGGCTAATGTCGAGCTTGAGACTTTATAAGCACTGCTCGCAGTGTACGTCCAGCTGCGACAGGGGTTTGGCTTCCGGTCTGGGGTCCTTCGGCCTCAGTTTCCGGTTCATCCTAGCCTCTCCCTTCCTTCCCCCATTGTATCCACTTCCGCTTGCGGTCGTGGGGCGGGGGCTCTGGTTTCCGGTACGGAGGGGCACGGTACACTCGTTGCCTTCTTCCGTTTTCCGGTTTGGCTCCTTCCATTCCCCTTGGTATACCACTTCCGCTTGCGGTCGTGGGGCGGGGGCTCAGGTTTCCGGTACGGAGGCACGGGACACTCGTTGCCTTCTTCCGTTCCCGGTTTGGCTCAAGCATTCTCTGTTCATCCTCCTGTTTTTTACCAGCAGGACAAATCTTTGAACTGAAAAAAAAAGACTTGGAGTTACTTCCAAGGCAATAGTTATGCTCTGGTTTCCGGTTCGGATGGAACAATTTTTTGTTTTGTTGCCTACTTCCGGATCGCATGCAGGGGCCGTTTCGGCATCACGTTTTTCGGTGCCTTTGGGTGCGCCGACTTCCGGATTGGGCGGGCGCACATGGTTGGCCCTACCCCAGTTTCCGGTTTTGCCTAGTCTGGGATGCCGTTAGCTCATGATGAGCTCGTGTTGCTTTCTCGGATGCTCGCGATACTTATCGGGATGACCTTGATTTATCTGTGTCGTCTCCGGCTTGGGCAGTTCTGACAGACAGTCTCTTTCATCTGTTTCTGTTTTTATGGAGGCCGTTCAGCTAGCTGCGTTTTTTTTTGCCCGCAGATGGTGGGGAGGTTTTGGTTTCTCAACCCCTTCTCCATTCCTTTTAGGCGAGGCTCTTGCTTCCGCTGAGTCGGATGCGGCTTGCCTTTCCTTCAGGGGTATCCTCGAAGGTCGACTGTCGAAGTTCTTGGGAGGACGCCCAAGTATCAGTCGTCAAATGATGGAGGTCGACTGTCGAAGTTCTTGGGAGGACACCCAAGTATCAGTCGTCAAGTTATGAAGGTTGACTGTTGAAGTTCATGGGAGGATGCCCAAGTGTCAGTCGTCAAATGATGAAGGTTGACTGTCGAAGTTCTTGGGAGAATGCCGAAGTATCAGTCATCAAATGATGAAGATCAACTGTCGAAGTTTTTGGGAGGACGCCCATGTATCAGTCGTCAAATGATGAAGAAGGTAGGCTGTTGAGTTCTCAGAAAGGAGGCCCACAGGTCAGACGGTGTCGTTGAGTTCGAGTTTTACTATTGCTGCTACTCTCTCCAAACGCATAAACGGAGTTGAAATTTCATCATAGAATTTATTGAAATAACTCGTAAAACTGAACAAACAAAGAAAAACAAACTATCACTAAAAAAAAACAATGTTCATCAAATAAAAAGACATCATAAATGTCATTACTGTAAAAACAATTTCATTTTCAAATTCGAGACATTTCAATAATAAACTTACACAAAAACAATGGTTTTGTCCAACAATAAAATTACCTTGACACAAGCTGATAAATTAAATATAATCACATTTATATTCACGACCGGTCTAACATACATAAACTCATTTTACACTGAATCACAAATCTTCTATATTGGCAAACAAATAAAACTCCCAGTCACAAAGTACTATGCCCCACAATAAAACATTCATGAAATTATTTAATGTACAGTACCTCGTTGGCTCATTGAGGTAGTAACAGCAAGCGAACAAATTCTGTGCCTTTCTTGAACATTCAACGCCTTCCTCTTCTCACAAAGAACTTCATGCAATATAGTTCGAGCGGGAATGCGCACGGTGGCCTAATGGTACAGCTTTGGCTTGTGGATCTGAACGTCCCGGGTTCGAGCCCAGGGCATTGTGTTGTGTCCTTGGGAAAGACACTTTACTCCCGTTTCCTACTCCTTCGGATGAGAGTATAAACCGAGGTCTAGTCTGTGTCGCATACATTCCATCATAACGGACTTTAAAGATCCTGACGCTCATGTCCTAGATGGGTGAGTGCCAGTGACAAGAACACACCCAGCATGCACTTAGGTCCTTCTCCCCCATCCCTGGCTGCCCAGGATTGTGCTCAGTTGTACGGACGTCAGACCATGCGCCCAAAGGCTGCGGGTGGGCGTCTCGGGCGGCTTGAGTTAGGTCCTTTATCGGCCAGCGCCTTGAGCAGCTCTTGAGCTGGTAAAGCGCTATATAAGAATGATTAATATAATCTATATTTACCAAATTATTAACAAGGGTTATAACGAAAGGTTTACAAAGTATTCAACATGCTGAATAAACTAAAAGGAAACTAAAAATACCAATAAAAGTACTACTAGTTACGTTACAAACTACGAACTATCAGGGAACTATTTTTCATAGTAATGGGGCTATTTCCGGCAAGGAGGCACAGGCGCTTGACATGAATAATTTTGTTTGTCTGCGGCAGCAACATATGGCATGGCCAACCCTTGGATCATGTCAAGAAATTTCAAACGTCTGAATTTTCCCTTAAGTAATCCAATTGCCCGTTCGACTTCTACACGAGTAGAGGAGTGAGCTGTGTTAAAATGTCTTTGTTCTGCTGTTAGATGTCCATTGTCCCTGAATGGAGTAAGAAGGTACTCTGTTATTGGGTAGGCAGAGTCTCCAATGAGGAAATACTGAGGAGGTAGTCTTTCTTCGCTGCTCTCCAAATGAGCCTTCAGATCACTATTTATAAAGACTCACCCCTTGGGGTCATGAGCAATCTTGCCACTGTAGATTGTTCTAACCTATAAAGGGTACAGTGAAAGCCCCAGTTGAAAACCTGTCTTGCCTTTGTAGGCATGACAAATTAACTGCGGCAACAGTTCCCCCCGTTGGAGTGCCGGGGGTTTCAGTATAAATAGTATCCCCACTTTCTGGAAATTTAGTGCTTTAAATTCCCACTGTCGCTGTCTTCCTCATTTGCTCTTTCCCATTCCCGATCTGTCCTACCACTCTGCTATACTATCTTCTTCTTCGCTAGATCAATGACCTACCTTTTTTCTTGAAAACTCTTCCTGGACAAGACTCCTTGTTTGTGTATGAGGTCTGTTGGATCAGCTTGGGAATGTTGGACGCTTTCTGCCGGGTGGTCACTAGGGCTTCCTATGAATGTACTATTTAGCACTATAGGCATTTTATATGTATGTTTTTTGTTGATGATTTATAATGATGTTTGTATTCTATTTTGTTTTTGTAATCGGGGAGTTCGCGTAGTTGAGGTCAACCCTCAGCCGTCCCTCGCGTGGGATGTCTTTATTGTAAAGTGACTGGCCGGTGGAGGGCATTCAATTTTCCCACTGGGGTTGTTTCAACAGATCTTTTATGCGGATCGGGGGTTGTCCGGTCCTGATTTGGCTCGGAAGAGTCTGCTGGACCTAAAGCAATAATAAATCAATCAATCAATTATAAAGACTCTAGCGTTGTGCACCGAACCTGGGTACCCCGAGTCAGCATCAAGAAACCGTATATTCTTGTCACAGACCACCTGAAAAAATAGAATATACATATATAAATGAAAACAGATAGGACGTATTTTTGTCTAATTTTTACCTATTTTCTCGTAGTTGTTCGAGTGCCTTTTTGGCTTCAGTATTACAATTTTTAAACAATGGAATTATCCAGGTTGATTTTCCTTCATCCACCCCACTACCTTATTGTGTGTGTGTGTGAGAGAGACAGAGAGAGATATATTATTCAGCTTTTCTTGTATTTTTTATTTCATTTTCAAAGCCCTTGAAGGTACTCTATGTCGAAGGCCCGTGAAATAAGTTTTAATTTCCTCGTCCTGTTTTCCACTACCAAAACTTTTTGATAGTAGTTTCAGAGATTTCTAATCAATTCAAATCCCGACTGAAACGATTTCAAGAGCGGATTTTTGAAATGATACTTTCCAAATAATTATTTGGGCCAAAGTAGTGGAGTGATTCTCCATTGTTGATGACTAAAACCAGGAAAATGGTCTAAATTTTCAAAATCCACGAAAACTGTTGTAGTGTGCTTGTTAGAAAGCTGGAATACTGTAGTATATGGAAATGTATTCAAAATACCAGTGGCTAGCGTACTTTAAAAGAAAATCAAGACCAAAGTAGCATTGATGTGAATGTGTGACTGCATGACAGTGTGACACTAGTGTGCTATTACATCATTGTTTTGAATGACCACATGAAGCTAACATCTCTGTGATAAAAGGTCTTTAAAAACATGAATCGTGTGATAGACAATAGAATGTAAAAAATTAATCAGTCTTGCACAATCAGAGCAAAAAAACTGTGGCACCATAATGCTGTTATGCCAGACAGGATATTTTATTTTAAACAGGTAATTCTGGACCTAGAAGTTAAGTAATACCTAAGAATGGTTGTTATACAACTAAAGGCACGGTTATAATGTTTGGGACAGATTGTACCTAAAGGGGTGTGTGCATAGTTATTTTTAGTTTCAGCGTAACATTACATGTGACCCCAAAATCTCAACTAACGCAAAAGGGACAAACATAAGACTTAAATGATCACATGTTTTATTGGCATTGAAGATTAACATCAAGTAAATATTGTAATGAAATTACTGGAATTCAAATCATATTGGAAATGAAGATTAATATCGCGAAAATGAAATTATGTCAGTGGAAAGTCTTTATCACTGGAAATGGAAACTTCCACTTTCCATTCTCGGCAGCTGCTACCCAGAGGCACCAGTTGGACATCTCGTCCCACAATCATGCTTTCATCCACAGACTGAATATCTGCAACCTCTGGATAAGTAAATGTCTCATTTTTGTTACGGTGTGGCTTCAGAAATTTCACCAGGATGGTATTCTTGTGTACTTAAGCAACCACACCTGAATAGAGAAAACAAAAACTGAAACAAGAAAACAAACTTGTGGTTATTATGAGAATATCTTGGCAAGTATTGAAAGAAACAATTACCTGGGTAGCATCTATCTGGGTACTGGACGATCACACACGAATTGACCCTAGTAGTGGTAGCAGCTGCCATGGTGCATGGTGAAATGGCAAGAAGAAAGAAACCAGCAGTTTGCGGAATAGCTGCTCTAAGTCCCTCTTGATCAAGTGGATTCTGGCATGGTCAGTTTGAAGCTGCTTATTGACTTTGTCAAAGATCTGTTCACACACATTCAAAACTGTTTACAGTAGATCATAGATATATATAGACTGACCCACAACTACCCCGTACAGTGCGTCACTTTCAGATATGGCCGCTGCCCAAAATCGAATCCTGTATAGACTATATATATTGTCTTCTTAAGCAGTATTTTGATGTTGGATATTTGTTGATGTGTAAGACTTATTAAAGTATATGACACACAGGTTACACTTACAGTACAGTTGTAGTACCTTTTCGTAGGCAAAATAATTATACTGAACCATGCACTGATTCAGTTACATTTCTACCCATAATCAATTTATTCGCATCATTGCCTCCTCTGAATTTTTTTTAGTGGACTTGTTGACATGATCACCGGTGCAGGCCTCCGCTCAATGTTTCCTTTCGGCTGTAGCTGCAGAGCAAGACTACGCTGAAGCCGGATCCTGATTTCTTGGTAGCCAAAGGCCAGCATATTCGGGTTGTCACAGCGACGTCCAAGGCCCCGGTGTCTACCAAAATGCTCTTCCAGGGGATCATGGCAGAACACGTTGCTGAGCACTTGAGGAACGCCATGTCTCAAAAGGTACTGCGTGGCTTCACAAAATGACTTGACAGTCATGAAGAGTCCTTTGCAAGTCTGGTGGGTCAGGCACATCTTACTTCTCTCTTGCTGGGTGAAGGGTCCAGGTCTGGCATCAACACTCTGCTTCCATAGCTGCAAATATCCAAGGAACTCTTCCTGCAAAAAGGTGAACCTTGTGTCATCTTCATGTGTATATGGGTTCAGGTCTGTTTTCCTCTTCTGAATCCCCTCCACCTGTGACCGTACATTTAAACAGTCAAAGAAACGGTCCATTAAGAGAATAAATGTTGCCGTTTCTGCAGCATCCGCGCCACCATGAATTCTCATCATCGTTCCTACAGATTTACTGAAAACTTGAGCTGCAAGCTTGACATTCATCACTGACGAACTTGTCAGATTCACATGACTCTCTGTCAGTTTGGTGCGACGCAGTTCTGTTTGAGAGTCAACATTGTACAAGTTCCTCACATGCTGCCACAGAAGTTCATGTCCGTTGCACCACAGATGGTTGGTTTTCTTGCCAGATCCAGAGTTGCTCATATTGTTGCGAACAGTCTTGATCAAATGAGGAGGGTCTGAGATAAAATACAGAAACCTGTTCGGAGCACATATGTTGAGCGCCTTGTGGCATATGTTTTCAATTCTGGCACTTTGGTGCATGCTGCATAGTTTCTGGTTTGAAGAAGCTTTGTCTCTTGTTGATGCTATGACCTTCAGGTTGCAGTAGTTCTCCAGATATATGACAGCCTTCCACAGTAGAGGAAACATGTCACCTGCTGTTGCTGTGCAAGTTCCGAAGAATCCGAGGCTCATCTTGATATTCGAGTTGATGCCTATGTAACGGACGGTTTTTGTGTATTATAATCTAAATAAATATATGTATAACTACTTACGGTGTAATGAATGAGTGTGTGAGTGTGGCTGTCTGACGCTCAGTATAAGGTGTGTGTTCTATCTCTGTTTACTATACTCATACACTGCCACACACGTGCTTACAGACAAAGACAAAGAATACACAGTTATTTCTCTTTGCCCTCTGTTATGCTATTACTCATTCAAACATGATCATACACATTAAACCATTTACATATACATTAAATTCACAGACACATCAAATCATACAGTTACTTCCAGTTCCAGCATATAAATGAATCACACAGCTGATAAATAAGTGCACACAGTTAATGTAATACTTTCACCCAGTCACGTTGATGGGTGCACACAGTTTCTCTCAGAATTCAACACTAGTAGAAGTCGTTGTCCCTTTCTAAGGACGTCACTCGACTCTTCTCTTTTCCATTAGCATCGAAGCACAGACTTCATTTCGATGATTTAGATATTCTAAATTTCACATTTCCTTTTTAGGCCTACTGACCGTATTTCGCGGATCAAACACTCCCGGCGCGGAATTCACAGCCGACGCTGGGGTCACAGCCACACACTGAAGACGCTGCAGTTGTCTTCGTGGCGTAGATCCGGAAGTTTACTACTGCACCATTGTTGCACGTCTGCCCCAGTGATGATGCAGAAGGAGAGCTACGGTGGTGATGGCATCCACATCCGGTTAGGTAGATGTTGTCATGTGGATCAGACCCATCCGCCGCACATCAGGGGTTCTTCGCTCCGTAACCGCTCCGCTGTATTCTTATACAGCTAAAGTCCTAAAGAATCAGGTCTTTCCAGAGCACCCACGAAAACGTCCTCTCGCTTAGGCTGATGTATAGTCTCTGATCTAACAACAGTTCACAAACTATTCGAAAATTAACGCAGTGACGTCATCACGTCTGCATACACAAATGTGTACGAACTGCGGTCGTTACACTACCCCCCTCCCAAAGAAAAAAAGAACCGACCGAGGTTATTTTTTACAAGTTCTGAGGATAATGTCAAAACACAGCAACGACAACGAAACCTTGATCTATGGAACCGATTGATCACGATCAGCGCGTGACAACAGATCCGCGAATACATTCTGTGTACCTGGAAGTGGTTCAAGAGTGAATCTGAACTCTTGTAAGGACATGAACCATCATCCTGGATAACGCCAATACCTACTGTAGGGACAGTATGCCTATGTGTAGAAATATCCACATGAGAAACACAACACTGAGGTTCCACAACCTCGACATCTGGAAGCAAAAATGGAAATATGGAAGCTTTCGGTTTACGACCGAACATCCGATCAAAAAGACTGAAACCTGCACTTTCTGACGGCAATTCTCTACATGCGAAGAGCAATGCAGGAAGATAGCGATGCCAAGCTTTCGGTTGAGAATGAACAACCTTTCGAAGCATAGAATCGTTCAACAGTACCATTTGCTTGAGGATGGTAGGGCGAAGTACGTATGGCTTGAGTAACACACAAAGCATGAAACTGTTTCATCAAATCTGAGATGAACTGAGAACCTTGATCTGAAAGAATTTCCTTGGGAAAACCCAACCTTGAAAAAATACTCATCAAAGCTTCAGCAACAGCAACAGAAGAAATGTCTTTCATAGGAACAGCTTCGGGAAACCTAGTAGCCAAGTCAATCAAAGTCAGAATATATCTGTGACCTTCAACAGATGGAGGAGACAAAGGCCCAACTAGATCAATAGCGACCCTCTCGAATGGAGTCGATATAAGAGGCATAGTCGCCAAAGGAACAGGGGGAACTTTTCCTTTTGAAATTGTCTTCTGGCAAATGTCACAAGTGTGCACATAAGCATTCACATCAGCAGAAACACCAGGCCAAAAGAATTGGGACAGAATCCTAGTCAAAGTTCTACGAACTCCACAATGACCTGCCAAAAGTTGATCATGCGCAGCAATCATGACTGAAGTACGAAGTTTTTCAGGAACAACAACCTGATGCAAAATATCCTTGGATTTCTGATACCTTCTGTACAAAATATCTTTAAAATAAAAAGTATAAGTAGCAGAACCAACAACCTTTTCTTCACCTGAGTCAGCTAACTTAAAACAACCTTGCAAAGTAGCATCATCTTTCTGCAATTGAATGAGTTCAGCACGAGTGACCTTCAAGTCATCGCACACAGTGACAAGAGGTTTGTGCGGGAGATCCTGCTTCCTAGCCTGAGCACGAGTAGTGACAGCAGCAACAGGAACATCAGCAGCAGCAACTTGAGTATCTTGAGTCTGCTGGACAATCAAACCTGGAATATTTCCCACAATCAAGTCAGCAACTGGATCCTCAAGAACACAACAAACCAACTCTCCAACAAAATATGGACAAGAAACAACAACTTTAGCCTGCTGGTAGATGTTTATCTCTCCACCAAAAGTTTTACAACGAACAGTACCTGGTACATACTGCTCATCAGAAACCAAACGTTTTCGAACACCACAAATGGTAGCACCTGTGTCTCGCAGAACTGAGCAAGCAGTAGAATTTACAGAACCAACTTCTAAATGCAAGTGACCAGGTGTCTGATCAAAAACAGAATAAACAACTTCAGAGTCTACAGGGACAACTGCACAACCAGAGCTTGATTTATTTGTCTTATCATCTGAAGCTGTGGCTTTCTTTACAACAAAGGGACAACCTTTTCTAGTATGACCACCAATGTTGCAAACAGGGCAAGGATTTTGACTATTTCGAAGGGGACATTGTCTTGGACCATGACCTTTACCATCACAAAGAGGGCAATTATCAAAATTGGTGTAAAATGAACCACCTCCACGTCACCGTCTATAAGATCCCCGAGTTTGATCAAAACGACCTTCGACCTTTTGGTTCGAATCTGTGTATGTTTGGTCTTTCTTTTGAAAACCACCACGATTTCTCCAATAGCCACGACCTCGATAGTTTGAGTAAACACCGCGAGAATCTGCAGAGCCAGCAGCAGCTTGCGATTCCTCAGCTACATCAACTGATCCTACTGAACCGAAAATTGTAGCAGCCGATTTGCGTGCTAAGTTCTTTCCGGGACGAGCAAGACGATAACTTTCAGCGGTTTTAACCATATCATCCAATGTGACAAGTCCACGCTCGCGAATGAAAGTTGCAAGATCTTGTGACACACATTCTAGAAACTGCTCGCCTAAAACAAGATTCATTATTCCTTGCATGTTTCTAGGAACACCGGACAAAGTTCAGATTTACAAGAAATGGGTTTGAAGGGACATTTACCTCTGTTTATATCCAATTTTCTAACAGACAGAATTTTTCAGGTTAAGGTTGGGGGATCCTTGTCAGATACGAGAGAACAGGAGATGGGAGTGCCTCAGGGTAGCATCTTGTCTCCCTTGCTGTTTAATATTAAAATAAATAACATTGTTCGTTCCGTTAAACGGGGAATTGACAATTCTTTATTTGTCGACGATTTTGCATTGGTAGCCAAAGGTAAAACTTTGGCATCTGCAGAACGTCAGCTACAGTTATGTGTCAAGGCCGTTGAAGACTGGGTTTTACAAAATGGTTTTAAATTTTCTGAAGCAAAAACTGAATGTATTCACTTTTCCCAGCACCGGGGAATTATTCAAGACCCTACTATTCTCCTCAATAAAACTCCAATAAAGGCGGTCAAACAAGTCAAATTTTTGGGTGTTATTTTTGATCAAAAGTTATCTTTCATTCCTCATCTGAAAATTTTGAAAACTAAATGTCAACAGGCCTGCAATTTGCTCAAGGTTATCAGTGGTACAGACTGGGGTGCTGACAAGAAAACTTTATTGCTGTTATATCGTTCTTTAATTAGATCCAAGTTAGACTATGGTTGCATTGTCTATGGTTCTGCTAGAAAATCTTATCTTAAGATGCTAGATCCAGTTGCCCATCAGGCACTACGCATTGCTTTGGGTGCGTTTCGCACTTCCCCTTGTGAAAGCCTTTACGTGGAAGCTAACGAACCTCCGCTGGAGAGGAGACGTACAAAATTGTCAATGAATTACTATTTAAAATTAAAAACTGATCCTATGAACCCTGCTTATGACTGTGTTTTCAACCCAGATTTTGTTCAGAAATTTGAAGCCAAACCTAACACAATTCCTCCGTTTGGCATCAGAATGCAAGCTCATTTGGTAAAAGCAGGCATTGATGTTGCTTCCATCAACGACGATGAACTTCGGACTGAAGCTCCCCCATGGAAATTATGTATCCCAAAACATTAATTGGCAGTTGTCCGCTTTCCTTAAAAACAATACATCCGAAACCGTATATAACCAACTTTATTTAGAACAGTGTGCTTTATACCCAGGCTATGAACAACTTTTTACAGACGGGTCAAAGAAAGGAGATTCAGTTGCTGCTGCATCGGTCTCCGGGAGACACTTAGACCAGCCTTTGCAACAGCGTTTACCTGATTTTTGTTCTGTTTATACAGCTGAGCTCAAGGCAATTCATCTAGCTCTGAAACAAGTTTATCAATCCAAAAGAACCTCATTTTTAATCATGTCTGATTCATTGTCAGCACTTCAGGCTCTTTCCACGAGAAAAATATCACACCCTTTTCTGGCAGAGATCCATGACCTCCATACACAACTTGTTTCTGAGGGTAAAAAGATAGTTTTTATGTGGGTCCCTGGTCACATGGGCATCCGCGGCAATATTGCAGTAGACAGGGCGGCTAAAGATGCTCTACATCTCGATTTCCCTCCAGAGATTTTCCAGTTTGTGCCCTACTCTGACCTACGTTGTATGACTGGATCTTATTGTAAACGACTGTGGCAGAATGACTGGTCTAACCATGTCAACAACAAATTATTTCAAATTCTTCCCGATTTGTCCACTTCTTTGCCTAGCTTTGCATCCACTCGCAAAGAAGAAACAGTGTTATCTCGCCTTCATATTGGGCATACTTATGTCACCCACAGTTTCCTTTTAAAAGGAGAAGAACCACCATGGTGCTTTGCATGTGATCAATCTTTTTCTGTTCGCCATTTTATGTCTGAATGTGCTGATTTGATTGAGGAAAGGGAAACATATTTTGGTTCCATACCTTTCAAAGAGATTTTTAAAGTATGTAATCAGGGTTCAGCCTGACACAAAAAAGCTATGGGCCATTGGGCCCCTCAGATCAAATTTCAATGGGCCATGATTTCAGCAGTAATTTACATACATGTAAAAGATAACCTGAAGATATTATTACAAAAATTAAAACAAAATAGATTATTGTGAGTGTGCATGTGTTGTGAAGCATGTTTACGAACAAAATACTAACCAGAACAAGGATCAGTTTACTGTGCTTTTGAAGAGAATATAGCTCGTCGCTTTTCAGCACGCCACCTCTCTACAGCAGCTGTGAAGTTGAAATTCTTCAGTTCACCACCTTCTATTTTCACCCTCATTAATTGAGACAGTTTGTCCGGACTTAATCTGTTCCTGAGGGCAGTAAGAGCTAGATTTTGGACACTGAAGGTCCGCTCACAGTCACATGAATGCACAGGGTGTGTCAACACAATGCTGGCTAGCTGGATCAAGTTTGGGCATTCAAGTGACCCCTCTTGCTGGAGACAGGCTAGAGCTTCCCACAAGGAGTTCAGGGAGTGAACTGGGTAATGATTTGACTTCACAATGTTCTTGCACCTGTTCCACTCTTTCATTATGTCACCTGTTGTGCACTGGAGGAAAGGAGCAGAAACATACTCAAACCCATCACTTCCAGAATGACTTTGAGGGGCAGTGTAAAAATCTGCTAGTTCTTCAACTTCATCATTTCCCCAGGTCTCAAGGTCTTTGGAGGAGAGGAACTGCAATGGCTTCATGCCAAACACAGACATTCTGGCCACTTTCTCAGTGTCAGGAAACCTCTGTCTGAGATTGTCAATCATTGCCTGCAAGAAAGCATGTTTCACTGTCTCAAAGTGGTTGGCATTCTTGGCAACCTTGTGGTGACCCTTGAATATGCCATCCCTGAGGTCCTGTTCAAGAGTGTCTATGTGTCTGGGTTTTCCCAGATCATTGATATTGTCTCTCATTTTCTCCAGGTCAGTAATGCAGGTTTGAACATTCACCTTTACCACACTGATGTCAATGTTCTTCTGCTGAAAGAACAGAGAGAGAGCCATGATTGGCTGAAGCCAGTCCATCATAGCATAAGAGAGTCTGATGAACATCTCCTGGCCTATCTTTCTGCACAGTCCAACTGCTTTTGGGTCATGCTGCTTTCTACTGTCAAACAGTGTGATCAAACTGTCAAGAGTTTTGTACACAGTCTCAAGTGCTAGGAAGAAAGAGAGCCAACGAATGGCATGAACCTCCTTATACTTTAACACTGGGTCATCTAGAACTTTCTGAACTTCCTCAAGAGCATCACTTTTGGTGGGTGACTTATGAAAGTAGTAGTACACACTTGTGATAGTTTCACGAAAGGTCTTTACAGCAGCCACTTTTTCAGCTGCATGTTCAGAGACAAGTGCTACTCTGTGTGCAGAGCAGTGTGTGTTGTGAATGTGAGCGTTGGCTTCCAAGAAATGCCCTGTCAGTCCAGTTTTTGTGCCTACCATAGCTGCTGCACCATCAGTGCCCAGTCCATACACCTTTGTCAGACTAATCCCTCTCTTGTCAAGCTCACTGTGAATCACATCAAACATGTCTTTGCCTGTTGCAGCACTAAGGCGAACATCTGTCAAGAAAAATGTACTTGGCTGAAGAGACAGTGGGTCTACAACCCGAACATTTATAGCAAGTTTATGATGTACAACAATATCAGTAGACTCATCCACAAACACTGTCACTACTGGTGACTGCCTAACTTTCTGGGATATCTCCTCATCAATGAGGTCAGATAGGACTGACAGGAACGAATCAGCAGAAGAGTTGCTAGTATAGTCAACATTGTCTTTACACTGTAAATGTTCAATGTTGGGAACATTCAGTTCACACAAGAAATTCATCAAAGACCGAAATTTTGTTATTGGGATGTTCTCCTTACAAAGCCAAAACATGCACTTGAAAGCAATAACAAGAGCTTGCTCCTGCTTAGTGAGTGCTGCCTGGGTGCAAGTTTTCATTCTTTCTTTTTCTTTTGGAGCAGCAGAGAGTAGTTGGTGGTCGGACCCTTGAACGTGGCGAGTTAATGTTGAAGTTCGAAAATTGTCAGTGCCAATCGCCATCGCATTCTTCTTGCTGTTCTTACGGCAAACCTCGCAAAACATTTCATTCTTGGAACTGTCGTACCTGTGATGATTGATATTTTATTAGAGTCTCAAAGCACATGCCTTGTAGAGACATTAAAATAAAAGAATAAAAAATATCATATTAAAATACAATGTAAAAGAGAGTAAGTTACATTTACAACAATATATATATATATATATATATATATATATATATATATATATATATATATATATATATATATATATATATATATATATATATATATATATATACATATGTGCAGTGATAATATTAGGATTAAACTTAAAGGGTTAAACTTATAAACTGCATTAATAACAATATAGTTTTAAAACGACTGCATTTAAAACAATATAGGTTTAAAGACAATTAGACTTAAATGGAGTTTATTAATTAATTAATTGGCTAATGTTTTGCCAATTAATTTAGTAAATATTTTATAAAACTATGTCCATTATTAAAAGTAAATGAATAAAAAAATAAAACAACAATAATAATAACAATAACAACAACAACAACAATAATAACAAATAACAATAAAAATAAATAAATAAATAAAATTATTTTAAAAAAACACATTCTCTGTCGTACCTAAGCCAAGGATACGTATGAAGCCACTTTTCCTGCCAGCATCGAGGTTGAACTGGTTCTTTGTTTTTCTCAGAACTTGAACACGACCGCGTAGGCCTATCTGCGTCCGACACTTCGGTATTTTGCCTCGACTCGGGGATCACACAATCATCTTGCGTAGGATTAGCGGCAGTAGACTGTGGTTTAATAGCAGCAAACGACAGTCTAGACTGTCCTACCTCAAGTTTAGGTATTTTTTAGGGGGCATTTTCAAAGCAGCGCAAAGAAAAACACAAAATCCTCTATACACGGACACAACATACGCGCAGACGATAGCAAACTCTGATTTGGAAGAATCGTACAACAGTTCTTATTGGCTGAAAGATCAACATCCAGACCCTCATAGCCAATCGCTGAACTTGTAAGGAGTGGGAACTTGCCTTAGCAACTGCACGTTTGTCGCCTCCAATACAGTGGACTGTTATTGTGGTGGCGCACTGGTACCAAAAATCGAAGCGCCATTCGGCCCCTGGCAAGAATTGTGGATGGGTCATTTTTAATTTTTATGCGTCAATGGCGCAGGGCGCGCTAGTAAACTGATCCCTGTGTAATGGTCAACATCTGTTTCAATTTTTACATGATGTTGGTTTGTTCTATCGCATATAAATTGTATCGACATGTTTTGTTTAGTTTGGATTTTATTGTTAGGACTGAATTTAGTGATTTGATTGAAGAAAGAGATTATATTTTTAATACATCAGTGTTAAAGAAGACTCTTAAAGAGATGTCATGTGAAAGTTTGTTTGGGTATTTAAGAGTAACAGGTTTGTTTTTTAAGATTTGAATCATTTTATAATATTTTAAGATAACGTCTCTCTGGTCCTGATTTGGCTCGGAAGAGTCCGCTGGACCTAAAGCAATAACCTTGTATTGTATTGTATCCACCTATCAAACAATCTGTTCAGTTCAATACCAAATGTTTGGAAAGGTTCGTTTGAGTCTGGTCGGACTTCACGGAATTTCTTGCGAAAACCTTCAGCAGTACACTGAAACTTCTTAAGCAAATTGTCTTTCAAAGTTGGATAATCAACCTCACCATTTGCAGCAAGACTGTGGTATAAGTTCAGTGCATTACCTTCTAACAAAGCTGAAAGAAATGTAACCCATTTGCTTTTATCCCAGCCAAGGGCTGTAGCATGAGTCTCAAAACGAAAAAGGTATGAATCTATGTCATCTTGTCTATCTTTGAAAAGAGGCAACCTGGGGTAGACAGGCCTAGCACCAAAAGAAGTACTATCTCTACCTCTGTTTCCATTACCAACATCTTGTTCATCAAGTCTATGTTCAGAACGGAACTCAAATTCCTTTTGTTTAGTTTTCTCTCTCTCTTTTTCTAACTCAACATCTGCTTGTTTATTCGCTTGTTCAACTTCTGCTTGTTTTTTAGCTAATTGAACCTTTTCTTTTTCTAACTCAACATCTGCTTGTTTTTTAGCTAATTCAATCTCCGCTTCTATTTTTTTTTCATCTCTCAATCTTTGTCTCTCAAGACGATCAAAACAATCCTGTACATATTTCCCACGTTCTTTATCAGGAATACCCAAAGTTGTAGCTTGAGCAATAAAAGATTGGAACAACTGATCATAATCATCAGACATGGCTAAGTACAATGTAGATCACAACCAACAAAAAAAAAATTACTATAAAAGTATCAAAGTGTTCAAACAGTAAATCAATAAAATATCAAAGTATCAAAATAGCAATGGCAAAATGCAATCAATCAAAAGAACTATAAATTGTTCTATGAATCTTATGAAACAATGAAGTTTCTTCACAAGTAGACTTACAGCACAATGCACAGTTCAAGTTATCATGAAAACAGTCAAGTCTTAAATGTATACAAAGCAAATTATATATTATATTAACCCAATATGTTTTACAAGTTCTGAAGCAATGACAAAATTTTTTAAATATCAAATGGAATACACCAAGTCAATATATTCACAACATATGTTGAAGAACTTCAACTGAAGTTGATAATAAGCACAATGAATATACAGTGAAAGATTAAATTACTAAGTTAAGTTTGTATCCAAATATTTGTTCAAACAGTCTTTTAGTTTTAAAGTATGATAATATTATTATGCATAATCACAGTAATGAATCTATTCACAAGTATTTAAAGTTTATATTAATGTCAATAGGAATTTTAAAAAAAATTTAAATAAATTTCTAAGTCAAATAAAATATACCAAACGCTCAAACATCCACAATCAAATTTGTTACCTCCCTTTCCCCAAGAGAATAATTATATAAACAGTGTAAAAAACTATCCTAATGAAAAATATATACAATGCCCACAAAGGAAATATTATTTAAACAAAGTTATTAAATAAAGAATTATGAAATGAGAAAAAAAACACAATTAACTCTCAACACTATAAGCACTAGAACTAAATAATACTATAATACCAAGTTGACGGCCAAAGGAAAATAAAGTCAACCAAATAACAAAGTCTTATGAAGGTTAATTTTATAAATAATAAAAATTAAATACTGTCACACTAACTACTATACTACTCTATATCCAATTAAATTCAAAGTCAAACAGAATTACTAAACCAAATAAAATCACAAACAAAACTATCAGCACTAACAATCCAACATGAACCAAAGGAAACAATGTATCAACAACTAAACTAAATCAAGGGAAACAATTAAACAACAACCAAGCTAAATCAAGGGAAACAATTTAACAAGGATCACCCAGTATAACTACATACATAAATACAGAATATTGTAATATCAAACTCAATGCAAATCAAAACCACAATGAATAAATAAAAGAAATTAAATTAAATGGGGCTGAAATTCTAACACTATAACCTACTTAAAATAAGGGCAAAGAGAACATACACCCAAACACACGCATGAAAGGACAGAACCCTACACAGCAAAGAACTAACAAAAAACAAACAATCCCACTAACAGAAGAACATAGCTGAAAACAAGAAAATAGCAACCCACAGGCAGAAAAAGAATTAAACCCTTAGTGCCCAGAAACTGTACACAGGCACAGCCGTTACGCCGGAGACGGCATTGTCACACAAAACAAAACATCACAGTCATACACAATATAATCAAGAATTTCAAGGGAAATAAGCCCACTAGTCTAACTGTATATAAATATAATAACTAGTGGTGCCCTCAATAAATATAAGCCCCCACGGGCTCGGCTCCGCGCGCCGTGGGTGGACCCCATGCCTCTCTCTGGCTGGGTGACCAAGTTGCCTACCCCTTTTTCTTCTCTTTTGTCTTGTTTCTGTCTTATTGGTCCTTTCACCTATATTCTCTTCACCCTTAAATTCTCCCAGTATACTATGCAGTTTTGACTTCCTTTCCTCTGCCTTACCGGACTTTCCCTGTCTTCTTTTTCCCCATCATTCCTTCTTTTTCTACCCTTCCTTTTCTCTGTGGCCTTCTCTTGGCCCCCTGCGTTTGCCGTGCAGGGCAACCCGTGTCGGGGGAGAATGGGATCCTGGAGGTTGAGGTCCCTGAGGGACTGCGGTCCCTCACACTAACACACCTCTTTGGCCCGGACTTCTCCTAGACGGGAGGCTGGCGTGGCCCGCGTCAGTCAAGCGGCTGGTCGTGTATTGCCCTAGCTCTGCTAGAAGGCTGCGGCTCATGGGTCAAACTTGAACAAAACCGTAGTGGCAGTGCGGGATTGTCTGGGTGTATATCCCCCCTGTAGCCCTGGTGCGCTCCCTTGCTGGATTTTCCGCTTGGACGCATCCCCTTGTTGGACTCCGTGGTGGGTGGGGAGCAGGGGGGATGAATTCATAAATTAATAACATGGCTTCAACTAATAAACGACGACTGCGTGATGACGGACCGGACTCGGACACGGACAGTGACATAGACACGAGACAGAAAGCTTGTGCATCGGGGGTAGAAGGGGCCTGGCCTCGTTTTTTGGTTGTAGAGGGGGCGGATCCGGCTATGCCACTAGGCAAGCTGTCTCCGTTCGCAATACAGAAGGGTTTTCAATCCGTTTGCACAATCGGGTTCAAAGATGTGAAAAAACTGAGATCTGGGGCCTACCTGGTGGAGTGCTCAACCAAAAGGGCATCGGATAGTCTTCTAAAGAGGGATTCGACTGTCTTCGTTGATAGACAAATCAAAGTTTCTGTGCATGGACGGTTGAATTCCTCCAAGGGAGTCATCCGATGTCAGGATTTGATCGACATGTCAGAATTGGAAATCCGTGGTGAGCTCTCCAGCCAGGGGGTCACAGCAGTCCAGCGGGTCTTCGTCACCAAGGGATCCCAACGTATCCCCACCAACACACTTTTTGTGACCTTCGCTATGGCCAAATTGCCGGAGTCACTCAAGGTGGGGTACCTTAGGGTGAAGGTGACGCCGTTTGTACCATCACCGTTGCGATGCTACCGGTGCCAAAGATTTGGTCACGGTAGCAAGAACTGTAAAAGCAAGGAAATATGTCGTGATTGTGGTAAAGAGAAACACGAAAACGAATGCAAAAATCCGATTTGCTGTGTGAATTGCGCCGGGAATCATTCGTCCAGCTCCAAAGACTGTCCTCAGTGGCAGTTGGAGCTGGAAATCCAAAAGGTGCGGGCCACTGAGAGTTGCTCCTTTGGCGACGCAAGGAAAAAAGTTCTCCAAAGTAGGCCGGTGCTTAAAGAGAGGTCCTTTGCGGCTGTGGCGGGTTCCACATCTCATGTGGAACCTAGTGCACACCCGACAATGGACACTGCCATGAGTAAAATAACACAGATTTTGGAAACGTTGTGCAAACGGATGGATACTCTCGAAAAGATGCTTGCTTTGTTTGCCCAGAAGGGGGTTTCTCCAGCCCCACCGAATCCACTGGAGAACGTGCCGACGGGCACGTCAAAAACCGTCACTCCAAGCGCGCAGACGGCCGCGCCAAAAGCCGTCACTCCTGCCACGAAGGAGGCTAGGCCTCATGCCACCGCACCAGCAACGACCGGTTTTAGCGACCGGGTAGTTGCTGGGGCGACTAAAATCCTAGTTACCCAGCAGAAGAGCGTCAGAGGAGGAGAGGGAAAGATTGGCAGGGGTGAAGGGGAGAGGGAAGATATAAAATCTGGTGCTGGGGAGAGGGGGAGGAAGTCCGCTGGCAGCTCGGGTTCCGGGTCTTTGACAAAGAATCAAAGGCCCGGACCCCTTTCTTCCAAGCCCCAGCAGCCTCTCGAAACGGAGAAACCGTTTCGGGGGGTTGATGGAACATGAAGAGATGGACGAGGGTCCAAAAGATACAGAGACATAATTGTGCTCTCGGAGATGAAACTTTTAGCATTCTTTTACTTAATTTTTATGTCCATTTTACAATGGAACATCCGAGGGATAAGGGCAAATTATGAGGAGCTATGCTGTCTGCTGACAGAGCATCGACCTGAAGTATTGGCCCTTCAGGAAACTCTCCTGTCAGAAAAACATCCTATAGATATTACTGGTTATTCCTCTCTAGATTGTTTATCTTCTAGAGGCGTTTCACTCTTTATCCATAGAAATGTCCCATTTAATCCAATTTTACTTAATACAAGTTTACCAGCAGTTGCAGCTAGAGTATCTCTTTTAAATCCCTCACAGTTTGTTCTCTATATTTGACACCATCAATAAATGTAACTAAAAGTGAACTTGAGAATTTGGTCCAACAGTTACCTCCCCCTTTTTTGTTGTTGGGAGATTTTAATGGACGCTCTCCCCTGTGGGGTAGTGATCGTACCGATTCTCAGGGTAAAATAATTGAAGACATTTTAGACTCGTTAAACCTAGTAACTTTGAACGAGGGTGCTCCAACTTTTTCCTGTTCTAGAACTGCTTCTTTGTCCCACATTGATATATCGATCTGTGATCCCTCCTTACTTTTGGATTTTAAATGGACAGTTTTAGAAGATCTCCATGGCAGCGACCATTTCCCGGTTTTATTAAAACATGATTCAGATAACCTTGAGCAAACTCATGGCAGGTGGAAACTGAAACAAGCTAACTGGAGTCTGTTTTCTAACCTGTCTGAGGCCCAGCTACGTGCTAAGAACCAGGAATTTTCAAATGCCTTAGATCCAATACAGCTTTATACTGACATAGTTATTAACAGTGCCAAGGAGTCCATTCCGCAAACTTCGTCAAACCCTCACACACTTAAAAAACCCTGGTTTGACGATGAATGTAGAAAACTTCAGCAAGCTCGTAAAAAAGCTTTAAGAACTATGTCTTTACACCCAAGCACTGAAAATAAACAAAACCACCAACGTTTGCGAGCGCAATGCCGACAGCTCTTCAAACGAAAGAGAAAGGAATCGTGGAGAGGTTTCTGCTCCACGCTTAATTCAAAAGCGAAACTGTCGAAGGTGTGGAAAGTAGTCCGCAAACTCAAAAATAGAAGTAACAAACAGGTGAGCCCATGCCTTACTGTGCAGGGTGACGTAATCGGAGATAAAAAATTAGTAGCTGATCTTTTGGCTTCTTCTTTTGCTGCAAATTCTTCCTCTGAAAATTATTCTGTCCCTTTTCAAACAGTTAAAACCCGTAAAGAAAAACAACAGTTACATTTTACCTCCGATAATTCTGAAGATTACAACATTCCGTTTTCATTAGTCGAACTTGATGATGCAATTAACAAAAGTGCAGATTCAGCAGTTGGACCGGATGATGTACATTATCAATTTCTCAGACATTTAACAAGGTACTCACGGTCTCAACTGCTGGACATCTTCAATCAGCTCTGGATCACTGGCACCTTTCCTCCCTCCTGGAGAAAGGCCATTATTGTACCCATCCCTAAACCTGGCAAAGACCATACTAACCCGACAAACTATAGACCAATAGCCTTAACGTCTTGCTTATGCAAGACACTGGAAAGAATGGCTTATTCTCGTTTACTGTGGTATCTCGAAACCAATAATATCTTATCCAACACTCAGTGTGGCTTTCGAAGTGGTCGAAGTACTGTTGACCACCTGGTGCGACTGGAAACTTTTATCCGTAACGCGTTCGTCCAGGGTGAACATGTCGTTGCCATCATGTTTGATTTGGAAAAAGCTTATGATACCACATGGAAATATGGCATTCTTTCAGATTTACAAGAAATGGGTTTGAAGGGACATTTACCTCTGTTTATATCCAATTTTCTAACAGACAGAATTTTTCAGGTTAAGGTTGGGGGATCTTTGTCAGCTACGAGAGAACAGGAGATGGGAGTGCCTCAGGGTAGCATCTTGTCTCCCTTGCTGTTTAATATTAAAATAAATAACATTGTTCGTTCCGTTAAACGGGGAATTGACAATTCTTTATTTGTCGACGATTTTGCATTAGTAGCCAAAGGTAAAACTTTGGCATCTGCAGAACGTCAGCTACAGTTATGTGTCAAGGCCGTTGAAGACTGGGTTTTACAAAATGGTTTTAAATTTTCTGAAGCAAAAACTGAATGTATTCACTTTTCCCAGCACCGGAGAATTATTCAAGACCCTACTATTCTCCTCAATAAAACTCCAATAAAGGCGGTCAAACAAGTCAAATTTTTGGGTGTTATTTTTGATCAAAAGCTATCTTTCATTCCTCATCTGAAAATTTTGAAAACTAAATGTCAACAGGCCTGCAATTTGCTCAAGGTTATCAGTGGTACAGACTGGGGTACTGACAAGAAAACTTTATTGCTGTTATATCGTTCTTTAATTAGATCCAAGTTAGACTATGGTTGCATTGTCTATGGTTCTGCTAGAAAATCTTATCTAAAGATGCTAGATCCAGTTGCCCATCAGGCACTACGCATTGCTTTGGGTGCGTTTCGCACTTCCCCTTGTGAAAGCCTTTACGTGGAAGCTAACGAACCCCCGCTGGAGCTGAGACGTACAAAACTGTCAATGAATTACTATTTAAAATTAAAAACTGATCCTATGAACCCTGCTTATGACTGTGTTTTCAACCCAGATTTTGTTCAGAAATTTGAAGCCAAACCTAACACAATTCCTCCGTTTGGCATCAGAATGCAAGCTCATTTGGTAAAAGCAGGCATTGATGTTGCTTCCATCAACGACGATGAGCTTCGGACTGAAGCTCCCCCATGGAAATTATGTATCCCAAACATTAATTGGCAGTTGTCCGCTTTCCTTAAAAACAATACATCCGAAACCGTATATAACCAACTCTATTTAGAGCAGTGTGCTTTATACCCAGGATATGAGCAACTTTTTACAGACGGGTCAAAGAAAGGAGATTCAGTTGCTGCTGCGTCTGTCTCCGGGAGACACTTAGACCAGCCTTTGCAACAGCGTTTACCTGATTTTTGTTCTGTTTATACAGCTGAGCTCAAGGCAATTCATTTAGCTCTGAAACAAGTTTATCAATCCAAAAGAACCTCATTTTTAATCATGTCTGATTCCTTGTCAGCACTTCAGGCTCTTTCCACGAGAAAGATATCACATCCTTTTCTGGCAGAGATCCATGACCTCCATACACAACTTATTTCTGAGGGTAAAAAGATAGTTTTTATGTGGGTCCCTGGTCACATGGGCATCCGCGGCAATATTGCAGTAGACAGGGCGGCTAAAGATGCTCTGCATCTCGATTTCCCTCCAGAGATTTTCCAGTTTGTGCCCTACTCTGACCTACGTTGTATGACTGGATCTTATTGTAAACGACTGTGGCAGACTGACTGGTCTAACCATGTCAACAACAAATTATTTCAAATTCTTCCCGATTTGTCCACTTCTTTGCCTAACTTTGCATCCACTCGCAAAGAAGAAACAGTGTTATCTCGCCTTCATATTGGGCATACTTATGTCACCCACAGTTTCCTTTTAAAAGGAGAAGAACCACCATGGTGCTTTGCTTGTGATCAATCTTTTTCTGTTCGCCATTTTATGTCTGAATGTGCTGATTTGATTGAGGAAAGGGAAACATATTTTGGTTCCATACCTTTCAAAGAGATTTTTAAAATATGTAATGGTCAACATCTGTTTCAATTTTTACATGATGTTGGTTTGTTCTATCGCATATAAATTATATCGACATGTTTTGTTTAGTTTGGATTTTATTAGGACTGAATTTGGTGATTTGATTGAAGAAAGAGAATATATTTTTAATACATCAGTTTTAAAGAAGTCTCTTAAAGAGGCGTCATGTGAAAGTTTGTTTGTGTACTTAAGAGTAACAGGCTTGTTTTTTAAGATTTGAATCATTTTATAACATTTTAAGATAACGTCTCTCTGGTCCTGATTTGGCTCGGAAGAGTCCGCTGGACCTAAAGCAATAACCTTGTATTGTAATAAATATAAATATGTATGACTTAATGCTAACTAACACAGAGAAAGTCTAGGGTCACCAAATGTAACGGACGGTTTTTGTGTATTATAATCTAAATAAATATATGTATAACTACTTACGGTGTAATGAATGAGTGTGTGAGTGTGGCTGTCTGACGCTCAGTATAAGGTGTGTGTTCTATCTCTGTTTACTATACTCATACACTGCCACACACGTGCTTACAGACAAAGACAAAGAATACACAGTTATTTCTCTTTGCCCTCTGTTATGCTATTACTCATTCAAACATGATCATACACATTAAACCATTTACATATACATTAAATTCACAGACACATCAAATCATACAGTTACTTCCAGTTCCAGCATATAAATGAATCACTTCCAGTTCCAGCATATAAATGAATCACACAGCTGATAAATAAGTGCACACAGTTAATGTAATACTTTCACCCAGTCACGTTGATGGGTGCACACAGTTTCTCTCAGAATTCAACACTAGTAGAAGTCGTTGTCCCTTTCTAAGGACGTCACTCGACTCTTCTCTTTTCCATTAGCATCGAAGCACAGACATCATTCCGATGATTTAGATATTCTAAATTTCACAGTTCTTATTTAGGCCTACTGACCGTATTTCGCGGATCAAACACTCCCGGCGCGGAATTCACAGCCGACGCTGGGGTCACAGCCACACACTGAAGACGCTGCAGTTGTCTTCGTGGCGTAGATCCGGAAGTTTACTACTGCACCGTTGTTGCACGTCTGCCCCAGTGATGATGCAGAAGGAGAGCTACGGCGGTGATGGCATCCACATCCGGTTAGGTAGATGTTGTCATGTGGACGCTCCGCTGTATTCTTATACAGCTAAAGTCCTAAAGAATCAGGTCTTTCCAGAGCACCCATGAAAACGTCCTCTCGCTTAGGCTGATGTATAGTCTCTGATCTAACAACAGTTCACAAACTATTCGAAAATTAACGCAGTGACGTCATCACGTCTGCATACACAAATGTGTACGAACTGCGGTCGTTACAGCCTACAACGTAAAAAACTAGAGCATGCGTTGCAAGATTATTTCCTATGTCATTGAGCCACTTGTCCCGGTTGACGAAACCCACCACCTGATTTATTCGTTGGTCAAAAACAACTTCCAAGGTCTGCTCGAATGGACATTTCATCATGTAGGAGAACAACAAAACGCTCCTCATCTTTCAGGTCCTTTGCTTGTCGAACAAGTTCTTCCAGAGCTTGTTTGTTGAATCCATCCTTTGGCCCAAAAATGTTTGTATAGTCTCGCAGGGTAGATTCTCCGGGCAGCTTCAGGATGCCCGTCTGTCTTAAAGTCTCATATACTGCAGGACTACGACTGTGAATTAAGATGGCAAGCCTTATCATCAGTGGATGCCATCGCATGCCACGATTTTTTTTGTTGAAGGCTTTCAGCTGTTCTGCCCAGAACAACTTTGTCAATGGCTCCTCAAGTGTTGTGTTGCTCACCACATCTTTCAGGCTGTTGTGGAGAGAATTCTCAACCTCCACAGTTTCCTTTGCCACAGACAACTCCTGCATAAACTTTTTAACTTCTTCCTGTAACGCGCGTTCGCGTTTCCTAGCAGTTTTTAGTGCTGCCGACAAATTTTCTTTGGATGCTGAAGTCAATGGCTCATGTTTGCTGATGGGGCGTAGCACACTTTGTGAAGCTCGCTGCTGTTTTTTTAACAAGAGACCATGTGCATATTTACAATGAACACACATAATGGATGATATATCATTCAAAACAAAAATACAGCTCCTTGATCGAACACAAGATATACAAGAGATATTGCTGCTGGTTTGGCTATAACTGAGAATATGCTTAAAATACACAGGATTGTCTCCTGACGGCAAATCCGCATACTTCTGAAGGCTGTCTTCAGTGACAACAGGGCACAATCGTCTTTCCTGTAAGTCCAGTAAGACTAAACCTGTCTATATATATCTATGCAGTAGATGGCGCTATTGCAGCTAAAAAAGTTACTTGCAAATGGTTACTAAGCTAGGTAACCAATGAACAGGCGCGGTTAATTATATTAACGTAAAGCTCGATGTCATTGGCTACTAGCTTTACTAGCTGCTTGCTCTATACTAGCCTTCTGCAACTTTACCCAGTTTTCACAAAATTTTTGCGTTAATGCTGTGTTCGCAAACCGTACAATTTGTATAACTTCTTCGCCGGAAAATTTTCAGTTTGACCGTAAGATATAAATTTTTAAGATCTTACGGCGAAATCGTAAGGGTTGGCACCTCTGAGTAATGCCGGTCACACGAGCAATGTGCAGAAAAGCTTCACGTGATGCATTCCTGTCATGGTACGATGAGTCTTAAATGTCCCAAATACACGAGTTTTGTTTCACAAGCTCAATAAAGGTTGCTGTGGAACCATCTGTCATGACCTTAAAGTCAAGATCATTGTCTAGCACAAACTGCACTATTCCAGTCCACTTGAAAGCCATTTGTTTGGAAGAATTTGACCTTGCATTGAAAAGTCCTATACGCAGGGGCGGTGGTTGGAGTTTCAAGGAAGAAGATGTTTGACGGTCGTTGGGGTTTGCAGCTGTTCAGGCTGCAGAACTCTCCGCGGATCCGTGATTTTCCGAGTAAGAATAAAAACATTTCAGAGAGAAAAAATCCAGAGAATATTTTTTTGCCGAGTTCTGATCCACGTTTTCATGTCGTCTTATTGACAGAGAGGTGCGCCGCACGCTAATACTGCTTCACTGTTATAGGCTACATCTTTAGCGGGCACCTCTTATGCTGTACATTTCGTGCGTATTGTTGACCTACTGAAAGAAAGGAGCGCCGCCCGCATATGCTATTCTCCGAGTCTATGCGCTAAGTCTGTGAACATCAACGGAGACATTGTAGAACTGTGATTGAAATTTTGTGCCTTAGACTAAGCCGCTTCTTCTGTGATGAACATGCTTCATAAACGTTTTTTTCAAAATGTCGTGTGCTTCTAGAATTGTCAATCGTGGCTAGACATTTAATGAAAGCAACATCCAGAACAAATGGAAATGGGAATGGATGGAGAAGTCAACGAAAGTTGGAGGTGAAGAGCAGAGGCTTTCAGCCTTTTTGCGAAAAGTAGATTGTGCAGGGATGATGAGATGTATATTGAGTGATAGAGAATTGAGCTATGCCAAGCAAGGATCGACTAACCGCACTGACAGAGCATATGCTATCGAAACGACACATCAAGGCGTCTGCAGCTCTTGGGAAAAAGCAATCAACGTTACCTGCTAAAAATCTGATGGTGTCAATAAATGATTTAAAAAAAAAAAAAATTTAATGGCAATTTGCACTTTTTTTTACCTGTTCATAAAAATAAAAAATAAAAAAATTTCCAAAACATAGCTATACATTTTCCAGTATTTCCATCCAGGAAATACAACAAAATGGCCTTAAAAAGTGCCATTTTTCTTTTCCTTCGGGGGCTTCTGGACCCCACAGGGGCCTAGGCAGCCCCTAGACCCCGGCCAAACTTTTTTTCAAAGTTGTTCTGCAGCCTGGAAGTTGACTGTTGAATGCCTCCTCTCCATCGCAGATTCTTATGCCAACCACCGTTTGCTTTCTTGGGGTGGGGTGGGGTGGGGCGGGGCAGACAGGGCAGTTGGTGATAGTGCACACCTGCATCATACACTGACGACACAAGGAGCCAGGCTCACAGGCAGTCACTGCAGATGGTGAGGGTGAAGAATTACTGATGTCATTTCTTAAAAACAAACCTCAGATGTGCTCTGGAGTGTTTCTGGCTTTTTGGTTTGAAGTTTTCTCTTGGCTGTTACATCGATTTCCTCAGATAGTGGAGGTGAAACTGTTCTGAAAAAAAACAAACAAATGTAAACAAGTGTCATAAGACAAAACAAGTTACAATATTTACCAAAGCAACCTATCCTATTCTATCCTGTACCGCAACTCGGAGGTCGTAGGGGCACCACAGATGATCGTTTTACCAGCATACTCCATCTTTCTTTGTCCCCAGCAGCCCTGATGGTTTCACTCAGTGTCAAACCAGTCCATTCTCGAATGTTGTCCTCCCACATCTTTTTCGGTCTCCCTCTTCTTCTACCTCCTTGCACTGTGCCTTGCAGAATGGTCTTTGCAAGGCCTGATGATCTTGTGATGTGGCCATACCATCGGAGTTTCCGTTTCTTCACCACTTTGAGCAGGTCATCGTGTTGTCCAATGGCTTGTGTGGGTGTTATTTTTTATCAAAAGCTATCTTTCATTCCTCATCTGAAAATTTTGAAAACTAAATGTCAACAGGCCTGCAATTTGCTCAAGGTTATCAGTGGTACAGACTGGGGTGCTGACAAGAAAACTTTATTGCTGTTATATCGTTCTTTAATTAGATCCAAGTTAGACTATGGTTGCATTGTCTATGGTTCTGCTAGAAAATCTTATCTTAAGATGCTAGATCCAGTTGCCCATCAGGCACTACGCATTGCTTTGGGTGCGTTTCGCACTTCCCCTTGTGAAAGCCTTTACGTGGAAGCTAACGAACCCCCGCTGGAGCTGAGACGTACAAAATTGTCAATGAATTACTATTTAAAATTAAAAACTGATCCTATGAACCCTGCTTATGACTGTGTTTTCAACCCAGATTTTGTTCAGAAATTTGAAGCCAAACCTAACACAATTCCTCCGTTTGGTATCAGAATGCAAGCTCATCTGGAAAAAGCAGGCATTGATGTTGCTTCCATCAACGACGATGAGCTTCGGACTGAAGCTCCCCCATGGAAATTATGTATCCCAAACATTAATTGGCAGTTGTCCGCTTTCCTTAAAAACAATACATCCGAAACCGTATATAACCAACTTTATTTAGAACAGTGTGCTTTATACCCAGGATATGAACAACTTTTTACAGACGGGTCAAAGAAAGGAGATTCGGTTGCTGCTGCGTCGGTCTCCGGGAGACACTTGGACCAGCCTTTGCAACAGCGTTTACCTGATTTTTGTTCTGTTTATACAGCTGAGCTCAAGGCAATTCATTTAGCTCTGAAACAAGTTTATCAATCCAAAAGAACCTCATTTTTAATCATGTCTGATTCATTGTCAGCACTTCAGGCTCTTTCCACGAGAAAGATATCACACCCTTTTCTGGCAGAGATCCACGACCTCCATACACAACTTGTTTCTGAGGGTAAAAAGATAGTTTTTATGTGGGTCCCTGGTCACATGGGCATCCGAGGCAATATTACAGTAGACAGGGCGGCAAAAGATGCTCTGCATCTCGATTTCCCTCCAGAGATTTTCCAGTTTGTGCCCTACTCTGACCTACGTTGTATGACTGGATCTTATTGTAAACGACTGTGGCAGACTGACTGGTCTAACCATGTCAACAACAAATTATTTCAAATTCTTCCCGATTTGTCCACTTCTTTGCCTAACTTTGCATCCACTCGCAAAGAAGAAACAGTGTTATCTCGCCTTCATATTGGGCATACTTATGTCACCCACAGTTTCCTTTTAAAAGGAGAAGAACCACCATGGTGCTTTGCATGTGATCAATCTTTTTCTGTTCGCCATTTTATGTCTGAATGTGCTGATTTGATTGAGGAAAGGGAAACATATTTTGGTTCCATACCTTTCAAAGAGATTTTTAAAGTATGTAATGGTCAACATCTGTTTCAATTTTTACATGATGTTGGTTTGTTCTATCGCATATAAATTGTATCGACATGTTTTGTTTAGTTTGGATTTTATTAGGACTGAATTTAGTGATTTGATTGAAGAAAGAGAATATATTTTTAATACATCAGTTTTAAAGAAGTCTCTTAAAGAGGCGTCATGTGAAAGTGTGTTTGTGTATTTAAGAGTAACAGGCTTGTTTTTTAAGACTTGAATCATTTTATAATATTTTAAGATAACGTCTCTCTGGTCCTGATTTGGCTCGGAGGAGTCCGCTGGACCTAAAGCAATAACCTTGTATTGTATTGTGTGATGGTCTGTTGGACCACAGCAACCAAAACAAATCAATAGTATTTGTAAAAAGACAAGCAAAAGCAAATGTCCCTTCACCCGAAAACAAAACACAGATTTGTAAGTACCTTCAGTCAAAGCTTGCATCAGAAATGAGTCATCTTCCCATGAATCATCAAGCTTAGAATTAGATGCTGAATCACAGGATGACACCTCCTTACTGGTGGTAGCCTCCTGCCTTAGTGTCTGTTGTGCTGATAAAGGCGTCATCTCCTTATTGGTGGTAGCTTTCTGGTTAGAGGCAGCGGCCTGCAAATATATACGAATAAATATTGTGTATTACCAACCAAGATTTAAATCTTTAGTGGCAGTATTCAAAGGAAATTAGTGGAAAGCACATCAGCATTAAAAAGTTCTAGTCAGAGCTTCACATTCATACTTTGTTGAATACATTGATGAGCTTTTTAAAAATGTTTACCTTCTCCATAATATAGAGCTTGAACCTCTTCATAGTTTTGCTGCTTATACTTTTGTCTTCCATATCCAGCCAGTGCTTAATTGATGTATAGGCCTCTTGTGCCATTGAGCGTTCAGCTTGAGTCCCAACTTGAGGATCAGCTTCATAGAAATATATGTATATATAAAAACATAAAAATGAATGTAGAGCCTTCACACACACTCTTTACATTTACAATACAATACAATACAAGATTATTGCTTTAGGTCCAGCGGACTCTTCCAAGCCAAATCAGGACCAGAGAGACGTTATCTTAGACAAGACAAGACAAGGTTATTGCTTTAGGTCCAGCGGACTCTTCCGAGCCAAATCAGGACCAGTGAGACGTTATCTTAAAATATTATAAAATGATTAAAGTCTTAAAAAACAAGCCTGTTACTCTTAAATACACAAACAAACTTTCACATGACACCTCTTTAAGAGTCTTCTTTAAAACTGATGGATTAAAAGTATAATCTCTTTCTTCAATCAAACCACTAAATTCAGTCCTATCAATAAAATCCAAACTAAACAAAACATGTCGATATGATTTATATGCGATAAAACAAACCAACACCATGTAAAAATTGAAACAGATGTTGACCATTACATACTTTAAAAATCTCTTTGAAAGGTATTGAACCAAAATATGTTTCTCTTTCCTCAATCAGATCAGCACACTCAGACATGAAATGGCGAACGGAAAAAGATTGATCACATGCAAAGCACCATGGTGGTTCTTCTCCTTTTAAAAGGAAACTGTGAGTGACATAAGTATGCCCAATATGAAGGCGAGACAAAACTGTTTCTTCTTTGCGAGTGGATCAAAAAAGCTTGGCAAAGAAGCAGACAAATCGGGAAGAATTTGAAATAATTTGTTGTTGGTATGGTTAGACCAGTCAGTCTGCCACAGTCGTTTACAATAAGATCCAGTCATACAACGTAGGTCAGAGTAGGGCACAAACTGGAAAATCTCTGGAGGGAAATCGAGATGCAGAGCATCTTTAGCCGCCCTGTCCACTGCAATATTGCCACGGATGCCCATGTGACCAGGGACCCACATAAAAACTATCTTTTTACCCTCAGAAACAAGTTGTGTATGGAGGTCATGAATCTCTGCCAGAAAAGGGTGTGATATCTTTCTCGTGGAAAGAGCCTGAAGTGCTGACAATGAATCGGACATGATTAAAAACGAGGTTCTTTTGGATTGATAAACTTGTTTCAGAGCTAAATGAATTGCCTTGAGCTCAGCTGTATAAACAGAACAAAAATCAGGTAAACGCTGTTGCAAAGGCTGGTCTAAGTGTCTCCCGGAGACCGACGCAGCAGCAACTGAATCTCCTTTCTTTGACCCGTCTGTAAAAAGTTTTTCATATCCTGGGTATAATGCACACTGTTCTAAATAAAGTTGGTTATATACAGTTTCAGATGTATTGTTTTTAAGGAAAGCGGACAACTGCCAATTAATGTTTGGGGTACATAATTTCCATGGGGGAGCTTCAGTCCGAAGTTCATCGTCGTTGATGGAAGCAACATCAATGCCTGCTTTTTCCAGATGAGCTTGCATTCTGATGCCAAACGGAGGAATTGTGTTAGGTTTGGCTTCAAATTTCTGAACAAAATCTGGGTTGAAAACACAGTCATAAGCAGGGTTCATAGGATCAGTTTTTAATTTTAAATAGTAATTCATTGACAATTTTGTACGTCTCAGCTCCAGCGGGGGTTCGTTAGCTTCCACGTAAAGGCTTTCACAAGGGGAAGTGCGAAACGCACCCAAAGCAATGCGTAGTGCCTGATGGGCAACTGGATCTAGCATCTTAAGATAAGATTTTCTAGCAGAACCATAAACAATGCAACCATAGTCTAACTTGGATCTAATTAAAGAACGATATAACAGCAATAAAGTTTTCTTGTCAGCACCCCAGTCTGTACCACTGATAACCTTGAGCAAATTGCAGGCCTGTTGACATTTAGTTTTCAAAATTTTCAGATGAGGAATGAAAGATAACTTTTGATCAAAAATAACACCCAAAAATTTGACTTGTTGGACCGCCTTTATTGGAGTTTTATTGAGGAGAATAGTAGGGTCTTGAATAATTCCCCGGTGCTTGGAAAAGTGAATACATTCAGTTTTTGCTTCAGAAAATTTAAAACCATTTTGTAAAACCCAGTCTTCAACAGCCTTGACACATAACTGTAGCTGACGTTCTGCAGATGCCAAAGTTTTACCTTTGGCTACTAACGCAAAATCGTCAACAAACAAAGAATTGTCAATTCCCCATTTAACGGAACGAACAATATTATTTATTTTAATATTAAACAGCAAGGGAGACAAGATGCTACCCTGAGGCACTCCCATCTCCTGTTCCCTTATATCTGACAAAGATCCCCCAACCTTAACCTGAAAGAGTCTGTCCGTTAGAAAATTGGATATAAACAGAGGTAAATGTCCCTTCAAACCCATTTCTTGTAAATCTGAAAGAATGCCGTATTTCCATGTGGTATCATAAGCTTTTTCCAAATCAAACATGATGGCAACGACATGTTCACCCTGGACGAACGCATTACGGATAAAAGTTTCCAGTCACACCAGGTGGTCAACAGTACTTCGACCACTTCGAAAGCCACATTGAGTGTTGGATAAAATATTATTTGTTTCTAGATACCACAGTAAACGAGAATAAACCATTCTTTCTAACGTCTTGCATAAGCAAGACGTTAAGGCTATTGGTCTATAGTTTGTCGGGTTAGTATGGTCTTTGCCAGGTTTAGGGATGGGTACAATAATGGCCTTTCTCCAGGAGGGAGGAAAGGTGCCAGTGATCCAGAGTTGATTGAAGATGTCCAGCAGTTGAGACCGTGAGTACCTTGTTAAATGTCTGAGAAATTGATAATGTACATCATCCGGTCCAACTGCTGAATCTGCACTTTTGTTAATTGCATCGTCAAGCTCGACTAATGAAAACGGAATGTTGTAATCTTCAGAATTATCGGAGGTAAAATTTAACTGTTGTTTCTCTTTACGGGTTTTAACTGTTTGAAAAGGGACAGAATAATTTTCAGAGGAAGAATTTGCAGCAAAAGAAGAAGCCAAAAGATCAGCTACTAATTTTTTATCTCCGATTACGTCACCCTGCACAGTAAGGCATGGGCTCACCTGTTTGTTACTTCTATTTTTGAGTTTGCGGACTACTTTCCACACCTTCGACAGTTTCGCTTTCGAATTAAGCGTGGAGTAGAAACCTCACCACGATTCGCTTCTCTTTCGTTTGAAGAGCTGTCGGCATTGCGCTCGCAAACGTTGGTGGTTTTGTTTATTTTCAGTGCTTGGGTGTAAAAACATAGTTCTTAAAGCTTTTTTACGAGCTTGCTGAAGTTTTCTACATTCATCATCAAACCAGGGTTTTTTAAGTGTGTGAGGGTTTGACGAAGTTTGCGGAATGGACTCCTTGGCACTGTTAATAACTATGTCAGTGTAAAGCTGGATTGGATCTATGGCGTTCGAAAATTCCTGTTTCTTAGCACGCAACTGAACCTCAGACAGGTTAGAAAACATACTCCAGTTAGCTTGTTTCAGTTTCCACCTGCCATGAGTTTGCTCAAGGTTGTCTGAATCATGTTTTAATAAAACCGGAAAATGGTCACTGTCATGGAGATCTTCTAAAACTGTCCATTTAAAATCCAAAAGTAAAGAGGGATCACAGATTGATATATCAATGTGGGACAAAGAAGCAGTTCTTGAACAGGAAAAAGTTGGAGCACCTTCGTTCAAAGTTACTAGATTTAACGAGTCTAAAATGTCTTCAATTATTTTCCCCTGAGAATCGGTACGATCGCTACCCCATAGGGGAGAGCGGCCATTAAAATCTCCCAACAACAAAAAAGGGGTAGGTAACTGTTGAATCAAATTCTCGAGGTCATTTTTGTTTACAGTTATGGATGGGGTCAGATATATAGAACAAACTGTGAGGGATTTAAAAAAAGATACTCTAGCTGCAACTGCGGGTAAACTTGTATTCAGTGAAATTGGGTTAAAGGGGACGTTTCTATCAATAAAGAGTGAAACGCCTCTAGAAGATAGACAATCAATAGACGAATAACCAGTAATATTTATAATCTGTTTCTCTGACAGGAGAGTTTCCTGAAGGGCCAACACTTCAGGTCGATGCTCTGTCAGCAGACAGCAGAGCTCCTCATAATTTGCCTTTATCCCTCGGATGTTCCATTGTAAAATGGACATAAAAATGAAGTAAAAGAATGCTAAAATTTTCATCTCCGAGAGCACAATTACGTCTCTTTATCTTTTGGACCCTCGTCCATATCTTCATGTTCCATCAACCCCCCGAAACGGTTCTCCGTTTCGAGAGGCTGATGGTGCTTGGAAGAAAGGGGTCCGGGCCTTTGATTTTTTGTCAAAGCCCCGGAACCCGAACTGCCAGCGGACTTCCTCCCCTTCTCCCCAGCACCAGATTTTATATCTTCCTTCTCTCTCTCACCCCTTCCAACCTTTCCCTCTCCTCTGACGCTCCTCTGTTGAGCAACTAAAATTTTGGCCGCCTCTGCGACTGCCCGATCGCTAAAACCTGCCGATGGTGCGGCGGCCTGAGGCATAACCTCCTTTGCGGCAGGTGTGACGGCTTTTGGCACGGCCGTCTGCGTGCTTGGAGTGACGGTTTTTGACGTGGCCGTCTGCACGTTCTCCAATGTGTTCAATGGGGCTGGAGAAACCCCCCTCTGACTAAACGCTGTGAGCATTTTCTCGAGGCTATCCATTCGTTTGCATAACGCTTCCAAGATCTGACTCATCTTATTCATACAGGTTTCCATCGCCCGATGTGTAGTAGACTCCACAAGAGGCGTGGAACCTGCCACCGACGCAAAGGATCTTTCTAAAGGAATGGGTCTCTTCCAGCACTTTCTTTCTGGCGTCCCCGAAGGAGCATCCCTCAGTGGCCCGTATCTTTTGAATTTCAAGCTCCAGCTGCCACTGAGGGCAGTCTTTGGAGCTGGAAGAGTGCTGCCCCGCGCAATTGACACAGCATATGGGGTCTTTGCATTCACCGTCATGTTTGTCTTTGGCGCACTCTCTGCAAGTTTCTTTGTTTTTGCAGGACTTGCTACCGTGGCCAAACCTTTGGCAGCGGTAGCATCGCAAAGGCGAAGGTGTGAAAGGGGTAACCTTCACTCTGAGATATCCCACTCTGATTGACTCCGGCAACTTGGCCATCGCAAAAGTTACAAAAAGAGTATTGGTTGGGATACATTTAGATCCCTTGGTGACATATACCCTCTGTACAGCTGTGACCCCCTGGCTGGAGAGCTCTTCACGGATTTCTAAATCGGACATTTCAATCAAGTCCTGGCATCGGATGACTCCCTTGGAGGAATTCAACCGTCCATGTACAGAAACTTTGATTTGTCTGTCAACAAAGACGGGGTCAAATTCCTCTTTAGCAGACAATCCGATGCCCGTTTGGTTGAGCACTCCACCAGATAGGCCCCAGATCTAAGTTTTCTCAAATCTTTGAAACCAACCGTTGAAATGGATTGAAAACCTTTGTGAATGGCAAACGGGGACAGCTTGCCTAGTGGCAGAGCCGAATCCATCCCCTCCACAACCAAAAAACGAGGCCAGGCCCCATCCACCCCCGATGCACAAGCTTTCTGTCGTATGTCCATATCACTGTCCGTGTCCGAGTCCGGTCCGTCATCACGTAGTCGTCTTTTATTAGTAGAAGCCATGATTTTAAATATACACTCTCTTACTTTACACTTCATTTACACACACTTTACCTTACCAAAAAAAACCAACTCTTACTTTATTACCTATTCATAGCAAACATTTACAGTGATGTAAAAAAAAAAGTACCTTGTAGGCCTTGTATGTACCAATCGTACATTTCTTGGAAGCAGATTGATTTGAAACGTCCTTGGCCATAAATGCATTTAAACATTTTTTGCATGTTAAATTACTAGGAATGCATTGTGGAAGATCTTTGATTCCTAGTAATTTAACATGCAAAAAATGTTTAAAATTGTATTACTTATTTTGCATAGTCATTATGATCAAAATAAATAAACGATAGAGAGAGGTGTACAATCTTTCTTAAAAAAAAACAAAACAACAACAACAAAGTTTAGGCCTAAATTAGTTCTCATTTCTGTCACTGCTAAAATTGGGACAGCTGAATAAAAAATTAACATATTTGGAGCTACTGAGTACATACATCAATCACTTATCAGTTATGTTTTTTATAACTATATCATGCTATACCTACATTTATTGAGTTTTGGTGAGGAATGAGGCCTACATATGATAATATAGGCATATACAGGTTATTAAATATCATACTATAGGCTTATACATTAGTAAAATAGGTCTTAGTTCCTATATTTAAACAAAATCGTAGCCTATATATATAGTAAATCATTTGTATAGTGAGAATAAAATAACAGGACAGAAAATTTAAAAATTACCTTGAGTGATTTTGGAATCGGGAAATGACCTTTTGAAGAATTGCACCATTGGCATTCCCATTGCATCAGCAGTGGACAGTGGCAGGTTTAATTCCGCGATAATTTCTGTCATTGCAATTTCTGCTTTCATAATGTTGTCGGCTTGCTTTACAAAATCACACTGCTGTACTTGAGTGAACATTGCTGTGATGGTTTTACATGGCTTCACGTCTTTTGCATTTGTTTCATGCATTGTTGTTGAGATGTGTCTCTCGCAATCATATGCACCGCCATGTTTAATTGAAAAATGTCGATCACAAATTTTGCTGTAAACCATGCCTTCTCCTTTAGGAGACGGCTTGAAAAAAGGCCAAGTTTGAAAATATTAATCACGGCATTTTTGATTACCCAGATTTTTCTTGGCTCTTTTCTTATCACAAGGCTGAACTGACATACAAATTAAGCATGGGATACTTAGCAGTCATGGGTAGGCTGAATTGACATACAAACTAAGCATGGGATATTTAGCACAGTTGTGGGTAGGCTGAACTGACATACAAATTAAGCATGGGATACTTAGCAGAGTCATGGGTAGGCTGAACTGACATACAAATTAAGCATGGGATATTTAGCACAGTCATGGGTAGGCTGAACTTTTTTTTTTTTTGACTGACATACAAATTAAGCATGGGATACTTAGCACAGTCATGGGTAGGCTTAACTGACATACAAATTAAGCATGGGATACTTAGCACAGTCATGGGTAGGCTTAACTGACATACAAATTAAGCATGGGAATTAGCACAGTCATGGGTAGGCTTAACTGACATACAAATTAAGCATGGGATACTTATGATTCCCCACTAGTGAAGAATCAGGGAAAGGCAGGAGGGGAAGGGGAGGGGTATCAAAAAACAGCTTCAAAAAAAAAGAATTAAATTATTAAGAAAAACTTTTTGTCATTGAGTCTATTGGTCAGCAGTTGTCAGTCAGGGTTGCATCTGCAATAATATAATACCTTATAGAAATCAGAAACAAAATACACAAAAAGCACCAAGAAAAATTTAAAATCAAAGACTTTCGGGCTACGCCCTTCTTCAGTGATTAAAAATAAATAAAACATGAGGTCAGTGATGATGACGTAAACACTAAACATGCGTCATAGTCAGAAGATAATATAATACCTTGTGGGTTAGTGTTCTTTCTATATGCTGCTTAGCACAACCGTCACAATGGTTGGATATGACATGAGTGGCCAAAACTTTGTAGTCCACTGGACCCTTTGGACAATAACTAACTTTGGAATCTGGACCATTTGCAGTTACCACCCATTTTTGGATTTGAAAGTCTGCTCTGATAACTTTACCTGCTGTGACATTTGTGTCAGATAGCTTAAATTGCTGTGACCTATGTGTCAGATAACTCTACATGCTGTGACATGGTGTCAGATAGCTCTACATGTTGTGACGCGTGTGTCATATAGCTTTGAGTAAAAAATATATAATTAAAAAACTCCTACCATTAGCTAAACTGCATCCAACAATGCCAAAAATATATAATAAAAACTCATACCATCAGTTAAACTGCATCCATCAATGCAACTCTGTGGGCCAGGATTTGGGGCCTTAAAGGTCCTTCGGGGAATTCTCCAGGCTTTTCAAAATACCAATAACAAGGTTATGGCAAAGCTTGGATGATTCACACATTTTCGATTACTATTGATGTTCTTGATCAACATATGCTTCGCTGAAATCGGTTCACCAATACAGGTAGCCCTTCTTGAGCAGGGCAACCGAAATGTAGCAACAGTAGTCTAGACATTGAGATAAACTATAGCTCAATGAGCTTGGACCACTTTTGATAATGTTACAATAAAAACGCAATTCAATGTAGCAACAGTAGTCTAGACATTGAGATATAAACTATAGCTCAAGGAGCATGGACCATTTTTGATAATGTTACAATAAAACACAATGCAATGTATCAAGACTCACCGATGGTCATTGGCAGTGAAGTAGTTTCAATTGTGCTTCAAGCACCTCCAGGGTGTCATAAAAAAAATGTCGCAATTTAACTTCCCTGTCTGTGTTTCAAGTCAAGTCAAGAAATCTGTGTCAGATAGCTCAACATGCTGTGACATATGTGTCAGATAGCTCTACATGCTGTGTATGTGTCAGATAGCTCTACATGCTGTGACATATGTGTCAGATAGCTCTACATGCTGTGACATATGTGTCAGATAGCTCTACATGCTGTGACATATGTGTCAGATAGCTCTACATGCTGTGTATGTGTCAGATAGCTCTACATGCTGTGACATGTGTCAGATAGCTCTACATGCTGTGACATATGTGTCAGGTGCTCTACATGCTGTGATGTTTCTGTGACATATGTGTCAAATAACTCTGCATGCTGTGGCACATGTGTCAGATAACTCTACATGTTGTGACGAATGTGTCGGATAACTCTACATGCTGTTTAAAAATGCTCTACAGCCTGTGACATGTTTCAAAATGCTCTAATTGCTGTGACATGTGTCAAAATGCTCTAATTCCTGTGACATGTTTCAAAATGCTCTACATCCTATTACATGTGTCAAAATGATATAATTCCTGTGACATGTGTCAAAATCCTCTAATTCCTGTAACATGTGTCAAAATGCTCCATATCCTGTGACATAAGTTTTAGATAATAAGTAAAAAGCAACTGATCTGTACTGCCCTTTTTCTTTCTTTTTTTTTTTGTTGGGTGGGGAGGGGGGAGGGGGGGGGGCAAAAGAGGAGAAGGGACAAAAGAGGGGAGGGCAAATTTTTTGCCTCACAGAAGCTCTAGTACCATCTTCCTTACTGTGGACAGGTGGCTGTGTGGTACATTTTAGTCAACTATCCCCCACTGACAAGCCTTTATACCTCATCAGTCTTAGTTGGCGAAATCCGGCAGAAATTGAATGACAGGCATCATGTCATTGGCCATCATTCTGCAAGTCCCTTTGACATGGGTTTTACCTTCAGTTTTATGAGTGCAGCACATGATGTGTAGTGACACAAATTATTTGTCCCTTGCAGTGTGGGCAAGCCAAAAAAATCATCCACCTTTCTATCTTTAATTTAAAACCATACTTTGGTACCAGGCACCCTGTTGCCTTCTGGCCTTGTGTTAATATTCCTCTTCTTTCAACAGTTTGGTAATCCCTTCTTTTCCTGATGTTTACAGACAATACTGTCCCTGTAAGCAATGAATAACTAACATTGCCTTCTTTCAACAGTTTAATATACCTTCCTTCTTTTCTCGCTGTCAGTACGGCCACAGGCCCCCACGGGCTCGGCTCCGCGCGCCGGGGGTGGACCCCATGCCTCTCTCTGGCTGGGTGACCAAGTTGCCTACCCCTTTTTCTTCTCTTTTGTCTTGTTTCTGTCTTATTGGTCCTTTCACCTATATTCTCTTCACCCTTAAATTCTCCCAGTATACTATGCAGTTTTGACTCCCTTTCTTCTGCCTTACCGGACTTTCCCTGTCTTCTTTTTCCCCATCATTCCTTCTTTTTCTACCCTTCTTTTTCTCTGTGGCCTTCTCTTGGCCCCCTGCGTTTGCCGTGCAGGGCAACCCGTGTCGGGGGAGAATGGGATCCTGGAGGTTGAGGTCCCTGAGGGACTGCGGTCCCTCACACTAACACACCTCTTTGGCCCGGACTTCTCCTAGACGGGAGGCTGGCGTGGCCCGCGTCAGTCAAGCGGCTGGTCGTGTATTGCCCTAGCTCTGCTAGAAGGCTGCGGCTCATGGGTCAAACTTGAACAAAACCGTAGTGGCAGTGCGGGATTGTCTGGGTGTATATCCCCCCTGTAACCCTGGTGCGTTTCCTTGCTGGACTCTCCGCTTGGACGCATCCCCTTGTTGGACTCCGTGGTGGGTGGGGAGCAGGGGGGATGAATTCATAAATTAATAACATGGCTTCCACAAATAAACGACGACTGCGTGATGACGGACCGGACTCGGACACGGACAGTGACATGGACACGAGACAGAAAGCTTGTGCATCGGGGGTAGAAGGGGCCTGGCCTCGTTTTTTGGTTGTAGAGGGGGCGGATCCGGCTATGCCACTAGGCAAGCTGTCTCCGTTCGCAATACAGAAGGGTTTTCAATCCGTTTGCACAATCGGGTTCAAAGATGTGAAAAAACTGAGATCTGGGGCCTACCTGGTGGAGTGCTCAACCAAAAGGGCATCGGATAGTCTTCTAAAGAGGGATTCGACTGTCTTCGTTGATAGACAAATCAAAGTTTCTGTGCATGGACGGTTGAATTCCTCCAAGGGAGTCATCCGATGTCAGGATTTGATCGACATGTCAGAATTGGAAATCCGTGGTGAGCTCTCCAGCCAGGGGGTCACAGCAGTCCAGCGGGTCTTCGTCACCAAGGGATCCCAACGTATCCCCACCAACACACTTTTTGTGACCTTCGCTATGGCCAAATTGCCGGAGTCACTCAAGGTGGGGTACCTTAGGGTGAAGGTGACGCCGTTTGTACCATCACCGTTGCGATGCTACCGGTGCCAAAGATTTGGTCACGGTAGCAAGAACTGTAAAAGCAAGGAAATATGTCGTGATTGTGGTAAAGAGAAACACGAAAACGAATGCAAAAATCCGATTTGCTGTGTGAATTGCGCCGGGAATCATTCGTCCAGCTCCAAAGACTGTCCTCAGTGGCAGTTGGAGCTGGAAATCCAAAAGGTGCGGGCCACTGAGAGTTGCTCCTTTGGCGACGCAAGGAAAAAAGTTCTTGCAAGTAGGCCGGTGCTTAAAGAGAGGTCCTTTGCGGCTGTGGCGGGTTCCACATCTCATGTGGAACCTAGCGCACACCCGACAGTGGACACTGCCATGAGTAAAATAACACAGATTTTGGAAACGTTGTGCAAACGGATGGATACTCTCGAAAAGATGCTTGCTTTGTTTGCCCAGAAGGGGGTTTCTCCAGCCCCACCGAATCCACTGGAGAACGTGCCGACGGGCACGTCAAAATCCGTCACTCCAAGCGCGCAGACGGCCGCGCCAATAGCCGTCACTTCTGCCACGAAGGAGGCTAGGCCTCATGCCACCGCACCAGCAACGACCGGTTTTAGCGACCGGGTAGTTGCTGGGGCGACTAAAATCCTAGTTACCCAGCAGAAGAGCGTCAGAGGAGGAGAGGGAAAGATTGGCAGGGGTGAAGGGGAGAGGGAAGATATAAAATCTGGTGCTGGGGAGAGGGGGAGGAAGTCCGCTGGCAGCTCGGGTTCCGGGTCTTTGACAAAGAATCAAAGGCCCGGACCCCTTTCTTCCAAGCCCCAGCAGCCTCTCGAAACGGAGAACCGTTTCGGGGGGTTGATGGAACATGAAGAGATGGACGAGGGTCCAAAAGATAAAGACACGTAATTGTGCTCTCGGAGATGAAAACTTTAGCATTCTTTTACTTAATTTTTATGTCCATTTTACAATGGAACATCCGAGGGATAAGGGCAAATTATGAGGAGCTATGCTGTCTGCTGACAGAGCATCGACCTGAAGTATTGGCCCTTCAGGAAACTCTCCTGTCAGAAAAACATCCTATAGATATTACTGGTTATTCGTCTATTGATTGTCTATCTTCTAGAGGCGTTTCACTTTTTATTCATAGAAACGTCCCATTTAACCCAATTTTACTTAATACAAGTTTACCAGCAGTTGCAGCTAGAGTATCTCTTTTTAAATCCCTCACAGTTTGTTCTCTATATTTGACACCATCAATAAATGTAACTAAAAGTGAACTTGAGAATTTGGTCCAACAGTTACCTCCCCCTTTTTGTTGTTGGGAGATTTTAATGGACGCTCTCCCCTGTGGGGTAGTGATCGTACCGATTCTCAGGGTAAAATAATTGAAGACATTTTAGACTCGTTAAACCTAGTGACTTTGAACGAGGGTGCTCCAACTTTTTCCTGTTCTAGAACTGCTTCTTTGTCCCACATTGATATATCGATCTGTGATCCCTCCTTACTTTTGGATTTTAAATGGACAGTTTTAGAAGATCTCCATGGCAGCGACCATTTCCCGGTTTTATTAAAACATGATTCAGATAACCTTGAGCAAACTCATGGCAGGTGGAAACTGAAACAAGCTAACTGGAGTCTGTTTTCTAACCTGTCGCCCCCACGGGCTCGGCTCCGCGCGCCGGGGGTGGACCCCATGCCTCTCTCTGGCTGGGTGACAAAGTTGCCTACTCCTTTTTCTTCTCTTTTGTCTTGTTTCTGTCTTATTGGTCCTTTCACCTATATTCTCTTCACCCTTAAATTCTCCCAACATACTATGCAGTTTTGACTCCCTTTCTTCTGCCTTACCGGACTTTCCCTGTCTTCTTTTTCCCCATCACTCCTTCTTTTTCTACTCTTCGTTTTCTCTGTGGCCTTCTCTTGGCCCCCTGCGTTTGCCGTGCAGGGCAACCCGTGTCGGGGGAGAATGGGATCCTGGAGGTTGAGGTCCCTGAGGGACTGCGGTCCCTCACACTAACACACCTCTTTGGCCCGGACTTCTCCTAGACGGGAGGCTGGCGTGGCCCGCGTCAGTCAAGCGGCTGGTCGTGTATTGCCCTAGCTCTGCTAGAAGGCTGCGGCTCATGGGTCAAACTTGAACAAAACCGTAGTGGCAGTGCGGGATTGTCTGGGTGTATATCCCCCCTGTAGCCCTGGTGCGCTCCCTTGCTGGATTTTCCGCTTGGACGCATCCCCTTGTTGGACTCCGTGGTGGGTGGGGAGCAGGGGGGATGAATTCATAAATTAATAACATGGCTTCCACAAATAAACGACGACTGCGTGATGACGGACCGGACTCGGACACGGACAGTGACATGGACACGAGACAGAAAGCTTGTGCATCGGGGGTAGAAGGGGCCTGGCCTCGTTTTTTGGTTGTAGAGGGGGCGGATCCGGCTATGCCACTAGGCAAGCTGTCTCCGTTCGCAATACAGAAGGGTTTTCAATCCGTTTGCACAATCGGGTTCAAAGATGTGAAAAAACTGAGATCTGGGGCCTACCTGGTGGAGTGCTCAACCAAAAGGGCATCGGATAGTCTTCTAAAGAGGGATTCGACTGTCTTCGTTGATAGACAAATCAAAGTTTCTGTGCATGGACGGTTGAATTCCTCCAAGGGAGTCATCCGATGTCAGGATTTGATCGACATGTCAGAATTGGAAATCCGTGGTGAGCTCTCCAGCCAGGGGGTCACAGCAGTCCAGCGGGTCTTCGTCACCAAGGGATCCCAACGTATCCCCACCAACACACTTTTTGTGACCTTCGCTATGGCCAAATTGCCGGAGTCACTCAAGGTGGGGTACCTTAGGGTGAAGGTGACGCCGTTTGTACCATCACCGTTGCGATGCTACCGGTGCCAAAGATTTGGTCACGGTAGCAAGAACTGTAAAAGCAAGGAAATATGTCGTGATTGTGGTAAAGAGAAACACGAAAACGAATGCAAAAATCCGATTTGCTGTGTGAATTGCGCCGGGAATCATTCGTCCAGCTCCAAAGACTGTCCTCAGTGGCAGTTGGAGCTGGAAATCCAAAAGGTGCGGGCCACTGAGAGTTGCTCCTTTGGCGACGCAAGGAAAAAAGTTCTTGCAAGTAGGCCGGTGCTTAAAGAGAGGTCCTTTGCGGCTGTGGCGGGTTCCACATCTCATGTGGAACCTAGCGCACACCCGACAATGGACACTGCCGTGAGTAAAATAACACAGATTTTGGAAACGTTGTGCAAACGGATGGATACTCTCGAAAAGATGCTTGCTTTGTTTGCCCAGAAGGGGGTTTTTCCAGCCCCACCGAATCCACTGGAGACCGTGACGACGGGCACGTCAAAAACCGTCACTCCAAGCGCGCAGACGGCCGCGCCAAAAGCCGTCACTCCTGCCGCGATGGAGGCTAGGCCTCATGCCACCGCACCAGCAACGACCGGTTTTAGCGACTGGGTAGTTGCTGGGGCGACTAAAATCCTAGTTACCCAGCAGAAGAGCGTCAGAGGAGGAGAGGGAAAGATTGGCAGGGGTGAAGGGGAGAGGGAAGATATAAAATCTGGTGCTGGGGAGAGGGGGAGGAAGTCCGCTGGCAGCTCGGGTTCCGGGTCTTTGACAAAGAATCAAAGGCCCGGACCCCTTTCTTCCAAGCCCCAGCAGCCTCTCGAAACGGAGAACCGTTTCGGGGGGTTGATGGAACATGAAGAGATGGACGAGGGTCCAAAAGATACAGAGACATAATTGTGCTCTCGGAGATGAAACTTTTAGCATTCTTTTACTTAATTTTTATGTCCATTTTACAATGGAACATCCGAGGGATAAGGGCAAATTATGAGGAGCTATGCTGTCTGCTGACAGAGCATCGACCTGAAGTATTGGCCCTTCAGGAAACTCTCCTGTCAGAAAAACATCCTATAGATATTACTGGTTATTCGTCTCTAGATTGTTATCTTCTAGAGGCGTTTCACTCTTTATCATAGAAACGTCCCATTTAACCCAATTTTACTTAATACAAGTTTACCAGCAGTTGCAGCTAGAGTATCTCTTTTTAAATCCCTCACAGTTTGTTCTCTATATTTGACACCATCAATAAATGTAACTAAAAGTGAACTTGAGAATTTGGTCCAACAGTTACCTCCCCCTTTTTTGTTGTTGGGAGATTTTAATGGACGCTCTCCCCTGTGGGGTAGTGATCGTACCGATTCTCAGGGTAAAATAATTGAAGACATTTTAGACTCGTTAAACCTAGTAACTTTGAACGAGGGTGCTCCAACTTTTTCCTGTTCTAGAACTGCTTCTTTGTCCCACATTGATATATCGATCTGTGATCCCTCCTTACTTTTGGATTTTAAATGGACAGTTTTAGAAGATCTCCATGGCAGCGACCATTTCCCGGTTTTATTAAAACATGATTCAGATAACCTTGAGCAAACTCATGGCAGGTGGAAACTGAAACAAGCTAACTGGAGTCTGTTTTCTAACCTGTCTGAGGCCCAGCTACGTGCTAAGAAACAGGAATTTTCAAATGCCTTAGATCCAATACAGCTTTATACTGACATAGTTATTAACAGTGCCAAGGAGTCCATTCCGCAAACTTCGTCAAACCCTCACACACTTAAAAAACCCTGGTTTGACGATGAATGTAGAAAACTTCAGCAAGCTCGTAAAAAAGCTTTAAGAACTATGTTTTTACACCCAAGCACTGAAAATAAACAAAACCACCAACGTTTGCGAGCGCAATGCCGACAGCTCTTCAAACGAAAGAGAAAGGAATCGTGGAGAGGTTTCTGCTCCACGCTTAATTCAAAAGCGAAACTGTCGAAGGTGTGGAAAGTAGTCCGCAAACTCAAAAATAGAAGTAACAAACAGGTGAGCCCATGCCTTACTGTGCAGGGTGACGTAATCGGAGATAAAAAATTAGTAGCTGATCTTTTGGCTTCTTCTTTTGCTGCAAATTCTTCCTCTGAAAATTATTCTGTCCCTTTTCAAACAGTTAAAACCCGTAAAGAAAAACAACAGTTACATTTTACCTCCGATAATTCTGAAGATTACAACATTCCGTTTTCATTAGTCGAACTTGATGATGCAATTAACAAAAGTGCAGATTCAGCAGTTGGACCGGATGATGTACATTATCAATTTCTCAGACATTTAACAAGGTACTCACGGTCTCAACTGCTGGACATCTTCAATCAGCTCTGGATCACTGGCACCTTTCCTCCCTCCTGGAGAAAGGCCATTATTGTACCCATCCCTAAACCTGGCAAAGACCATACTAACCCGACAAACTATAGACCAATAGCCTTAACGTCTTGCTTATGCAAGACACTGGAAAGAATGGTTTATTCTCGTTTACTGTGGTATCTCGAAACCAATAATATCTTATCCAACACTCAGTGTGGCTTTCGAAGTGGTCGAAGTACTGTTGACCACCTGGTGCGACTGGAAACTTTTATCCGTAACGCGTTCGTCCAGGGTGAACATGTCGTTGCCATCATGTTTGATTTGGAAAAAGCTTATGATACCACATGGAAATATGGCATTCTTTCAGATTTACAAGAAATGGGTTTGAAGGGACATTTACCTCTGTTTATATCCAATTTTCTAACGGACAGAATTTTCAGGTTAAGGTTGGGGGATCTTTGTCAGATACGAGAGAACAGGAGATGGGAGTGCCTCAGGGTAGCATCTTGTCTCCCTTGCTGTTTAATATTAAAATAAATAACATTGTTCGTTCCGTTAAACGGGGAATTGACAATTCTTTATTTGTCGACGATTTTGCATTGGTAGCCAAAGGTAAAACCTTTGGCATCTGCAGAACGTCAGCTACAGTTATGTGTCAAGGCCGTTGAAGACTGGGTTTTACAAAATGGTTTTAAATTTTCTGAAGCAAAAACTGAATGCATTCACTTTTCCCAGCACCGGGGAATTATTCAAGACCCTACTATTCTCCTCAATAAAACTCCAATAAAGGCGGTCAAACAAGTCAAATTTTTGGGTGTTATTTTTGATCAAAAGCTATCTTTCATTCCTCATCTGAAAATTTTGAAAACTAAATGTCAACAGGCCTGCAATTTGCTCAAGGTTATCAGTGGTACAGACTGGGGTGCTGACAAGAAAACTTTATTGCTGTTATATCGTTCTTTAATTAGATCCAAGTTAGACTATGGTTGCCTTGTCTATGGTTCTGCTAGAAAATCTTATCTTAAGATGCTAGATCCAGTTGCCCATCAGGCACTACGCATTGCTTTGGGTGCGTTTCGCACTTCCCCTTGTGAAAGCCTTTATGTGGAAGCTAACGAACCCCCGCTGGAGCTGAGACGTACAAAATTGTCAATGAATTACTATTTAAAATTAAAAACTGATCCTATGAACCCTGCTTATGACTGTGTTTTCAACCCAGATTTTGTTCAGAAATTTGAATCCAAACCTAACACAATCCCTCCGTTTGGCATCAGAATGCAAGTTCATCTGGAAAAAGCAGGCATTGATGTTGCTTCCATCAACGACGATGAACTTCGGACTGAAGCTCCCCCATGGAAATTATGTACCCCAAACATTAATTGGCAGTTGTCCGCTTTCCTTAAAAACAATACCTCCGAAACCGTATATAACCAACTTTATTTAGAACAGTGTGCTTTATACCCAGGATATGAACAGCTTTTTACAGACGGGTCGAAGAAGGAGATTCAGTTGCTGCTGCGTCTGTCTCCGAGAGACGCTTAGACCAGCCTTTGCAACAGCGTTTACCTGATTTTTGTTCTGTTTATACAGCTGAGCTCAAGGCAATTCATTTAGCTCTGAAACAAGTTTATCAATCCAAAAGAACCTCATTTTTAATCATGTCCGATTCATTGTCAGCACTTCAGGCTCTTTCCACGAGAAAGATATCACACCCTTTTCTGGCAGAGATCCATGACCTCCATACACAACTTGTTTCTGAGGGTAAAAAGATAGTTTTTATGTGGGTCCCTGGTCACATGGGCATCCGCGGCAATATTGCAGTAGACAGGGCGGCTAAAGATGCTCTGCATCTTGATTTCCCTCCAGAGATATTTCAGTTTGTGCCCTACTCCGACCTACGTTGTATGACTGGTTCTTATTGTAAACGACTGTGGCAGACTGACTGGTCTAACCATGTCAACAACAAATTATTTCAAATTCTTCCCGATTTGTCCACTTCTTTGCCTAACTTTGCATCCACTCGCAAAGAAGAAACAGTGTTATCTCGCCTTCATATTGGGCATACTTATGTCACCCACAGTTTCCTTTTAAAAGGAGAAGAACCACCATGGTGCTTTGCATGTGATCAATCCTTTTCCGTTCGACATTTCATGTCTGAGTGTGCTGATTTGATCGAGGAAAGGGAAACATATTTTGGTTCCATACCTTTCAAAGAGATTTTTAAAGTATGTAATGGTCAACATCTGTTTCAATTTTTACACGATGTTGGTTTGTTCTATCGCATATAAATTGTATCGACATGTTTGGTTTGGTTTGGATTTTATTAGGACTGAATTTAGTGATTTGATTGAAGAAAGAGAATATATTTTTAATACATCAGTTTTAAAGAAGTCTCTTAAAGAGGTGTCATGTGAAAGTTTGTTTGTGTATTTAAGAGTAACAGGCTTGTTTTTTAAGACTTGAATCATTTTATAATATTTTAAGATAACATCTCTCTGGTCCTGATTTGGCTCGGAAGAGTCCGCTGGACCTAAAGCAATAATCTTGTATTGTATTGTATTGATCTGTGATCCCTCCTTACTTTTGGATTTTAAACGGACAGTTTTAGAAGATCTCCATGGCAGCGACCATTTCCCGATTTTATTAAAACATGATTCAGATAACCTTGAGCAAACTCATGGCAGGTGGAAACTGAAACAAGCTAACTGGAGTCTGTTTTCTAACCTGTCTGAGGCCCAGCTACGTGCTAAGAAACAGGAATTTTCAAATGCCTTAGATCCAATACAGCTTTATACTGACATAGTTATTAACAGTGCCAAGGAGTCCATTCCGCAAACTTCGTCAAACCCTCACACACTTAAAAAACCCTGGTTTGACGATGAATGTAGAAAACTTCAGCAAGCTCGTAAAAAAGCTTTAAGAACTATGTTTTTACACCCAAGCACTGAAAATAAACAAAACCACCAACGTTTGCGAGCGCAATGCCGACAGCTCTTCAAACGAAAGAGAAAGGAATCGTGGAGAGGTTTCTGCTCCACGCTTAATTCAAAAGCGAAACTGTCGAAGGTGTGGAAAGTAGTCCGCAAACTCAAAAATAGAAGTAACAAACAGGTGAGCCCATGCCTTACTGTGCAGGGTGACGTAATCGGAGATAAAAAATTAGTAGCTGATCTTTTGGCTTCTTCTTTTGCTGCAAATTCTTCCTCTGTAAATTATTCTGTCCCTTTTCAAACAGTTAAAACCCGTAAAGAAAAACAACAGTTACATTTTACCTCCGATAATTCTGAAGATTACAACATTCCGTTTTCATTAGTCGAACTTGATGATGCAATTAACAAAAGTGCAGATTCAGCAGTTGGACCGGATGATGTACATTATCAATTTCTCAGACATTTAACAAGGTACTCACGGTCTCAACTGCTGGACATCTTCAATCAGCTCTGGATCACTGGCACCTTTCCTCCCTCCTGGAGAAAGGCCATTATTGTACCCATCCCTAAACCTGGCAAAGACCATACTAACCCGACAAACTATAGACCAATAGCCTTAACGTCTTGCTTATGCAAGACGCTAGAAAGAATGGTTTATTCTCGTTTACTGTGGTATCTAGAAACAAATAATATTTTATCCAACACTCAGTGTGGCTTTCGAAGTGGTCGAAGTACTGTTGACCACCTGGTGCGACTGGAAACTTTTATCCGTAACGCGTTCGTCCAGGGTGAACATGTCGTTGCCATCATGTTTGATTTGGAAAAGGCTTATGATACCACATGGAAATATGGCATTCTCTCAGATTTACAAGAAATGGGTTTGAAGGGACATTTACCTCTGTTTATATCCAATTTTCTAACGGACAGAATTTTTCAGGTTAAGGTTGGGGGATCTTTGTCAGATACGAGAGAACAAGAGATGGGAGTGCCTCAGGGTAGCATCTTGTCTCCCTTGCTGTTTAATATTAAAATAAATAACATTGTTCGTTCCGTTAAACGGGGAATTGACAATTCTTTATTTGTCGACGATTTTGCATTGGTAGCCAAAGGTAAAACTTTGGCATCTGCAGAACGTCAGCTACAGTTATGTGTCAAGGCCGTTGAAGACTGGGTTTTACAAAATGGTTTTAAATTTTCTGAAGCAAAAACTGAATGTATTCACTTTTCCCAGCACCGGGGAATTATTCAAGACCCTACTATTCTCCTCAATAAAACTCCAATAAAGGCGGTCAAACAAGTCAAATTTTTGGGTGTTATTTTTGATCAAAAGCTATCTTTCATTCCTCATCTGAAAATTTTGAAAACTAAATGTCAACAGGCCTGCAATTTGCTCAAGGTTATCAGTGGTACAGACTGGGGTGCTGACAAGAAAACTTTATTGCTGTTATATCGTTCTTTAATTAGATCCAAGTTAGACTATGGTTGCATTGTCTATGGTTCTGCTAGAAAATCTTATCTTAAGATGCTAGATCCAGTTGCCCATCAGGCACTACGTATTGCTTTGGGTGCGTTTCGCACTTCCCCTTGTGAAAGCCTTTATGTGGAAGCTAACGAACCCCCGCTGGAGCTGAGACGTACAAAATTGTCAATGAATTACTATTTAAAATTAAAAACTGATCCTATGAACCCTGCTTATGACTGTGTTTTCAACCCAGATTTTATTCAGAAATTTGAATCCAAACCTAACACAATTCCTCCGTTTGGCATCAGAATGCAAGCTCATCTGGAAAAAGCAGGCATTGATGTTGCTTTCATCAACGACGATGAGCTTCGGACTGAAGCTCCCCCATGGAAATTATGTATCCCAAACATTAATTGGCAGTTGTCCGCTTTCCTTAAAAACAATACCTCTGAAACCGTATATAACCAACTTTATTTAGAACAGTGTGCATTATACCCAGGATATGAACAACTTTTTACAGACGGGTCAAAGAAAGGAGATTCAGTTGCTGCTGCGTCTGTCTCCGAGAGACGCTTAGACCAGCCTTTGCAACAGCGTTTACCTGATTTTTGTTCTGTTTATACAGCTGAGCTCAAGGCAATTCATTTAGCTCTGAAACAAGTTTATCAATCCAAAAGAACCTCATTTTTAATCATGTCCGATTCATTGTCAGCACTTCAGGCTCTTTCCACGAGAAAGATATCACACCCTTTTCTGGCAGAGATCCATGACCTCCATACACAACTTGTTTCTGAGGGTAAAAAGATAGTTTTTATGTGGGTCCCTGGTCACATGGGCATCCGCGGCAATATTGCAGTAGACAGAGCGGCTAAAGATGCTCTACATCTCGATTTCCCTCCAGAGATTTTCCAGTTTGTGCCCTATTCTGACCTACGTTGTATGACTGGATCTTATTGTAAACGACTGTGGCAGACTGACTGGTCTAACCATGTCAACAACAAATTATTTCAAATTCTTCCCGATTTGTCCACTTCTTTGCCTAACTTTGCGTCCACTCGCAGAGAGGAAACAGTGTTATCTCGCCTTCATATTGGGCATACTTATGTCACCCACAGTTTTCTTTTAAAAGGAGAAGAACCACCATGGTGCTTTGCATGTGATCAATCTTTTTCTGTTCGCCATTTTATGTCTGAATGTGCTGATTTGATTGAGGAAAGGGAAACATATTTTGGTTCCATACCTTTCAAAGAGATTTTTAAAGTATGTAATGGTCAACATCTGTTTCAATTTTTACATGATGTTGGTTTGTTCTATCGCATATAAATTGTATCGACATGTTTTGTTTAGTTTGGATTTTATTAGGACTGAATTTAGTGATTTAATTGAAGAAAGAGAATATATTTTTAATACATCAGTTTTAAAGAAGTCTCTTAAAGAGGTGTCATGTGAAAGTTTGTGTATTTAAGAGTAACAGGCTTGTTTTTTAAGACTTGAATCATTTTATAATATTTTAAGATAACGTCTCTCTGGTCCTGATTTGGCTCGGAAGAGTCCGCTGGACCTAAAGCAATAGCCTTGTATTGTATTGTTCTAACCTGTCTGAGGCCCAGCTACGTGCTAAGAACCAGGAATTTTCGAACGCCATAGATCCAATACAGCTTTATACTGACATAGTTATAAACAGTGCCAAGGAGTCCATTCCGCAAACGTCGTCAAACCCTCACACACTTAAAAAACCCTGGTTTGACGATGAATGTCGAAAACTTCAGCAAGCTCGTAAAAAAGCTTTAAGAACTATGTTTTTACACCCAAGCACTGAAAATAAACAAAACCACCAACGTTTGCGAGCGCACTGCCGACAGCTCTTCAAACGAAAGAGAAGAGAATCGTGGAGAGGTTTCTGCTCCACGCTTAACTCGAAAGCGAAACTGTCGAAGGTGTGGAAAGTAGTCCGCAAACTTAAAAATAAAAGTAACAAACAGGTGAGCCCATGCCTTACTGTGCAGGGTGACATAATCGGAGATAAAAAATTAGTAGCTGATCTTTTGGCTTCTTCTTTTGCTGCAAATTCTTCCTCTGAACATTATTCTGTCCCTTTTCAAACAGTTAAAACCCGTAAAGAAAAACAACAGTTAAATTTTACCTCCGATAATTCTGAAGATTACAACATTCCATTTTCATTAGTCGAGCTTGACGATGCAATTAACAAAAGTGCAGATTCAGCAGTTGGACCGGATGATGTTCATTATCAATTTCTCAGACATTTAACGAGATACTCACGGTCTCAACTGCTGGACATCTTCAATCAGCTCTGGATCACTGGCACCTTTCCTCCCTCCTGGAGAAAGGCCATTATTGTACCCATCCCTAAACCTGGCAAAGACCATACTAACCCGACAAACTATAGACCAATAGCCTTAACGTCTTGCTTATGCAAGACGCTAGAAAGAATGGTTTATTCTCGCTTACTGTGGTATCTAGAAACAAATAATATTTTATCCAACACTCAGTGTGGCTTTCGAAGTGGTCGAAGTACTGTTGACCACCTGGTGCGACTGGAAACTTTTATCCGTAACGCGTTCGTCCAGGGTGAACATGTCGTTGCCATCATGTTTGATTTGGAAAAAGCCTATGATACCACATGGAAATTTGGCATTCTTTCAGATTTACAAGAAATGGGTTTGAAGGGACATTTACCTCTGTTTATATCCAATTTTCTAACAGACAGAATTTTTCAGGTTAAGGTTGGGGGATCTTTGTCAGATACGAGAGAACAGGAGATGGGAGTGCCTCAGGGTAGCATCTTGTCTCCCTTGCTGTTTAATATTAAAATAAATAACATTGTTCGTTCCGTTAAACGGGGAATTGACAATTCTTTATTTGTCGACGATTTTGCATTGGTAGCCAAAGGTAAAACTTTGGCATCTGCAGAACGTCAGCTACAGTTATGTGTCAAGGCCGTTGAAGACTGGGTTTTACAAAATGGTTTTAAATTTTCTGAAGCAAAAACTGAATGTATTCACTTTTCCCAGCACCGGGGAATTATTCAAGACCCTACTATTCTCCTCAATAAAACTCCAATAAAGGCGGTCAAACAAGTCAAATTTTTGGGTGTTATTTTTGATCAAAAGCTATCTTTCATTCCTCATCTGAAAATTTTGAAAACTAAATGTCAACAGGCCTGCAATTTGCTCAAGGTTATCAGTGGTACAGACTGGGGTGCTGACAAGAAAACTTTATTGCTGTTATATCGTTCTTTAATTAGATCCAAGTTAGACTATGGTTGCATTGTCTATGGTTCTGCTAGAAAATCTTATCTTAAGATGCTAGATCCAGTTGCCCATCAGGCACTACGCATTGCTTTGGGTGCGTTTCGCACTTCCCCTTGTGAAAGCCTTTATGTGGAAGCTAACGAACCCCCGCTGGTGCCCCCACGGGCTCGGCTCCGCGCGCCGGGGGTGGACCCCATGCCTCTCTCTGGCTGGGTGACCAAGTTGCCTACCCCTTTTTCTTCTCTTTTGTCTTGTTTCTGTCTTATTGGTCCTTTCACCTATATTCTCTTCACCCTTAAATTCTCCCAGTATACTATGCAGTTTTGACTCCCTTTCTTCTGCCTTACCGGACTTTCCCTGTCTTCTTTTTCCCCATCATTCCTTCTTTTTCTACCCTTCTTTTTCTCTGTGGCCTTCTCTCTTGGCCCCCTGCGTTTGCCGTGCAGGGCAACCCGTGTCGGGGGAGAATGGGATCCTGGAGGTTGAGGTCACTGAGGGACTGCGGTCCCTCACACTAACACACCTCTTTGGCCCGGACTTCTCCTAGACGGGAGGCTGGCGTGGCCCGCGTCAGTCAAGCGGCTGGTCGTGTATTGCCCTAGCTCTGCTAGAAGGCTGCGGCTCATGGGTCAAACTTGAACAAAACCGTAGTGGCAGTGCGGGATTGTCTGGGTGTATATCCCCCCTGTAGCCCTGGTGCGCTCCCTTGCTGGATTTTCCGCTTGGACGCATCCCCTTGTTGGACTCCGTGGTGGGTGGGGAGCAGGGGGGATGAATTCATAAATTAATAACATGGCTTCCACAAATAAACGACGACTGCGTGATGACGGACCGGACTCGGACACGGACAGTGACATGGACACGAGACAGAAAGCTTGTGCATCGGGGGTAGAAGGGGCCTGGCCTCGTTTTTTGGTTGTAGAGGGGGCGGATCCGGCTTTGCCACTAGGCAAGCTGTCTCCGTTCGCAATACAGAAGGGTTTTCAATCCGTTTGCACAATCGGGTTCAAAGATGTGAAAAAACTGAGATCTGGGGCCTACCTGGTGGAGTGCTCAACCAAAAGGGCATCGGATAGTCTTCTAAAGAGGGATTCGACTGTCTTCGTTGATAGACAAATCAAAGTTTCTGTGCATGGACGGTTGAATTCCTCCAAGGGAGTCATCCGATGTCAGGATTTGATCGACATGTCAGAATTGGAAATCCGTGGTGAGCTCTCCAGCCAGGGGGTCACAGCAGTCCAGCGGGTCTTCGTCACCAAGGGATCCCAACGTATCCCCACCAACACACTTTTTGTGACCTTCGCTATGGCCAAATTGCCGGAGTCACTCAAGGTGGGGTACCTTAGGGTGAAGGTGACGCCGTTTGTACCATCACCGTTGCGATGCTACCGGTGCCAAAGATTTGGTCACGGTAGCAAGAACTGTAAAAGCAAGGAAATATGTCGTGATTGTGGTAAAGAGAAACACGAAAACGAATGCAAAAATCCGATTTGCTGTGTGAATTGCGCCGGGAATCATTCGTCCAGCTCCAAAGACTGTCCTCAGTGGCAGTTGGAGCTGGAAATCCAAAAGGTGCGGGCCACTGAGAGTTGCTCCTTTGGCGACGCAAGGAAAAAAGTTCTTGCAAGTAGGCCGGTGCTTAAAGAGAGGTCCTTTGCGGCTGTGGCGGGTTCCACATCTCATGTGGAACCTAGCGCACACCCGACAATGGACACTGCCATGAGTAAAATAACACAGATTTTGGAAACGTTGTGCAACGGATGGATACTCTCGAAAAGATGCTTGCTTTGTTTGCCCAGAAGGGGGTTTCTCCAGCCCCACCGAATCCACTGGAGAACGTGCCGACGGGCACGTCAAAATCCGTCACTCCAAGCGCGCAGACGGCCGCGCCAATAGCCGTCACTCCTGCCACGAAGGAGGCTAGGCCTCATGCCACCGCACCAGCAACGACCGGTTTTAGCGACCGGGTAGTTGCTGGGGCGACTAAAATCCTAGTTACCCAGCAGAAGAGCGTCAGAGGAGGAGAGGGAAAGATTGGCAGGGGTGAAGGGGAGAGGGAAGATATAAAATCTGGTGCTGGGGAGAGGGGGAGGAAGTCCGCTGGCAGCTCGGGTTCCGGGTCTTTGACAAAGAATCAAAGGCCCGGACCCCTTTCTTCCAAGCCCCAGCAGCCTCTCGAAACGGAGAACCGTTTCGGGGGGTTGATGGAACATGAAGAGATGGACGAGGGTCCAAAAGATTAAGAGACATAATTGTGCTCTGGAGATGAAAATTTTAGCATTCTTTTACTTAATTTTTATGTCCATTTTGCAATGGAACATCCGAGGGATAAGGGCAAATTATGAGGAGCTCTGCTGTCTGCTGACAGAGCATCGACCTGAAGTATTGGCCCTTCAGGAAACTCTCCTGTCAGAAAAACATCCTATAGATATTACTGGTTATTCCTCTCTAGATTGTTTATCCTCTAGAGGTGTTTCACTCTTTATCATAGAAATGTCCCATTTAATCCAATTTTACTTAATACAAGTTTACCAGCAGTTGCAGCTAGAGTATCTCTTTTTAAATCCCTCACAGTTTGTTCTCTATATTTGACACCATCAATAAATGTAACTAAAAGTGAACTTGAGAATTTGGTCCAACAGTTACCTCCCCCTTTTTTGTTGTTGGGAGATTTTAATGGACGCTCTCCCCTGTGGGGTAGTGATCGTACCGATTCTCAGGGTAAAATAATTGAAGACATTTTAGACTCGTTAAACCTAGTAACTTTGAACGAGGGTGCTCCAACTTTTTCCTGTTCTAGAACTGCTTCTTTGTCCCACATTGATATATCGATCTGTCGACCGGTTTTAGCGACCGGGTAGTTGCTGGGGCGACTAAAATCCTAGTTACCCAGCAGAAGAGCGTCAGAGGAGGAGAGGGAAAGATTGGCAGGGTGAAGGGGAGAGGGAAGATATAAAATCTGGTGCTGGGGAGAGGGGAGGAAGTCCGCTGGCAGCTCGGGTTCCGGGTCTTTGACAAAGAATCAAAGGCCCGGACCCCTTTCTTCCAAGCCCCAGCAGCCTCTCGAAACGGAGAACCGTTTCGGGGGGTTGATGGAACATGAAGAGATGGACGAGGGTCCAAAAGATACAGAGACATAATTGTGCTCTCGGAGATGAAACTTTTAGCATTCTTTTACTTAATTTTTATGTCCATTTTACAATGGAACATCCGAGGGATAAGGGCAAATTATGAGGAGCTATGCTGTCTGCTGACAGAGCATCGACCTGAAGTATTGGCCCTTCAGGAAACTCTCCTGTCAGAAAAACATCCTATAGATATTACTGGTTATTCCTCTCTAGATTGTTTATCTTCTAGAGGCGTTTCACTCTTTATCCATAGAAATGTCCCATTTAATCCAATTTTACTTAATACAAGTTTACCAGCAGTTGCAGCTAGAGTATCTCTTTTTAAATCCCTCACAGTTTGTTCTCTATATTTGACACCATCAATAAATGTAACTAAAAGTGAACTTGAGAATTTGGTCCAACAGTTACCTCCCCCTTTTTTGTTGTTGGGAGATTTTAATGGACGCTCTCCCCTGTGGGGTAGTGATCGTACCGATTCTCAGGGTAAAATAATTGAAGACATTTTAGACTCGTTAAACCTAGTAACTTTGAACGAGGGTGCTCCAACTTTTTCCTGTTCTAGAACTGCTTCTTTGTCCCACATTGATATATCGATCTGTGATCCCTCCTTACTTTTGGATTTTAAATGGACAGTTTTAGAAGATCTCCATGGCAGCGACCATTTCCCGGTTTTATTAAAACATGATTCAGATAACCTTGAGCAAACTCATGGCAGGTGGAAACTGAAACAAGCTAACTGGAGTCTGTTTTCTAACCTGTCTGAGGCCCAGCTACGTGCTAAGAACCAGGAATTTTCAAATGCCTTAGATCCAATACAGCTTTATACTGACATAGTTATTAACAGTGCCAAGGAGTCCATTCCGCAAACTTCGTCAAACCCTCACACACTTAAAAAACCCTGGTTTGACGATGAATGTAGAAAACTTCAGCAAGCTCGTAAAAAAGCTTTAAGAACTATGTTTTTACACCCAAACACTGAAAATAAACAAAACCACCAACGTTTGCGAGCGCAATGCCGACAGCTCTTCAAACGAAAGAGAAAGGAATCGTGGAGAGGTTTCTGCTCCACGCTTAATTCAAAAGCGAAACTGTCGAAGGTGTGGAAAGTAGTCCGCAAACTCAAAAATAGAAGTAACAAACAGGTGAGCCCATGCCTTACTGTGCAGGGTGACGTAATCGGAGATAAAAAATTAGTAGCTGATCTTTTGGCTTCTTCTTTTGCTGCAAATTCTTCCTCTGAAAATTATTCTGTCCCTTTTCAAACAGTTAAAACCCGTAAAGAAAAACAACAGTTAAATTTTACCTCCGATAATTCTGAAGATTACAACATTCCGTTTTCATTAGTCGAGCTTGATGATGCAATTAACAAAAGTGCAGATTCAGCAGTTGGACCGGATGATGTACATTATCAATTTCTCAGACATTTAACAAGGTACTCACGGTCTCAACTGCTGGACATCTTCAATCAGCTCTGGATCACTGGCACCTTTCCTCCCTCCTGGAGAAAGGCCATTATTGTACCCATCCCTAAACCTGGCAAAGACCATACTAACCCGACAAACTATAGACCAATAGCCTTAACGTCTTGCTTATGCAAGACGCTAGGAAAGAATGGTTTATTCTCGTTTACTGTGGTATCTAGAAACAAATAATATTTTATCCAACACTCAGTGTGGCTTTCGAAGTGGTCGAAGTACTGTTGACCACCTGGTGCGACTGGAAACTTTTATCCGTAACGCGTTCGTCCAGGGTGAACATGTCGTTGCCATCATGTTTGATTTGGAAAAGGCTTATGATACCACATGGAAATATGGCATTCTTTCAGATTTACAAGAAATGGGTTTGAAGGGACATTTACCTCTGTTTATATCCAATTTTCTAACGGACAGAATTTTTCAGGTTAAGGTTGGGGGATCTTTGTCAGATACGAGAGAACAGGAGATGGGAGTGCCTCAGGGTAGCATCTTGTCTCCCTTGCTGTTTAATATTAAAATAAATAACATTGTTCGTTCCGTTAAACGGGGAATTGACAATTCTTTATTTGTCGACGATTTTGCATTGGTAGCCAAAGGTAAAACTTTGGCATCTGCAGAACGTCAGCTACAGTTATGTGTCAAGGCCGTTGAAGACTGGGTTTTACAAAATGGTTTTAAATTTTCTGAAGCAAAAACTGAATGTATTCACTTTTCCCAGCACCGGGGAATTATTCAAGACCCTACTATTCTCCTCAATAAAACTCCAATAAAGGCGGTCAAACAAGTCAAATTTTTGGGTGTTATTTTTGATCAAAAGCTATCTTTCATTCCTCATCTGAAAATTTTGAAAACTAAATGTCAACAGGCCTGCAATTTGCTCAAGGTTATCAGTGGTACAGACTGGGGTGCTGACAAGAAAACTTTATTGCTGTTATATCGTTCTTTAATTAGATCCAAGTTAGACTATGGTTGCATTGTCTATGGTTCTGCTAGAAAATCTTATCTTAAGATGCTAGATCCAGTTGCCCATCAGGCACTACGCATTGCTTTGGGTGCGTTTCGCACTTCCCCTTGTGAAAGCCTTTACGTGGAAGCTAACGAACCGCTGGAGCTGAGACGTACAAAATTGTCAATGAATTACTATTTAAAATTAAAAACTGATCCTATGAACCCTGCTTATGACTGTGTTTTCAACCCAGATTTTGTTCAGAAATTTGAATCCAAACCTAACACAATTCCCTCCGTTTGGCATCAGAATGCAAGTTCATCTGGAAAAAGCAGGCATTGATGTTGCTTCCATCAACGACGATGAGCTTCGGACTGAAGCTCCCCCATGGAAATTATGTACCCCAAACATTAATTGGCAGTTGTCCGCTTTCCTTAAAAACAATACCTCTGAAACCGTATATAACCAACTTTATTTAGAACAGTGTGCATTATACCCAGGATATGAACAACTTTTTACAGACGGGTCAAAGAAAGGAGATTCAGTTGCTGCTGCTGCCGTCTGTCTCCGAGAGACACTTAGACCAGCCTTTGCAACAGCGTTTACCTGATTTTTGTTCTGTTTATACAGCTGAGCTCAAGGCAATTCATTTAGCTCTGAAACAAGTTTATCAATCCAAAAGAACCTCATTTTTAATCATGTCTGATTCATTGTCAGCACTTCAGGCTCTTTCCACGAGAAAGATATCACACCCTTTTCTGGCAGAGATCCATGACCTCCATACACAACTTGTTTCTGAGGGTAAAAAGATAGTTTTTATGTGGGTCCCTGGTCACATGGGCATCCGCGGCAATATTGCAGTAGACAGGGCGGCTAAAGATGCTCTGCATCTCGATTTCCCTCCAGAGATTTTCCAGTTTGTGCCCTACTCTGACCTACGTTGTATGACTGGTTCTTATTGTAAACGACTGTGGCAGACTGACTGGTCTAACCATGTCAACAACAAATTATTTCAAATTCTTCCCGATTTGTCCACTTCTTTGCCTAACTTTGCGTCCACTCGCAAAGAGGAAACAGTGTTATCTCGCCTTCATATTGGGCATACTTATGTCACCCACAGTTTCCTTTTAAAAGGAGAAGAACCACCATGGTGCTTTGCATGTGATCAATCTTTTTCTGTTCGACATTTTATGTCTGAATGTGCTGATTTGATTGAGGAAAGGGAAACATATTTTGGTTCCATACCTTTCAAAGAGATTTTTAAAGTATGTAATGGTCAACATCTGTTTCAATTTTTACATGATGTTGGTTTGTTTTATCGCATATAAATTGTATCGACATGTTTTGTTTAGTTTGGATTTTATTAGGACTGAATTTAGTGATTTGATTGAAGAAAGAGAATATATTTTTAATACATCAGTTTTAAAGAAGTCTCTTAAAGAGGTGTCATGTGAAAATTTGTTTGTGTATTTAAGAGTAACAGGCTTGTTTTTTAAGACTTGGAATCATTTTATAATATTTTAAGATAATGTCTCTCTGGTTCCTGATTTGGTCTCGGAAGAGTCCCGCTGGTTCCTAAAGCAATAACCTTGTATTTGTTTATGGTATACTAGATGGCTGGGATCCCATTCGTTACTTTTTGGATTTTAAAGGGACAAGTTTTAGAAGATATAACTGGCAGTCATTTTGGTTTTATTAAAAACTGATTCAGTAACCTTTGAGCAAAACTCATGGCAGGTGGAAACCCAGCTAACTGGAGTCTAAGAAACAGGAATTTTCCAAATGCCTTAGATTCCAATACAGCTTTTATACTGAACAGAGTTATTAACAGTGGCCAAGGAGTCCATTCCGCAAACTCTTCGTCAAACACTCACACACTTAAGAAAACCCTCAAACTCACACACTTAAAAACCCTGGTTTGACGATGAATGTAGAAAACTTCAGCAAGCTCGTAAAAAAGCCTTAAGAACTATGTTTTTACACCCAAGCACTGAAAATAAACAAAACCACCAACGTTTGCGAGCGCAATGCCGACAGCTCTTCAAACGAAAGAGAAAAGGAATCGTGGAGAGGTTTCTGCTCCACGCTTAATTCGAAAGCGAAACTGTCGAAGGTGTGGAAAGTAGTCCGCAAACTCAAAAATAGAAGTAACAAACAGGTGAGCCCATGCCTTACTGTGCAGGGTGACGTAATCGGAGATAAAAAATTAGTAGCTGATCTTTTGGCTTCTTCTTTTGCTGCAAATTCTTCCTCTGAAAATTATTCTGTCCCTTTTCAAACAGTTAAAACCCGTAAAGAAAAACAACAGTTACATTTTACCTCCGATAATTCTGAAGATTACAACATTCCGTTTTCATTAGTCGAGCTTGACGATGCAATTAACAAAAGTGCAGATTCAGCAGTTGGACCGGATGATGTACATTATCAATTTCTCAGACATTTAACAAGGTACTCACGGTCTCAACTGCTGGACATCTTCAATCAGCTCTGGATCACTGGCACCTTTCCTCCCTCCTGGAGAAAGGCCATTATTGTACCCATCCCTAAACCTGGCAAAGACCATACTAACCCGACAAACTATAGACCAATAGCCTTAACGTCTTGCTTATGCAAGACGCTAGAAAGAATTTTATTCTCGTTTACTGTGGTATCTAGAAACAAATAATATTTTATCCAACACTCAGTGTGGCTTTCGAAGTGGTCGAAGTACTGTTGACCACCTGGTGCGACTGGAAACTTTTATCCGTAACGCGTTCGTCCAGGGTGAACATGTCGTTGCCATCATGTTTGATTTGGAAAAAGGCTTATGATACCACATGGAAATATGGCATTCTTTCAGATTTACAAGAAATGGGTTTTGAAGGGACATTTACCTCTGTTTATATCCAATTTTCTAACGGACAGAATTTTTCAGGTTAAGGTTGGGGGATCTTTGTCAGATACGAGAGAACAGGAGATGGGAGTGCCTCAGGGTAGCATCTTGTCTCCCTTGCTGTTTAATATTAAAATAAATAACATTGTTCGTTCCGTTAAACGGGGAATTGACAATTCTTTATTTGTCGACGATTTTGCATTGGTAGCCAAAGGTAAAACTTTGGCATCTGCAGAACGTCAGCTACAGTTATGTGTCAAGGCCGTTGAAGACTGGGTTTTACAAAATGGTTTTAAATTTTCTGAAGCAAAAACTGAATGTATTCACTTTTCCCAGCACCGGGGAATTATTCAAGACCCTACTATTCTCCTCAATAAAACTCCAATAAAGGCGGTCAAACAAGTCAAATTTTTGGGTGTTATTTTTGATCAAAAGCTATCTTTCATTCCTCATCTGAAAATTTTGAAAACTAAATGTCAACAGGCCTGCAATTTGCTCAAGGTTATCAGTGGTACAGACTGGGGTGCTGACAAGAAAACTTTATTGCTGTTATATCGTTCTTTAATTAGATCCAAGTTAGACTATGGTTGCATTGTCTATGGTTCTGCTAGAAAATCTTATCTTAAGATGCTAGATCCAGTTGCCCATCAGGCACTACGCATTGCTTTGGGTGCGTTTCGCACTTCCCCTTGTGAAAGCCTTTACGTGGAAGCTAACGAACCTCCGCTGGAGCTGAGACGTACAAAATTGTCAATGAATTACTATTTAAAATTAAAAACTGATCCTATGAACCCTGCTTATGACTGTGTTTTCAACCCAGATTTTGTTCAGAAATTTGAATCCAAACCTAACACAATCCCTCCGTTTGGCATCAGAATGCAAGTTCATCTGGAAAAAGCAGGCATTGATGTTGCTTCCATCAACGACGATGAACTTCGGACTGAAGCTCCCCCATGGAAATTATGTACCCCAAACATTAATTGGCAGTTGTCCGCTTTCCTTAAAAACAATACCTCTGAAACCGTATATAACCAACTTTATTTAGAACAGTGTGCATTATACCCAGGATATGAACAACTTTTTACAGACGGGTCAAAGAAAGGAGATTCAGTTGCTGCTGCGTCTGTCTCCGAGAGACACTTAGACCAGCCTTTGCAACAGCGTTTACCTGATTTTTGTTCTGTTTATACAGCTGAGCTCAAGGCAATTCATTTAGCTCTGAAACAAGTTTATCAATCCAAAAGAACCTCATTTTTAATCATGTCCGATTCATTGTCAGCACTTCAGGCTCTTTCCACGAGAAAGATATCACACCCTTTACTGGCAGAGATCCATGACCTCCATACACAACTTGTTTCTGAGGGTAAAAAGATAGTTTTTATGTGGGTCCCTGGTCACATGGGCATCCGCGGCAATATTGCAGTAGACAGGGCGGCTAAAGATGCTCTGCATCTCGATTTCCCTCCAGAGATTTTCCAGTTTGTGCCTTACTCTGACCTACGTTGTATGACTGGTTCTTATTGTAAACGACTGTGGCAGACTGACTGGTCTAACCATGTCAACAACAAACTATTTCAAATTCTTCCCGATTTGTCCACTTCTTTGCCTAACTTTGCATCCACTCGCAAAGAAGAAACAGTGTTATCTCGCCTTCATATTGGGCATACTTATGTCACCCACAGTTTCCTTTTAAAAGGAGAAGAACCACCATGGTGCTTTGCATGTGATCAATCCTTTTCCGTTCGACATTTCATGTCTGAGTGTGCTGATTTGATTGAGGAAAGGGAAACATATTTTGGTTCCATACCTTTCAAAGAGATTTTTAAAGTATGTAATGGTCAACATCTGTTTCAATTTTTACATGATGTTGGTTTGTTTTATCGCATATAAATCGTATCGACATGTTTTGTTTAGTTTGGATTTTATTAGGACTGAATTTAGTGATTTGATTGAAGAAAGAGAATATATTTTTAATCCATCAGTTTTAAAGAAGTCTCTTAAAGAGGTGTCATGTGAAAGTTTGTTTGTGTATTTAAGAGTAACAGGCTCGTTTTTTAAGACTTGAATCATTTTATAATATTTTAAGATAACGTCTCTCTGGTCCTGATTTGGCTCGGAAGAGTCCGCTGGACCTAAAGCAATAACCTTGTATTGTATTGTATGTCTGAATGTGCTGATTTGATTGAGGAAAGGGAAACATATTTTGGTTCCATACCTTTCAAAGAGATTTTTAAAGTATGTAATGGTCAACATCTGTTTCAATTTTTACATGATGTTGGTTTGTTCTATCGCATATAAATTGTATCGACATGTTTTGTTTAGTTTGGATTTTATTAGGACTGAATTTAGTGATTTGATTGAAGAAAGAGAATATATTTTTAATACATCAGTTTTAAAGAAGTCTCTTAAAGAGGTGTCATGTGAAAGTTTGTTTGTGTATTTAAGAGTAACAGGCTTGTTTTTTAAGACTTGAATCATTTTATAATATTTTAAGATAACGTCTCTCTGGTCCTGATTTGGCTCGGAAGAGTCCGCTGGACCTAAAGCAATAACCTTGTATTGTATTGTAATTCAAAAGCGAAACTGTCGAAGGTGTGGAAAGTAGTCCGCAAACTCAAAAATAGAAGTAACAAACAGGTGAGCCCATGCCTTACTCAGGGCTTGTAATTTTCCGCTTTTCCGCGAATTTCCGCTTTTTAAAAAAAAAATCCGCCGATAAATTTATGGTTTTCCGCCGAAAAAAAAAATAGTGTTTTACAACAATTTTCCTCCAATGACAAAGTGTTTTGTGCGTTCCCTCAAGTCAAACGGAAACACGGAACTGCGCATGCGTGTGTCTTTATCGTAACCGGTAAAATGGAAGGAAGACGCATTGTTCAGCGTGGCGAAGCCTTTGATGATATTGGCGTGAAAAACGCATGGAGGTGGGAGTGGATGGAAAAAGAAGTGAATGATGAACGACTAGGACAATATTTGAGAAAGATCACAAGAAATGGAAGAGCTTATTGTACAGTGTGTCAGTCCGAAATCAACTACGGGCCACGTGGTCGTGTGTCTTTGGAAGAGCATACTAATGTGGATGAGAGGTTGCCTTCATTGATAGTGGGTGAAAGAATTGACACTTGGTGGGCCTCGGTGGATGTATCAAGATACCCACACCTGACAAGGTTGGTGAAGGCTGCCATCAGTTGTTTCCATGGCCCTGTTGTTGAGTCTGCATTTAGTATTATGTCTGCAGTTGTAGACAAATTTAACACATCTTTAGATGTGGAGACATTCTCTGCAAGTCAGACTGTGAGATATTGGTTGATGGCGCATGGTAAGTCAGCGGTTGAACACTTCCAGAAGCAAGACCCCTTGAAAGAAGCAGTTGACCCAGAACTGGTCAAAAACATGACAACAGCATGGAAGAGAGACAAGGATAGAATACAAAGCAACAAACAAGCTAGTGGAACTGCTGCAGAAGAGCTGGGTGTAAACCCTCAAAAAGTGACAACAAAGAGAAAAGCAATGGAGAACTTGCTGTCAGAGGCTAAAAAAGCTAAGCAGTTTCATGCAACTGCAGGGCAAGTGTGCAGCACTCATCCTTCAGTCAGTGCTGATGCACACTCTGTGAAGTCTGGGTGCAGCACCCAGCAAGCTGTCAGCGTTGGCACAGCACCACAAAAACCTGTTCAGGGAAACTGCGGCCACAAACAAACCAGTCTCTCCAAATTCTTCAAACATACATGAACTAAGCCATTGCCAGTGAAAATACAGTTTCAAGATTGGGACTGTGCATCAAAATATATATAACTAAATTTGGACTTTATTGGTGAACAATGACTGTCAGCTGAGCATCAGTGCGTGTTTACACTTAGATTTACTTTGTATTTTGTTGGTGAATAATAACTGTAAGATGTGCATTTATGAAGACAGGCTACTTCAAGATTTCAGCTGTGTGTAAGCAAGGTAATCTTTCCTTAACTGTCAGACTGAGTATTTTGCTCATTAAAAATGCAGCGCTACAATTGGTATTCGGTGGGGGGCGTCATTGCCGTGCACCGCTTTCCAGCACTTAGGTGGCCCCGGCCATTTTCCTCTTTTTTAACTCCAGACCATTACAAGCCCTGCTTACTGTGCAGGGTGACGTAATCGGAGATAAAAAATTAGTAGCTGATCTTTTGGCTTCTTCTTTTGCTGCAAATTCTTCCTCTGAAAATTATTCTGTCCCTTTTCAAACAGTTAAGGCCCGTAAAGAAAAACAACAGTTACATTTTACCTCCGATAATTCTGAAGATTACAACATTCCGTTTTCATTAGTCGAACTTGATGATGCAATTAACAAAAGTGCAGATTCAGCAGTTGGACCGGATGATGTACATTATCAATTTCTCAGACATTTAACAAGGTACTCACGGTCTCAACTGCTGGACATCTTCAATCAGCTCTGGATCACTGGCACCTTTCCTCCCTCCTGGAGAAAGGCCATTATTGTCCCCATCCCTAAACCTGGCAAAGACCATACTAACCCGACAAACTATAGACCAATAGCCTTAACGTCTTGCTTATGCAAGACGCTGGAAAGAATGGTCTATTCTCGTTTACTGAGGTATCTAGAAACCAATAATGTGTTATCCAACACTCAGTGTGGCTTTCGAAGTGGTCGAAGTACTGTTGACCACCTGGTGCGACTGGAAACTTTTATCCGTAACGCGTTCGTCCAGGGTGAACATGTCGTTGCCATCATGTTTGATTTGGAAAAAGCCTATGATACCACATGGAAATATGGCATTCTTTCAGATTTACAAGAAATGGGTTTGAAGGGACATTTACCTCTGTTTATATCCAATTTTCTAACAGACAGAATTTTTCAGGTTAAGGTTGGGGGATCTTTGTCAGATACGAGAGAACAGGAGATGGGAGTGCCTCAGGGTAGCATCTTGTCTCCCTTGCTGTTTAATATTAAAATAAATAACATTGTTCGTTCCGTTAAACGGGGAATTGACAATTCTTTATTTGTCGACGATTTTGCATTGGTAGCCAAAGGTAAAACTTTGGCATCTGCAGAACGTCAGCTACAGTTATGTGTCAAGGCCGTTGAAGACTGGGTTTTACAAAATGGTTTTAAATTTTCTGAAGCAAAAACTGAATGTATTCACTTTTCCCAGCACCGGGGAATTATTCAAGACCCTACTATTCTCCTCAATAAAACTCAAATAAAGGCGGTCAAACAAGTCAAATTTTTGGGTGTTATTTTTGATCAAAAGCTATCTTTCATTCCTCATCTGAAAATTTTGAAAACTAAATGTCAACAGGCCTGCAATTTGCTCAAGGTTATCAGTGGTACAGACTGGGGTGCTGACAAGAAAACTTTATTGCTGTTATATCGTTCTTTAATTAGATCCAAGTTAGACTATGGTTGCATTGTCTATGGTTCTGCTAGAAAATCTTATCTTAAGATGCTAGATCCAGTTGCCCATCAGGCACTACGCATTGCTTTGGGTGCGTTTCGCACTTCCCCTTGTGAAAGCCTTTACGTGGAAGCTAACGAACCTCCGCTGGAGCTGAGACGTACAAAATTGTCAATGAATTACTATTTAAAATTAAAAACTGATCCTATGAACCCTGCTTATGACTGTGTTTTCAACCCAGATTTTGTTCAGAAATTTGAAGCCAAACCTAACACAATTCCTCCGTTTGGCATCAGAATGCAAGCTCATCTGGAAAAAGCAGGCATTGATGTTGCTTCCATCAACGACGATGAACTTCGGACTGAAGCTCCCCCATGGAAATTATGTACCCCAAACATTAATTGGCAGTTGTCCGCTTTCCTTAAAAACAATACATCCGAAACCGTATATAACCAACTTTATTTAGAACAGTGTGCTTTATACCCAGGATATGAACAACTTTTTACAGACGGGTCAAAGAAAGGAGATTCAGTTGCTGCTGCGTCTGTCTCCGAGAGACACTTAGACCAGCCTCTGCAACAGCGTTTACCTGATTTTTGTTCTGTTTATACAGCTGAGCTCAAGGCAATTCATTTAGCTCTGAAACAAGTTTATCAATCCAAAAGAACCTCATTTTTAATCATGTCCGATTCATTGTCAGCACTTCAGGCTCTTTCCACGAGAAAGATATCACACCCTTTTCTGGCAGAGATCCATGACCTCCATACACAACTTGTTTCTGAGGGTAAAAAGATAGTTTTTATGTGGGTCCCTGGTCACATGGGCATCCGCGGCAATATTGCAGTAGACAGGGCGGCTAAAGATGCTCTACATCTCGATTTCCCTCCAGAGATTTTCCAGTTTGTGCCCTACTCTGACCTACGTTGTATGACTGGATCTTATTGTAAACGACTGTGGCAGATTGACTGGTCTAACCATGTCAACAACAAATTATTTCAAATTCTTCCCGATTTGTCCACTTCTTTGCCTAACTTTGCGTCCACTCGCAGAGAGGAAACAGTGTTATCTCGCCTTCATATTGGGCATACTTATGTCACCCACAGTTTCCTTTTAAAAGGAGAAGAACCACCATGGTGCTTTGCATGTGATCAATCTTTTTCCGTTCGCCATTTTATGTCTGAATGTGCTGATTTGATTGAGGAAAGGGAAACATATTTTGGTTCCATACCTTTCAAAGAGATTTTTAAAGTATGTAATGGTCAACATCTGTTTCAATTTTTACATGATGTTGGTTTGTTCTATCGCATATAAATTGTATCGACATGTTTTGTTTAGTTTGGATTTTATTAGGACTGAATTTAGTGATTTGATTGAAGAAAGAGAATATATTTTTAATATATCAGTTTTAAAGAAGTCTCTTAAAGAGGTGTCATGTGAAAGTTTGTTTGTGTATTTAAGAGTAACAGGCTTGTTTTTTAAGACTTGAATCATTTTATAATATTTTAAGATAACGTCTCTCTGGTCCTGATTTGGCTCGGAAGAGTCCGCTGGACCTAAAGCAATAACCTTGTATTGTATTGTATTGTAATCACAGCTCACTTTCAATTTATAACAGATTTACTACACATTCATTCATCTTTAGTATAAATTATACAACTGAATTACATTTCTGTTTTAGTCCCATATCTCCACAAATGAATGAATACAACATAGCATCATAATTATAAACTGTATCACCATATAATAATTATATGACCAAATATGGTATTTACACCATTTGCCCTGGTCCTGATTTGGCTCGAAAGAGTCCGCTGGACCTAAAGCAATAATCATGTAATGTAATGTACACCATTTGCCGTACTTCCTTCAAGCAGTGCATTCTTCTGCACCCCAATCACAATAATTCATAAAAAAACAATACTTTCCATTTTCTTCAGAATAGTTTCACAGCTTATTATAAAAAACTGATAATAATAATAAATACCTGTATTCAAGACACAGCTAGACTATTCCAATAGAGAAATCCCGATTTTCTAGAGCTCCAAAGAACACGTCTTTCTTTCAACTGGTATGCAATCTCTGAATAAAATCAGCTCACTCTAGTATTTAAATTTAGACATGTGAGCTGTGCACTTACGCTAGTGATAACGTCTATTCGTACAAACATGTGAAATGGGTTCATTACAGTGACACATTGTCAGCCCCATGCTGTGACTTAGATATTAGCTCTATGTGCTGTAACATAAGTGTCAGATAGTTTTATATGCTGTGACATGTGTCAGATGCTCTAAGTGCTGTGTAATATGAGCCATGTTGCTCGAAGTGCTGTGAAATGTGTGTTAGATGCTGTGAAATATGTGTTAGATGAGCACTGTGAAATATGTCAGCTGTAAATGATGTGACACAGGTGGCAGATAGCTCTACATGCTGTGACATAGGTGTCAGATAGCTGTACATGCTGTGACATAGGTATCAGATAGCTGTAAATGCTGTAACACAGGTGTTAAATTGATAAATTAGAGTACAGTCTCAGCGTCTCCTGCACGGGATGCCTTTATTGTAAAGTGACCTGCTGGTAGAGTGCCTTCAATGTTACCATTAGGGTTGTTTGAGCAGATCTTTTATACAGATCGGGGCGAGTCCTCTTTCAACCAAGTTGTGGTCCTGATTCGGCTCTTTGCAGTTCACTGGACCCTATAAACAATGACTAACTATGATAGCTCCATGCTGTGACATGTGTCAAAATATCTCTACCTGCCAAGCTTGGTTGCGATAGATAAAATAGGTGTTTCACAGACAAACGGCGAAACCCACAGGGATTATAAAAATATGGAGAACGTTTTTTTTATTGAGGGGGTAAGGTGGGTGGGGGTGGGGGAGAAATTAAGTTGGCTTTGTGGTGTACATGGCCTGTACAGATACTGGTTCAAAACCCTTTTACGGAATAAAGTAACAATTAAAATATAATTGAGTAAATGATCGTCAAAGAGTCTAGGTGCGAGTGTATGCCACACCTACAGTTCATGTGGGATGGGAAATTGGTTTTGTGCTAGATGGGAAAAGCACTGCCGTATGACATAACTACAATACAATACAAGGTTATTGCTTTAGGTCCAGCGGACTCTTCCGAGCCAAATCAGGACCAGAGTATGACATAACTGTGGAACAATGGTTTAAGTGAGTTGGGATTATACCAGCCTTTTATGAGTTGGGATTATACCATTCTGGGAAAGGCATCCATAAATATAGCCATTATAGGTCCTATGTTGTATAACTCACTTTGATAAAGGAGATGGGGTGTCAGTGGTATTTGTTGGCGGCTGGCAGGCTGCTGTACTGACACATGAGATCCTTTTCCTTGCATCGCCGCCTTTCTGCTCCAGAAAAACTTGACCCACTACACAAAAAAATAACATGAACAAAAATTTGATAAGATATATTACACACACACCCACATAATATTATATGTATCGTGTACAAGTTCTCCAACCACTTTCTTTTTATTTTTAACACCTATATATACAATTCAAAATACTTCGATATTTTACCAAGTTCATAAGTGACCAAAAAACAAAGGTGGCTCTTCAATTGTTTTGAGCAATATAGTATTAGGTATTCATTTATTTGTTATTGGAAATTATTGAAAATAACAGAGTGTAAAATATGAAATATACATTTGTAAGAATGCCTTTCAGTAGGATAGCAGACATAAAGGGATAGGAAAAATGGTATTTTGAAATAGTCCATAATATTGGCATGAGTGATGGCATGAGAATAGTGCAGCAGTAAAGCTAAGCATTTATAATTACTTGACTTACTTAATATTTGCTAGCAGTAGCAAGCGCAGTTTTGTTGCCCCGTAACATGATAGTTTTTTTTAGGGCATGCAGGGCCCTGGCACCCCAGAAACTGTGTACAGGTTTTGCCTGCAAGCTTTGTAGGGAAAGCTTGGCAGCCCCAACTGTTCAGCTTAAAATAGAAATTTTATCAACATTATTGAACAGGGTCTGATGAAAAAAGATAAATAAACATAATAATGAATATTAATATTATGAAACAGCAATACCTTACAATACTATCATGCGTTTAAGACTGAACCATTATGATTGCACATATAAATTATGGCAATTATATATATTGTAGAAAAGTTATGTTTCTGTGATCAATGGTAAAATCAATTACCTAGTGAGCTAGTTAATCTTTGCTTTGAGTCCAGCGGACCACAATGGGCCGAAACAGGACTTAATCAATTACTAACTTTTTTCGTATGTTGGCCCTAACAAGAACACTAGTCATAATGCTCGTTTGTTTAATTTGCTAAAGGAGCTGCCACACGTACGAATTTTTTCTTGCGTTTACATTAGGTTGGGGGTTCGGTTTGGGTTAAATCTCAATATAGGTGACTTTATTCCAGAAAGCTGTAGAAATCTAATTTTGCTATAATTAGAAAGATTTGGATTATCATATTAGCAGTCATTTTACTACGCAAGTGGACACTTATGTGCATATTTGTAGCAGTACCAACATTCTTTCTTTTCCTACGTTTTCGGGAATAAAGTCCGCTATATTTAATATATTGGGATTTAACCCAAACCGAACCCCCAGCCCAACGCAAACGCAAGGCAAAAACCCAACGTGTGGCAGCTCCTTTAATGTCCACAGGGATTATTAGCCTGTTAGGGACAAAGACAAAGATAACCATCCCTAGAATAAGGGGAACCTATTTAATTAATTAATTAATTAATGAAAAATCCCAACAATGAAAGATTTAAGATGGACGAATAAATAAGGCTAATTTGTTTTTCCAACAGCTGGATTCGAACCCTAGCACACTTGCTTGCCAGTCAGATGTGCTAAGCAACCGTGCCAGCTGGCCAAAATTCATCATGCAAAAAGTATTTTTGATTTAGTAAATCTTGCCAAAAACAAGCATGCCTTGATTTAAAAAGCTAAAACAAAAACTGAAACACACAAAGAACGAAAACATTTTAGATTTTTATGGTGAACTATGATGTAAGTGCAATTTTAATCATTAAAAAAAGATAATCTGTTAAAATTTCTAAACTTGTACAAGAAATAAAAAATAAAATAAATAAATGCTCTTTGGAATGTTAAGAACTCTTTTAGAACT
>CM072527.1:16387052-16419552 GCA_036898135.1 Oncomelania hupensis
CGGATGAAAGGTTGAATGTATGTTGTTTGTAAGCAGAATAGTTGAAGTATTTACATTGTAATCAACGATTGGACATTGAAACATTTGTAATATATATGAAATGGGACGATTGATGATGAGCGGACGCGTTCAACACTGTGGAAAGGTGTTGGAATGCGTTGCAAGGAAATACAGATCTTGTTTGTACATCATAGGATGGGTGTTTCGTTGACATGTGGAAATTGTGGAAAATTTGTAGGTATATGCAGCGCGGGACCGCCTATGTTGGATTAGGTCCACAGACCATAGCGCACCCCCGTTGGGGTGCCGGGGGTTTCAGTATAAATAGTATCCCCACTTTCTAGAAATTCATTTTCCCCTATACGCACTGTGTCCGGGGATGTTAATTTATCCACTGAACTGAACTGAACTGGAAATTTAGTGCTTTAAATTCCCACTGTCGCTGTCTTTCTCATTTGCTCTTTCTTATTCCTGCTCTGTTCTATCAATCTGCTATACTATCTTCTTCTTCGCTAGACCAGTCACCTACCTTTTTTCTTGAAAACTCTTCCGGGACAAGACTCCTTATTTGTGTATGAGGTCTTTTGGATCAGCTTGGGACCCCCGTTGGGGTGCCGGGGGTTTCAGTATAAATAGTATCCCCACTTTCTGGAAATTTGGTGCTCTCTCTCCTCTCTCTCTCTCTCTCTCTCTCTCTCTCTCCCTCCTCTCTCTTCCCCTCACCCCCTCTTTTTCCCTCCCCATCAAGTATCTTTCCCTCCCCACCCTCCCCACTCCTCCATCATCTTCCATCTACTTCAATCTTTTCTCTCCGTTCCACCTCTTGTAATTGACAAACTACAAAACAAATAGGGTGGTTTGGTAGTAGAATAACTGACGAAGCTTCACATATATAACTTTTTGTTTTTTGTTTTCTTTTTAAATAATGTTTTTTAAAAGGCTCCTTTACGCTCTCCCCTTACTCTCTCTCGCTCTCCCTCTCCTCTCTCAGTCTCATCCTCTCTCTGGCTGTTTACCGCTTGTGCTCGCATAAGCGATGCAATTCATGTAATTCTGCCATTATGTATACATGCGGTTTACCGCTTTAAATTAGGATTGTTCACTTCATTTATCTCAGTTAGCAACAATATAATGTATATACACCATTTCTGATCTCAAAACCAATTTGAACATTCAACGTTGCCAGACGGGCAACTCTGCAAGTAAAAGCATCGGCTAATACATTTTTTTTAATTCACAGAAAGTGGAGAAAGTTGTTGATGATACAAAGAAAACATTTCAGGAGGGACTGACACGATTGTGTCAAGACAGACAAAAAAATTTGTTAGTTAAAAAAATCGTCCAGAAAAAAGAAAAAGAAAACATTTTTTTACCTCCTCCTTGTGGCTTGAAATAGAGATATCCCGAAAGGCTTGCCCAAGCCGCCATTTTGTTCCGGTCACGTGACAACTCTTAATCCCTGTGCCAGAAAATGAAGACTCTTCTCCCGTCTTGGGTAATCCCACAGGATGGCGCTGATGCGGGGGCACCAGACTCCTTCGTGCTCCGGGTAATCCTAGTTCGAGTCCACCCAGAAGCCATGCGGCACAATGAATATATAGAATCCCTCACGAAACGTTTTCACGAGAAAAAGGATCTTTGTCAATCACATTTCACACGCAAACGTCGAGCGCTATCCTTTGAAGATAAAAGTTCTTGGCATGATTGTGAAAATCCAGCAAATAATCCTTTTTTATAGTACACTTGCACTTTCACATGATGAATCACTCCAGTAATCCAAGCACAAAATCAATGGAAAACTGCACAAAATTGTCGAGAGGTGTTGATTTCTCAGAGGAAACCGCTTCAATCATTCATTATGGTGTGTTTTCTGAAAAAAAAAGAAGAAAAGAAATGGACATGTTATGATTCCTTGAGGTATACCAGTTGCCTATCAACCAAACAAAGCAATGTGTTTCATATAAACACGCGCATACTACTGTTACACGCATCAACTGCTTTCTTTCATTGAGAGTCCTATTTTTCCTTCCTTCTTTCCTTCCTTCCTTCCTTCATCTACATGTATCTCCTCTGTCTTCGTCTTCTGCCAGCACATGTTATCTTCAACCTATATTGGAATATACGCGTGGTTACAGAATACCATAGAGAACGCCTTTTAATAAGAATACATGGAACTTCAACATTTTTCACGCTTTTTTTATTGTGCATAGATACGCCTCTTCTTCTTCTTCTTCTTCTTCTTCTTCTTCTTCTTCTTCTTCTTCTTCTTCATCTTCTTCTTCTTCTTCTTGTGCACCCGGTACACATTGGTCGAAGGCTGCCAGAAGCATGTTTTACTAGTCGCCTCAACAGGCGATAAAGCATGCTCTCATGCTTCATAGCACTGCTTCCTACACGCTTCAAGCGCTATAGTGACGGAAAAAGCGCAATTTCACTGTAAATATATACAGAATGTTGCTCTACAACTGTCACGAAGAGAGGGGTTGGGGGATGGGGGTAAGCTCTTAATCTCTAGCGCGGTATTACCTCCTTTGATTAGGTTAATGGTGCGATGACATTCAAGAGATTAATGCTGGGCCAACTTAATAGACAGACAGGGTAAAGACGAGATGGAGAGTAAGGCTACACTAGTTAAGAAATGCACATTAAAAGGCCAGTCAGGGTAATTGCGATTTCTATAACTATTCACTTTTATTAATTTGAAATGGGGACTGTAGGTCAAATACTTCTAACGTGAGTCATTGGCATAGCGTTTTAGTAAGGAGTAGTCTGGTGATATTCTGGGTAGTCAATATTTGGGGTACTAGAGCGAATGTAGACTGATCTCATCACAGGGCGAGAGTGTATCTGTATGGTTTCAGAGTCTCTCTGATAATCTGGCGAGGGGGATTCTCGTAGGCTTAGGCACTTAGCTCTGTACTGCAGTGCGGCGATGTCCAGGATACTCTGGTGGCTTGTTAGCGTGGGCAGTAGCGTGGGTGAAAGATGCAGGTCAGTGGTCACGCGATGACGCATGGATCACGAGTGCTTGTCTTGTGATGGTACAGGCATAGAAATCGGCTTTCGTGGCTAGCCGTCTGGAAAATGGCGAAGTCCCAAGTCTCGCTTCTCATTGACCTCCTGGGTTGACAGGGGCCTGCAGCGGGTCAGCGACTGGGAGTTGATACAATGCCGGGGTGATACGCCCGGTACAGGAACCCGTCTGCAATGTGTACAGACGCTGTATCAGCGGGGGATAGGGATAGTGTGGATTCAGGGCCTGTGGCATGATAGCCCTTCTCAGAATTCAAATTGGTGTGACCGGTCATGGGTTGAGCCAGTGCACATACCAACAGTCAAACAATGCAACTAGATTTACTGGGCCAAAGTGGAGTTTATTGGCAGCCGCTAGTATAAGATACATTCGGCGCATTAGGATGGGGTTGGCGACAGGGCAAGTATTTATACATCGGGAGCATGGGGGAAAGCAAATGGAGGGTACAGGGCAAAGGGGTTGTAGGTCTGGGCTGTACTGGGGACTTTAATCTATGCGGGGGGGCGGCATGGCATGGGATAGTTACACATGGGGCAAACGGAGCATACAAGCATAAATCCAAACATGTCATGGGTCATATACAAGGTAGAAAATATGTGCAAGGGATAAATACAAGTCATAGCAACACATCAAGGCAAAATTATAAAAATGAACATACATATTGACAGGACGCATGAACATGACGGGCGAACGACGGGTGATGGGTCTGCTATATGACAAAGAGTAAGTTCCCTCTCTTACCTTGACTTAGACGGGTGGAAGCACAAGGGTACTGTCGAAACTCAGAGGTCACTCGGTGATGGAGACGTGTTTTCGGACAGGCTGTGACTTCGAGGCAGGAATGCTTGGGTCTGACCCTATGTCAAGGTTTGTGCCAGGCTTTAAGGAGATGTCCCGGGGGGCGGGGCTTAAGCGACTGGGCGAGCGGGCCTGCTAGAGATGGCTGGGTAGGGAGGGATGATGGCTGGCTGAGTGCGGTGCTGGAATGCTCGCGGCCGAGCTCAGAGTTGCAATTGCACGCCTTGTCACAGAGGCCCCCCCAAGGAAAAAGGCGAGGTCGTAGGCCTCGACTGAGACGCGGCCAATCAGCTCTGAGGTCGGCTGCCGGGTGAGACGATGGTTTGCGATGATCCGGGTGATGCGGGGCGATGCAGGGTTCCGGGTAGTCGGTGGCGGATGCCCAAGGCTGGGGTCCGCGGAGCTGCCGGGTTTCGGCTACGGTTAGTGGGCGGCGGCAGGAATGAAGGCTGGGGCGTCGGCCCTCAGGGGCGACTCGCTGGAGTCGGTTGCGGGGTGACGGCTGAGGAAGTCTGCGCCGTGGTTGTCTTTTCCTGGGATGTGCTCCAGCTGGAAAGAGTAGGCTTGGAGCAGCAGAGCCCACCTCATCAGCCGGGCGTTGAGCGATTTGGATGTCGCCAAGAAGGAAAGCGGCTGATGATCCACTTGGACGGTAAAGTGCGAACCGTAGAGATACAGTTGGAACTTCTGGACTGCCCAGACGAGGGCGAGACACTCCTTCTCCGACGTGGCGTAATTCTGTTCGGCCGGCTTGAGTTTCCGGCTGGCGTACGCGACGGGGAAGAGCGTCGGGGCGTCCGCGGAGTCCCGTTGGAGTAGAACGGCTCCGAGGCCTACGTCGCTGGCGTCTGTGCGCAGGACGAAGGGCTGTCCGTGGTTGGGGAGTCGCAGGACTGGCTGGGACGTCAGCTTGTCCTTGAGCTCCTGGAAGGCAGCTTCACATTGCGGGGTCCAGAGGACTCGGTCCGGTGCGGTCTTCCGGGTTAGACTGGATAGTGGCGCGGCGATCCCGTTGTATCCGGGTACAAACTTCTGATAGAAGCCACTCAGTCCCAGGAAGGACTGAACATCTTTCTTGGTCTTGGGGCGTGGCGCGTCTCGAAGGCGCTGGACGGTCTTTTCCAGAGGCCGGAGCTGTCCATGGCTGATGGTGTGGCCAAGAAATTCCAGCTCTTGATAGCCGAACTGGCATTTGGTCGGCCGGGCAGTGAGGCCAGCTTCTCTGAGGCGGCGCAAGAGTTGGCGCACCACTCGCAGGTGCTTCTCCCATGTCTCCGTTGCGACGAGTATGTCGTCCATAAAGGAGTGTACGAACGGACAGTGGAGGGGGTCCAACAGCTTCCGCATCATCGTGCTGAAAATACTTGGGGCATTGTGCAGACCAAACGGCAGAACGTTAAACTCATAGTGGCCGTCCATCGTGCTGAAGGCTAGGTACTGGCGGGATGAAGGGTGCACGGGAATCTGATAAAAGCCTTTGCTCAGATCCACTCGGGAGAAGTATCGGGCGGATTGTAGCTTTGCAAACAAGTCTGTCGGGTCGGATAGGGGTCCGGGCACGAACTGGGTTACAAGATTCAACTGCCGGAAGTCGATACAGAGGCGATGTTCTCCGCTGGGCTTCCGTGATAGAACTATTCCTGCGCTGTAGGGGGAACGGGAGGGAGCGATGACTCCGGCTTGTAGCAGAGCCTCTACTTCCGTTCTTACTACTTGCTGCTGGGAAAGTGGGACGGGGTATGGTTTCTGGCGGACGGGAGTGGGGTCCGTCAGGGTTAGTCGAACTTCTTCCAGGTCCGTCCTCCCAGGAATGTCGGTGAGGACTTCCCTGTATTCCGCTACGATGGCGCGTAGTTGGCTTTGCTGGCCGGCGGGGAGTGAGGGGTCCAGAGAGACGTCCCGGAAGGATTCCTTCCCTTTTAGCGGAAATTCGGCGACGCCGGTCTCTGTGCCATCCACTTCGACGGCCAGCGCGACCGTGAGTAGCGAGTGCGAGTCGGGGGCGGGTGCCGGTTGCTCCAGGTACCGCTTGAGCAGATTGATGTGGTGGGTCCTGGGCTTTCCGCCTACCTCGATGCGATAAGTGGTACGGGAGAGCTTCTCAAGCACCGGGTAGGGTCCCTGCCAAGCTATGTCTAGCTTGTTTGTGCCGCTGGGGAGAAGCAGTAGGACTTGGTCTCCTACCTGTAGTTCTCGGTCCCGGGCGCGGCGGTTGTGATAGCGGGCTTGTCTTTCTCTCGCCTTCTTCAGGTTGGCGGAGGCGGCTTTCCATGTGGCCTTGAGGGTTTCTTGGAGCTTCGTGACGTATTTCGTGGCGTCGACCGGTGCCTCGTCCAGTTTGGCGTCGGTCCAGCTACGTCGCAAGGCGGCTAGAGGTCCGGAAAGGGGTCTTCCAAAAAGCAGCGTGGAAGGCGTGTATCCGGTGGAGGTGTGCGGGGTCTCTCGATACGCGAAGAGCGCTGACGCGACGTATGTGTCCCACGCTTCCGGCTGTTCGTCGGCGATCTTGCGGATAATCGAGATGAGAGTCCCGTTTAGGCGCTCGACCTGTCCGTTGCTAGCGGGGTGGTAGGGTGGTGTCCGGATATGGCGAATGCGGAGTAGTTGAAAAACTTCTTGCATGAGTTTCCCGGTGAACTGGGACCCGTTGTCGGTCAAAATGTTGTCCGGGAATCCGACTCGAGTGAATATGGTGACGAGCGCGTCGGCGACTCGGGCGGCGTCGATCTTCGGTAGAGGAACGGCTTCACACCACATCGAGCAAGCGTCGACAAGGGTTAGTAGGTACTGGTTCCGCTTCTTGGCCCGCGGGAGGGGTCCTACTATGTCGACAGCCACTCGCTGGAAGGGTGTTCCGACGACGACTGTGGGGCTGATAGTGACCGGTACGGTGTGATGGCGGGGCGAGTATCGTTGGCACTGGCTACAGGACTTGACGTAGTGCTTCACGTCTTCGGTCATCCCGGGCCAGTGGTACTGAGCGCTGATGCGTAGAGTGGTCGCTCCTATGCCCATATGTCCGCTTAGGGGCATGCTATGGCCAAGTTCCAGGACTTGGGGGCGAAGCGTCGCAGGCACGACGAGTTGAGAATGGTCGTCCTTCTGGCGGAAGAGGAGTCCGTCTTCGACGAAAAAGTCCCCGGACTTGGGTGGAATGCGTGCGGCGGGAAGCTTTCCGTAGCACTTGCGGAGGGTGACGTCGCTTTCTTGGGCCTTCCGGATCTGTTCCGGCATCTGGTTGGGTATCGGGGGTGGTGTCGCGGCTGTTTTCGCCTGGGCGCGCGTCTGGACGGCGGCCATCGACTCCACAGGCTGGGGCGGCATCCCCAAGAACACGTATCGGCATCCTAAAATCAGGTCGTACAGGGGCTGGTCCATCACGGCAGCTTGGATGGTCCCCGTTACGTATCGGCTGGTGACTTGGATCCGGGCTATAGGGAGCGTGGTGCCCGGTTGTGACGCGTCGGCCAACTTCAGGGTGATAGTCTCGCCGGTCAGGTCTTGTTCCCTGATGAGCGAGCGGCGGACGACGGCGTCGAAGGTGAGTCCAGTGTCGTATAGACAGTGGGCTGGGCGATTGTTGACAGTCACTTGCTCGGTTACGGCCGGTCGATCGGCGGGAGTGACGACGGGGGTTACCGGTTTCCCGTCGGGGGTAACTTGGCGTAGGGCTAGTACGGTACCTTGTTTGCGACGCTGGTCGCTGATGCGGCGAAAACATTTCTCCCGGGTATGTCCTCGGCGCTGGCAGTAGCCGCAGTAGAGCTCTGTGCTCCGCTTCCCTGGCTCTGCTCCGGGGTTCGGGCGTCCTTTGGGCGGTTGTGGACGGTGGTTCGGTGGCGGGACTGGCCGGCGAGGCTGGTGGCGGGTATCTGGCGACGGGGGTGCGGGGGGATCACGGCGAGGCTGTCTGTCGTCGGGATGGGCGGTGAGATAGCGGTCCGCGACGATGATCAGATCTTCAAGGCGAGCGGCGCCCTGTTCGGCGGCGAAAGTCCGAAGTTCCGCTGGCATTGTCCCTCGGAGTTGCTCGGCTAGCATCAACTCTAGCAATCCGTCGTATGTCTTGGGTTCGTCAGTTTGCTCTATCCATTTGTCCCGTAGCGTAGCTAGACGGTCGGCAAACTGCGTAAACTTCTCCCCTTTCTCTCTCCGGGAGTTCCGGAAATTCTTGCGGTAGTGCTCACCTGAGAGCTCAAAACCATGCAGCAGGGCTCTCTTGAGGGCGGGATAGTCTCCCTCCTCGGAAGTCGGTGTCTTGGCCAGAATCTCATAGGCCTTCCCCTTAAGGCCATGACTGAGCTTGCGATACCAGTGCTGGGGGTCAAGACCGTTTTCTCTCGCGACTCGTTCGAATCGGCCGAGATAGACTTCAATCGATTCGTCTCGTTCGACGAATGGGTCCAGGAGAAAGTTCATCCCCGGAATCGGCGGGGGGGGGTGCGGGTATTCCGGTGCTGGCGGCGAAACTGGGGGCGATGAGCGAGTAGTCTTCGCTAGCGGGCGATGCGATACCTAAATCGCGGCGGTCGCGCTCAAGCTGGAGGAGTGCTTGGCGCCGTTCGAGCTCCTTATCCTTCCTTTTCTCTTCCAGTGCCGCTATCCTCTCGTCCTCCTCCTTCCTCCTTGCGGCGGCTCTCTCCTCCTCTGCTATCCTCTCTTTCGCCTCCTCTCTTCTCCGCTCAGCGGCTCTCTCCTCCTCTGCAATCCTCTCCTTCGCCTCCTCTCTTCTCCGCTCGGCGGCTTTCTCCTCCTCTGCCAGCTTCCGGGCGGCGGCCCGTTCTTCCGCGGCGAGGCGCTCTTTCTCCTCCTCTTTCTTTAGTGCCGCTGCTCTTTCTTCCTCCTGCCTCTTCGCATCTCGCTCCTTAGCCCTCTCCTCCCTCTTCAACTTTTCCTCGGCCACGTCCGCATCTACGCTAGCCAGGACGTAGTCCTTGAGTTCGGTGCCGGCGAGCCCTAAGCTCTCGCCAATACTCTTGTACTTAAGCGCAAGCTCTCCCCGGTCGGCCATGGTAAGGGAGGTAACTTACCCTGAAAAAGGTCCTAACCGGAATGAGGGGCGCACACAAGGGGGTACACTGACGGAAAACAAGGGGGTGGGCTGGATGAGCTACAATGAATCTGCAAAGGGGCGAATACAACACAACCACAAAGACAAAATGCAATCAATCAAAAATACAAAAATGAATGCAAGAAAAAGCCTTTTGAGATATCACCACTCGGGAAAGCCAGTAAGGGACCTAAGGGGCTATGCTATCTACTACTAGGCTTAGAGGGCTGGGTCCTATCTATACTGGGCTGGGGTGGAAATTACGCTAAGTCCTAAGTCTAGTCAAGTTGGGATGGGAACCTAAGTCTTTGGTCTCGTCGGGGTGGAGGGGAAAACCTAAGTCTTTAGTCTCGTCGGGGTCGCCAAAGTTAATGTCATGAAGAGAGGGGTTGGGGGATGGGGGTAAGCTCTTAATCTCTAGCGCGGTATTACCTCCTTTGATTAGGTTAATGGTGCGATGACATTCAAGAGATTAATGCTGGGCCAACTTAATAGACAGACAGGGTAAAGACGAGATGGAGAGTAAGGCTACACTAGTTAAGAAATGCACATTCAAAGGCCAGTCAGGGTAATTGCGATTTCTATAACTATTCACTTTTATTAATTTGAAATGGGGACTGTAGGTCAAATACTTCCAACGTGAGTCATTGGCATAGCGTCTGTTAGTAAGGAGTAGTCTGGTGATATTCTGGGTAGTCAATATTTGGGGAACTAGAGCGAATGTAGACTGATCTCATCACAGGGCGAGAGTGTATCTGTATGGCTTTCAGAGTCTCTCTGATAATCTGGCGAGGGGGATTCTCGTAGGCTTAGGCACTTAGCTCTGTACTGCAGTGCGGCGATGGGTCCAGGATACTCTGGGTGGCTTGTTAGCGTGGGCAGTAGCGTGGGTACGAAAGATGCAGGTCAGTGGTCACGCGATGACGCATGGATCACGAGTGCTTGTCTTGTGATGGAGTACAGGCATAGAAATCGGCTTTCGTGGCTAGCCGTCTGGAAAATGGCGAAGTCCCAAGTCTCGCTTCTCATTGACCTCCTGGGTTGACAGGGGCCTGCAGCGGGTCAGCGACTGGGAGTTGATACAATGCCGGGGTGATACGCCCGGTACAGGAACCCGTCTGCAATGTGTACAGACGCTGTATCAGCGGGGGATAGGGATAGTGTGGATTCAGGGCCTGTGGCATGATAGCCCTTCTCAGAATTCAAATTGGTGTGACCGGTCATGGGTTGAGCCAGTGCACATACCAACAGTCAAACAATGCAACTAGATTTACTGGGCCAAAGTGGAGTTTATTGGCAGCCGCTAGTATAAGATACATTCGGCGCATTAGGATGGGGTTGGCGACAGGGCAAGTATTTATACATCGGGAGCATGGGGGAAAGCAAATGGAGGGTACAGGGCAAAGGGGTTGTAGGTCTGGGCTGTACTGGGGACTTTAATCTATGCGGGGGGGCGGCATGGCATGGGATAGTTACACATGGGGCAAACGGAGCATACAAGCATAAATCCAAACATGTCATGGGTCATATACAAGGTAGAAAATATGTGCAAGGGATAAATACAAGTCATAGCAACACATCAAGGCAAAATTATAAACATGAACATACATATTGACAGGACGCATGAACATGACGGGCGAACGACGGGTGATGGGTCTGCTATATGACAAAGAGTAAGTTCCCTCTCTTACCTTGACTTAGACGGGTGGAAGCACAAGGGTACTGTCGAAACTCAGAGGTCACTCGGTGATGGAGACGTGTTTTCGGACAGGCTGTGACTTCGAGGCAGGAATGCTTGGGTCTGACCCTATGTCAAGGTTTGTGCCAGGCTTTAAGGAGATGTCCCGGGGGGCGGGGCTTAAGCGACTGGGCGAGCGGGCCTGCTAGAGATGGCTGGGTAGGGAGGGATGATGGCTGGCTGAGTGCGGTGCTGGAATGCTCGCGGCCGAGCTCAGAGTTGCAATTGCACGCCTTGTCACAACAACATTCCGCTCTTTCCATCTCAAAAACCCAATTGCCTTGTTGGATTCTTAAATTGCATGAAACCAAGTGAGGACACTATCCGGCGTCAACAAACGGTTCAAAAACATTGTCAAACGGTTCGTAAAAGACAGTTGACCTAGAAACTAATACAGTTTGACCTAATTCATCCCTTAGAGGAGACGAAACTTACATTTTTCTATTTTCATGAGTTCACTGCAGTGAAATTGCGCTTTTTCCGTGACTATAGAGCTTGAAGCGTATAGAAAGCAGTGCTCTGAAGCATGGGAGCATGCTTTATCGCCTGTTGAGGCGACTAATAACGCATGCTTCTGGTAGCGTTCGACCAATGTTGCTCTTTTTCATTCACATCTTTTCTACAAAGTAAATAAAACATCAGTTCTTATTGTAATGTTGGACACACTTAACTTGCGAAACAGAATATAACTCTGTACCCACTCCTACACAAGCAAGCATTGCATCCACGCTTCGAATTCCCCCAATACAACGAATGCATCCTATTCCGTGTCCGAAATTCACAAGCACGTACACTACTGCTCAAGCATTGACTTAAATTTTATTGGATGCATGCACTTCACATAAATTCCGGTCCATAGTTTTAAGTGTCACCCTCCCATAAAGACATTCTAGTCCGTGTTCTTTTTATAGTGCAGAGCACATCGTCAAATCCATGTTTTACATTATAAAAGCGCACGTCTTGATCCATGTTTCATTTGTTCACAAAGACACGCCTAAATCCAAGCTGACTGGTTTTCATAAGCGCGCTTCCTACTCGATTCAGTTTAGATTGAGGATTATATGATGTTTTATTCTACGCTGATTGTGTTTGTGATTATGCTAATGTACTCAGATGATGGTTCGTTGTATATTGCAGGGAAATGTTTCCTTGAATGAACAATGAAGTTTAACGTCAACGCCCATCATTACTGGCGATAGGGCAGAGCAGGAAACATTGAAGCATGACGTCTGCACCCACCATTGGCGATATGGCCGACGGGGATAACTATCCCAGAAACTAATGGAGTAGGGAACTAATTCTTCCTTACTGTTAACTGCGACAACAAAGATTCTAAATCTGAATTAAAGAATAATTGTCAGTAACGATCCACAGAACAAATTATCCAGAACACGTGCAATTTGTTGATTTATTCATTTTATTTTATTTTATTGAGTTCAAAATCTCCAGAGGCAGAAGAAGTCATCCAGGACACATGAAATATATTTATTTATTTATTTATTTTATTTTACTTTTAAAAAATTATTTATATTTATTGTTTTGCTAAAATAATTCCAAGGCTCAAAAGCTATAAAAATGTAGTGACGTCAAAACTTGAGTTCAAATAACGATTGTCGCATTAATTGTGTGTTCCGTGGATAAGTGAAACGTTAATGTAAATGTCACTTCAAATCAGCATGAAAGGCGTTGTAGTGAAGACATCTACATTTGAAATGACGGCTTTGTGATGAGGTTATTCAACTGAGAATAAATGAAGATGAAGGCCAAAGTTCACGGAGAGGTAGCGTTGGTACAATATCCGTGGTGACCTTTTTATTTCGTCCTTAGCATTGGTATAGGCCTACCTGCAACAAACAATAAAACAACAAGTTGATATAAGCCAACATTAAAATAGCACGTGTGAGAAAAAAATGGTTAACAAACGTAAAATGCTAAAATAGATATAGATTAAATAAATGATTAGAGAAACGATGATCGAATTAGGGACCACATTCTACTCCTTTCTTGGGATGATTAGTACCCCCTTCTGCCGTAGCGCCAAAGGTGGACATAGACGTTAAACTTCAATGTTTGTTTGGCTTTTTTGGTTTTTTCTTCTGCAGTTTATTATCCCTTTCTATCGGGAAACTCTGGGCCGCCTCCCCCAGGGAAGGCGTAGTCGCAGCCAGTGGCGCGCCCAAACCCTACCTACCTAATATTATTTGTGAATTGTTTTTGAAATTTTTACTGGGGGAGCAAACCGGAGTACCCGGAGAAAACCCCCGAGACGTTGCCCGAGTCGAAAGTAAATAATATTCGGAGAAACATAACGCCCAGATGCTGGCTCGAACCCACACCTGTCAGGCGCCATTGGTTTCTGGCTTGTGGACAAGGCAAGTTAGTCCCGCCTTAGCCCACTTGGCCACAACATTCGCTATAAATGTTCACTCATTCATTCAAGAGTGCGGTGGGGCCGGGTAGCTCAGTTGGTAGAGCGTCTTACTAGTAACCGAAAGGTACCTGGTTCGAATCCCGGATTGGCCAATGTGTGACCATATTATTTTCCCCTTACCTTCAACTGGTTCGTTGGTGTCAGAATAATGTGACCAGTAGTCGCCTATACGCTTCGGTGTCGTGTGACTATAATCTACAGTTACAAGAGTGCGATAGTCACAGTGCACAAAGTAAACCTTCTATAGAGCACATGTTGCGTTTGCTACACAAGCTTATCGAAGCATTGGCATTTCTACAGCCCAAACTGCAACTTTACAGAACCGATTCTGTCCTACTTTGTAAAACTAATAAACAATAGCTCACACTATTTTATAAGCACACAGCTGTTGCCTGTGGTTTAAGCAATTGAAAACATGTTGCTTCAATGTAGCAAAATCACCATAGCAAGGTCGAGAAGCAACTTACTTTTGTAAAAGACGCCCGCGCACGTTTCAATGCTCGAGCATTGAATTGAGCCCAATCAATGGAATAACAATGATGAACAATGGCAGTCATCAAAGCTGTGAAAAGGGTGTTGATGGCACAGGGAACTCTTATTTACTGTATTTACGGACAACTGACACGTGCCACACGATAAAGAATAATTATGTTGTTCATTGTTGATCCTCTATTAAAAAAAAAAATGAAGAAACAAAACTTACGAAAATGTGTCTACCCCTTAATGTCCTGTTCCAATTAAAAAGTGCGTGGAGGTTCACGAATCTTTATTTTGCTAGGGGGAAAAAAGGGGGGGGGGGGAAGAGGGGGGTTGTAAACCTCCGAGAACCTTCCAATTACAGCAGATCATAAGCGATAGAGAAAAAACAAAACAAAGCTAACGTACAAGACAAAACAGATGTTGCATTTTGCTGTTGTTGCCAAAAGAGAACAAGAAGAAAAAACCTGGTGACATTGAAACGATAAGCTCTAAAAGACTGCACACTCTCAAAAGGCTCATAGGGTGGGCTCATTAGCACAGTGGGTAAATCACGGAGCGCTGAAAGGAGAGACCGACAGCTCTATCACAAGGGAAAATACGCATGTTGGGCGCCTGTGGTGGATCCCTGATAGCTAAACGGTATACATAGCCTTATGTGTAGATGGCACACATCCCTATGTATAGGAAACATAGAGCTGTTTCTTACATAGCCGTTTGTGTACATGGCACACATCCCTATGCATAGGAAACATAGAGCTGTTTTTTACATAGCCATATGTGTACATGGCACACGTCCCTAGGTATATGAAACATAGAGCTGTTTCTTTCATAGACCTATGTGCAGATGTCACACGTCCCTAGGTACAGAAAACAGAGCTGTTTCTATGTGTAGATGACACACCTCCCTTGGTTTAGGAAACATAGAGCTGTTTCTATGTGTAGATGGCACACGTCCCTAGGTATAGGAAACATAGAGCTGTTTCTATGTGTAGATGGCACACGTCCCTTGGTTTAGGAAACATAGAGCTGTTACTTACATAGCCATATGTGTAGATGATACACGTCCCTAGGTATATGAAACATAGAGCTGTTTCTTTCATAGACCTATGTGCAGATGTCACACGTCCCTAGGTACAGAAAACAGAGCTGTTTCTTTGTGTAGATGGCACACGTCCCTTGGTTTAGGAAACATAGAGCTGTTTCTATGTGTAGATGGCACACGTCCCTAGGTATAGGAAACATAGAGCTGTTTCTATGTGTAGATGGCACACGTCCCTTGGTTTAGGAAACATAGAGCTGTTTCTATGTGTAGATGGCACACGTCCCTAGGTATAGAAAACATAGAACTGTTTCTATGTGTATGGAACACGTCCCTAGGTATAGGAAACATAGAGATGCTTTTTTATACCGTTGTGCTGTCAGGTATCCGAGGATCCGCTAAAGGCTCCCATCTGGTGTAAATGCCCCTGTGTTTTTGTATTCTGGTTCCCATAACCCAAGCAAGCACAAGACATCTTATTGCTTCGAATAGTATGGTGGTAAGTTTAATGAATTGAGGGTGGATTTAGATTTAGATTACAAAATCTGCAGAGAGAAAAAAAAGTGTTGTCTTCTTCTTTAATTATTGTCCTTGGTGGCGCTCCACAACAGTTGTAAAAGTAACCAGAACTGTAACTACACTACTTTGAAGAAGAAGAAGAGGAAGAAATGATGATGATGATGATGATGATGATGATGATGATGATGATGATGATGATGATGATGACCTAATATAGCGCAATTCTCCACCTCTGGTCTACCTACACGCTCAATTGAATGAAGGACGGCTTATGTCAATGACGTTTAATTTATTCCTAATTCACTTACTTCCGTTTTTATCAAAGTGACCTTTACAGTTTCCACCATGCAGACGTTTAGCAAGAGGCTTTAATACATCTGTCACCCAACAACCACAGGCGCATTATTTTAAAGCGTCAGTTCTTCTACTATCTCCTTCATGAACCTGTGCGAGAGTCTATATACTAGTTCCCGAGAGAGAGAGAGAGAGAGAGAGAGAGAGAGAGAGAGAGAGAGAGAGAGAGAGAGAGAGAGAGAGAGAGAGCAAAGAGAGGGGGAATGGTTTTGGTGAGAAGGGAAGGAAACCTCACAGTGGTGAAGAAACGGAAACTCCGATGGTATGGCCACGTCACCAGATCCTCAGGCATTGCAAAGACTATTCTGCAAGGCACAGTGCAAGGAGGTAGAAGAAGAGGGAGACCAAAAAAGAGGTGGGAGGACAACATTCGAGAATGGACTGGTTTGACACTGAGCGAAGACATCAGGGCTTCTGAGGACAGAGAAAGATGGAGTATGCTGGTTAAACGATCATCTGTGGTGCCCCTACGACCTCCGGGTTACGGGACAGGACAGGATAGGATAGGATAGGATAGGATAGGATAGGATAGGATAGGAAGGAAACCTGCCTTTCTTGCATTCCAGAGAATACAACATAGAATAATCCTTTGATGAACGTTCCTTAATAACTGCGATTTCGTATTTGATATTCAGGTATGCATTTGGTTATTTGATGTTCGGCAATGTGTATGCAAATTGATGTGTTGCTTGTGATGTTCACAATAAATGCGTTTTCTCTTTAACTGATTTGCCGGAGGCCAATTTCTCTACAGCCTGCGATTCCTATAATATAAACAGTTGTTATTTTTTTATTATTATTGTTATTGATCTTGTGGTAGTAATGGTGCTGACGTTTTATTGTTTTAATTGTTGTTATTGTTGTCGTTGCAGTTCTGTTGGATGTTTTTTTGTTTTTGTTTTGTTGTTTATGCCCTCGCTCGAGTTGAGTTTTGTTTATTTTGCCAGCCTGTGTCTGATGACGACCTTCAAAGGTCATAGGCTACACACTGTGCTCTCAAACCCACAGTGGTCCCCCTATATAGAGTGGAGGAAAGTTCCAGAAAGACTTTGACCTTGCCTTTAAGGTCAGTGTGAAAGTGTCCACTAGGACGGAAGATCTCAGATCTCAGAAACCTCAGATCTCATCTTTGACCAAAACCTGCTACTTCCACCTCCGGCAAATTTCTTCAGTCCGCCACTTCCTGACCCATGAAACCTGCACCAAACTCACCTTCTCTCTGATCTTTTACAGACTTGACTACTGCAACTCCCTTCTTGCCAATTCTCCGTCTCAGCACATCCACCCTCTTCAACGGGTCCAAAATAACGCTGCCCGCCTGATCCTCAACAAAAGAAAGACTGACCACGCAACTCCTCTCCTCCATCCTCTTCACTGGTTACCCATTGAAGAGCGAATCAACTACAAACTGTGCTGCCTCTGTCATAAATGCCTTTCAAACTCAGCCCCTGCCTATCTCAGCCAATGTCTTCACCTCTACACTCCGTCTCGCTCCCTCCGATCTGCTGCCGACACACGGTTGTGCAGAATTCCTCGAACCAAACTTACCCCCGCTGGCGAAAGAGCCTTCACGTACACCGGCCCTTCAGCATGGAACAATCTTCCCCTCGAGCTTCGATCGCTCGCATCTCACCCCGCCCTCAAGACCCAGCTTAAGACATACATTTTTCGCAAATGTTACTCCCTACTAAACTAGTCATTTCCAAGAACGCTCTGTAGACTATTAACGTGTGTCCCAGTTGATGTACTGTCGTTTGTTCTGTGTGTGCTCTTTTAGAGCTGTGTGTGCTCTTTTAGCTCTTTTTCTTCGCGCCATGAACTTTGTTGGAAATGTGCGCAATATAAATCCAATTATTATTATTATTATTATTATTATTATTATTATTATTATTATTATTATTATTATTATTATTATTATTATTATTATTATTAAGATGTTCGTTGGAAACACTGAGTTCTAGGTTGTTGTTGTTCCTTTGTTGTACTTAAAAAAAAAATGTTTTTCTTAACTACCGTCTGTCAGATGTTGTTTGTATATTATAGTCACACGACACTTTCGCATATAGGTGACTACTGGACCGATTTATACTGACACCAGCGGGCCAGTTGTTGGTAAAGGGGAAAATAATATGATCACACGTTGACCAATCCGGGATTCGAACCAGCGACCTTTCGGTTACTAGCAAGACGCTCTTACCAACTGAGCTACCCGGCCCCTGTCCGAATGAAACAGCAGCAACAGCAGGACAAACAATAACATGCTCTCTTCCATTCCCACCTCCATCCCTACTACTACTACCCCCTACCAGTCCTGGTTGTCCTTCCCACCACTCCATGCATCCCTCACTGCAAATCAAAATGTAAATCGTAATTCAAAATTAACATAGTAGAAAAAAAACCCACAATGTTTTCGATTCTCAAACGTTATATTTTTTTTAAAAGAAACATCACACCGAACAATAAACAGTAATTATACTAATTATTATTTTATGTCATCGTAACATGACACAAAATTTAAAAAATGAACTTTTTATATAAGCATAAATCAGACTCGCTTGTTTTGTTAGCAAAATTAAAATTACTCACTTACACACACATACGCGCACACACACCCACACACACACCCACACACACACACACACACACCAGCACACACACCAATCTGTATTCATGTCAAATTTGGGTTTTGGAAGAAATATAGTCACCAGAAAGCGGTTTGTTTTTTTTTTCTATGGAAAGAGCGCAGAATTCAACTGTAAATGTAGGAATGAGATTTAAAAAAAAAAGCTCTCTTCGTAAAAACGTTAACCTATTACGTCTCCTAATCCTAACCAACTTAGAACATTGAAACAGTCAAATGCACTACAAGAGCACTCCCATGTACGGAACAGGCACTCCCATGTACGAAACAAGCACTCCCACGTAGTTAGAAAACAAGTGGGGCGCTAGCTAAAAGCCCCATTTTGTGCATAAAAAGGCAAGCTTAGCACCCCAGAACTCCATGAATACACGCCTACACACACACTACAGAGAGGGAGAAGAGAGAGAGAGAGAGAGAGAGAGAGAGAGAGAGAGAGAGAGAGAGAGAGAGAGAGAGAGAAACTGAAACTGAAAAACGTTTATTACATAAGGATAGTAGCTTTAGGTCCAGAGGTCCTTTCTTCCAGCTAGTCCTTAACACATGCAAATATATAATAGATGTGAGTACATTGTAACAACATACATGAACTACAAATAAGTAGTATGAATACTATCAGAATAACATACGCATACACACAAGCAATCATACTCACAAAATTGAAATAAAAGTACTATATATTTATATACAATGTACAACAGAGAGAGAGAGAGAGAAAGAGAGAGAGAGAGAAAGAAAGAGAGAGAGAGAGAGAGAGAGAGAGAGAGAGAGAGAGAGAGAGAGAGAGAGAGAGAGAGCAGAACGGACAAATGAAAAGTAGCATACATGTACTGCGGCGTTATAAAAATTGCATTGCATCCATGAAGTACTAGTACTAACTCTCTCTCTCTCTCTCTCTCTCTCTCTCTCTCTCTCTCTCTCTCTCTCTCTCTCTCTCTCTCTCTCTCTCTCTTTCTTTCTTTCTTTCTCACCCTTACACACAACTGATTGAATGAGCAGTACACCGATCAAACAGTCATACGTAAGCTGCCATTTTTTAAAGGTCAACATCATTGAAACATAAAACTGAGCACAAAATATCTACATAATAAAAGAAGTCACATGCCAAAAACTTTTTTCCGAAAAATACTGCCTTTTTAAAAATATTTAATAAAATCTACTTCGAATAAACTTGTGCACCTTCGAAAAGCCCGCTCACGTGACCACATGGCTCGTGACGTCAACTGCTGTAGACAATATGGAGTCCGATAGTGCCCCTTCTCTACCAAAACGCAGGAAAACGAAGAGCAGTGGCCTATATTGTGCCGTTGGAGATTGTACAAACAAACAAGCGGATGGGTTAACATTGCATAGGTTTCCAAAAAACGAAGAAGTGCGAAATAAGTGGGTGAGATTCGTGCAGGAAAAGCGTGTAAACTTCGGTCCGAAGTACGGGACATCAACTGCGTCGTCAGCAATTTGCGCAAAACACTTCGCTGAAGACTGCTACCCCCCAAGTGCCACTTTAATGCGGAGCTTTGGGATGAAAACAATATAGACATTAAAGCCTGGCTCTGTTCCAACGATCCAAAGTCCGTGTGTCATTGCAACAAGTGCCTCAACAACAGCAACAGTGATTCAAGTTACTAGTAGTAGGCCTACTAGTACTGCTTCAACTTCAACTACAGTCACAGTGGCTACTACACATCCATCGTCTGCTATCAGTTTGCCGGGTGTCAGGAAAGTCAGAGGAGCTTTTCAGAAAAGGGTATTCACATACACACACACACGCACGCACACACACTCACACTTGTTTCACAGTGTTATTATGACTTTCCTGAAACGCCACATACATTGTGCTGACAATGGGTCATAATACGTCCCCCGTTTTAAGTACTTTGAAGTGTTCTAACACTAACCCTAATCCTAACCCTAACTCTTTCCCTAACCCTTACTGTAACACAGCCCTCTAAACCCAACGGATCATTGGTTTGACGTCATCACAAGTAGGTCTGTCAAAAAAGTTATGTAGATGTTCGCTGGTTTGTCCAAATAACACCGTGTAAACAAGTACACACACGCACACACACACACACACACACAAACACGCACACGCACGCACGCACAGTTAAACGAAATTGTTGGACATCAGCTGATTTCTGGACCGGCAGAATTCCATAGCATATGTGGCAAATTGAAGAAGACGCTGAGACAACTACCCAAGTTGCCTGTTTTGAAAAAAAGGGTCTGGGGTCATTCCCCCTTCCTCCATCCTCTCTTCGGCCCTCTCCCTCCCAAGTTTGGCCCTAGGCATTATGATCATTGAAGAGTTTATTAATCTACACTATTGGAATGAAAGCTCTCACATTTAGCGGGTAAGCTGCTAAAAAAATATCAGTACGCGTCACTCAATATCACAGGCATACAATATTCCCGCTTGGTTCATTCACCACAACGCCTAGGAGCATGTTCGTCAGGCACCGCTTCGTTCCTCTGTTGGGCATCCGTCGTGGCTCTCTTTTAATGGAGATACTCCAATGATTATTGTATAAGACCTCAGTTTGAAAGAGGTCGGAAACGAACATTAAATACAATTTCCCCAAAATTGTAGACACAAAAATGGATGACTAATCTGTTTTGCAATCTCATCCCCCATCCCCCACCCCCTCCTTCATTTCCTCATTCACTCTGTTTTTGGGCGAAACCTTACATCTATCTACACCATGACTGTGTCAAAAAAAGTACTTTTAAAAATACGTTGAGAAATAAAATATAGCCTACCTTTAAATCCGGATTACGCCAATTGCAATGCGAAACAATTAATTCTGATTTAGATGATCACCACAACGCGTCATATATATATATATATATATATATATATATATATATATATATATATATATATATATATATATATATACATATATATATATATATATATATATATATATATATATATATATATATATATATATATATATATATATATATATATATATAATAGAACAATGATGACCTGAAAATGTTCATAAATCATATTGCATGCATGCAGAAGTCAATAGTGCAGTTAATTTGGGTGTGTGTGTGGGTGCGTGTGTCTGTGTGTGTGTGTGTGTGTGTGCGCGCGGAAGGGGGTAATCTACCCCACGGATTCAGGTAGCCGCGTATGTGTGTGTGTGTGGGCGTGTGTGTGGGTGTGCGTGTGTGTGTGTGTATTTGTGTACGTGTGTGTTTGTGTTTGTCTGTGTGTGTGTGCGTTTGTGTTTGTTTCGGTCCGCGCATTTTCTCAGTGGTATTTTGAATGAAAATCACCACCACCACCACAATCCTCGGAATTCCTACATAACTCTCTTCCTCTACCTTCCAATCCGTTAGATTCTAGTATTCTCTCTCTCTCTCTCTGCATATGGGCCCAAGGCCGTGAAATGCATTAAAATCTGAAAATCTGAAATCTCTCTCTCTCTCTCTCTCTCTCTCTCTCTCTCTCTCTCTCTCCCTCTCTCTCTCTATCTCTCTCTCTCTCTCTCTCTCTCTCTCTGTTCTCGCGTTCATCTTTCTGCCCAGCTCCCTTCTCACCCCACCCACATCACTTCCTTCACTCCCCACCCCCCATCTCTTTCCTCCATCCGCCTACGCCAATTTCAACGCCATTTATCAGTCAGGTTTTGCTATTTGCAGTGCCCAGCCGTGGCCCAGTGTAAGTCACGACTTGGTGTAGGCCTGTGACATTAAAAGCGCGGTAGACGTTTCTATTAGCAATAGCATACTGGTAAAAACTCAACCGTCAAGCTGTTAACGCAGTAGTCCAGAGAAATTGTGTTTATATATTCAAGCATGCGAAGAGGCTTGGGATCAGTGCGATTATAAATATAACACATTTACGAGATGTAGATTAGTAGATAAATCGGACAGACAGACACACACACACACATACACACATAAACACACACTTACATGCACAACACCTACCCCCAAACGCAAACGAAATACACAATTTCGAATAATTCGTCAAGCATCCTGGAAAACTTGTGCTATACAAGACTACGTCATCGTCTCCATCATTTACATTTTGCTCCATCCTTTGTCGATATTTGTGTGTGTTTGTATGTGAGAGAGTGCGTGCGTGCATGTGTGTGTGTGATTGCGTGTGTGTGTGTGTGTGTGTGTGTGTGTGTGCGTGTGCAAAAAATATACAAAAACAACAACTAACAAATTTGAGGTCAGTGATTATCGAAAGTTTATGCAATAACTTGTGCAAACACATCGTGTGTATGTATGTGTGTAGAGGTGGATGTGTATCTGTGTGTACGTGCGTGGGTGTGTGTGTGCGTGGGTATGTGTGTGTGTGTGTGTGCATGTGCATCCGTGTGTGCGTGTGTGTGCGTGCCTGTTTGGGTGTGTATATTCGAGAGTGTTTGAGTGCATGTGTGATATCTATATATCTATATCTATCTATCTATCTATCTATCTATCTATCTATCTATCTATCTATCTATCTATCTATCTATCTATCTATCTATCTATCTATCTATCTATCTATCTATCTATCTATCTATCTATCTATCTATCTATCTATCTATCTATCTATCTATCTATCTATCTATCTATCTATCTATCTATCTATCTATCTATCTATCTATCTATCTATCTATCTATCTATCTATCTATATACACATATATAATGTAACCTCGTTTCGAACTGTTTTGAACTTTGAGTGGTAGTGGTACCCATCTATAGTAAACTTACAAAACAAGTTGATAATGTTACATTAATTACAAAATTCTTGTATTAAACATCGTCAATGCACTTTCATAAAACTGCAAGCGTGCTGCACTGTTTTGAACTCTGCGTGCATGACCCCTATCAATTATGAACGTTAACACCAAACACGCCAAATGCTGATAAAATTACACAATCCTTTTCTTCAAAACCATCGTCAATGCACTTTCATACAACCGGCAACAGTAAAACCGCACTTGGGGCCCATTATAGAACATTTAACATTCACTATTCACTGATTTGGCTTTAAACTCCTGAAGAAAGGCTTTAGCTGAAGTACATGTGTTGAGAACACTTTTGTAATAGTCGACAATCAGAACAAAGGTCGGTCTGTCGGTCGGTCCGTTGGAAGCCCTATCGCAAGAACCATGCACTGAACGGCGTTTGACCAAACTTCATATCATATTTGCTCTAACGCAAAGGTCAAGGTCACTTGAATCATTTTATTACATAGTACGTTTTCCTCAATATCTCAAAAACAGCTGAAGCGATTTTGTTGAGGTTTGGTATAGAGGTACTAAAGGTTATAGGGCATTCTTTAGTAGCATTGTGGTAGCCGGTTTGGAGGTCAATCTGTTGATCGGAATTTCATTTTTTTAATTGTGTGTGTGTTGGTGTGTGTATAGGTGTGTGCGTGAGTGTGTTTTACACTGTATTTATCAATAGTTGATTCAGCTCCGATGCTTGATTCTTCATAAGTGTAACTCGAATTCGTTTATCCACGCAGCCTGTTCCCTCAGCAAAAAAAAAAAAGCAGGAGTCGTCGTATAAAATTTTCCAACTTTCTTCAGCGAACATCAACAACGGCACACAAAGATTACTTTCCGAAAATCATTACAGAAATCATCCTACAAGCAGACAGTGCATTACTTATTTAGTCTCTCTGCAATCGAAACAAAGTTCGAACATTCCAGCATGACGCAATAACACCCAATCAAAATAAAACTCGTCACCGGAACTATGCAATGCCTTACCTCATATAATGTTTAGATTCGACCAGCTTTTACCCGTAAGGTCTAGAAGCTTCGGTCTATAATAAACAAGTAATTCCAGAAAATTCTGAACAATATCGACCGACGAAAATCATCAACATTAGACAAAGCTTCTTCTAGCAACAACGCAACATGAAATCAAAGGTAAATACACGCCATCATTGCATGCTTTGCAAAACAAAATGTACTATGTGTGTTTTCAAAAAAAAAAAAACAACAACAACAACAACAACACTTTTGTGCCATATCTCAAGAACAACTGAACTAAAATTGATTTTTAAAAAAACCAAACTTTTCGGATACTACTGCTATGCATGTTCGGTCATTCATATTTGTAATTTAAAAAAAATGTTAACGTCAATGTGCGTAACAATTTTTAACACGTTTGTGCGCTGTATCAAAATAAAAAAAATTATAATTGTTTTCCTTGAAAATGGTTGAAATAATGGCCTACCATTCTATGTTTATCTTTTGCTTCCTTAGGATAAGGCCGCGTCACAACTCCGCCAACGAAATGAATACTTTCGAGAATGTTTACTTTTTCGGATATATATGTGTGATTGGCTGGAAATACATTTAAATGGCTTGCGATCTCTTTTTTTTTTAAATCTCGTCTTATGCAGTACAGAATATATTGCTTGCCTAACCTTAGGCAATACTGAAAGTGCAAACGCAGTAGACCTCTGTGCATGTACAATAATTGTCATGTTATATTTAATTAAATCTGAATTGATGGCAACTGTCAAAGCACCATGAATAGGCTTTAACATGTGGACGTAGGTTATTGACCAGCGACGGTAGTTCTGGTGCAACCCACTTTGCATAATATACCGTAGCTATATTTTTGGATACTTGATCAATGTAAGAGAGAGAGGAAGAGAGAGAGAGAGGGAGAGGGGGAGAGAGAGAGTGAGAGAGAGAGACAAGGAGACTGACCAATAGAGAGAGAGTTTGTGTCAGTCCAAGAGAGAGAAAGAGAGTGTCAGTCCAAGAGAGAGAAAGAGAGGGAGAGAGTGTCAGTCCAAGAGAGAGAAAGAGAGGGAGAGAGTGTCAGTCCAAGAGAGAGAAAGAAAGAGAGTGTGTCAGTCCAAGAGAGAGAAAGAGAGAGAGTGTCAGTTGAAGAGAGAGAATTAGAGAGTGTCAGACTGACCAAGAGAGAGAGAGAGAGAGAGACTGACCAAGAGAGAGAGACTGACCAAGAGAGAGAGTGTCAGACCAAGAGAGAAAGAGAGGAGAGAGAGAGAGAGAGAGAGAGAGAGAGACCAAGAGAGAGAGAGACTGACCCAAGAGAGAGAGAGAGACTGACCAAAGAGAGAGAGAGACTGACCAAGAGAGAGAGTGTCAGACCAAGAGAGAAAGAGAGGAGAGAGAGAGAGAGAGAGAGAGAGAGAGAGAGAGAGAGAGAGAAAGAGAAAGAGAGAGAGAGAGTGACCAAGAGAGAGAAAGAAACCAAGAGAGAAGAGAGAATAGAGAGAAAGATTGTGTGTGCGTGTGTGTGTGTGTTCACGTGTGTTTGTGTGTGAGGATACGTGTGTATTGTGTGCGTGTGTGGGGACGCGGGGAGGTGTTGGGGGGTGTTTGTTTTATTCTTGGTATCGCTTGGTGCAGCGGTTGCCTTTCCAAAATATTAGGTCGCCCATCATCCAAGTTATACTAATCCTGCAACTGGACGTTGCTGGACACAAAACAGTTCTGAGCGTGCGCGCCCAAACCCCACTACCCTAATGTGTCACCCAAAATGCTAGTACTATGGACACACACATTGAAGAAAGGGTGGTCAATGACAATAATTTACTATCCATACTGCGGCCACTCCCTCCCCCTCTCCCCCCTCCATCCCCGTATTCTTCCCTCTCTTCTCGTGCCCCACCTTCCCCCTATCCCCTATCTCCAGAGAATAATTGCCAACTTAAAGTTCTATTTTCCAATATTGTGTTTTGTATGTACAACTATAGCTATGAACAAACTCAAATATTAGAACACTTGAAGCAAGAAACGGAAACTCCGATGGTATGACCACGTCACCAGATCATCAGGTCTTGCAAAGACCATCCTGCAAGGCACAGTGCAAGGGGGTAGAAAAAGTGGGAGACCGAAAAAGAGGTGGGAGGACAACATTCGAGAATGGACTGGTTTGACACTGAGCGAAACAATCAGGGTTGCTGAGGACAGGAAAAGATGTAGTACGCTGATTAAACGATCTTCTGTGGTGCCCCTACGACCTCCGAGTTACGGGATAGGATAGGAAGCAAGAAAGTATACCACTGATGTTTGATTATGATTACTTAGAACGTTACTGTAGTTTCTTCAAGATGTTTGATCATTAATTATGAACTGTTTTAAAATATGTGAACCGTTGTTTCGTTTTCTTCACCGCTTTTACTTAAAACTAATGTGCACTAAAAATATTACTTTAGTTTCTTGAAGTAGTTGAAACAACCACAAATGCAATGAATGGTGGAATCGATCAGGTCTATTGTTCTGATTTCCTCGATAGGCAAAAAATATGATAGAACACCGCGGATTCCGACCTTGTCCACTACAAAAAGAAACTATCTAACAACTGGGACAAATATAAATGTGAATTCAATAACGAAAGCAAATGCAAAGCAGCTGTGCATGTAAAGGTACGTAAAAAATTATTACGATGATGTGATAATGATAATAATGACGATGATGATGGTGATGATGAAGTTGATGATTAAGATAATTAGTCTGTTTAACAAACCTATCGGTAACACTCAGCGCATAGATGCACCCACTGCGCGTGCTTTTGTTTCCAGCAAGTATCTATTTTCCCGCTATTATTTTGTATTTAGGAAGAAATTTTTCATTAGTATTTACTAGCCATGGTTGACATGCTCCATTAAGACTGGTAACATTTGGGAACACGGAATCTGCGACCACCCAAATTATTTCATTATATTAGATTAGATTAAGGTACTGTGGTCTAATGGTAGTGCTTCGGCTTGCGGATCTGAAGGTCCCGGGTTCAAGCCCTGGCCGGGCCATTGTGTTGTGTCCCTGGGAAAGACATTTTACTCCTGTTTTCCTACTCCTTCGGATGAGAGTATAAACCGAGGTCTAGTCTGTGTCGCAAGCATTCCATCATAACGGACTTTAAAGATCCTGACGCTCATGTCCTAGACGGGTGAGTGCCGGTAACAAGAACACACCCAGCATGCACATGGTCCTTCTCCCCTATCCATGGCTGCCCAGGATTGTGCTCAGTTGTCCGGGCGTCAGACCATGCGCCCAAAGGTTGCGGGTGGGCGTCTCGGGCGGTTTTGAATTAGATCCTGTATCGGCCAGCGCCTTGATCCTTAGGCTAAGGCGCCTTACAAATGACGAACATTATATATTACAGTGCAGTGTGAGGCGGGGGAGAGGAGAAATGACCAAGGAGGGATAATACATGGGGGGGGGGAGTGACCGCAGGGAGCAAGTGGTCACGGCGGGGTGGGGGTGAAGGTAGCCGGGGAGGAAGTGTGTTAGGGGGAAATGTCCATGGAGGAAGCGACCGGGCAGAATATGGGGGTTTGGGGGGGTAAGTGACCGGACACCCATTTAGCTTTATCATGTGATAATGCTACTACCGAAACAACGCTGGGGACCGACCAGGTGCAGTAGCTGAAGATGGTTGCAAGAGTCCTTTGGGAATTTTATAAGACTTCTTGTAATGACCAATCAGACACCTCTCTCTCTCTCTCTCTCTCTCTCTCTCTCTCTCTCTCTCTCTCTCTCTCTCTCTCTCCATCTTTCTATTCATCTCTCTCTCTCTCTCTCTCTCTCTCTCTCTCTCTCTCTCTCTCCATATGATGTATAAAGAAAGGTAATTATCCTGCTCTCAAAGATGGTCAAGAAATGCGACATACTGGCTGTCAGCCCCATGTTCTTCTACAGTACATGTAGCCAGCGCTCAGTGTAGTCAGCGCATTCCAAGCCAAACCTCCTGTGATGAGGGTTTTGATAAAGGTCGAAACGCACCAGGAGAACCAGGCTTCGTGAATAAAATTGCATTTGAATGCATTTGAGCTCCTTTAGCTCAATTAGAAGCACATGGAATTGAAAGCCACTATGCTCTACTTCTTGTCCACTTTTGAGAGCAGGATAATTGCCTTTCTTGATGTTTAAAGCAACTTACCTCCCTTGGCTTATTTTATTCCTTTTCTCCTTAATGGCTGGTGTACGGTGCTAGCCATTTTGAGAGAAGATATATATATATAGTTTTTAACACTGAAGAATAATGTTATTCACTATGATTGATTGATTGATTTATTGTTGCTTTAGGTCCAGCGGACTCCTCCGAGCCAAATCAGGACCGGACAACCCCCGATCCGCATAAAAGATCTGCTGAAACAACCCTAGTGGGAAAATTGAACGCCCTCCACCGGCCAGTCACTTTACAATAAAGACATCCCACGCGGGGGACGGCTGAGGGTTTACCTCAACTACGCGAACCCCCGGTTACAAAAACAAAATAGAATACAACCATCATTACAAATCATCAACGAAACATATACATATAAAATGCCTATATTGCTAAATACTAACATCATTGGAAGCCCTAGTGACCACCCAGCAGAAAGCGTCCAACACTCCCAAGCTGATCCAACAGACCTCATACACAAACAAGGAGTCTTGTCCAGGAAGAGTTTTCAAGAAAAAAGGTAGGTCATTGATCTAGCGAAGAAGAAGATAGTATAGCAGAGTGATAGGACATAGCAGGAATGGGAAAGAGTATATGAGGAAGATAGCAACAGTGGGAATTTAAAGCACTAAATTTCCAGAAAGTGGGGATACTATTTATACTGAAACCCCCGGCACTCCAACGGGGGTACTGTTGCCGCAGTGAATCTGTCATGCCTACAAAAGCAAGACAGGTTTTCAACTGGGGCTTTCACTGTTCCCTTTATAGGTTAGAACAATCTACAGTGGCAAGATTGCTCATGACCCCAAGGGGTTGTTATTCACTAAGGTACAAGTACTGGTGCAGTCAATTTGAAATATTTAAAAAAAAAATCAGTTTCTCTGTTTTCATTTCTGTCTGTCTGTCGGCATGCCTGCCTTCCTTCTCTGTCTCTTTATCTATCTGTCTCTGTCTTCCTCTCTGTCTGTATATATAATTGCCTATCTTCCCTTCCTCTCTGTCTATCTCTGTGCCTGCCTTTCTCTACTATATATCTGTCTCATTGCCTGTCAGTCTGTCTATCTGTCTGATTATATGAGTGAAATTTGCTAGCTATCACAGTTACAGTGTTGATTAACGTAGTTTTGCAATCCTGTCCCAGGAATTCCGGGCTGTGGCAGTTTCATTGATTCCTGTCCCTACAGACTTGGATTCCAAACAGATCACTAGCTTCTAGTTGTACACAAGGTTGACAGTATCACGCCTATACCCACCCATTACGCATTCTGCGCTGTTTAATGATTCGGACTGAAGTTGGATTATCATTTGAAACTGTCATTACGTCGTGCTTACAGGCGCCCGAGAGAGCGCATCTATATATAGAGCGCGACTTTATTAGTAACAGAGATAGAGCGACGCTATTACGCTTTTACCATCTCTCGCTTTCAGATACGGGAGCCTGTGGCGGTTGTGCGTTTTGGTGGATTTTGCACCTTTCACAGACTGTACCGAAGACTGGCCAGGAAAAGGTACTCCCACCCCCGACCAGTCCTTAAATATACATCCTTTGATTCTGCAAACGAAATTCCGCTGTTTCGGCTAATGTGTCTCTTTATCGGTGTTGTTGTAATGGTGTTTATCACAAGGCAAGGCTGCATTCTTGCCCCACGAGAAAGAACAACCCACAAACTAACACCATGCAGCAGTGACATGATCGTTGTATCGATCACAGGTCTCCCAAAACACTAAAGGAATTGTTGTGGCAGTCAGAATAACGTGACAATTAGGGGCTGTTTTTTTCCCCAGACGTTCAAGAACACACTGCACCGCTGAGACTCGCACTGGCCTTTCTACTTAGTGAAGAGGCCCACGTAAAACTAGGCGAGTATCAGCTACGCAGCGCTTCTCAACAATGTGTCATTCTACAGCCAGACTAACATGGCAATTAATGGTTGTTTTCCAAGCAGTCCAAGGCGACAGGTTTGTGTGTGTGTGTGAGAGAGAGAGAGGGGAGGGGGAGAGAGAGAGAGTGTATGTGCGTGCGTGCGTGTGAGAGTTTTGGAAGGCGGGGTTTCGACCTAAGCAAAACAAGCCAGGCTGTCCCTTACAAGCGTATCGATCGTTACACTTCATTTATCACAGAAGTGGCGAAAGCTACTGTGCGCAGCGTTCCAATACGCTAAGATCAAATACAGACAATTAGGTTAGTACTCCAACTGACTTACTCAAAAAAGAATACTTTTGATATAGGGCCCTCACAGCTCAAAGAGCCACTAAAGGCGATGTACTGGCCCCTCTAATGACGGCAGAGCGCATTCGTACGAGCGAATACCTAGGAGCGACTCAATGAAACTGCTCTTCCATCTTTGAGAAATCAGAATGCGCAGCTAGCTGTATACGAAGAACTTTGATTCCAAGCTCTTTGAACGGGAAAGCGTACAATACACAATACACTACAATGCAATGCAATGCAATACAATACAATACAATATAATAAAGAGGTGTTCAATGACCTTTCTTCGCAAAAACGTCTTCGCGATGCCTATTGTTATTTTGATCAAGAATAGCGGAAACGGAGCATGCTAGTGCGTGTGTGCGTGCGTTCTGCCCCTATCTCTCCCTCCTCCGTCCCTCACCTAGTGTAGATCTATCTGAAACCACTGACACCGTCACACCCGTCCTCCCGCTCCCCTCCGGTCTATCACTTCGCAGTTCCTGTTATTTGTGATAACCCGCAATAATACAAATATAGCACTTTTTTGTTTCTCTCTGTCTCTGTGTCTGTCTGTTCCTCTTTCTGTCTGTCTGTGTCTCTGTTTCTGTCTCTGTGTATCATTTAATCAATTTAGTAATTTTGTCTATGCGTGTTTCCATGTTAAACTAGATAGATGTGTGAGTGAAAGAAGGACTGATTGTCAGATTAGCAAATGTGTGACAAAATCTTTTCTTTTTCAGATAATAAATATTGAATCCGAATCTGAATCTCTATCTATCTATCTATCTATCTATCTATCTATCTATCTATCTATCTATCTATCTATCTATCTATCTATCTATCTATCTATCTATCTATCTATCTATCTATCTATCTATCTATCTATCTATCTATCTATCTATCTATCTATCTATCTATCTATCTATCTATCTATCTATCTATCTATCTATCTATCTATCTATCTATCTATCTATCTATCTATCTATCTATCTATCTATCTGTCTGTCTGTCTGTCTGTCTGTCTGTCTGTCTATCTATCTGTCTATCTGTCTGTCTGTCTATCTGTCTATCTGTCTATCTATCTATCTATCTATCTATCTATCTATCTATCTATGTTCTGCCTTCCCCCATCTTCTTTTGCCAGCTACCGAAGCTCCCTCCCCCAACCCTCGCTTGTGCTCTGTTTCTTGATCGATCATGTCGTGTGGCTTTCTTTTCTGCCACCCATGTCTTTCTATAATTCAAAGCTAGAGCATGATATTATGTTATGTTATGTTATATTATGTTATATTATATTACATTGTGTTGTGTTGTGCTGTGTTGTGTTGTGTTTTTCATATTGAAGTGGCTCACTCGTGTCTCAACCGTGTCGGCGTGTGGGGATGTTGGTGTGAGAGTGTGTGTGTACGGTAAATACATGTAATCAACCTCTGGGTGAAAGTGTCATTGTCGACAAGTTTTAATCACTGTAAATATCAACATCATTATTTATTTCCAGTTTTATGTTGCTATAATAAGCAATGTAAGTGTATTGAATTTGTATCTGCAGATGGACACTGCACGGAAAATCTCCTTGTAATGCCTGTCTATGGGGACAATGAAGAATTGTGTATTGCATCATACTGCATTTCTGCCGTCTTGGCCATTCCTGATCCAATTAACAACAGGCATTGGGAATGGGTGATTTGGGAAAGTTAGGAATAGGGGAGGGGCGCTTGAGGTGATTTCGATAACTTAAGATTGAAAGTGGAGGAGAATGGGGGCGATGGTTAGGGGTGGAGGGGGGGGGGGGGAGGTGTTAAGCAGAACAGTACATTGAGCCGGCTGAGAAAAAAAGTGTATGGGGATGTTGGAACACAAAAACAACAGAAATTGCTCTACCTTTGCCATAATTGCGGTTCAGACACCACCACAGCCCTAACCAGAAAACTCTTGGATCTTTGCCATTTAAGACCAAGCAGCGTATACATTGTTTTCTGTTATGTTTCAATACCCAAAAACAAACCGCAGGCCATAGGAACAAACCTATATATTGTCCATTGTCTATAGAAATACAAGTCACACAGTCGTGACTAAACAAAATGAATGTTTATATACACTAGTCAAGCGAACATGGACATAAATCAAAATCAATATAGGCCCATACTACTACTACTACTACTACTACTACTACTACTACTACTACTACTACTACTACTACTACTACTACTACTACTACTACTACTACTAGGCTTACTACTACTATTAAGAAGAAGAAACAGAAGAAGTAGTCGTAGTAGTAGTAGTAGTAGTAGTAGTAGTAGTAGTAGTAGTAGTAGTAGTAG